>CM053608.1:45156514-45237150 GCA_028646535.1 Procyon lotor | reverse complement strand
CTGGACTTTTTTTTTTTTTTAAAGATTTTATTTATTTATTTGAGAGAGAGAGAGAGAACACATGAGAGGGGAGAAGGTCAGAGGGAGAAGCAGACTCCCCGCAGAGCTGGGAGCCCGATATGGGACTCGATCCTGGGACTCCGGGATCATGACCTGAGCTGAAGGCAGTCGCTTAACCAACTGAGCCACCCAGGGCCCCCCCCCCTTTTTTTAAAGATTTTATTTATTTATTTGACAGAGATCACAAATAGGCAGAGAGGCAGGCAGAGGGAGAGGAGGAAGCAGGCTCCCTGCTGAGCAGAGAGCCCGATGCAGGGCTCAATCCCAGGACCCTGAGATTATGACCTGAGCCGAAGGCAGAGGCTTAAACCACTGAGCCACCCAGGCGCCCCTGTCTGGACTTTTGAGTAGATGATACAGTATTTAAAAAATTTTTTATTTAAATTCAATTTAATTAACATATAATGTATTAGTTTCAGAGGTAGAATTTAGGGATTCATTAGTTGCATATAACACCCAGTCCTCATTCCATCAAGTGCCCTCCTTAATGCCCATCACCCAATTACCCCATCCACCTCCCCTCCAGCAACCCTCAGTTTGTTTCCTATGATTAAGAGTCTCTCTATGGTTTCTCTCCCACTCTGTTTCCATCTTATTTTTCCTTTCCTTCCCCTATGTTCATCAGTTTTATTTCTTAAATTTCACATATGAATGAAATCATATAATTGTCTTTCTCTAACTGACTTGTTTCATTAGCATAATACCCTCTAATTCTGTCCATGTCATCTCAAATGGCAAAATTTCATTCTTTTTGATGGCTGAGTAATATTCCATTGTGTGTGCGGTGTGTGTGTGTGTGTGTGTGTGTATACACACACACCACATCTTCTTTATCTGTTCATCTCTTGATGGACATCTGGGCTCTTTACATACTTTGGCTATTGTGGGCATTGGGGCTATAAACATTATAAACATTGGGGTCCATGTGCCCCTTCGAATCACTATGTTTGTAACCTTTGGATAAATACATAATAGTGCAATTGCTGGGTCATAGGATACCTCTATTTTTAACTTTTTGAGGAACCTCCATATGGTTTATAATGCAGTATTGTTAATTTTATTTTTTATTTTATTTTATTTTTATTTTTTTTTAATATTTTTTGAAAGATTTTATTTATTTGTTTGACACACAGAGAGGGATCACAAGTAGGCAGAGGGGCAGACAGAGAGAGAGGGGGAAGCAGGCTCCCTGCTGAGCAGAGAGCCCGATGCGGGGCTCGATCCCAGGACCCTGAGATCACGACCTGAGCCGAAGGCAGAGGCTTTAACCCACTGAGCCACCCAGGCGCCCCTAATTTTATTTTTTATTTTTTAACAATTTTATTTATTTATTAGAATGAGCAGTGGGGTGGGGGGCGCCTGGGTGGCCTAGTTGGTTGGGTGGCTGCCTTCAGCTTGGGTTGTGATCCCAGGGTCCTAGGATTGAGTCCCACGTCAGGCTCCTTGCTCAGCAGAGAGCCTGCTTTTCCCTCTGCCTGCTGCTCTGCCTACTTGTGCTCTCTGTCTGTCTGTCTGTCAAATAAATAAATAAAAATCTTAAAAAAAAAAAAAAAGCAGTGGGGAGAGGGGCAGAGGGACACAGAGAAAGAAACAGGCTCCCCACCTAGCAGGGAGCCTGATGTGGGACTTGATCCCAGGACCTGGAGATCATGACCTGCACTGAAGGCAGCCGTTTAACTGCATTGTCAGGAACATAGCACGGCTGGAAGTGAATTGAGTGTTTTTCCCTTTCCGACCCCAGGCCCAGGGACACAAGGAGCTGCGAGGGCAGCCACCCGGGACCCTGCGCTCCGAGCAGATAGTAAAATTACCTTCACACTGGGCTTGTTTTCCTCAAATGTGTGTATTCATTTATTCAGGTAGATGAAAATGACCTTCTTTCCCCCAGCCATTCAGAGGTTTCCAAACCAAGTTAGCCACTGAGTTTGAGTCAGGGAATTCCAAATAGAAAGATCAGATTAAGGTAAATTCTTTGTTCTGCATTGCTGCTGCGACTTTAGGAAAAAAAAAAAATTACGAGAGCTCTTCCTGGGAATTGAAATTTCTATTTAATGAAGAAGTGTATAATTCCATTATTTATTGTTGGAGGTTTGATTTACCTGGAAACTTAAAAAGAGTGTTTTATTTTTGTTTGTAAAATCCCAATCGCATCCTGTTTAACCATAACTAAAATTTTAGTCTCGAAAGTGGTAACCAGCAGAACATGGGGATGAACATGCAGGTCCACATTTGAATGTAATTGGTAGAGACGCTTTCGGTGGTCACGTAATTAGTAGAAAGAACGAGTTATTTTCAGGAAATCAACTGATTGGTTTTTCCAGAATCTTTGCTGAAATGTTCCGAATATTATCACATTTGTCACTGACCCTTTCATGTTCCTTTTGAAATTTATTGTTTAAGCCTATCACTAAACCTTTATAAAAACATATTTGGCAAGTTCATCAAAGAAACCAGCTCATAAAAGATTATGATCATTAATGAACTGCAAACCTCATCTTTTGAAAACAAGATTTTTTTTGTTGTGTAAATATTTTGTGTTTATAAGTGTACAGCAGAGTTCAGAGTGTTTTTTAGATTATTTAATGGCCATATTTCTAAACTATTTACTACAGAATAATCCACGCTTGTTAGTTTGGAGGACTTGACTGTTTTTTTTTTTTTTTAATTCATTATCCGTCATGCTTGGAACACCATTTCTGCTAGAGAATTCCGTGTTCTGGCAGTAGCAGGAGTACACATCTGGAGCCTGAGGAATCTAGAGTGATTTGTCAGATGCGCACCCTCAGAGACAAGAACATATAGTTTCGTTACCAGAGTGGACCATACGCAAATGGAGATTCTAACTTTTCCCCCCCGCAGAGTTGCTCATTAGCCCAGAATGTGTTTGGGACGAGGCCCTTTGCCCACAAATTTAGCTTTCATGTAAATCCTAGTGTGTTATATCATAATGTATTTTGTTCTTCCTTTGTAATGTAAGTTTTGCTTTGGGTCAATTTGAATTAAAAAAAACCAAACTCAAATCTGATTTAAAAAAAAAAAAGAAAGAAACACATACACCTGTGGTGAGCCACCCAGGTGCCCCACAATATGGTTAATTTTAGTCCCCATGCTGTGTATTAGCTCCCCAGAACTTATTCATCCTATAGATGGAAGTTTGTATTCTTTGACCAATATCTTGTCATTATCCCCAGCCCCCAGTAATCACCATTCTACAAATTTTGCTTTTTCAGAATTCTGCATATAAGTGAGAAAACACAGCAATTGTCTTTATTTGTCTGAAATATTTCACTTAGTAATATGGGCGTTTGTGTGTGTGTGTGTGTGTGTGTTTCTTTTAATGTATGGTTTATGCTTGCTGTGGAGCTTAAACTCGTGACCCTGAGATCAAGAGTTGCTCGTTCTACTGGCTGAGCCATTTAGGGATCCTTTGGCATTTTAAAAAAAAAAAGATTTATTTATCTGAGAGAGAGTGCACAAACACAAGTGGGAAGGGCAGAGGATGAAGGAGAGAGAATCTTAAGCAGATTCTCTACTGAGTACAGAGCCCAACGTAGGGCTCAGTCTCAACCCTGAGCAGAAATCAAGAGTTGGGTGCTTAACCTACTGAGCCATGCAGGTACCGCTTGTGCATTTGTTTTTTTTTTTTTTTTTTTTTTTTTTGTGCATTTGTTTTTAATGCAGGTATTTAAACATTCATTATAGTGAATTCCCCCCCCCCATTGTACTCCTAAGAAAGTTGCTCTAAAGCTAAGGTATAATATTAAAATATAATACACCTTCACAAAATGTTTGAATTATTGATGAAAATAAAACTAGTACCAGTCTATTAGGCTGCTTTTACCTACCTGTATAACAGTGTTTCCTCTAATAAAAATTTGAAAAAGTTATGAGCAGATGACCATGCTTTAGAAGCAACAAACTATGAGGAATGAGCATTTGTGAACACTTTACCTTTGTTATCAAATAAAACCTACAACCAGGTTAATCTGACACATGTAATGTATGCATAATTGTTATTGTGCTGCGAGGTAATTAGGCATAAATGGTAAGTAGTTCATGTAAATCACTATAATTAGAATTACTTTTACACAGCCAAATCAAGCATTCCTAGAGTCAGGGAGGGAGAGAATTAGAATGTGGAGCTACTCTGCAAGTCTCTGTTTCCATTAATCAGGCTATACAGGCAGCCAGGTTTTTCCGTCTCTTGGGAGGCGTCATAGCCCAAGAGACTTGGGAATAGGAGTGGGAGGCATAATATTCCTTCCTTTGCCTCCTGCTCTCTACAAAACAATTTTTAGTTTTTCCCTAATGAAAAATTATTTCCAACTTCCTTTTACATCCTATCATCTTTTATTTGGCTACCTCTTCTTACCCTTCCAAGAACAATGTGTCTGTAACATAGAAAAGACCTGGGTCACTTTTAAAGTCAGCGAATCTAAGGTCTTGATGCTTTCCTTGTTCTTGCTTCTGGCATCTGGAGGCTATAAGCAAGGTACCTGGAATGTTAGCTGTGGCTTTTTAGGAGATGTGGGAGGCCTAGTCTAAATCCCTTTAGTTATTAATGCAAGACTGAGCTCTTTGTTGTTTTTCCTCAGTTCTCCCCTTCTCCCTTCCAAGGGCCTGAGCACATATTCTCTCCATTCCTCTTCTTAGAACTGGCATTTCCTATAAAATAGGTTGAGCAGCATGATTGGGGTAAAGTTCTCCTGATCCCTTTATCCACTAGAAAATCGTAAGCAACATTGAATATAAAATGGATAATATCTATAGCTACAGTTTTATTAAAGACCAGGAATTTTAAAAATTTATTTAAGTGTCTACATCCAATGTGGGGGCTTGACCTCATGACCTTGAGATCAAGAGTCACATGCTCCACCAGTTGAGCTGCCCAGGCGCTCCCCAAGTCCAGGAATATTTTTAAAATGAATGTTTCCTTTATCAAATTTTTCTGATAACTGAAGCAAAAGCATTATGTCCTAACCCAAGGATGGCATTGTCTATAAGAAGTGAGATCAGGAGTCAAACTACCTTGTTTTTTTGAGAACTAACACATCCCAGACAGATTTAAAGTCTGGAATTTGAGAAACAGAGTGTAATAGGCCTGTTTCTGTCTCTAGAATAATTAACCAATGTATTCAATTACATTTTAAGTTTTATAATTCCTAAGGTTAAATTATGCCATCAGCATAGATGAGAATGTCTTTAATAAGTCCTTTGAAATGAATTTAAAGAAAGGCTGTAGCCCTATTTCATAATGTTCAGGATTGGAATTTTTTCTGTCTTTATCAGCCAAAGCTGACTGCTTTGGTTATGAAAGCAAAATTACATAGGCTGTAAAGAGGCATCGTGCTGAGATTATAGTCCCCTCTAGATCAGGGGTTAGTAAATATTTTCTTTCAAGGACCATGTAGGAAACCTTTTAGGCTTAGGGGGCCATATGATCTTTGTCCCACTATTCAGTGCCACCATTGTAGTCAAAGCAGGCACAGAAGCACATAAATAAATGTACTCCAACAAGTATTTATTTACAAAAACAGGTGTCAGGCTGAGTTTGGCCCACAGGCCATGATTTGTTGACTCTTGCTCTAGATGACTGCTGTCTGACCAGATTTTGAAGGCTGGTGGGAAACCACTAATTATATTCAGGACTCTGCTTGAACTGGATTTAGTCTTAGTCTAACTTTCCAATAGAATTTCCTATTACTTGTTTTTATATATCCCTGCCTCTAGTCAACAGAACCACTCAGTGTTCCATTATATAGACAAAGTAGGAAGTTTGATATACCATCAAAGTGGCACTGAAAATCAGTGGGGAAAAAGATGGTCTAGTCAATAAACAGGGATGAGATGACTGATTATGTGAAAAGTAAAATAAAATTAAGTACTTTTTTCTCATAAACCTAAAATTAGGTAGAATTAATATCCTATACTTAAATTTCTTGAAGAAGATATAGAGGAATATCTTTATGAACCTGAGAAAAGGAAGAATTTCTTATATAAGATATGGAAGCCTAGGGATGCCTGGATGGCTCAGTCAGTTAAGCTTCTGACTCTTGGATTTCTGCTCAGGTCATGATCCCAGCTCCTGCATTGGGCTCCACACTCTGTGCAGAGTCCGCTTGTTCCTCTCCCCCCCGTTCCTCCCCTAGCTCCCGTTTGCATGCTCACTTGCTCTCTTTCTCTATCTCAAAAGAAAAAAGAAAAGAAGAAAAAAAAGAAAAAAAATTCTATGAAAGCCTAAATTATGAAGGCAAAGATGGGTACATTTGGTCATACTAAAATTTAAAACTTCTAGCCAAGGAAAAGCATCATAGGAAAAATGAAAAGGCAGAACATAGACTGGGAGAAAATATTTGCATCAAAAATGACTATGGATTGTTTTCTAGAATGTATAAAGAACTGTCAGACATAGAAAAAAAAAACCCAGAAGAATGGATGAAGATTTCATTCATGATTCATTCATGATTTGGAATCATCCAAATTCCAAATGAAATTTCCAAATTTCATTTGGGGGCATGAAAGCAGATGCCACAAAAATGGGTACATAAGTCAGAATGTATTGCTAAAATGGAATGTTACATAGCATGGGATGATTTCAAAATCAGGATTGTTAACTCTGAGGAACTAGGACACAAAGGGAGGCTTCAGCTGTATCTAATGTTTTACTAAAAATTTGAAGTATGTCAAAATATAAAGATTTGATAACGTTGGGTGGTAGGTAACCAGTTATTCAATATTCTATCCAATTTGTCCTATTTATTCTATTTATTCTATCCTATTTATCCTGTATTCTATAGTAAAAATATTTTTAAGTGTAATTGTTAGATATTTCAGTAGATTCTTTTGAATCATTTTGAGGAAATTATAACTTGATAATGTAATTTTAGACTTGTTCAGCATTTGTTTCTTACAAACAGACCGAGGAAGGGAAATTATTAGCACAGAGCTCAGAAAGGCATAGAAAGTGCCTTAGACTTTTTTAGCAATGAAAGTTTTTTTCTGAAATTTCATAAGCTGAATTTTCTTGACCTTAAATCTTTTTCATGAATGCCAGATGTTTCTGAGTTGTATATGTGTATTTATGTGTTCATTTAATATTGGGTTTAATCTGACCTTATATTCGGTAATGTTTTGTCTTTTTCGAGTAATGTACTCATTTCAGGTACTGGGGAAATAATGAGCTAAATGTTTTCTTGTCTTTTAAAGGAGAATTAATAAATCTCCACAGTGGACACTGGGGAAAGTAGTTCAATTATATAGCTGGGAAGAGCAAGTGATTTTTAGTTTTATAGAAGAATCTATCATGCTTAGCTAGAAAATGTATCCTTTTGCTTGGTGGAGCACGCTGAATTGTTATATATAAATTCAATTCAACAAAAAGAGAGTTGGTCCTCATGATGTGCTGCGCTTCATGCTGGAAGCCAAGGATACAGGTGTGAATAAGAGTAATGGTTTCTGATTTCAGTCATACCTTGTTCAGTAGAAGAAATGGTCATAAACAGTTATAACTCAGTGAATTAAATAAAAATTCAGGTGAGCATGAAATGCATATGGAAACAGTCTTTGAGAGCCGACTGAATAAAAGGATTTTAAATTTATTCTATATTATTGCTTCACTTGTGACTTATAATTCTGACTCAATTATAAAGTACTATTTTTAAAAAAGATTTTATTTGAAAGATAGCACACACAAGCGGGGGAAGCGGCAGGCAGAGGGAGGGGGAGAAGCAGGCTTCCTGCTGAGCAGGGAGCCTGATGCGGAACTTGATTCCAGGACTCTGGGATCATGACCTGAGCCGAAGGCAGACGCTTAACTGACAGAGTCACCAAGTGCCCCAAAGTACTATTGATTTACTCTTGAAGGACCAGGTTCCAAATGTGGATATATACGTTAAAATCAACAGCATATGGGAATTTTAGCAATGGAAAGCCCACTTCTCTCTCCGCCTGCCACTCCTCCTGCTTGTGCTCTCTCTCTCTCTCTCTCTCTCTCTCTCTCTGATAAATAAATAAATAAAATCTTAAAAAAGAGAAAAAAAACCCTTAAGTAAAAAAAAATCAACAGCATAAGACCCACAAAAATATATGGCACAAACTCATATATTTAAGTTTATGTGTATTAACTGTGTACTCCTGAGAAGGATCAATATCACTATATTTAAAATATTTTTTCAACATATTTAAAAATATGCCAGTTAAAAATATATTTAAATTGCTTTCACATTTGTGTTATTAAAATAAATGAAGATACTCCTGTAGGCGTATGATACTGTCTTTACCATATCAAATGTTTCTACTTTCTGAATTGGTCATGTGACTGTTTCAGTATTAAATTAATTAGTAGTATTCTTGTAATCATTATTAAGTATTACTATTAAATGTATTTATTATCTACAGAGAATAAAATGTAAACAATGCTTGATAAGATTAATACTTTATAAAATATTTCTGAGAACCATTCTATAAAGCTTCCATTTGTGCTACTAAATAATAGCAATTTTTGAGACTAAAATTGAGAATTCAAAATTAAATTTGAGGGGAGACAAAAAAAGTTCCAGATTTCTTCTCAGATTCAGGATGTTCAGTAGGTTTGTGTAAAGACTGAATGAAACCTAAAGGCAATCCTATCATTTTCAGGATGTGGAGATTGTGGGGGAAAGTTCAGCACATAGAAAAGGAAAATCTGGGGGTGCCTTTGTGGCTCAGTCATTGAGCATCTGCCTTCGGCTCAGGTCATGATCCCAGAGCCCTGGGATTGACCCCTGCATCAGGCTCCCTGCTCGGTGGGAGGCCTGCTTTTCCCTCTCCCACTCCCCCTGCTTGTGTTTCCTCTCTTGCTGTGTGTGTGTGTCTCTCTCTCTGTCAAATAAATAAATAAATAAATTCTTAAAAAAAAAAAAAAGAAAGAAAAGAAAAATGAGGATGGATAGATGGTAGGCTAGAAAAATCCCTTGGCAGAAAGTATTCATGGAGTAAGAAAACTGAGGTCACCATTTTAAGAATTGTTCACTTAGATGCACTGGCAACAAGGCCTTTGGTTTGGAGGAAGCAGTGGGGAGGGAAGCATGGTAGCAAGGGTGGGAAAGTAGTGGGGGGAGATCTCTTTGCAGATGAAGGCCAACCCTTGGGCCAAGGGCACACTCTTTAACTGGGAAAGCCATGTGATGTGATATTTTGATTTGTGTTCTAGTAATTTCATTCTTCCTGTAAAGTCACCAGTTAATCTGGTCCTGAGTTGTTTAGATTTTCCTTTTAATTTCAATTGTTTTCCCATAAAATCTATTTCAGCCTGAAGTTCAGAGTTGTCGCTCCGAAGCTCTCCACCGGTTGCATTCACATTTGCTGTTCCTGAAGATTCTCTATGAAGGCAGCATCTTTGAAGGATAACTCTAAGAAGTTATGCCCTTTTAAAACTATTAAGCCTTTCAAGAGTTAGATATTTGCTTTCATTTAATTTCTTAAGTTGAATAGTAAATGGGTTTTGTTTTACATATATATTTTTAACCTGAGTGGAAGCCTTTATTCTGAAACAAGAGGTGATAGAAGAAAAACTGAGCAATTGTAACCCACGCCCTCATCTCTCACAGAGACGTGCAGGTACCAGGATCTGAACACCTTCTGAGCCACACTGCCATGCCATGTACAGTTTCTCTAAGAGAAGCCTGAAGCTCAGCTCCGAGGCAATCTATACCCCCTTGGTGGCAACGGAGATGACCACAGGCCTGCCTTCAGTTGCCTTTGCCCTGGTGAACCACACAAATGCACCCCCCCCTTAGTATTTCTTCCTGGACTGCACTTTTATATGGCAACCAGAATGCCTCGTCTGTGGGGCAGATATGAGTGGCGGTGCCCTTGCCTTGTGGTTTTCTCCCATTCAGTGTATTCTCCAGTGTATCCAGACCGGTAAAATTCTAACACATAATCTGATTGTTCCATTTTCCTGCTTAGGACTTCTCAGTACCGTCAGCAGAAAGTACAAACTCGGTGTGTTCTACAAGGTCCTTAGGAACCAGGTCCCTGCCTCTTGCCAGCTTCATCTGTTTTAGTTCTCTGCTGTTAATCAAAGTACCAGCTGTGGCAACGTACTTGAAGATCCTTGGCAAGACCAGGACCTTCTCTTGCCTCTGAGTCTGCCAAGGCTACCCCTCACTCCATCCTTTTATCTCATTTATCTCCTATTGCCCACTGGTGACCACATACTCCTTTAGGAAATACTTTGTTTTCTGGGTCTTTTAGGTCTGCAGAGCCCAGCCTACTGCCTGGTACCACGTAGTTGCTCAGTCCTCAATCTGTGTTTTGCAGAATAAATGAAAAACGAATAACAAAGCCATCAACTGAAGATTCACAAAACAATCTTTGCTGACTCTGGAGGCTGTCAGTCTCCCTGCTGTCAGCCTATCCGTGTGTCTGCCTGAGAGTGTTGGTGTCACTATGGATTTCTATACCCATTTGCCTCTCTGTGGTTGTGTATGTGTTTTCATTCCCTCTGTAGCATCAGTTCTTTGAAAATCCAGGAGAAGCCTGGAAGGTCACTTTAAGTCCTCAAATTCAGAACCTCAACCAGGTTCAGAATGAGGGATATTTTTCACTTTTTTTTTTTTTTTATGAATTCCAGATTGGTTTGAGAATTATGCTTATGTCTCGGACATCCACCTGAACTAGTAGTGGACTGGAATAGGTTCCAGCTAGCATAACTTTGTCCAAGCCGGTCCAGAATCAGAGTATCAGGTACGAGTGAGTTAAAATGGAAGATTTACTGAAGAAACTGCCTCCTGTCATTTGTCTCTGAGTGGCACCTATAGACACTTATTTAAATGCTCATTGCTTGAATGCATGAGGCATTAAAAAGTCATTTGCATCTTCAAACTCTGTTATAATCAGAAATCGAGCCATTTCTTACGCTAGTTGTTCAAGAAGTTTAAGCTCACCCACTATACACACTTGCTAGTTATTTAGATACTTAAATAGGCTTAATTATACTAGTAAACTAAACAAATTGGTGTACTTTAGGTTATGAGGGTTCTTTTGCAATTCAGCTGAAGGCATTTAAAAAAAGATTTTTATTTAAAGAGAATTTATGGGTGCTAACATATAGTTCAGTCTTTTAGTTTTTAAAGATCTCCTTAGAACCCTGAAGTGATCTACTTTTATCAGAAAGTGGTCTATGTTGAGAATGATATAATGCCAGTTTTTAAAAGATGTAATTATGCTCAGCATTCCAGCTGGAATCATTGTCTCTGATTCTATCATTTTTGGAGAAAATAATGGAATGATGAGGGGAGTGGGGGGAAACAGGAAAAGTGGTATTCCTGCATTTTAAACAAATCGAAAACAACTCTTTATTTTAAAGCACCACCCTTATTATCTAATTGTCCTAATGGAAATTATGCTGGAGTAGCAGGTGGATAGTAACCCAGAAAGGTGGAGGACATGTTGTTTCAATTTATAAGTTTGATGGGAGTCACCTTGGATTACTTTTTAATGCTAAAATTTTAATATAAGGAAAAAAAAACATAAGTTAAAATGATTAAATCAAAATATTCAGAATGAGGATGACAAATGTTTACTTTGCAGTGGTTAAAGGAATACTTTTGGCAACAGTTTCAAAAGCACTCATCTAAAATGTAAATATGCAGATACTTTTAGAATAATTTTAGACTTGATTCAAAAGTGAAAGCAATTCACCAAAAAAAGTAAAAGCAATTTAGTAGTTAATCACCACATTTCCCCCACAAGTTTAAAAATTTTTAAATATTTATTTTTGTCTAAATTCATTAATTAACATAAAATGTATTATTAGTTTCAGAGGTAGAGGTCAGTGATTCGTCAGTCTTGTATAATAACCAGTGCTTATTACATACCCTCCTTAATGCCCATCATCCAGTAATCCCATCCTTCACCCCCAACCCCCCAGCAACCCTCAGTTTTTTCCCTATGATTAAGAGTTCTGTTATGGTTTGTCTCCCTCTCTGATTTTCTTATTTTTTTCCTCTTCCCATATGATCCTCTGTTTTGTTTCTCAAATTCCACATGTGAGTGAAATAATGATAATTGTCTTTCTCTGACTTATTTTGCTAGCATAATACCCTCTAGTTCTATCTAGTTCCATCCACATCACTGCAAATGGCAAGATTTCATTTCTTTTGATGCCTGATAATATACCAGTGTGTGTGTGTGTGTGTGTGTGTGTGTGTGTGTGTGTGTGTGTGTGTAAATACATATATACCACATCTTCTTTATCTATTTCCTCTGTTAATGGACATCTGGGCTCTTTCCATATTTTAGCTATTGTGGACATTGCTGCTATAAACATTAGGGTGCAGGTGCCCCATTGTATCATTACATTTGTATCTTTGGGGTAATCCCTAGTAAAGCAATTGCTGGGTCATAGGGTAGCTCTATTTTCAACTTTTTGAGGAACCTCCATACTGTTTTCCAGAGTGACTGCACCAGCTTGCATTCCTGCCAACAGTGTAGGAGGGTTTCCTTTGCATCCTCTGCATCCTCACCAACATCTGTTGTTTCCTGAGTGGTTAATTTTAGCCATTCTGACTGGTGTGAGGTGCTATCTCACTGTGGTTTTAATTTAATTTGTATCTCCCTGATGCCAAGTGATGTTGAATATTTTTTCATGTGTCTATTGGCCATGTGTATTTCTGTCTGTTTATGACCTCTGCCCATTTCTTGACTGGATTATCTGTTTTTTGGGTGTTGAGTTTGATAAGTTCTGTATAAATCTTGGATACTAGCCCTTTGTCTGATAAGACATTTGCGAATATTTTCTCCCATTCTGTCTGTTGTCTTTTGGTTTTGTTGACTGTTTCCTTTGCTGTGCAAAAGCTTTTTATCTTGATGAAGTCCCAGTAGGTTATTTTTGCCTTTGTTTCCCTTGCCTTTGGAGACATGTCTAGCAAGAAGTTGCTGTGGCTGAAGTCATAGAATTTGCTGCTTGCATTCTCCTCTAGGATTTTGATGGATTCCTACCTCACATTTAGGTCTTTCATCCATTTTGAGTCTATTTTTGTGTATTGTGTAAGGAAATGGTCCAGTTTCATTCTTCTGCATGTGGCTGTCCAATTCTCCCAACACTATTTGTTGAAGAGACTTTTTTCCATTGGAAATTCTTTCCTGCTTTGTCGAAAGATTAGTTGACCATAGAATTGAAGGTCCATTTCTGGGTTTTCTATTCTTCTGTGTGTCTGTTTTTATGCCAGTACCGTACTGTCTTGATGATTACGGCTTTGTAATAGAGCTTGAAGTCCGGAACTGTGATGCCACCAGCTTTGGGGATTTTTTTTGTTTTTTGTTTTTTTCAACGTTCTTTTGGCTATTTGGGTTTTTTTCTGGTTCCATACAAATTTTAGGATTGTTTATTCCAGCTCTGTGAAAAAAGTTGATGGCATTTTGATGGGGATTGCATTGAATGTGTAGATTGCTCTAGGTAGCATAGACATTTTAACAGTATGTTTTTCCATTTCTTTGTGTCTTCCTCTTGACACATGACAGTCTTCCTGTCATGAACACTTCCTTTCATGAGTGTTCTATAGTTTTCTGAGTACAGATCCTTTGCCTCTTTGGTTAGATTTATTGCTAGGCATCTTACAGTTTTTGATGCAATGGTAAATGGGATCAATTCCTTAATTTTTTTTTTTTTCTGTCTCATTGTTAGTGTATAGAAATGCAACTGATTCTGTGCATTGATTTTATATCCTGCTGAATCCTATGAGTTCTAACCATTTCAGGGTGGAGTCTTTTGGGTTTTCAACATGGAGTATCATGTCATCATGAAGAGTGAGAATTTGACTTCTTTGCTGATTAGGATGCCTTTTATTTCTTTTTGTTGTCTGAGGCTAGAACTTCTAATACTGTGTTGAATAACAGTGGTGAGAGTGGACATTCCTGCCATGTTCCGGACCTTAGGGGAAAAGTTCTCAGTTTTTCCCCATTGAGAATGGTATTTGCTGTAGGCTTTTCATATTATGGTTTTTATGATATTGAGGTATATTTCCTCTATCCCTACACTGTGAAGAGTTTTAATCAAAAAAGGATGCTGTACTTTGTCAAGTGCTTTTTCTGCATGTATTGAGAGGATCATATGGTTCTTGTCCTTTCTTTTATTAATGTATTGTATCACATTGATTGATTTGCAGATGTTTTACCACTCTTGCAGCCCAGGAATAAATCCCATTTGGTCATGGTGAATCCTATTGGCTAGTATCTTGGTCAGAGTTTTGGCATCCATGTTCATCAGGGATATTGGCCTGTAATTCTCCTTTCTGGTGAGGGTCTTTGTCTGGCTTTGGGGTCAAGGTAATGCTGACCTCATAGAATGAGTTTGGAAGTTCTCCTTCCATTTCTGTTTTTTGAAACAGCTTCAGAAGGTATTAATTCTTCTTTAAATGTTTTATAGAATTCCCCTGGGAAGCCTTCCGGCCCTGGACTCTTGTTTGTTGGGAGATTTTTGATTACTGGTTCAATTTTCTTGCTGATTTTTTGGGTCTGTTCAGGTTTCCTATTTCTTCTTGTTTTAGTTTTGGTAGTTTATGTCTCTAGGCATGCATCCATTTCTTCCAGATTGTCTAATTTGTTGGCATATAGTTGCTCATAATTTGTTCTTAAATTGTATTTCTTCAGTGTTGGTTGTGATTGTTCATCTTTCATTCATGATTTTATTTATTTGGGTCCTTTACTTATTTGGATTCTTTTCTTTTTGATAAGTCTGACCAGGGGCTTATCAATCTTATTACTTCTTTAAAAGAACCAGCTCCTAGTTTGTCGATGTGTTCTGTTCTTTTGGTTTCTATTTCATTTATTTCTGCCCTAATCTTTATTAATTCTTTTCTACTTGGTTTAGGCTTTATTTGCTGTTCTTTCTTCAGTTCTGTTAGGTATAAGGTTCGGGTGTGTATTTGAGACCTTTCATGTTTCTTGAGAAAGGCTTGTATTGCTATATACTTCCCTCTTAGGACTACCTTTGCTGCATCCCAAAAGTTTTGAAGAGTTATGCTTTCATTTTTCTTTGTTTCCATGAATTTTCAAAATTCTTCCTTAATTTCTTGGTTGACCCATTCATTCTTTAGTAGGATGTTCTTTAACCTCCAGGTATTTGTGGTCCTTCCAAATTTTTTTCTTATGGTTGACTTCAAGTTTCATAGCATTGTGGTCTGAAAATATGAATGGCATGATCCCAGTCTTTTCATACTGGTTGAGGTCTGATTTGTGACCCAATATGTGATCTATTCTGGAGAATGTTCCATATGCACTCAAAAAGCATATATTCCTACCTTAGGAGTATATCTATTAAGTCTGTCTGATCCAGTGAGTCATTTAAAGCCCTCGTTTCCTTGTTGATCTTCTATGTAGATAATCTATTCCTTGCTATGAGTGGGGTGTTAATGCCCCCTACAATTATTATATTATTATTGATATGTTTCTTTAATTTTATTATTAATTGGTTTATATAATTGGCTGCTCCCATGTTGGGGGCATAAATACTGATTGTTAGATCTTGTTGGATAGACGCTTTAATTGTGATTTAGTATCCTTCCTCATCTTTTATTACAGTCTTTGGTTTGAAATCTAATTTGTCTGATATAAGGATTGCTATCCCAGCTTTCTTTTCCTGTCCATTAGCATGTTAATGATTTTTCCACCCCCTCACTTTCAATCTGGAAGTGTCATTGGGTCAAAAACGAGTCTTTTGCAGACAACAGATTGATAGGTGTTGCTTTTTTATCCAATCTGATACCTGTGTCTTTTGATCTGATACCTGTGTCATTTACATTCAGAGTAGCTGTTGAAAGATATGAATTTAGTGCTGTTGTATTACCTGTAAAGTCACTATATCTGTATATTGTCTCTGTTCCTTTCTGGTCTATGTTACTTTTGGGCTTTCTCTTAGCTTAAAGGATCTACTTTTAATATTTCTTGCAAAGCTGGTTTAGTGATCACATTCTTTTAGTTTGTTTGTCCTGGAAGCTTTTTATTTCTCCTTCTATTTTGAATTACATCTTTGCCGGATAGAGTATTCTTGGCTACATACTTTTCTCATATAGCACTCTGAATATTATCATGCCAATCCTTTCTGGCCTGCCAGGTCTCTGTGGCTAGGTCTTCTGACAGTCTGATGTTTCTGCCCTTGAGGTTATGGACCTCTTGTTCCCAAGCTGTGTTTAGGATTTTCTCTTTGTCTCTGAAATTTGCAAGTTTCACTATGTCTATGTTGAGGTGTTGACCTATTTTTATTGATTTTGAAGAGGATTCTCTGTGTCTCCTGGACCTGAAAGCCTATTTCCTTCCCCTGATTAGGGAAGTTAATTTGCTCCAATAAACCTTCTGCCCCCTCTCTTTCTCTTTCTTCTTCTTGTGGAATCCCAATTATCCTCATATTGTTTTGCTTTATGGTATCATTCATCTCTTGAATTCTCCCCTCATGACCCAGTAGTTTATCTTTTTCTCAGCTTCTTTATTCTCCATCATTTGCTCTTCTTTATCACTAATTCTTTCTTCTGACTCATTTATCCTAGCAGTTAGAGCCTCTATTTTTTTTTATTGCATCTCATTAATAGCCTTTTTTATTTTGACTTGGTTAGATTTTAGTTCTTTTATTTCTCCAGAAAGGGATTCTCTAGTGTCTTCTATGCTTTTTCCAAGCCCAGCTAGTATCTTTATAATCGTTATTCTGATCTCTAGTTCCAACATCTTACTTACATCCATACTGATTAGGCCCCTGGCAGTCAGTACTGCCTCTTGTTCTCTTTTTTGAGGTGAGTTTTTCCAACTTGTCATTCTCTCCAGAGAAGAATGGATGAACAAGAGAACAAAATACTAAAATGGTAATAGTGACCCCAGAGAAATATACATGAAACAAATTAGAAGAGACCTGAAGCTGAAAAAAGAAAAAAAATTAAAAAGAGAGAGAGAGAGAGAGAGAGAATATAATTATACAGGTGAATAGAACAAAGCAATACAGTCAATCCAGTGTGTATTTTGGTCCGTTTCTTAGAAAACTAGAACCCAAAATTGTAAAGAAAGAAAAAATTATGTGTGTAGAAAAAGAAAATTAAATACATTGAAAGGATAGAATGTAACTGTAAAAATGAAAATTAAAAGACAGAAAAAGGAGTATAAACAGGGGAACAGAACAGAGAAATACAGTATATCCTGAGTATATTTTGGTGTGCTACAAGAAACTACTTCCCAAAATTGTAAAGAAAGAAAAACTTTATATATATATGTATATGTACACAAAAACAAAATTAATTACATCAGAACGATAGAACGTAAGTATAAAGATGGAAATTAAAAAGCACTCTAACAAAAAAAAAAGAATATGATCAAACAGGTGAAGAGAACGGAGCAATGCACCAGATTCTGGGTGTACTTTGTCTGTCAGAAGAAACTGCATCCCAAAATTGTAAAAGAAAGAAAAACTTCTATATACAAAAATAAAATTAAATACAATGAAAGGATAAGATGTAAGTGTAAAGAAAATTAAAAAAGATTTTTAAAAAAGAGTTGATAAAATAAATTGGTTGAAAAAGGAAAGAGAGGGGTGCCTGGGTGGCTTAGTCATAAGGCGTCTGCCTTCGGCTCAGGTCATGATCCCAGGGTCCTGGGATCGAGCCCCGCATCGGGCTCCCCGCTCAGCGGGAAGCCTGCTTCTCCTGCTACCATTCCCTCTGCTTGTGTTCCCTCTCTCGCTGTGTTTCTCTCTGTCAAATAAATAAAATCTTAAAAAAAAAAAAAAAAAAGGAAAGAGGAAAAAAATGAAAATTGAAGGACTAAAGAATCATGGGGAAAAAGTCATGAATTCTATATACTTTTTTCCCCTGATGTTGGAGTTTTGCAGTTCTCTGTGATCAGTGAACTTGATCTTGGCCGTATGTTCCTGCTGATCTTCTCAGGGAGGGGCCTATTGTGCTGATTCTCAGGGATCTTTGCCCCATGGATTTGCACCGCCCTTGCCAGAGGGGCCAGGCTAAGTAAGCTTCTCGGGATTGCTCTATGTGGCTTTTGTTCCCTGAAGGCTTTCTGAGCCTCTTTAAGAGAAGAGAATGAAAATGGCAGCTTCCCAATCTGCAGCCCCAGAGCTGAAAGCCCAGAGCCCCACTCCTTAGTGTATTCTTAGGGAAAAGCAGTCCTCATCACTCCTGTCTTCCTGGTCTCTGTCTGCATTCCATGCTCACCCAGCCTGTGACCAAGCGTTTCTATCTCAGGCATGCAGTCCCCTTTGGAGTCTCCAAATCCTGCAAACTCTTGCAATGAGCGCCTGCCCCATTCTTTTCTAGGAGGTTGGGGGCAGGTGTCTCATGGTACTTCTGCTGCTTGCTGGGCCCTTTCTCAGAGAGTGGTGGTGCTAACATGCTGGTTGGAAGTTTATGGCATAAACTGAGAGCCCTGGGCTCACTGATTGGAGCTGGCTTTCCCGCTCCATGCCTGGGGACTCTGCCACACCCATCCCCAGTCTTCCTGTGTCCCCGAGGATCCTGACACCATATTGTTCCACCTAGGAATCTGCCTTGCTTCGCCACCTGAGCGTCTTTCAGGCAGGGTGAAAATCTCCCTCACAGGAGATTTTTAAATTTCTGCTTTTGCCCTCAACAGCTATGTTACTTTCCAGTGCTGGCTGATGGAGGCTCCTTCCTCCGGGCTTATCTATCTGTTTATCACCTCAGATTCACTTCTCCACATCTCCTACCTTGCAGAGAGTGGTTGTTTTTCTATTCGTAGAATTGCAGCTATTCTCTGATCTCTGGTCAAGTTCATAGTTATTCAGAATGATTTGATAGCTACCTAGCTGAATTCCTGGCACCAGAGGAAACTAAGGTCTATTCCTCTGCCATATTGGACTGATCAAATTTCTCCCCCGTTTATTTTGAAAAATTTCAACAATACACTTAAATTTATGAATGATTAGCATTTTGCCCCATTTGTTTTTTTCTAAATGTATATATATTTTTTTAATCACCTGAAAGTTACAACATAATAACTTAGCCCTTAAAAACATTATGTATTTGCTAACAAGGACATCCTCTTGCATAACTGTATTACTATATCACACCCAAGAAATTTAACATTATTAAAATATCTAAAATAGAGTTGCCTGATTTAGCAAAGAAAAATACAAGATATAGAGGTAAGTTTGAATTTCAGATAAATACTTCTTTATTTTTATTTATTTATTTATTTTTAAAGATTTTATTTATTTATTTATTTGTCAGAGAGAGAGAGCACAAGCAGGCAGAGTGGCAGGCAGGGGCAGAGGGAGAAGCAGACTCCCTGCCGAGCAAGGAGCCCGATGTGGGACTCGATCCCAGGACCCCGGGATCACGACCCGAGCTGAAGGCAGCCACTTAAACAACTGAGCCACCCAGGCATCCCAAATAATACTTTTTTAGTGTATGTATGTCTCTTGCAATATTTGGGACATATATATATTAAAAAATTATTTGATGTTAATCTGAAATTCACATTTAACTGAGCATCTTGTATTTTATGTTGCAGCCCTAAATATGAAGCCCACATTTAAATTTCATCAGTTGTTCCCTAGAAATCCCTTTGACTTCGTGTGTGTGTATGTGTGTATTTGTACTCCCACTTTGCATTTGATTATGTCTCGTAAAATTTTGATAGAATGATTGGATATTTCTTTTTAAAATGTAAACCTCATGTTCAAAAGATTCTTTGGATGGAAATTGTCTTTTATATACTGCGTGTAAACTTCAAAACATAAATTTTACTAAACTTAGTGGTTTGGAGTGTATCACCAAATGCATAACAGCCAGGACCCCAAACACTGATGATATCAGAAGTTCTTTCTTTCTTTTTTAAGATTTATTCATTTATTTATTTGAGAGAGAGAGAGAGAGAGTCCCAAGCAGACTCTGTATTGAGTGCAGAGCCTGATCTCATGACCCTGAGACCATGACCTGAGCCAAAACCAAGAGTTAAATGCCTAACTGACTGTGCCACCCAGGTGCCCCACAGTGCATTTATTGATTGGACAATTGTTAGGTCAGCCATATTGTTTAAAAAAATTTCAATGACATTCTTTTGACACCTGCTTTTCTTATTCTCCCTTCTTTGATTTAGATTACTATAATAGGTCTCCTAAACTTGGGGAGGCTATCTGACTAGAGAGTTCTAGGAGTTTTAGTTTTTGGTTTTTGTTTTAGGTTCCAGAGATAAGTGATATTATTTGTTATATGTCTTTTTTTTTTTAAGTTTATTTTAAATAATCTCTACATCCGACATTGGGCTTGATCTTACAATTCCAGGATCAACAGTCACAGGCTCTTCCATCTGAGCCAGCCAGGCATCCCGGTACATGTTTTTTTCTGCCAGATTTATTTTACTTCGTATAATGCCCTGAAGGTCCGTCCATGTTACAGACGGCAAGATTCCTTCTTTTTTATACATGAATAATATCCCAATTATCCCAACGTATATATTTTCTTTATCCATTTTCAGTTGGTGGTCAGTTAGGTTGTTTCATGTCTTGGTTGTTGTAAATGGTGCCACAATAACATGGGGGTACAGATATCTGTCTGAGTTAGTGTTTTCATGTCCTTTGGATAAACCAGAAGTGGAATTACTGCATAACTTTTGGAGTATCTCCAAAAATGTACAGTGTGACCTTCTCAAAAGGGAGGACATTAAAATTAACTGCTATGAAAAAAAGACTGTAGCAATTCATATTCTTACTAATTTATGAGCCTGCCTGTCTCCTTACATTTTTGACAATATTGTATTCTCTCAGACTTAGATTTTTGTCATGGCAGTATTTCATTGTTATTTTAAAACACACTTTTTGTTGTGAAGGAGAATGAGTATTCTTTCAAATGTTTAAGCCATTTGTATTTGTTTCCTTATCGGTTTATAAAAAATATGTTTACTAAGGACACAAATTCTTGTCTGTAATATTGCAGGATTTTTTTCTTGCCTTTTCACTGTTCTTAGCATTTTTTTTTCCAAACGGAAATCTTTAATTTCACTGCTTTTAATGTTTCTGTCTTCTCCACTATAGTTTTTGGGTTTATCTCTTGCTTGTAAGACATTACACTTAAAGATTTTAAAAATAAATTCGCAGGAACACATTTATAAAGCTGTTGATAAAAAGGATTACAGGAGAAGTGAAACATTTAATTTGATGGTCATGGTTCCTGGGAAGGTAGTGGGGGTGAGGACCGAGATCCAGAAATTGATAGAAAGTTACATAGGAAGAGGAATCATCTTTGTCACAGGAGGGAGAGAGGAGCAAATGAGTGCAGATATGGATCGGATTGCAATTTCTTATAGAAAGTTGAAGGAGTTCCACCCCAATGCCTCTGTTTTCTCTCTAAGAAGAAGTAGGAGACACCTGCTGAAAGTGATAAGGGGAAGTGTAGTGTGGCTTGAAGAGGGCTGAGAGGGTTCCAGAGAATTGTTGTAGAAACAGAGAGTGAACCAACCAGTGAAACAGAATTATTGGCACTAGGAAGGGACTGGTGAGAGCGTTCATTCTGAAGGGCTTTTCAGACTTGTTTCAGCAATATTCTGAAGTCTGGATGAACATGATGGGAGGGTTGATTTCTTAGTATGAGATTTTTCTTATTTTTAGCTATCCTTCCATCATTTATTTCTAATTTTATTACACAATGGTTGGAGTACACCATGTTGACTGTATTTGAAATCGTGCTGCGTGTTCTTAAATGTATTCTTTATGTGTTTGGTATAGAGTTTATTAAATAGCTAAAAAATAGCTTGAGTGCATATTAGTGTTGGGATCTTTGAGAGAGGTGTCTTATTAGGACATGATCTTTCTTTCTTTCTTTTTTTTAATGGTGCCTAGGTTTTGATGGGAACAGATATCAGTAAAACATGAAGTTTGCAGTCTTCAGCACAAGTGAGTGGACCTTGTGATTAGTTAGAGAGACTTGGGCAGTGAGTGGGCACTCCCCTGTGCTCTGCCCTGCACCTAATAGATAAGGAAATGGCAGGTTGTTGAGTTGATATGGCTTACCCTGGGCCACAAAGCTAATAAGTAGCAGAACCAGCATTTTTACCCAGATCTTATTGAGTTCAAAGCCGGTGCTCTTTTGCTCTGTCTTTGGTACTAGTGGAGATAGGTGATAATTACCACTGCCTTCCAACATCATCTTTAAACGTATTGTCTGCACAATCTATAGTGTAATTGGATCCTTACCAAAAATCCATTAGAGATGGTGTTGTCATCCTACTTCACTAAATTTCAAAGATATAGCTAACATAACAAATTCTGCAACTGTTCACTAAAGAAACTTGTTCATGTTCAGAGTTTCAAGCCTTTGTCTCGCATTAAGTGTGTGCATTTTAAGGGTAGGGTGTGCATCAGAGTCCTGGCAGGAAACCATTCACAGCAGATGTTTCAAATAAAGACTGAATCAGGATGACTAAGTCATGGGCAGGGCAGGCCTAAGACAGCAAACAAGGGATAGAGGGCTGAAGGGGGAGCCTGGAGTGGGCTGGAGCTGTGGCGTGAGGCCTGATTGATGGTCCCGGAGGGATGCATCTCTGCCAGAGACAGAGCACTGAGGCAGGGAGGGATAAGAAGGAATGGCCCAATTTTTCTTGTCTCCCTCCCTTCCACCTCCTGCAAGTAGTGTGTCCCAGGGGCTGAGGCCATTTGGCAACCAGCCAGCAAAGATAGCCCTCCTGGGGTGTAGAGCAGGAGGGAGAAGACAGTGAGGGAGAAGCAAATGGAGAATATCAGCACCAAGGAATGATACCAGGGTGGAGTTTTCTGAGGCCTAAGAACAAATGTTAGAAATTAAAACATTAAGAAAGGAAATTTAATGGAAGTGAAAAATAGGGTGAATTGTGAGAAAATGTAAATTAGAATGTAAATGATGTGGGTTCCTGTGTAAGCTAGTTATTTGGAAGAAAATTGTGAACCTTCCTTTCCCTGAATTCACTACTATAAATACAGAACTTTAAAACTTATTTAGGATCGTTTTATAATCTTACTTGCGATTCAATTCTGATTTTCTCCCTTAAAATACAGATTTTTAAGTCCCTTAAAATAATTTCAGTAATTTTTGGTAGACTGAAAATTAGCTTACCTCTCAAAGTAAAAATGCTTGGAGTATATATTCTTTAGGTGGATGGTATCTAACATGTTATAGAATTAGAAGATATATATGTAATGTATAGTGTAATGTATTTGCTAAAATGTTCCCTTCCAAAATATGTTGAGTTCGAGTAGGTAAAACAAAAGATAGAACCAAATACTATTTTTTTTTTAATATTTTATTTATTTATTTGACAGAGAGAGATCACAAGGAGGCAGAGAGGGAGAAGCAGGCTCCCCGCTGAGCAGAGAGCCCGATGTGGGGTTCGATCCCAGGCCCCTGGGATCTGACCTGGGCTGAAGGCAGACGCTTAACGCCTGAGCCGCCCAGGTGCCCCCCAAATACTATTTTTTGGGGCAGCATTGATTGAGTTCTCTCCATGTCATCTTTTTTCTCAGTCTTTGTTAAATTTTTGCCTCGAACTTCATTTATTTAGCATATATTGATGATACCATGTGAATAGTACTAGAGCAGATCCGAGACTATTCCTGCAAAATGTGCTGTGAAGGATTATGAATTGCTATGACACTTCACAGAATACAGAATGTTGCTTTCAAAAGATTTCTAATACATAGAATACACTTAGAGATTATGAGGTTCTATGCAAGTTTTCTAATTCGAAGCTGTTCTAAAATTATTTAAGAGCATAATGCTTTTTTCCTGGCAAGTTGAAAATAGAATAACCAGTGTACAAGAATGGCTCATATAAGATTTTTAAAACAAAACAAATTAAGAGGTTTTGGCAGGAGTAGAATCTGTTTTCCGTTGAGATTTAAGAATAGATGGAGAGTTAATGTGCAGAGGAACACAGGGAAGGCATCCAGCTGGCGGAATCAAAGCAAAGAAGATCCTTTTGCCTAAACCATGGGGAAGGTTTTACTGGAAAGGGCATGGGTCACAGAAAGCTAAGAGGAGCAGGAAAGCTGGAGAGGTTTCTGAGTTGGAGTTTCATACGTTGGAGTGAACCCACAGATTAAAAAACAAAAGCATTATGTGCTAGATTATATCATAGCCTTTGAGAATGTTCCCTGCCAAAATCCTGACTGCTCTGGTTTGTGCCAAGTGGCATAACTTTTGCTTCTTTCTGCTTTTACCCTCTCCGAATTCTCTCTGCCCTGGCTTTACCTTTACCTTTACCTTTACCTTGGCTTTTGCACAGGTGTCTAGGAGCTGTTGCAGAATTTGAAGGTTACTCTTCTAAGTGAACAAAAATTTAAGATGGTTATTTGGGTCGATAATAATATCAGGCAAAGAAAAGTTCCATTTTTTTTTTCTTCCTAGGAGCCCTCCATCCTCCTGTTTTGGTCCAGACTTGATTGCTTTTTTTGGGGGGAGGGGGGGGACTTGATTGCTTTCTTGATCTGCTTGTGCCTCTATGCTTCTAGAGCAACCCTCCGTCTTACCAGGGATTCCTTCCCGGGATCCTCTGTCTTTTCTGGAGCCAAGGTGTTCCTATTTCTGTTGGGAGAGGTGTTTTTAATACCTTCTATGTATGGAATGCCAATTTTCCATTCATTTTTGTACTTGATGGATAGATTAGATGGATTGGTTTGGAAATCATTGTCCCTCAAATCTTCTTCAAGTCTTTATCTGTTGTTTGTGACCTGTTCCCCAGGTCACATCCTCCCCAAAGACCACCTCAGATGTTTGTAGGATATTCTTTATATCCCTGGTATCTGAAATTTGAGGATTGTGACTTGGTATAGGTTTTATTTCCCTCCCTGTACTGGGTACTTACTCTTTCCTCCCAATCCAGAAATCAAATTCTTCAGATCTGAGAAAAATCTTTGCATTATTTCTTAGATAACTTCCTCCTGTCCTCCTCCTTCTATTTTCTCTTTCTAGAATTCCTTTTTTTGTCAGATATTGGACCTCCTGATAAGTAATCCAGTAATTTTCTTATATTTTCCATCTATTCTTGTTGCTGTTTATTTGTTGTTTTTTTTTGAGACATTTCCTTAAGCTTATCTTCTAATCCTTTTTCTGGAATTTTATTTCTGCTACCATATTTTTTTTTAAGATTTTTTTATTTTTAAGTATTTTCTACATTCAACGTGGGGCTTGAACTCAAAACCTTGAGATCAAGAGTCACATGATGTACTGACTGAGCCAGCCAGGTGCCCCTCTGCTACCATATTTTAAATTTCAAAATGTTCTTTTGTTCTTGATGTTCCTTTTTCAAAATTGCATTTTGTTCTTGCTTTACAGTTTTAATAGCTTCTCTTATTTTCCTCAGCATGTTAATTATATTGATTACGGTTTTATTTTTAAAAGATTTATTTATTTATTTGAGAGAGAGAGAATGCATGCACATGAGCAAGGGTGGGGAGAGGAGCAGAGGGAGAGGGACAAGCAGACTCTGCAATGAGTGTGGAGTCGCATGCAGGGCTTGATCCCACGACCTTGAAATCATGACCTGAGCCGAAATCAAGAGTCGGTTACCTAACCAACTAAGCCATCCAGGTACCCCAGATTATGATTTTATTTTGAAGTTTTCCTTTTGTTGTCTGCGTAGTCTCTGTTTCCTCTGAGTTTTTTTAAAAAATATTTATTTTTCGCCAGAAAGCATGTATGTGAGGGTAAGAGTGGGGAGGGGCAGAGAGAGAGAGAGAGAGACTCTCAAGCAGACTCTCCATTGAGGGTGGAGCCCATCTTGGGGGTTGATCTCATGACCTTGAGATCATGACCTGAGTTGAAATCAAGAGGTGGGTGCTTAACCAACTGAACCACCCAGGTAGCCCTGTTTCCTCTTGAGTTTTTAATCCCCTCTGTACCCTTGCTCTGGTCTCCAGTTTTCATCTTGGACATTTTTCTTTTCAAGTTTCTGTTGATTCTTATGTGTCAATTCATTTTAGAGTCTTTTGGGATACTAACTAGCCAGTCGAAGGCTCCATGGTAAGAGGTTGGTTGACTGTTGTGTTCTACCATAAGATGATCTAATAGAGACCAGTTATTTCTTTGGGAGAAATCCACATATCCGTACCTTCAGGTTTTTTTATTTTGTTTTGTTTTGTTTTCCAGGAGACTATTCAGTGTCTCTAGAAAAATTCTTCTGATCTCTTGCTTGCTGGGAATGAGCAAGGCTATTACTGTTTGTGGAGCCCATTTAGGAAAGAGGGGAAGATTACATAGTTACTAAATGATGTAGGGAATGTAAACTCAAGTTGTGTGACTTCAGAGCCCTTGCTCTGGGCTACTGTGATTCTTACCTCCTACGTTAAAATGTAAGTTGGGCTTCATGGCCTTTTACATTGAGTATTTTATACTTATTGTATACAATAGTACACTTTAATCCTGTATCTGACAGTTAGGAACACTATGTATATGATGATATTTAATGATTTCCATGTTAGAGATTTATAATTTGTTCTTAATTTGCAGCTTTTTTCAAGGAGCAAACCTCCAACGGGCCTCTATGTTTATGGAGATGTTGGTAAGTGTGTTAAAGTAAGTTTTGAGTGGTCCAAAGAGGAGGTTCTCAGCTTTCATTCAGGGATATTTCCATTTTCATCCCTCAGTCCACTACCAGCTAGGGAATTGGATGAGGCAAAGTAAAATGGGGAGGGGTGAGGAGAGGTGGGCAGTTATCTTAGTTTTCATTTTTATTTCTCATAGGATACGACTGTAGTTTAAAACAGGATTAGTTATCGTGGTAGGGTGCAGACATTGTTTAATGTATAAACTGAGCTGATCTCTTGGAAGGTAATCATCTATAAATAGGTTATTAGACAAATCAGAATGTCATTGCTCAATTCTATTTGACTCAGCTAATATTTAAAAAAATAAGCTGCTCTTTTTTACTTTTAATGTCCTCTGATATTTTTACTCACATTTGTCCTTTTAGTTATTATTATCTTTAATTATTAGTGGATATTCTTAATGAATAACTGGTTAAATTTCCTTGGTCTCCCACATCCATATATTGGGCACAAAGACTCACCTTTTCTTGGAAATCTTGTGAGCTATTGCTTACTTTTTAAATTTTCCTAAGCACTGAATGTCTTGCTTCTTTTCTGACTTCATTCTTGGTGAAATTGTCTGTCTTTTGGTGTTGGCTTTTTGACTTCAGTTTCTTTCTCTCTTAGTTCTAAACCTCTCTGTATTTACCCACTTTCACCGAAGTCATGAAGGTAGCTCTTATTTTATTTGGTCTTATTGCATATCAATCATTTCTTTTATTGGCTTACTCAAAATAGACATTTACATATAGCAAAATCAGTTTTGCTTCTCAATTGATAAAGCTCAGACTCCCCTACAGGCATAACAAATTTGCATTATGAGGAAGCGGTGACAAAGGTTCTTATCTTAGTAAGAATTTTATGACAGGAAAAACAATAGGAGACCAGCAAGTAGTTATAGTGCCTTGAAGATCCAACTGTTCTTTTCTGGGTCCTCCCTCTTCTTACTTGTTTTTGGATGCCTGTTTTACACTTACAGATTTAGCAAGTTTAATAAAAAGAATTGGTGAGTTCATCAACAAGCGAATGAGAGAGCTTGCCCCTTCAGATTCTTTATATTCTTGGAGCTTACAGATTTGAAAACTGTCAAAGAAGCTCAAGCTGTTCTTTTTCTTAGTTCATTGGCTAATTGGTATTTTTGAGAACAGTGCAGGCTTACTTCTTATTTAGAAAGCAATTTATACCAGGTGCTCAAGCAGTTTTATGTGTCCACATCTTTGGGTACTGCTAGCAGCCCTCATTCTATTGTCATCTCTCATTCTTTGCCTCTTTGGAGAACATTTACTTCCTATACCTTCACTTTCATGTTTAGTCATTGCTAAAATTAACATCTTTGTTTCTCCTCTTACCTCAACCACTTAACCATAAATGGAGATGTTAGTAAAACACAACTATTTCTACTTCTGCAAAAGAACTTGAAAAAAAAACCCCAATAATACCCCAAACCTATAAAAGTCAATGGATTTTAGTTTGGAAAATACAGCCTTAGGCTAATAAATTGAGGGGAGGTGTGATAAATATAATTAATCTGAGTGCTTGAAAGAATTAGAGAGGATATGGTAACATCTGTGGTTGTTCACAGAGCTGGGTGTGTAGCAACCTTTGGTTAAGAGCATCTTTATAATGCAGAGAGGGGACGAGAAAGGAATTGTACAGTAGGAAGGGAAGTGAACATTTTGATGACTGTACTCCATCTAGTTTAGAATACTTACAAAACAAGTAGTAAAAGAGGTCAGATTCTTATTTTGCGGGGGAGGGGGTGCTCTTTGTCTGGGAGAACAGCCTCAGAATGCTCTCACAAGCTCATTTGTGTTACTATTTTCCTTTTTTAGACTTGGGAAACAGGTGTTCAGTTTTGAAGAGACTCAATGGGAAAGATGTCTGTTTCATAGCACTTCCTTCCGCTCCTTATTCTGTACTTGCCCCAGGCTCTGTCTTGAACACTTCAGTCTACTTGTGTTGAGATAATTGACTCAGATGGACCTTCAATCCATGGAACCCCAAGAGTTGATATGTAAACTGGAGGCATTATAATTATGAATCAACCTTGGTATGTTTTCATTAATAAAATGCTTAGCATATCTCATGCAGAAGCCAAACACTGCAGTAGGAGTGTTTTGTGGCTTCATTTTTATCCTATAGTTGGCTTTCTTTTCCTTTTTTTTTCTTTTAAGATTTTATTTTTTTATTTATCAGAGAAAGAGAGACAGAAGAGAGCACAAGCAGAGGGAGCAGCAGGCAGAGGGAGAAGCAGGCTCCCCACTGAGCAGGGAGCCCAATGCAGATCTTGATCCCAGGACCCCAGGATCATGACCTGAGCCGAAGACAGATGTTTAACTGACTGAGCCTCCCAGGCGCCCCTAATATAGTTGGCTTTCTCAAAACAAGGTTTCAGCTCTTGGCTAGCAGACTGCAGTGGTGATGGCAGGGTTACTGATTCCGCCTACATATTTGGAGAGAAATCAAAGTCCATTTTTGTTTATCAGTCCCTTTTCTGCTTCCTTTTGGTTAAATTCTGGGCTCGGGTGATGGAAGACAACACTTCCAGCTCCTTCAGCAGAGGGGTTGACTGTGAAAAGGGTACCACTGGGAGGGGGACGCTCAAGCGATCATTTTTGGCTTCGTATCTATATAGGCTTGAAAGTTAGAAGAGTCTTAGGTTTTATAAATTACTCCTCTAGTAAAAATCTTTTGAGAAGAACACAAGGTTTTATTTAGGATGCTATAGAGACCAAACCAAAATTGTGAAGCAGGGTAAAATTTAATGTTGGTTTCTTCCCCACATTTTTTCAACATCTGTCCTCATTCTTGATGTTCACTTGACAAGGGTTATTGATTATCTGCTGTGTGCCAGGCAGTGTGTTGTTTCTGTGGATGTAATGGTGGATAAAAGCAGACACAGCCTTTGCTCACTCAAAGTTTATAGATTCTTGCGATGGCTGTGGAATATTTTTGAACATGACCCACAGTAAAAAGCATTTTTACATTCTGACCTACGTATGTATGTGTGTGTACGTGTACACACATGCACACACACACCCCTGAAAAATAGTTTTATGAAAGAAAACTTACTCTTATGTGTGATACATTTGGATACTTTCTTTTCTGTTCTAGTCTCTGAAAAAATAGTTCTGGTTGTAGAGGCAGTTTGAAAAACACTGGTCAAGTCTCTCTAATATCCATTACTACGCGTTGCCGTGCCAAGGTTTGTTCCTGCTGTTTCATCTTTTTGAGCCTTTGGATTTCTCATGCTGGACCTTCCCAAGGACACAGCTTTCCCCTCTACTAGTTAAACTAAACTGGTTGGACTTGTATTATCCCAGGATCTGCCTTCTAGCTACATGTCTGAACTACTTACTGTTCTCAACTACTTGCTAAAATTTTAATGGGTTCCATTGGATGAGTAGGTTACCTTACCAGTATATTTGCATTTAAAAAGAGTCTTCTAGGGCGCCCGGGTGGCTCAGTGGGCTAAGTATCTGTTTTCTGTTCAGGTCGTGATCTCAGGGTCCTGGGATCAAGCTCTGTGTTGTGCTCCCTGCTTACCGGGAGCCTGCTTCTCTCTCTCTCCCCTTTCCCTCTGCCCTCCCCAAGCTGTGCTTGCTCTCTCTCTTTCAAATAAATAATCTTTAAATAATAAAAAAAGAGTCTTCTAAGAGTTAGAATTTCACTGAAACTTGGTATATGAAATAGAACGTAGTGATCCAGCTGACCACTTGGTGATTTTGGGCAGAGAAATCTTTTAGCATCTCTGAAATCCACCTCACACAGGCTCTTGCCCACCATACTAAATCTAATGGTGCTTATCATAGCCACATTGAAAGAATTTTATATTTTAGAAAGATCTTTGTTACCTTTTTCCTTCTTTTTTTGGTAGTGTCATAAACTTAGCATTTCCCTCATATTCTCCCAAAGCACTGTTTGGTGCAGAGGAAAGTCAAATATTAATAATTACTTGGCTATATCTACTAGTCTCTGTTAGAAGTTGGAAAAAAAAGTAGATGTTGGTAGAAATAAGAGAAAGAATGGATACAAAAGAAGTAGAAATTTAAATATATAACATTTTCACACTCTAAAGATTAACATTATTTTAAATTTCATTAAATAGTTATTCAGATTTCTAATTATGTCATAAATGTTTCTGTTTTCAATGTGATATTAATTATTAAGTCTTTAGTCTCTTTGTGTGTGTGTGTGTGACAGCACACCAGAGACTCATCAACAAAATTTACACTGTTACACATATATAGACACATACATATGTAAACTAATTTGTCCTGTAGGATTTTCTACAACTTGGCTTTTGCTGATGCATCCCTGTGGTGTAATGTGAGTCTTTCAATTCTGTCTTTTTCAAGATTGTTTTGGCTAGAATAGAATAGAATAGAATATGACCTTTGCATTTCCGCATACATTTTAGAACAGGCCGGTTAATTTTTTTAAAAAAAATCCTCCTGGGATTTTAATTGGGGTTACATTCAATCTGTAGATCAATTTGGAAAGAATTGATAACTTAAAATATTGATGTTTTTGATAAATACTGATTTTTTTTTTATGAAAGGTTAAATCTTCCAATCTATGGGCATGGTATGTTTCTTCATTTTTAAAGATCTTTAATTTCTCTCAGTACTGTTTTATAGGTTGTAATGCAGAGTTGTGCCATATCTTTTGATAAAATTATTCCTATGTATTTTGTTTTCTAATGCCACTGCAAATGGTACTGTGTTTTAAAATTTTAATTTCCAACTGATTGCTGCTAGTATATAGAATCAACTGATTTTTTTGGTGACCTTACTATATTCAGTTATAAACTCTACTGCTTATTTGATAGATTCTTTTTTTTTTTTTTTAAAGATTTAATTTATTTATTTGACAGAGAGAGACACAACGAGAAAGGGAACACAAGCATGGCAAATGAGAGAGGGAGAAGCAGGGTTCCTGCCAAGCAGGCAGCCTGATGCGGGGCTTGATCCCAGGACCCTGGGATCATGACCTGAGCCAAAGGCAGACGCTTAACAACTGAGCCACCCAGGTGCCCCTATTTGATAGTTTCTTTAGGAATTTTTATGTATACAATCATGCTGTTGCAAATAAAGACAGTTTTTCCTTTACAATTTGTATGTCATCTGATTCTTTTTCTTGCCTTACTGCACTAGCTAGGAACTCCACTAGGAAGTAGTGAGAGCAAATGTCCTTGCCTTGTATGAAGTTTTAGGGGAAAAGCGTTCAGTCTTTCGCTAGTAAGTATGATGTTAATTGTAGGATTTTTTTAATGTATTAATTTTTCTTAATATGGCAAAATATAATAACATAAAAGTTACTATTTTAACCACTTTTACTTGTAAACTCAGTGGCACTGAGTACATTGATGTTGTTTTGCAACCATCACACCATCCAAAATATTTTCATCTTCCCAGACTGTAACTCTGTACCTAGAAACAATGATTCCCCATTCTATATGCCCCTCACTCCCAGGCCCTGGCAACCATCATTCGATTTTCTGTCCTTGTAAATTTGACTACTCCAGGATCTCATATATGTTGGAATCATATATTTAAATTTTTGTGTCTAGTTTATTTTGTCTACCATAGTTTCTTCAGGGTTCATTTATGTTGTAGAATGTGTCAGATTCCATTACTTTTTAAGGCTGAATAGTATTCCAACATATGTATCCAATTTTTATCTGTTCATCTGTTGATAGATGTTTGCATTATTTCCATCTTTTGACTGTTGTGAATAATACTGCTATATCTGTTTGAATCCCTGCTTTCAGTTCTTTTGTGTATATACAAAGAAGTGGAATTGGTGGATCATATGGTCACTCTGTGTTTAATTTTTTGAGCAACTGCCATACTGTTTCCACAGCAGCTGCACTATTTACATTCCAACCAGCATTGCACAATGGTCCTTACTTTTCCATATCCTTACCAATATTTGTTATATTTTCTTCTTAAAACAGTAATAGCCATCCTAATGGGTGTTGAAGTGGTGTCTCACTGTAGTTTTTATTTGCATTTCTCAAGTGATTAGTGAGATTGAACATCTTTTCACTGTAGGTTTCTTTTTGTATTTGTCCTTTATGAGTTTGAAAAGTATGCTTCTTTTCCTAGTCAGAGATTTGATCATGAATGTGTGCTGACTTTTGTCAAACATTTTTTCAAATGTGATGATTATATAGTTTTTATATATATTGATTTTTATTTTGATAGGGAGTTAAGTTACTTACATGCCAGCTTGATTCATTTGAAGTTTTTTTTTAAGTGGGCTCCATGCCCAGCCCAATATGGGGCTTGAACTCACGACTCTGAGATCAAGACCTGAGGTGAGCTCTAGAGTAGTATGCTTAATGGACTGAACCACTTAAGTTCCTCTGAAGTTTTTTTTAATTGAAATTTTTATTGCGATAATTATAGATTAATTAGATTATAATCTAATTATAGATTCACATTTGTAAAAAGTAATATGGAGATATCTGTGTACACTTTACTCATTTCCCCCCAAAGGTAACATTTGGCAAAAGTGTAGTATAAATACCACAAATAAAATGACATTGATACAATTCACTGATCTTATTCAAATTTCTTGTTTTACTTGTACTCATTTATGTGTCTGTATTTAGTTCTGTATAATTTATCACCTGTGTAGGTTCATGTATTTATTGCCACAGTCAAGGTACTGAACAATTCTATCACCAGGAGTCCCTCGTATTGCTCATAATTTTGTAACCATACCTACTCACCCTCTCTTTCTAAGTCCTGGCAACCACCAATCTGTTCTCCATTTCTAAAATTCTGTCATTTCAAAAATATTGTATAAATGGAAAAGTACATAACCTTTTGAGATTTCCCCCCCCCCCCCCCAACTCAGTGTAATTTCTTAGAGACTCATGCAAGTTGTTGTATGAGTTCAGTATCTCTGGAAATTATTCATTTTAGTTTCCTGGTGGCCATTCTTTGCCTCACATCATAGAGTATCACCCTACACATGAGCAGCTAGTATGTAGCCAAAGACTTAAGAGTACCCACATGTTGATTTCTGGAGCTCTTTTTCATAGATAGCTTCCTCCTCCCCCTTTGCCTTGCAAATTTCACCAGCGTCAGACTCCCATAATTCTGATCTCTCATAACCCAACTCAGCCTGTCCTAGGTGTTTTGCTTGGAGTCCTCCTTTCTGTGCAGCAGTCTGGAGGGTGCCTCCCAAGCCCAAAGCTGCAGTGATACAGGGCTCATCTTTGTTTTTCCCTTCTCTCAGGGTTTGGAGTCTTGTATTTGTATTTTTATTTTCCAGTGCCTGAAAATACTAATTTCATATATTTCATCCAGTTTTCTAGTTGTTTCTGTTGGCATGGCAAGTCTGGAACCAGTTCCTCTCACAGGGTCTCTCAAAAGTTTTCATTTTCTTAATACACATTGCTAAGCTTTTCTCTATCCAAAGTAATACAAATGTTTACACATACTAATTACCTTCTGGGTTTTTCATATTTTTTAGCACCTTGCATTCATCTGGAATTAATTTTGGTGTGAAATGTGAGGGTAAGAATCTAGTTTTATTTTTTGCAAATGGCTGAGCATTTGTCTTTAACAATTATTTTTTCATATACACTATTATGATATATACTTAGGTCCACTTAATTGGTTTAGTTGATTTTTTTAAAAAATCCAGTACAACTCAAATATAATTTCTCTAACTTCATAACACATTTTTATTGTGCAGTTTCTCTTCTTTTCCTCCTTGTTTTCCCCAACCTCTGTTACTTACTACTTATTCTTACTGCTTATTCTACTTATGTTGTTTTGAATGAAGATGTTTTGAATGAAGAAGGGGAGGAGGGCCTCACATGTGGCATTCAGTAACAATATATTGATTAAATAAATAAGGATATTAATTTTATTTATAGTGATTTTGATATTCAGAAGGTTTATTTTTAAGTTTTTTTTAAAAGATATTATGTATTTATTTGTGAGAGAGGGAGAAGGAGAGAGAGAGTGCGCGGGAGCACAAGCAGGGGAGCAGCAGGCAGAGGGAGAAGCAGGATCCCTGCTGAGCAAGGAACCCAATGCGGGGCTCAATCCCAGGAAGTTGGGATCATGACCTGAGCCAAAGGTAGATGCTTAAGCGACTGAGCCACCCAAGTGTCCCGTTTTTGAAACTTTTTAGAGAAATTAGCCACCCAGGAGAATTTTTTAAAGTGTGGGTGTTTTTATTTTATTCAAATGTTAAGTACTTTATTTTTTTCCAGTCAATTGTGGGTCTTAGATATCATGTTGTATCAGAACATATTGATCTGCCTCATTTATTTTACTGGGTATATACTATTTTATTATATGAATGTTCCACAATTCACTTAATCAGTTTCCTGTTGATAGACCTTTATTTATTTATTTTTTATCAGGAGATTGACTTTACGATCACATTGTCAAGTTATTTCTAAATTGATTTTGATTGGGATTCCACTGAGTTTTGAAATAATTTAGGGAGCAGAAATATCCTTGCAGTATTGATTTTGGTTCTGAGTATTTTTAAATACTTGACCTACCTTTTGATTGACATTGCCAAATTGACTTCCAGAAGGGTTAGTTTTATACTATCACCAGAAGTATATCGGAGTGTTTTTCCTACATCTTCACCAACATAAAAATATCGTGGGTGTTTTCCACTTGTATTCCTTTTATTTGTGGTAGAATTAAACTTGTAAAAATATGTTTAAAGCTATTCATATTTTTTGTGTCATTTGCATACTCATGTGTTTTTGTACATCGATCATCTTTTCTTCTTTCCTCTGTTAAATCTGTCCTGTTTAGTATTCTTTCAGTTGTAGTGGGGGAAAAAAAAAGCTAATTGAATTAGCTGAACCAGGGGAGGAATTTAATGATTTAGTGGCTGGTTTAATTATTAAGTTGAATAGTGGTCTGCTTCAGCTGTGGGTAGATCTATATTTAATATCTTAAGTGATATTTTTGGAATCTCTTTCCGAATCTCTTTCCCCTTGCCTCCATTTCCCTTTTCCTTATCTTTTGGTTTCTGCTTTCCTTTTTGGCTTCATTCTTGTTCATAGTTTTGTCGTTGGCTTTATTCTTGGTCACAATTTTTTGCTGTTATAGAAAAGATTTCTGGAATTTTCTAGGTTTCTCCTTTAAAAAGAGAAGAGATGATTCTCATTTTCAGAATCCACATTAACTGCCTGTAGAGAACACTGACCTAACTGGGTCATGTGCCCATTGTAGGGTCAACCACAGTGTATATGATAAAGGGGTATTTTGATTGGCTCATTCTGTGATTGATACCCTCATAGAATCATGCTAAGTAGACAAATTTTCAAAAGTAAGAGATTTAGGACAGACCAAAAACAAAAACAGAAACACTCCAAAACACCACTGTAGTTTTTAAGAGCTCTTCGTATTTAAAGATACGTAAGGTTAATCTTTCAAGTTTCGTGAAAATAGGGATTTTTGTCTGTTTTGCTTACTACCAGATCCTGAGCACCCAGGATAGGGCCTCACATGTGGCATTCAGTATCAATATATTGATTAAATAAATAAGGATATTAATTTTATTTATAGTGATTTTGATATTCAGAAGGTTAAATTTCATGTAGCCATTTTTTCCTCTATGATTTTTTTTACTTTTATCTCTAGAAGTTTTTTATACGATGATATTTTTATATTTTAAGCCTGGTTTTTAAAGAAGAGCACAAAGATTACATTCAAATATATATTGTTCACATTTTTGGTTAGATCATGACTTTTTTCTGTATCTACAAGTATACTATCTTTCCTGCAGCAGAATTTAAAATTTTATTAATTTTTTGCATAAATGTAATGATTTAAATCTGCTGCCACTGTATCAGCACATATTAGCTCATTGTATCAAGAAATATTATACTAAATATTTTTGCAGAGAAATTCCTTTTAAATCAAATTGGTTTCTTCATTAATGACCAGATGGGTTCGGTGAATTGTATTTTCATATATGAAAAACTTTCTGGTGATTCAGATAAGCATGGGCTCAAAGTCCTGTGGAATGGAGGGAAGCCAAATAGATTTAAGAGTTAGATCTCACATCCTGAGCTACCTATGACTACGCGCAGCTTCTGTGAGGAGAGGCCGCGCACTGTGGTGGGCTGGTGCTAGGGAAAGCCATGAGGATGGGGGCTTCCATCCAGCCTGCCCTGGCCTGGCCTGCTGAGGAATGCTGGGTCTGACCCGAGCTTGAGTACTGCCAATGTCCCCAAAGCTCCCGGCTTTCTGCAAGGGAAGAAGACTTTCTGTGCATACTTTGTTAAATGTGACTCTTCGATTACTAAAGCAATCATGGTGGTTAAAAGTTTCTGTGTTGAAAATTAGACAATGAAATCACAAGGGTTGCGGGTTACAAGGGTTTCAGTTTCTTTAAGTAGGCCTCATTTCGAAAGATTTATGTTCTCAGCTTTTTAAGAAAGTGTTCTATCTTAAGGACACTTTCTTAAAAAGCTAAAACAAAACAAGCAAAGAAAATAAAAGAGACAAAGCAAGAAACAGACTTTTAACTATGGAGAACAAACTGATGGTTATCAGAGGGGTTGCGTGAAATAGGTGATGGGGTTAAGGAGGACACTTATCTTGATGAGCACCATCAAGATATATATATATCTATGTGATATATATACAAGATATATATATATCCTGTGATATATAGGTGATATATAGGATTCAAAGTTGAATCCCTATATTGTACGCCGAAAAACTAACACTACCCCGTATGTTAACTATACTGCAATTAAAATAACACAGTATCAACATTTATAAAGGAAATACTGTAGGATACAGAAAGAAAAATAAAGATAAACGTACCCGAAAAAGTATTAAAATTGGCAATTCTGCAGTTCTAACATACATCTATTATTTATTTTCAGCATTTATATTAAGTACTAATCTTTATTTTTTTATTTTTCATCTTTGAATTTCCTAAAGGCCGCTCCTCTTGCTTATGACCCAATAAATATTTACTCAATTGATTAAGTTATTATATTCAGATTGATGTCTTTTGGAAGAGCAACTGAAGAATGAATAATCCGCAGATCTTGCCAGTGTATTTACATAGTTCGGGGGGGTGGCGTATAGTCCCTGTAATGTTAACTAAATGTTGTAGTTCCTAATAATAGGATTTTAACAGAAAAGAGCAATATCAACGTTTTATTTTTAACTCCTTTAACATAAAAAATAAACACTCCTTTCTAAAAAGGTAACATAGTCTTCAGCTTTCCAGTAGAAGAGTGTGGTTTCATTATCCAAAAGCTAATGAACAATCATTAGAGCAGTCAGTACATACTGTTTAATAGTTTTTTTTTTTTTTTTTTTTAAGGTACAGGGAAAACAATGGTGATGGACATGTTTTATGCTTATGTGGAGATGAAAAGGAAGAAACGGGTTCATTTTCATGGTTTCATGCTGGATGTTCATCAAAGTAAGCTAAATGGTCTAAAAGAAGGGATTTTTAAGTGGGCAAATGCTACAAAACAGTTTCACCATCTTTAAAAATTCTTAATCTTTGAATCTTTTAAAAAATTCATTTGCTTAAAATGAGATTTTATTTGGTTTCATTTGTCTTGTGCTATTTTGAAACAACTCATGGTGTATTTAGAGTTGGTCCTAAAGACAACTTCAGTTCTTCCCATTAAGAGAAGACAGGTTACTCTATGAAGGTTGGATATTTTCCCTTTCTACGAAGGCTCACTTAGAAATATTAAAAACTCACTTATTTCAAGAGATCGTTCTAGATTAGGTCCTTTCCTCTGGGTCACCTTAGCACGTGGGCATTCATTGACTTGTATGTATGCCTTATTGCTTTGTCAGTGTTCTCAGATTATTTCAATTGTGCATTATTTGTCCATCAGCTATTCTGTAACCTCTCCAGGCCAGGAACACTGTGTTTTTCTTTTAATACTTCTAGCGTTCAGTATACATATAAGGAGTGAAGTGGGATTGCCCAGAGATAAGGGGACATCCTGATTATGTATGCCAGACATAGGGCAGGATCACCTCCTCTGCCCGCATCCCTGAAATCCTCAGCAGTAAGAGTAATTATCTGTTGATCCATCTAGTTACCATCTTGTCATCTAGGCTATCACTTTGTCATCTCTGAAGTGATTGAAGGGAGGGAATGGAATGACTACAAAGTACCCTTACAACCACAGGAATGTATGAAGAAGTGAACAACTGACTTTGAGGCAGAGAAAATGCAACCAGTTTTCAATAATCACCTTGGATTTTATGGGGCCTTTAAACTCAATTTTGATGTTCACACTAAGGTTTCATTTAGAGATTTAAAAGATACGTTATAGTTGTTTAAAGTGTGCTATTAATACAGTATTTGGCTTGTGTTTAATTTCATCCATTAAAGGAATACACCGCCTTAAACAGAGTTTGCCAAAAAGGAAACCAGGATTCATGGCTAAATCATATGATCCAATAGCTCCCATAGCTGAAGAAATCAGCGAAGAAGCATGTCTCTTATGTTTTGATGAGTTTCAGGTAAGGTAGAGATTTTCATCTGTGTGGAATGGTATTCTGAATGATATGAGAAGATTTAAATTCTGTTCATGATTTTATCATTGTTTTACAGATTGATTTGATGCACTACCTCTTATGACTTTATTTTACTGTCTAGTCCAGGGGTTAGCAAACTATGGCTCACACAGAGCAAATCTGGCCCATCTGCTTTTGTATGGCCGATGAGAAAAGAATGATTTTTATATTTTTAAAAAGAAGAAAATGCATCAGAGACCACATGTGGCTTACAGAACCTAAACTATTTACTACTCAGCCTTTTATAGGAAAAGTTTGCCCACCCCTATATTAGAGTCATGGATTTACATTTCCCCTATACCGTGGTGGTGATATTGTCATGATTACAAAATAATGTCTTCAAAGATGTTTGTGTATTTTTTTTCAAAGTGTTATATAAAAAAATAAGTGATTAACACATCTCATTTAAGCCTCACAACTTGTTTGTGATGACAGGAGGTAGTTGGCCCTAGTTGAACTTTCAAAGTTTCTTCTAGTTTTAGGATTCTCTGAAATTGTGCATTTAAATTGGTAATAAGTTATTTCTTGATCTTTATTTCTTACGAGAATAAATATGGCACGCAGGCAAATGTCATGTCTTATGATTTTTCTGTATCCCAGTGTTTAATAATAATAATAATAATAGATGCTCTAGGTTAAGAATTACTTCCTTTTTATTTGCCTTCTTTAGTAGTTCTGAAATGTAGTAGTTGTTTTTTCTGTAATGCTTACCATAAGAGCAATTGATTATTCAAATGAAAATAGAAAAATCTGCAAGTACTGAATATAAGCTTAAAAATAGGGCTTCACACCCAGAGCTTTTGAATATTTCTGGAGCTGAGTGCTGTGTCTGATTGCCTGGAATAAAGGCCCAGAGAACTTTGAAGGGGTAGGAAGCTAACATTTATTTTGTGCCTACTCTGAGGTAGGCCCTGGGTGAGTCACACATCTCATTTAAGCCTCACAACACATTTGTGGTGAAGTAAGGGGACTGCCCTAGTTAAATTGTAAAGCTTCTTACAGTTTTAAGAGTCTCTGAAATTATACATTTAAATTGGTAGCGAGTTATTTCTTGTTCTTCTGTGTTTAAAAACCTGCATTGGTGGGAAGATAAAATGCCCAGGTTGTCTTTATCTCAAATGAGGCATGATAGGTCTCCTTTAGCAACTTGATGTACTTATCTAACAATGGTCTTGATTTATGATAGGTGAGAAAGAAGAATTTTCACCAGGAATAGTGTTTCACTGAGCTATCTGGGGAGGAAGAATCTTTCTTTCTTTCTCCTTGTGGTCATATCAAGACAGCCTGGCATTCTTTTTTTTTTTTTTGGATTTTATTTGTCAGAGAGAAAGAGAGATACAGCACAAATATGGGCAGTGGCAGGCCGAGGGAGAAGCAGGCTCCCCACTGAGCAAGGAGCCTGATGCGGGGTTTGATCCTAGGACCCTGGGATCGTGTCCTGGACTGAAGGCAGATGCTTAACTGACTGAGCCACTCAGGCATTCCATCACCTTCTCCAGAGGTCTTCAGAAGAAAGGCTTATGGGGAAGAAATGTTCTGCTCTGAAGAAGTATACGAAGCACACCAATGTGTTGCTTAAAGAGAAGGGCCTCGTTTAGTACTGAGTTAACAGTTACATTGTCAACAATAAAAGTCGGTGATAAATCAGTGAAGGCCATCTCTTGTTTTCTCATTATGATCTCTTAATCACATTATCACCAAATAAAATTGAATTAGCACAGTTAAAATTTTTGTTAGGGCATTGAAGTTAAATTCCTAAAAAATATATTAATATCTAGCCTTTGTAAAATGATTCATGGTTTACAGAGTGTTTTTATATCTATAAAATAGTTATTCATTTAATTCTATAAAATATTATATTCATGTAGATGAAGAATATAGAGGCATCAGAATTTCCTTGGTATCATTTATAAATCATCACCTTTAAGGTAAAAAATATAAATTTTAACACATTCAAAGAAAAGATTGGTCTCTTGCTGTGACACGAACACCATTGACAAGAGTATTTAAGAAGGTTAGGAATCGATGCCAATTTGGTGGTGCAAAAGAGATCCTCAGAGAATTAATGGCAAGCAAGGTCAAATTACCCATTTTATGTAGTAGGCACATTACTTAGGGCCCATGATACTTTCAGGGGCCTGTGAAAATATTATAATTTCTTAAAATTTGCAGAAAAAATGAACATATCATAACGAATTCAGCTTATATCTCTATATATTTTATACCAACCCAGTCATAAAATACTATTTGTGTATGTAAACACACATATTTTCAAATGCATTTTCTTCTTTTTTTTTTTAAGATTTTATTTATTTATTTAGAGAGAGTGTGCCTGTTCACATGAGCTGGGGGTTGGGGGAGGGGCAGAGGGAGAGGGAGAAGCAGACTCCCTGCTGAGCACGGGGCTCAGTGCTGGACTTGATGAGGGGCTTGATTTAAGGACCCCGGGATCATGCCCTGAACCAAAGTCAGGCACTTAACTGACTGAGCCACCTGGGCACCCCTCAAATGCTTTTCTCATTGAGGAAGAGGCTCATGAAGGTAGAAGTGCCCAAGACCCATGAAAGTAATAATGCCTCCCTAATCGTGAGGCTTGCTAACAAAGAGAGTGGATATGACCAAGTGGTCATCACCTGCCTCACCCAGAATGGTTTGATGTTCATTCATTCGTTTACTCATCCATCCCAGTTGCCTTAAATAAAGAGCCTTATCCCTGTAGAACCTGATCTGACCCACAGTCAAATGGGCCATGTCTGGACATCTGATGTATGAGTACCACGCCCGCAAGCTTGCCAGCAGCATTGCACTTGTGTGGTGTGTCCCGGGGATCGGGCCCATCATGTCCTCTGTCTCGTGTCTTTGAACTAAAAGGCACGGAAGGCAGGTCCTGCACAATAATGAAGCAAGGACAAAGAGACACGGGAAAGAACTGATTCACGTTGCGGGGAGGGCTACAAGGCTGCTCCCTGGACAGCTGCTGAGCTCTCTAGATCTACCTCAGCTACTGTTCCCAGCAGGTGCTATCCGTGCTGCTCGCATCCTGGAGTCTCCAGTGAATGCTATTTCTTTGGCTGGATCTCCTGTGCTTGTTGCTTGCAAACAGTCTTGATGGGGCTGGATCTCTTCAGCTCGTGTTTTGCTCCTATGTGCTGTGTCAGGAGGGATTTCCCTACGGCCTGTAAAAGAGAGCATCCAGAGGAACACTGTGAGGAAATGTTACCTTCCTTCACATAGAATCCATTACCTCCAGTGTAAGGAGAATTACCTGATGAACTGAAGAGCAAAGAGCAAAGAGATGAGGTATCTTCTAGGATGCTTACTACTGTAGGTAACAGAAAACCCAACTTTAAAAAGCTTAAACTCTACATGTGGGTGGGGGGGATGTAATACAATAAGATAGGGTCATTCCTTTTATTCAAGCCTTTCTGCTTTCTCTCTGATCTTTTCTCCTATACCTTCAGCCTTCCTCCTTGCAAATAGTTTCCAGCCCTATTTTCGTCATAGATTAGGGAACCATAGGTAGTAGTGGGTGTTATACCAAATGCTTCTTTCCCACCAGGGCTCTGAAGAACATATGCTGAGAGATGATAAAACCAGACTGAATATCAGATTGATTACTTTTATTTGATCTCAAATGCTGCTGGAATGTAGTATTATGTTAGAGTTGACCACATGAGAGAACCCTCTGTTTTTGAACAAAGTTGGCCTGCATGTCCCAAGATGAAAAATGTTAGTAGCTTTATTCTTTTATTTCCTCTGCAATTCCAGACTTGAAGCCTGGAGTTTACCGCTGTATGTGAGAAAAGGCCAATTATCTGTGTATGCCCACTGTTGAGAAGAACCAGAGAAACTAAGAATATAAGGGCAAGAATATGTCTGCTAAGGACAGAGGTGGTCACTGAGCAGAATCTGGATCTCCAAGTTCAATATCTGAACTGTCTTCTTCTAGTTTTAGAAAAGCTCCTCCAGCACACCAAAACTGGATTATTGCTAGTCTAGATCTCTCCTTGTCTCCTTTTTCTAAAATTCGAGGGTAAAAGGATATTCCCAAAATATTGCTGCAGCAGCACTCTGGTTCCCAACATTCACAACTTAGAACAAAAAAGCAGAGCCTTTGCACTGAACTTTCTGCCTGGGCAGTCTCCCCCAGGTCCCCTCAAAGAGTCTCTCACTTACTCAGGTCTTTGCTTAGTTATCTCCATAACAAGGCCCATTCTTACAAAATTGTGGTTTGCCATTAACCAATGTCCCTAACTGTCCTTTTTAAAACCATTCTTTAAAAAAATAACATGTATCATTTTCTGGCACATATATATTGTTTGTTATGTTTACTGTTTATTATATATATATAATATATGTATAATAATGTAATCTTGAAAGCAGAAATCTTTGTTTTGGGAATTGATGTATCTCAGAGGATGAGCAAATGCATAATAATAGTGAAAGAATGAATGAATAAATCCTAGTACCAAATGATAAATATTGAGGTAGTCTCTCAATTAAGTCCCACTTCTCTTATGTATAATAATAATTCACGATTTTTCCTGTCAATGTTCTGAATTGTCTTCACATTTTTTGTCTAATAAATGAAAAATGGTATCTCATTGTTTTAATGTATATTATAGTTGAATTTTTTTCTACATTTGTTTACTAACTAGTTAAAATTCATCTTTTATGAACTCTCTGTTTGAGACAGTGCCATTTATTAGAATGTTTACATTCCACCTATTATGTATATTCTGTAATAACATTAATTATTTATTGAGTGCTATGTGCCTATGTTCTTAACTACTGTACTATGCTATGTACTGTTCCATCTACAGCTAAAATTCAATAGAGCTGTATGTAAATAACATGTAATTATGCTAGCATATATACCATACACAGATAATAGTCCTAGCTAACATTTCTTGAGGATTTACTGTAAGGATCATAACAGTTTTGCAGGATAGATATTATTACTAACTTCATTATATTGATGAGGAAATTAAGGGACAGAGAAATTAACTAACTCGTCCAAGGTTACACAGCTGGTAACTAAGTTTGAATTCATCATTAGTGCTCTATCTAATTCACTAGTAGTAACAGCTATGGTATATGTTCTCTTTGGCATATGATGTCTTGTATGATGTATTTAAATATACAGATCTGGGGGCGCCTGGGTGGCTCATTCGTTAAGCGTCTGCCTTCAGCTCAGGTCATGATCCCAGAGTCCTGGGATCGAGCCCCGCATTGGGCTCCCTGCTCGGCGGGAAGCCTGCTTCTCCCGCTACCATTCCCTCTGCTTGTGTTCCCTCTCTCGCTGTGTTTCTCACTGTCAAATAAATTAAAAAAAAAAAAATCTTTAAAAAAAAAATATACAGATCTGGAGCTGGACAGGCTTTTAGTAGATATTTTAATGATAGAACCTAAAAATTATCCTTAAGCCTATTAATTCTGGTACAGTACATTGCTGATTTACTAGAAAATAATTTTTTAGGCACTTTTATTCTTAACAATCGTCTGTCTACAATCACCACTTCACTTTAAAAATTGAATCTTATTAGGAGTCTTGATTTTTAACTAGTTATTATTGGCCTTTAGATGGTGTTAATTAATATTTATTTTACTAGGGAGCCGAATGAGAATTACTGCTGCTTAAAAACAAGAATATATGTGCTCTTGAATTTGGGGAATTTTAAAATTACGTTTTGGCAGCATTCAGATTACATTTGCAGAATGTATTCCTCATTAGCTTGGTCATCTTCACTAAGTATAGCATTTCAATTTTGCCTGAGGTGTCAAATATACTAGTTTGTTTGAGAAATCTGTCTAGGTAGGTTGTTTTTACATGTTCTAGTTGCTGAGATAAAAGCAGCTTTTCCTCAAAGTTTTCTTTAGGGTCTTCATTATGTTGACTTAGAATATTTATGTTTTTTTGTTAAACCATTTATGATTCTGAAGGTATAATACTGAAAGAAAACGATTTTTTCTTTGAAAGTTATTTCTTCCTGTCTCTTTTAGGGACACTGGATAGATGTTTTACTAATATGGTCTAAAAAAAAAAAAGAATTCTGATGAGCAGAATATCATGCAAAATTCTCCTCTATAAGCTATCAATATCATTTAAAAAATAGTTTTGACCGTTTTGTAAAACAGGAAAGCTATTAAAAACTGCTAATAAAAAATAGGTGCTTATTTTTGTGCTAATACTAATTACTGATAATGCATGCTTATGTTTGTCACTCATTACATGGCACTGTACCAATCAGTGGGTGACTGAGACTCAAGCACTTACATATGTAAATTAACCATTAGATTTTTTTTTTTTTTCTTTTTTACTTAAGTGAGTCATAATGGAAAGCAACTCTAGGTCATAAAAAATCTTTTCTCTTTAATGCTAATGAAATGTCTCCCCCCTCTGTATTAGCAGACTACCCTTATTGGTAATCTGTAGCCTTCTCTTTTGTTCTTGGTGGTAATGAAATGCTGGGTGCTAAAAAAGCCCGCTCTCCAAGAATGTGTGGCCAATTGTCTTCTATTCACTTATACTGTAAAATTACTGTTCCCCAGCAAAGCTGAACAAGTACGGGGACAAGATCAAAAGAGTATATATTGGCACCCGGCTACCCCAAGTGACTCCTGCTTTATTAATTAGCCATAGCTTCTCCAAGTTAATTTACTCTGATAGAGCAAAAACATTTTGTAATACAAAAACAACAAATTATGATTCAACCACAAGTCTTTATTGTTTGCTTTTCTTCAACTTCCAGCTTAAACCTTTGCACTATTACCAACTAAATGTCTCTTCACTTTTCTAAACCGTAGGGCACAAAAGCTATTTTTAATTTTTTTTCAAAAACATTGGTGAGATAGTCAAATGACCATTTTTATTTTCTAAAATTGGGCAACTTTTAATTGATATCATTCTCTTTCAAAGTCAGTGTATTGGGAATCCAATTTGAAAGTGCACTTGCTTCTAAAATTTGCAAGCTTGTTTGCTCTCTCATCAGAAATGCCACTGGTGTCTAAGCATTTGAAAAGGGCCTTCTCTGTGAGTATTTTTGCGGAAGCAAAATTTGACAGTGATCCTAAGCTCCAAATTAAATATCACTTTCCCAAATAATTAAATAGTGCGACTTTCCTTTTCATTTTAATCACCACTCTGTAAGTTCCTGAAGTCTTTTTAATTTAAGGAATCTTCAGTAGTTTTCTAGTTAATGTTTTAAAGTTAGCCTACGGCAGCAAAAAAAAAAGAAAAAAGCTCTGTACATCCCTGTTTCCTGGTTTGGTTTGGTTTTTGTTCAAGTGGGAAGGAAATAATGAAACTTTTGCGTAAAACGTCAGCTGAAAAGAGAAAACTGACATAGACCTGTGTGAGCCAGGTGGTCGTTTGCTGTTATACAACCTCTTAGTTGGTAACTTTAAGTATTTTGATCTAATTTGAAAGAATTCCCCCAGTTTCTATGCTCTAACATAGTTTAAAAATAACACTGATATTTATTGTACGATATGTTTTGTGAATATAAAACAAATTTTATTAAGGTGATCTAAAATGCTATTAGAGATCAAACTATTTTTATGTAAGAAGTATCTAAAACCCATATTGTTATATTTATAAGGGAAGGTGCAATGATTAATATCTACCTTCACTATACATTTGTTTTTGAACTCAACTTCCTTCCCTCCTTAATTTCTGTATTTCCTTGTGATTTTAAAAAGCTTTTTAAAAATTAATAAGTTTACTTGTTAATTGTGGATTTTTAAAAAAATTTTGAAAAGATATATGTATCTCTGTAACTTCGATGGAATAATTTTATCTATATTACACATTTCTGCTTTTGTCAGAAGTAATTTTTTAAAGTATGGCATGAACCATTCTTGTAAGGTTTTTCTTTCTTTCTTTTTTTTTTTTTTAATAGAAGGAATATTTGTGTTTGCGAAGGTTAGCAGAGGCTGGCTGTGCTGGAAGTGACTGCAGTGCCTTTTGATTATTCATGGACAGTAATAGAAGGCACTTAAAAAGAACAATGAAATTGCTTATTTTTGTGATGGGCCATCTGTTGAATTGTTTTGTGCAACAATTGCACAATAGTATCTATGTCATATCATTCTATTTTCAACAGCAGCTGATTATGTCTCACTGGCTATTTGTCCTTATTTCTAAAGTCCCATGACCATTTAAAGTCACCTTTTCAGGGACCTTTGCCAGAAAGGTATTAGAAATCTCAATTGGCTTGTTTATTATTCTTTTTTCTTTTTTTTTTTTTCTCTCTCTCTTCTCTTTTTGCCCTGGGGAGTGGGGGGGGTGGATGGAGTGTGTGATAGGAGTAGGAGGAGGGATTTGGTCATGTTAGTTCTAATTAATTAGACTTCCTACATGTTTAGGACAATTATCTGTGCTTTCCACCTGTAGTTTATAAAAGAAGTTAACAGAACCATTTGATAATTTGCTTAGAAATGATAGGCTTGCAAGAAAGAGTCAAGTTTAAAAGACTACCATACAGTCTTTCATGCTTTTAATTATCTACTCTTTTCTTCTTGATGATAATTAGAATTTTTCTCTTGGAATTCACTTCCATCCTTAAAAAAAAAAAAAAAAGATGAGCCATTAGCAAATTTGTTAGAGCAGAAGTGAAATTAAAATAAAACAAATGTGTTGTTGTCCATAGGTCACTGACATTGCTGATGCCATGATTCTGAAACAGCTTTTTGAAAATCTGTTCAAAAATGGGGTCGTCGTTGTGGCAACATCCAACAGGCCACCGGAAGGTAAAAACAAACATTGTGCTAGTCTCATCCAATTAGGTGGAAACTAATAAGCTTTAAAAAAACTATGCTTTTTATATTCATCTTACTGTGTTAATAAAATCTGATGACTTTGCTTATTGTTAATTTTTAAAGAACTTAATCTAAAAATTCAGTTGGTATTTATATTTGAAAAATACTTATATTCCTAGTGAGATAAATCCATGTAATCTCCTGCGTTCGACAAACTTGTTGTTTTTCTCTGAGTATTTGTTATGAGTTCATATCCAAAAATGATGCTGGCAGGCCAGGTCTGAGGACCCGGAGGGGGTCCCGTAGGACTAGCCAAGAGGGTCCGTGGCTTTGTGCAGGGTGGAAATCAAATGCAAACCAGCAAGAAGTGAGAAGAGAGTTTATTGAATATACAGAGAGAGCAGATACAGACGAAGCAACTGGGAGACTTGGGAAGGAAAGAAACCCGAGTTCTATCTTTATTTGGGGTCTGGGGTTTTTTATGAAGGATCATGGTGTGCTGTATGTGTCCTCTCAGGCATCCAGGAACCAGTGAGAACGATGATGAGACCCAGGTGTTATTCCTTGGAGCCAGGGTGTCTTGGTGTTGAGACGTCTAGCGCTGATGGTCTGGAGTACACATTTGACAGCTTTGTTCAGTCATTGTCATCTGGTCCTTCCTTAGATGTTATTTATTTTTAAAGAAATCATGAACTTCTTGTCCCTCACAAGGAGGACATACACTATTGCATTCTGAGGCATGTGTTAAGTGGGGGTGGGGGTGCAGGTCCTAGCAAAAGGAAAAGGAGCAAAAAGCAGATTTTTATGGAATTGTTCAGTTTCTCTGTCTCAGAAATACAAGCCTTTCTAATTGCTTTTTAGGGGCCATAAAAGAAACTAAATGAAATGAACGATAGAAAATTTCTAATTGAATCTTAGAAAAACACTTTAATCTTACTGGCATATAAGTAGTTTCTTTTTTTTTTTTTTTTAAGATTTTATTAATTTGAGAGAGAGATCACAAGCAGGCAGAGAGGCAGGCAGAGAGAGAGAAGGGGAAGCAGACTCCCCACTGAGCAGAGAGCCCAAAGTGGGACTGGATCCCAGGACCCTGAGATCATGACCTGAGCCGAAGGCAGAGGCTTTAACCCACTGAGCCACCCAGGTGCCCCATATAAGTAGTTTCTAATACTTAATTTATCTCTAAAGAAGCACTTGTGGTGGGAGACATCGATTACTTATTACTTTAAAAAAAAAAAAAAAGATTTATTTATTTTAGAGAGAGAGTGTGTGAGTTGGGGGGGCACGCAGAGGGAGAGAATCTTAAGCAGACTCCTCGTTGAGCATGGAGCCCAGTGTGGGGCTCAATCCCACGACCCATGAGATCATGACCTGAGCCAAAACCAAGAGTCTGATGCTTAACCAGTTGAGCCACCCAGGCACCCCATTACTAATCCTTTTGAATCCAGTTATTCAGATAAGTGTAATTACACCTAATCTGTTACACTACATAAGAAAATTATGAATGATTCTGTCAGATGCACTTATTAAAATTTATATAATGTTATGGAGAGCATCGTTATGATTTACCAGGGTGGCAACCCTATGAGACAAGGCAATGAGTTTTTTCATATTACATCATGTATCAAGACTCTCCTTTAGCTGACTGTTGACTTAATAATGTCATCAGTATTATCTTCAGGCACTCAGTGACAAGCTATGTTCATCATTAGCAAGGTGCTAGATCAAGCTTAGAACACTGCCCCCTCCCTCACCACCAGTAAAGACTGCTGAGAATAAAATTGCAGTTGGCTGTGGTAAACTGAGGAAGGACTGACACAAAGAAATGTTAAGGAACGTTCTGGAGCTGGTAGCTTTGTCGAGTGAGCACAGTTACAGGCCCACCAGGGTAGTATGTAGAAATTCAAGATGGAGCCGCTTTTCCAGAGAAGACTGAAAGTTTAAGATATGGAATTGAAAAAATTGGGCATTAGCCACAAACTTAAATCCTTTTTAAAATACAAACCATAGGGGTGCCTGGGTGGCTCAGTGGGTTGAAGCCTCTGCCTTCGGCTCAGGTCATGATCTCAGGGTCCTGGGATTGAGCCCCGCATCGGGCTCTCTGCTCAGTGGGGAGCCTGCCTCCCCCTCTCTCTGCCAGCCTGTCTGCCTACTTATGATCTCTCTCCTCTCTGTCAAATAAATAAAATTTAAAAAATTTAAAAAAAATACAAACCATAGAAGGGATACTATTACACATTTGGTTTTTTGACCATGGCAGACAAATGGTCATCATGAATGGCTTAATATTTTAATATAAAGAAGATGGCATGTATCTATATGCCAGGAAAAGATAAATGTATAGGACAAAGAATAAATAGGTCAGTGGGTGCCAGAGACTACAGTGGGAAGGCATTTGACTGCAAAGGGGCAACATGAGAGATTTTTTGGGAGGTAATGGAACTGTTCTGTATCCCAATTGTGGTTGTGGTTACATGTATTCAAACTGATAGAACTGTATACCAGAAAAGTTAATTGAAATTAAGAATAAATCACATGGATAATCAATGTTAGGAAAAAAGATTAGAACGTAGATTTTGTGACTCTTAAGACATTATCCTCTATCGTTTCTCCATGTTGGTCTTCACTGATCTTTGTCTACCCTGTCCTAGAAAAAGGACCAACAACTTGCTGGTTGATTTCCAACCAGCAAAATGCATTCAACTTTTTCTTTAGGTCACAGCTTTTAATCTAGAGCCCTAACATAGGTTGTTACTGTTTTTAAATAGCATCTACTAGTTCTCAGAGTGTTACAAGAGGTGGGGGAAGAATATTCTTACCAGAAAGTTCTCCCAATAGCTAAAGAGAGAATGATGCATTTGAGGAATTGAAAGGTAGCCAGTGTGGCTGGAGTACCGTGAAGGAGGGGAAGTTGGATGCAGTGAGGCACAACGTGAATCTGGAGAAGTGAGAGCTAGACCTTATAAAGCAATAATAAGGATTTTGGATTTTATTCTAAGAGAAATGGGAAGATACTGAAGTACTTAAGTAGGGACTGACAAAGTCAGAGTTGGAATATCACTGAGTATAGTGTACAGAATGGTTATGGAGTGGGGTACGGTAATATGATGGCTTCAATGAAGACCTATTAGGAGACTCTTGCAGTACACTGGGTAAGAAGTGGTGTTAGCTTGATATAAGGCAGTGATTGTTACAGGGGCTATTTGGGAATGTCTGAGGTTGTCACAACTAGGCAGAGTGGATATGGGTACTGCTATCGGCCTCTGGTCATTCTAAAGAAGCCAGGAATTCTGCTGAAAGTCCTATAATATGCATGGCTACGCCCCACAACAAGGAATTATCTAGCCAAAAATGTCTGTAGTTCTGAGGTTGAGAAAGTCTGATATAAGGTGATACTATGGATATAGGGAGGATAGATCTGAAAGATAGTCAATAAGTAAAATGGATAGCACCTGGTTATAGGTTGAATATTGAGGAAAAGAGAAAGGAAAATGTAGAAACTGCTTTAAAATTCAAGGTTTGTACAACTAGGTGGTGATGCCTGTCGTTCAATAAAGACAGTATAATCTGGAGGTTAAAGGTCCAGAAGATAGTGCTCAGTAGAGAAAAACATTTTTTTCCCTTCATTAATTTTTTTAACCTCTCTAATTTTCTTCCACTTCATTCATTTCATTTCCTCCGTTTCTACTTGTAAAGCATCAACTTCATGAACAAGAACGGAGATTGTTATTGGTGCAAGTTACTCTCATACCCTCATCTTTTAATAGCTTATAACTTAATTGTCAATTAATAGACAAATTATTAATTTTAATAGAAAATGATCAGAAACATTTAATAAGCAATTAATATTTTTTACTTAATTGGTTTGTTTACTTATTTATTTATTAGAGAGAGAGTATGCAAGAGGAGAGGTCAGAGGGAGAAGCAGACTCCCCATCGGTCAGGGATGCTGATGCAGGACTTGATCCTGGGACTCTAGGATCATGACCTGAGCCAAAGGCAGTTGCTTAACCAACTGAGCCACCCAGATACCCCAGCAATCAATAATTTTAATGGGAAAAAATTGATAGCTAAGTGAAAGCAACATCAGAGTTTAGGAAACAAGCTAGAAAAATCCTGTAGAAGAGAAGAAAAGGATACAATACTTAGGGAGGGGTGGTGGTAAAGGGAATAAGGTACCGAGTGACTGCCTGTATGTCCTATTTTTGAATTCCTGTCTTGTTTGGGTCCAAGGCTTCACCCTCTGTAATCCCATGTAGTTGTTAAAACCTCAAACCAGGGCATGTCTTGTGATGAGCACTGAATGTTATATGCAACTAATGAATCTTTGAACATTACATAAAAAATTAATGATGTACTATATGTTGGCTCACTGGACATAATAATAAAAAAAACAAACTTAAAAAAAGAAAGAAAAGAAATGGAAGGAAACCTTCCAAATTAATTCTGAGGCCAGCATACCAAAACCAGGTAAAGACTCCACTAAAAAAGAGCAATTTCCCTGATGAGCATGGGTGCAGAATTTTCCAGTAAAATCCTAGCAAATCGAATCCAACAATACTTATAAAGAATCATTCACCACTCAAGTGGGACTTATTCCTGGGCTGCAGGGGTGGTTCAATACTTGCATTTCTCAACACCAGTTTATATTTATCTCACAAATATTCTCAATAGAGTATTTGCTTATGTTTCCCTTTTCATGTTCACTGCTAGGAAGCTTAGATTCAATCTTGTAGATGACTCAGAACAAATATTTAGGTCTATACTATGCAGTTTGGGCTTTGTTCCCAGCTTTATTTAGTATCCTCTCATTTTCTTCTTCTCTCATCCTACTTTTAATCTATGTTCCTTTGTTGCATTTTATCTAATCTCGTAAGCTTCCTTAAATCTTTTCAGGAACATGGGTATACAAACAAATATAAAATTCATAAACAAATGTATTTCAATAAAGCTTGTATCTATTTTTGCAAATCCAAAAACAAAACAAAAACAAAACCCAAACCAGTATCAGCTGATGATTACTGCTTTAGATTTTAGCCTCCTATTTGTTGGTCTGTAGGGGTTTTCCTAGTTTCTTGCAGGCTTAAAATATGTTTAGTATATTTTAAACAACAGTGGTAGTATAACATTTGTAATGCTACTATTTTATATTTTGTAGGATAATCTGGTTATGGCTCTTGAAAGGGAAACAGAGGATCTTGGATCAGATCCATAGGAATGGGAAATTGCTAGAAAATTTTCAGATTAATTAGATCTAGCTATACTTTGTACTTAATTTCTTATTCTTGTAAAACCTCAGTTATGATTTATTTGTCATTTTTGTTTTCTAAGGAAGTAGTTTATGTGGCCCATATACAAATAGACATAGTTTTACTTTTCAAAGATTATACTGTCAGGTCATTAGAAAAGCCTAAAACAAAAATCTACAATTAAAATTTCATATATATGCTACTCAGTTTTTAGGTTCTGAAATAAAACTTTGTTAATTACATGATATTCTAATAGAGAAAGAACATAAATAAAACTTTGTTAATTACATGATATTCTAATAGAGAAAGAACATATTTAAGAACATGGGAACCCTAGCAACAAATTGATAATAGGCAAGTAAATGAAATTAATTAAAATGTGAAATTATAAGTTTAAGAACTTATTCAATCAAAAAATAAGAATATATTTTTATGGGGAAATAGAATATGTAAATTAATTTCAACTGTGCTTCTTTGACTGTAAAACACAGAGCGGTAAAAAGAAAAAAGTCCCCTACTAACTGAAGTTTAGAACTGTGAGAACAGTGCATTCTGGTCTTTCTAGTTTTAAATTTACTCTTTATTACAATGAAAATGCTGCAGGCAGCATTAGAATACCCAAGAATGATCCTGTATTACTTAGATTATCAGGGAACAACACTACGTGATCCTTCCTCCAGCAACACATCTGCAGGAAATAAAAAGCTGGATATCACTAGAAAGTTGGCTAGCAGTTATGCACACACATACAATAAATGTAATGTATCATATTAATATTTCTGGGGAGAAAAAATCCAGTTGTGTTTACCATAAAGGCTACAAGCATTTGGCAAAATTCAGCATCTTTCTTGATAGAATCACTCCCTAACATATAAACAGATGGGTAGTTTCTTAGTATGATATCAAATATGGGTATGTCAGTTCAAAAGTCAGAATTATGCTTAGTGGGGACACTGGTATTTTTGTTATAGGTATGAACAAAGAAAGGATGCCAACTTTTTAACATTGAACTCCAATAGAGACAGAGACATTATAAGAACAACTAGGAGGTTAGGGAGGGGAACCAAAGAAAAACCACATATCTTCATTTTAGGGATTCTCCAAGATTAGTCATATCACCCCTTTTTCAAGGTTATAGGAAAAGAAAATACCATAATATGGGAACAGTAAGTAGAAAAGAGAAGTAAGTATTAGAAAATTTCTGTTTTATAGTCTTAAAAATCAAGAAAACAGACTGTAATATGGAATAAGCAGAGAGAAGACAGATTGAATTGAAAACCTTCTTACTAAGAAATTAGCTAAAATAAAAGAAAGTTAAATGAAATAAAAAAGATTAAGGGGCGCCTGGGTGGCTCAGTCGTTAAGCGTCTGCCTTCGGCTCAGATCATGATCCCAGGGTCCTGGGATCAAGCCCCGCATCCGGCTTTCTGCTCAGCGGGGAGCCTGCTTCTCCTGCTACCATTTCCTCTGCTTGTGTTCCCTCTCTCGCTGTGTTTCTCTCTGTCAAATAAATAAAATCTTTAAAAAAAAAAAAAAAAAGATTAAGTTAAATTAATAGAAACATAAGAAGCATTTAATTTTAGAATTGGAACTACAGAAAATGAAATCGGTAATGTAGGAAAACAGCTAAAGAGGTATGTAGAAATAGAATAAAGAGAATAAAATAATGAAAAAAAATAAGTGTCCTTGGGGAAAGAAGTCTTAATGTGAACTTACTAAAAAGAAATGCTTGAAATAAGAAAATTGATGATATCAATGAACTGAATGTAAATGAATATTTGTAGTTACTGCTTGTTTAGATATTTGTGAATTGTGTTCCCCTTCAAGAGAGTGTTTGCCGATCCTGAGTGACAGTATCATCATTTGTTGTACTTATAACTAGGGAAATACACAGTCAAGTATTTTAATTTATTTTAATTTAATTAATTAATTAATTATTATTATTTTTAAGATTTTATTTATTTATTTGACAGAGAGAGCACGAGCAGCAGAGGGAGAAGGAGACTCCCTGATGAGTATGGGGCCCCATGTGGGGGCTTAATCCCAGGACCCTGGGATCATGACCTGAGCCGAAGGCAGTTGCTTAACCAACTGAGCCATCCAGGCACCCCACAGTCAAGTATTTTAGAATTTAAGATACACCTTCTACTTTTCAAATAACTAAAAAAAAGATAAAAGAAGAAAATATCTCTTAGAGCAAAAACTAGAAAGCAGAAGAAACAGCAGAAAGTATAGGTAAAGAACATAAAACAAGATCAGGCATGTTGACAAAAAATATAAATGGGTTACATTTCTCTATTAAAACTAAAACTTCTGATATGGCTGAGTAAGCTCCTAGCAAATGGCCTTCTTTCAGACAATGATAAATTTATTTTATTTTATTTTATTTTATTATTTATTTATTTATTTAAGATTTTGCTTATTATTTATTCGACAGACGGAGATCACAAGTAGGGGAGAGTGGCAGGTAGAGAGTGGGGGGCGGGAGCAGACTCCCCACTGAGCAGAGAGCCTGATATGGGGCCCGATCCCAGGATGCTGAGATCATGACCTGAGCCTAAGGCATTGGCTTTAACCCACTGAGCCACCCAGGTGCCCCAATAATGATAAATTTAGAAAAAATATATAGCACAACTATCTGAAGGTCTTGAAGAGTAAAAAGTGTCAGGCAGATCCTAGAAGAGAGATAAGGCTTGGAAGAAAGTCCAAAATTGGAGAGAATATCTTTTCTTTTTTTAAAAAAAAATAGCTGTCATTTTTAAGGCAGGGAAAGTCAGTGCTACATTGAAGGACTGAAATTCTGATAAAAAACTCAGTCTTTCTGGCCTGAAGAACCAGATAGTGGAGTTTGGAGCAAGCATTATTGCAGGAAAATGAGAAATTAACCCCAGAGTGAACTAGATGAATATAGCCCCAAGTTCTATGTATAAATCTTGCCCAAACCTCTGAATGACCTCTGAACCATACATTTGCAGGGTAGATCACAAACTTTCTAACAAAAGATATGGCACCAAACTGAGATTTCAGTTTGTAGTTAGAGTCATCTAACGTAATTTCTTGCTAAAACAAAAATATTGACATTCTTCAGAAAATGAAACAGAATCCACAAGGTCCAGGATACAATCTCCAAATGAAGAATGAGAAAAATATGACCCATCCTCAAGAGAAAAAACAGAGTCAACAGAGATCAACCCCGATATGACCCAGATATTGGCATTAGACTTTAAAGCAACAATTAAAACAATAGTTGTAGAGGAATGAGGTAAAGAAAAAATATGTTCATAATGAATGAAGAGATAGGAAATCTCAGCAGAGAAACAGCGATCATTAAAAAGCACCAAGTTTAAATTTTAGAATTAAAAAAGACAGTATCTTAAGTAAAAATTCACTTGGTGAGTTTAATAGCAGAATGGAAATAAACTAAGATCATTTCAATAAGAGGGCATCTTTTGTCTAGTACCAAAAGGAGCATTGTAAATTTCCTAATCTGGGATATAGCTGCACAAGAATGATTTTCTGCTTTACTAGAATGTACTATTATAGTTACTTCAGCTATAATGATTTTTGATACCAAAAAGAGGAGATATTTTCAATTAAGGAATCAGTTAAGAGATCTTTGACAGCAAGGCCCATCTAATTTTGTAGTTGACATTGTAGGAAATAAGTGTGATATTATTATAAAAGGGAAGTCATGGAGAGAGATGCTAAGGACTCCACTGACTCATGCATACAATTTTTGTGGAGATCAGAATGAACTTAAATGAACTCTAAAGAAATTTGTCAAAGAATTCCATTCATTCACACTAATGCTCCCATCTGGTAGTAGAGACCTCAGAGTACAAAGACAACTTTTATTTGGAGTCCAATTGAAAGCTGTTGTTAACTAAGCCTCAGCCACTCACACTTGATAATGAAATAGATGGTTCTAAAGGTTAACAGGAGAGTTGGAGTCTCTGCCACTAATTTTTGCCAGGCTCGTTTTGGATCATCTTCATGCCCAAAAGATTCCCAGAAATATAGAAGTTCTGTTCTCTCATTGAACACTTAAGTCATGATATTTAAATCTATTGACTTCCATTATAAAAAGAAGCTGTGATGTGAAAAACTACTTTATTGATGTTTAACTTTACCTAAAATAAATATATAAGTGTATGGATGGTAGTATTTTTGTAATCAAGACTTTATGTAACATTTTGTGAAGTTTCTCTTTCATGATTCTTAAAAACAAGACTCTGGTGAGCCTTTAATTTCCTTGGATTCCCATTATCACTCTTACAGGGGATCGTATCCTTTAAAATGTTGTAGGATATCTAAAGTGAGGGGCTGGCAATTATTATTTAAATAAAAAATGGATTTAGTTTACAGGACTATTTGTAGGATTGGTGAGAAGGATTTCATCTTCCTGCCATCATCTCTATAGCAGTTTTCATTGAAAATATAGCTAAGGATATATGCAGTAACACAACATCAATAATAATAGATGTGTAGATCACCCTAACTTTTCTTTCTGATTTTTTAATTGTGTATGACCAAACACATTATTGGCATTTTTTAAAAAATAAGCCCTTATGGTCACGATAGTGGTGGTACAAAACCTCTCTAGAATAAATTTAGTTTTATTGCTTTACACTGATGGGTGATGATTAAAAAGGAAGGAAAAAATAGGAAGAAAGTAACTTTCTTTTTTTAGTAACTTTAAAAGTTAGTAACCTTTCTTTTTCACTAATCTTCAAAAAAATAAACAAATCAAATAATTAAATTTAATTAAAATAATTAAATATTTTCTATTTAACCCAAATGTTTTGTGCAGAGAGATAGTTAAGCATTATCTAGTATGTGTAAGGTCTATGTGAGATCTGCATTTATGGTTTTATAAATTATATAAATACTTTTATAAATCTATAAATTCTAAGTTTCATCCAAAACTCCAAAAATATAAATGTCAAAACAAATATTACTAGAGATTAAGAATGACATTTCATAATGATAAAAGTCTATTTATTAGAAAGCCATGACAGTCTTAAACGTATGTACCTAATAACGCATCTTCAAATTACACAAAGCAAAATAGATTTAATGAGTGAACTAGACAATTGAATAATCATGGTTGGAAATTTGAACATCCCTCCTAAAGTGGTTGAATGAACAAAAATTTATAAAGATATAGATAATTGTCTGTTTGACCTAATTAGTACTTACTGAACATTAAACCCAGTAACTGGAGAATTCAGTCTTTCTTTAGAAGTGCACATTGTATGTTCACCAAGAACGAGTGTATGCTAGGCCATAAACCAAGTCTCAACAAATATCTAAAGTTTGAAATCATATAGAATGCATTCTGATCATAGTAGAATTAAATTAAATGTCAGTAACAATAAGATATCCAGAAAACTCTCAAATATTTGCAAATTAAATAATACGTGTAACTAATCTAGGTATTAAATAAGAAATCACAATGAAAATTAGAAAATGTTTTGAAGCAAAATGAAATGAAAACATAACATTGAAATTTTTAGGATGTTGCTAAATAGAACAGTTCTTTGAGGAAAATTTGTAGTTTAAATGTCTTTTTAGAGGGAAAAAAGTCTCTAAAATCAGTGACCTAAGATTTTACCTTTTTTTTTTTTTCCTAAGATTTTACCTTAAGAAGCCAACAGGCAACCTACCAAATGGAAGAAAATCTTTGTAAATCATATATTTGATAAGGGTTTAATATTCAAAATATAAAAAGAACTCCTACAGCTCAATAGCAAAAAACCACAATCTGATTAAGAAGTGGGCAGGAGGATATAAATAAAAATTTTTCCAAGGAAGACATACAGCTGGCCGACAGGAAAAGGAGCTCAACATCACTAACTGTCAGGGAAATTCAAATCAGAACCACAATGAGTAAGGTATGTAAGTAAGGTATCACCTCATACCTTATGAGGTGGTTATTATCAAAAAGACAAAAAATAGCCAGTGTTGGTGAGGATGTGGATAAAAGTGTGCTGTTCATAGGAAGGTAAATTTTTGTAGCCATGATGGAAAACATGGAGGTGGTTCCTCAAAAAATTAAAAATGGACTACCATATGCTCCAGCAATTCCACTTTTGAAAACTGAACTTATAGATGTAGAGAAGGGACTGATGGTTGCCACAAGTGGAAGGTGGACAAAATGGGTGAAGGTGGTCAAAAGGTACAAACTTCCAGTTATAAATAAGTCCTGGGGTTATAATGTTTAGCATGATGACTATAGTTAATAATACTGTATTGTGTGTTTGAAAGTTTCCCAAAGAGTAGGTCTTAAAGTTCTTACCATAGGAAAAAAATTGTAGCTGGTGATGAATGATAACTAGAATTATTTGAGTGATCATTTTGCAATATATACAAATATCAAGTCATTATGTGGTAGATTTGAAACTAGTATATAAAACCAAAAAAAAAAAAAAAACAACCTAGTATATAATGTTATATGTCAATTATATCAGTTTAAAAAAAGGAGAAAAAAGAACCTAGAAAAGTAAATTAAAAGTAAGTAGAAGAAAGGAAGGAAATATAAAGGTAAGAGTAGAAACTAATGAAATTAGAAAAAAAACCCAGTAAAATTTAACAAACCCCAAATTAAGTTTTTTGAGATGAACAAAATTGTAAAACATTTGACTACACTGATCATGAAAAAAAAAAAATAAACAAATGACCAATATTAAGAATGAAAGAAGGATTATAAATATTAAAAGGATAATCAGAAGAATATTGTGAGCAACTTCATGACTACAAATGTAGTCATTTCCTTAGATGGACAAAATTATGAAAAAATAAAATTTTCCAGACTGACACAAAATGAAACAGAAAATCTGAATATCCATATAATTATTAATGAAATCTAATTTGTTATCAAGAACTTTCTCACCAAAAAGTTTAGGCCCAGATGATTTCACTGATGAATTCTGTCAAACATTTAAGGAAGAAAGAGCCGCAGTCTTACCCAAACTCTTTCAGAAAACAGAAGAATGGGAAACATTTCCCAACACCTGTTATGTGTCCAGTGTAGCCATAACAGCAAAACTGGACTAAGGCATTCCAAAGAAAGAAAACTAACAAGATAATATTTCTCAAGAACATAGACATACAAATAATTAACAAAATATTAGCAAAGCAAATTCAGCAGCATATAAAAAAAGGATAATACATTGTGACTATTCAGGGCTTATTCTATGAAAACAACATTATCTTAAAATTTGGGAATCAATCAGTGTCATCTATATTAACAGAATAAAGGAGAAAACTAATACCTCGACAAATATGGAAAAAACATTTGACAAGATCTCGCTCACATTCATTATTAGATGCTAGGGCTAGCATTTTATTAAAAAAACAACCAACCAATGAACTAGGAATAGAAAAACCTTTCTTAATTTGATAAAGAACATTTACCAGAACCATCCACCAAAACCAGGAAGCATATTTAATGGTGAAATATTGGACGTTCTCCCTCTCCATCTCGTACTAGGAGCAAGACAAGGATGTTTACTCTTCCCACTTCTAGTCAACATAATATCAGAGGCCCTAGTAACTGAAATATGACAAAGAAAAGAAAACATGGAATGGAAAAGAAGAACTAAAATGATTTATTTTTTACAGAAGACACTGTTTATATAGAGATATCTTTAAAATCTTCCAATAAGCTCATAGAGTTACTGTGTGAATTTAGCACAGTCACAGGTCATATGGCTAGTGGGCAAAAATCAAGGATATTTTTATATATTTGCATCAAGGAATTGGGAAATCAAGTAACCCCCCCCCCCCAATTTTTAATAATATCATCAAAAGCGTAAAGTAATTAGAAATAGGTTTAACAGAAAACCTGGAATAGCTCTCTACACTGAAAACTAGAAAACATTCCTGGGAGAAATTAAAGACGCAAATAAATGGAATGATAAACTATTTTCTTGGATTGGAGCATTCAATATTAGAAAAAAATGTCACTTCCTCTTCAGTTGATCAGTGCAATCATAATCATAACCTTAGATTTTGTATGGCAATGAGAAGTACCTTGAATAAACAAAACAGTCTAAAAAGAATGAAGTTGGGGCACCTGGCTGTCTCAATTGGTAGAGCACATGACTCTTGATCTCAAGACAGTGAGTTCAAGCCCCATGTTGAGTATGGAGTCTATTTAAAAAAAGCTTTTTAAAAAGATTTTATTTATTTTTTTTGTCAGAGTGAGAGAGAGTGTGCACAAGCAGGGGGAGCAGCAGGCAGAGGGAGAAGCAGGGTCCCTACTGAGCAAGGAGGCTGATTCAAGACTCCATCCCAGGACCCTGGGATCATGACCTGAGCCAAAGGCAGACATTTAACTGACTGATCCACCCAGGCACCCCCCCTGCATTTTTTTTTTTTTAAAGAACAACAAAGCTGAAGGACAACCAGTTTTAAGACTTACTAGAAATTTACAAAAAAATAAGATGTGTGGTATTGGCATAGGATAAAAAAGTTAATCAGTGGAGATTAATGATTGGAATAGAGAATGGAGAGCTCAGAAACAGATACTTACTTATATGTGATCATTTGACTTTTTGACAAAGGCAGTGGACAGTCTGTTGGGGAAAGAATGGTGCTGGAATATCTGGATATCATTATGGGAAAAATGAACTTTGACCCCTTTCTCATATATCATAAAAATTAATTTGAGATGGATCATAGACCTGAGTAAAAAAAAAAAACTATAAAGCTTTTTGAGGAAAACACTAAAGCATGTTTTCATGATTTAGGGAAAGGCAAAGATTTCTTAAACAAATCCTAGAAAGCAGTACTATAAAAAAAATTATAAATTAGATTTCAACAAAATTAAAAACTGCTGCTCCTTTATAAGCACCTTGAGAAAATGAATGGGCAAACCACAGACTGGGAAAAAATATTTGTAAATCATATATTTGGCAAAGGAATAGAATCCAGAATATATGAAGAATTCTTAAAAGCCAATAATAAACCACCTAATAAGGATTGGGCCCAATTTTTAAACAGGCACTTCTTTTGGCTAGGAGACACATGCAAAAATGCCAGCTTAAATAGTCATCAGGCAAATGCAAATTAATAGCACAGTGAAACATCATAATACATACCCACTACAATGACTCAAAAAGACTTGCAAAACCAACTACTGATGAAGATGTGGGGCAACTGAAACTCTCCTACACTATTGATGGGAATGTAGAGTGTAAGACACTTTGAAAAATGTTTGACATTTTCTTATGAAATTAAATGTACTTCTAACCCTATGATCCAACAGTTAAACTCCTAGATATTTACCCATAGAAATGGGTAGAAAACAAGTTGATGAAAAAATTTGTACAAGAATGGTTCTGTTAGCCAACATACAGACTAACTGAACATAAAAAAAAAAAAAAAGAATGGTTCTAGCAGCTTTATTTATAATGGCCAATAACTAGAAACAACTCAGGTTTTCATCAGCCAAAGAATGGATAAAGAAACTGTAGCATATGAATAAAATAGAACACTGCTCAGCAATAAAAAGGAATAAACACATAACAACATGGGTAAATTTCTGAAACAGGCTGAGTTAAAGAAGCCTTATACAAAATAATATATACTCTATAATTTCACTTTTATGAGGTTTTAGGAAAGGTTTTATGGTTTGCTGTGGGGATTATACAGTAAAACTTTATCAGTCTACCTTTAAGTGATATTATACCACTTCTAGTATAGTGTAAGAACCTTACTTTTAACAGTATACACTCCTTTTTTAATACACCCATGTTATACATGCCAAAATATACTGTTGTATTTGCTTTAAATAGTTATCTTTTATTTTTTAATATTTTAAGTTGTTTTTTTGTTTTTTGTTTTTTAATTTGAGAGAGAGAAAGCAAGCATGCATGCCAGCAGGAGCAGAGAGGAGGGGCAGAGGGCGGGGGAGGGAGCCCAATGCAGGGCTTGATCCCAGGACCCTGGAATCACAACCTGAGCCAAAGGCAGACACTTAACCAACTGAGCCACCCAGGAGCCCCCCCTCCTTTTTTTTTTTTTTTACTTTTTAAAAAGTTTTCATTTATTAGAGAGGAAGCACAGATATTTGGTGAGGGATGTGGGGGTTGGTGGGGCAGTGGAGGAGGGAGAGGAATAAACAGACTCTGCAATGAGTATGGAGCCTGGTGGGGGCTCTTCTATCTCAGAACCCTGAGATCATGACCTGAGTTTGCCTGCTAACCAGCTGAGCCACCAAGGCTCCCTAAATAGTTATGTTTTAAAAGGATTTAAATAACAGGCGTCTGGCTGGCTCATTTGAAAGAGTGGAACTTGTGATCTCAGAGTTGTGAATTTGAGCCCCACGTGGGTGTAGAGATTACTTTCAATAAAAATCTTCTTTTTTTTAAAAAAAGAACTAGGGGTACTTGAGTGGCTCAGTTAGTTAAGTGTCTGCCTTTGACTCAGGTCATGATCCCAGGGTTCTGGGATCAAGCCCTGTATCAGGCTCCCTGCTCAGTGGAGAGTCTGTTTCTCCCTCTCTTATCTCTCCCTCTGCCTACCTCCTCATGCTTTCTCTCTCTAACATAAATAAATAAAATATTTTTTAAAAAAGGATTTAGGGGGCGCCTGGGTGGCTCGGTCGTTAAGCGTCTGCCTTCGGCTCAGGTCATGATCCCAGAGTCCTGGGATCGAGCCCTGCATCGGGCTCCCTGCTCAGCGGGAAGCCTGCTTCTCCCGCTACCATTCCCTCTGCTTGTGTTCCCTCTCTCGCTGTGTTTCTCTCTGTCAAATAAATAAAATCTTTAAAAAAAATAAATAAAAATAAAAATAAAAAAAGGATTTAGATAATAATAATAAAGTTTCATATTTACCCATAATTGCCATTTCTGGTGCTCTTAATTCCTCTGTGTATTATGGGGTTGCATCTAATATTTTTTGCCGGAGGACTTCTTTTTAAGATTTTTGTAGTTCTGGTATTCTAGTGATGAATTCTTTCAGCTTTTCAATGTCACAAAAAATCTGAATTTTTTTGTTGTTGTTTTGTTTTTATTATTTATCATTTTTTGTTTTGCATTTTTTTAATTTTAATTTTTATTACGTTATGTTAGTCACCATACAGGACATCATTAGTTTTTGATGTAGTGTTCCATGATTCATCGTTTGCATATAACACTCAGTGTTCCATGTGTTCCATGCTCTCCTTAATACCCATCACCAGGCTCAGCCTCCCCCCACCCCGACTGGGGTTTTAAAACCCTCAGTTTGTTTCCCAGAGTCCGTGTCTCTCATGGTTCGTCTTCCCCTCTGAATCCCCCCCCACCGCCATAAGTAGGCTCCATGCCCAGTGTGGAGCCTGACTCGGGCCTTGAACTCATGACCCTAAAATCAAGACCTGAGCTGAGAGCAAGAGTCATACACTTAACTGACTGAGCCGCTCGGTGGCCCAAAAGTCTGTATTTTTAAAGATGCTTTGGCTCAGGATAGAATTCTTTGTTGACAGTTTTGTTTTTTCCATTGCCTTTAAAGGTGTTGTTGCTTCACTGTGTTCTGGCTTACATTGTTTCCAGTGAGAAGGTGCTGTCATCCTTATCCTTATTTCTCTATATTTAATGTATCTTTTTTCTCTGGTTGATTTTAGGATTTTTGTTTTCCTTTAATTACCATTTTTTAATTAACATATAATGTATTATTTGCCCCAGGGGTACATGTCTGTGAATCTTCAGGCTTACACATTTCACAACACTCACCATAGCCCATACCCTCCCCAATGGCCATAACCCAGCCAACCTATCCCTATTTACCATTTTTAAGCAATTTGATTATAACATGCTTTAGTGTTGTGCTTGGACCTCATAGAGCAAATTAGATCTCTGGGTTTATAGTTTTCATCAAGTTTGGAAATATTTTGATCATTATTTCTTCAAGTTTTTTTTGTTTTGTTTTGTTTTAAAGATTTTATTTATTTGACAGCAAGAAACACAGCGAGAGAGGGAACACAAGCAGAGGGAATGGTAGCGGGAGAAGCAGGCTTCCTGCTGAGCAGGGAGCCCAATTCGGGGCTCGATCCCAGGACCCTGGGATCACGACCCGAGCCAAAGGCAGACGCCTAATGACTGAGCCACCCAGGCGCCCCTATTTCTTCAAGTTTTTTAATATCCTCTCCTCTTCTCCCCTTTGGGCACTGAAGTTCCGCTTGTATTAGGTTGCTTAAAGTTGCACCACAGCTCACTTATTCTCTCTTCTGTTTTCTTACCTTTTTTTGCTCTCAGCGGTTCATTTTGGCTAGCGTCTATTGCAGTACCGTCAAGTTCACTGATATTTTTTTTCTGTACTGTCTAATCTACTGTTATTCCCATCCAGCATATTACCCATCGCACATACTGTTTTTGTCTCCAAAAGTTCATCTTAAACTTTTTTATATTTTCCGTGTCTCTCTTTGATTGGGACAGTCTTTCTTCATGCTACTTGAACACAGGAGATACAGCAGTAACTGTAATGTACTAGTCTTCTAAATTTATTATCTGTGTCAATCCTAGGTCTGTTTATTGATTGATTTTCTCCTCGTTATGGGCCATATTTTCCTTTCTCTTTGCATGCTTTCGTCATTTCTTATCAGATGTCACACAGTGTAAATTTTACCGTGTTGAGTGCTGGAGATTTTTATATTCCTAGAAATACTCTTGAGCTTTATTCCCATTCTTAGAAATGCTATGATTTGGAGGGGTATTGCCTCTAAGCAGAGCAGCAGCATTTAGTCCTGGACTAGTTTTTCTCACCAGTGAGCTAAATCCCTTTCAGTACTCTACCCAGGACCCCCATGAGTTATTAGGTTTTCCAATCTGACTCATGGAGATGGAACATTCCCAGTCACATGTGAACCCCAATGGCAGTTTTCTCTAGTACTTTTTTGCCTGGCTTTCAGTAGTTTCCTCCCACATGTGTCCGATCAGTACTTCACTGAAGACTCATTAGGGACCTTTAGCGGATCCCCAGAGCTTTTTTACTGGGCAGCCTTCTTTTCTCTGGTCCTTTGCCCTGGGCTTGCCTTGGGCCCTCTGCTTGCCTTGTCCTCCCAGGACTCTCATCCATCTCAATTCAGGGAGGCCTCCAGGCGCTGCCTGGGTTCCCCCTCTCTGAGCAGAGTCCCGTAAACTTTCCCTAGGCACTAAGCTGGGGCAACTGTAGAATTCACTGCACTTGTTGCCTATCCTCAGTGATAACCATGCTTTGATCCTTTGGTCCTTTGGTCACCTTTGATCCTGGTGACCAGTGTTTACACCGAGGTATAATACCAGGTCTAGGGATTAGGGAGGGCCACTCTGAAAGTTTGTCCAGCATAGTGAATTCAAGAAAGTTTGATTCAGAACGTGTTATTTGAACGATAGATTGTATGCTATTAGAAAAGAAGGTAGAGTCATAAGTTCATACTGACTCTTGTGCCTAGAATATTTTTCCTTCCTCTCTGCTGGGTGATACCCTGCTTATTTTTCCAAGGTGGTCTAGTGCTACTGTTACCTCTGTAAAGCTGCCTTTGAACCATGATAAAAGAATAGATTCTTGCTCTGTCTTATATTTATACTTCTGTCCTTTTTTAGCTTGAATCATGGTTATAATCTGGGTGTGTCTGTTGGCTGTGATAAGCCGAACACAATGTGGTTCTGAAGACGTCCACAAATTTTAACATCTTTCAAGACCTTGACTCCTTGGTATACCTGTTACTGGCTGGAAATTCAGCACATTATCTGAAACTATGAAGATCAGTTTCTTTTCCTGTAAAAGGGAGGTAGAAATATCTGCTTTGTAGTGGTACTGTTATTTATATACATTGCCTAGTGAATTGCCTGGCTCCTAGTCAGTATTCTGTAAATCCTAGTTCCTTTTTTAATTTATCTTTTACCTGCAGCACTCACTTCAGTATAAGTAGGAATTCATGAATGTATGTTGAAATGAGTATAAAATGATAACATTTTTAACTTCTTGAGGGACCTCTATACTGTTTTCCAGAGTGGCTGCACCAGCTTGCATTCCCACCAACAGTGTAGGAGGGTTCCCCTTTCTCAGCATCCTCACTAACATTTGTTGTTGACTTGTTGATTTTAGCCGTTCTGACTGGTGTGTGGTGGTATCTCCTTGTGTAAAAGGAAAACTCTTTTTATTTATTATTATTATTATTATTTTTTAAGATTTTATTTACTTGACAGAGAGAAACACAGCGAGAGAGGGAACACAAGCAAAGGGAATGGTAGGGGGAGAAGCAGGCTTCCTGCTGAGCAGGGAGCCCAATGCGGGGCTCCATCCCAGGACGCTGGGATCATGACCTGAGCCGAAGGCAGACGCCCAATGACTGAGCCACCCAGGTGCCCCGGAAAACTCCTTTTAATTATCAATCTTGAAAGTTTTCTTACTCTCGACGGCCATGTACTTGTATAAATAAGCATTACACCTTGTTGGTTTTGATACTAGAATTTGTTTAGGTTTCTATTTTAATTCCAGTTGATTAACGTAGAGTGTTATCTTAGTTTCAGGTGTACAATGTAGTTATTCAGCAATTCCAAATATCACCCAGGGCTCAGGTGCTCATCATGACAAGTGTACTCTTTAAACCGCATCACCTATTTAACCCATCCCCCAACTACCTCCCTTCTGGTAACCATCAGTTTGTTCTGTGTAATTAAGGGTCTGTTTCTTGCTTTGTCTCTTTTTCCCTTTGCTTATTTGTTTTGTTTTTTTAAATTCTACATATATTTTGAATCATAGGGTATTTGTCTTTCTCTGACTTATTTTGTTTAGCATTATACTCATTGGCTCCATCCATGTCTTTGCAAATGGCAAGATTTCATATTTTTTTATGGCTGAATACTATTTCATTGTGTATATATGCCACATCTTCTTTATCTATTCATCAATTGATGGAAACTTGGGCTGCTTCCATATCTTGGCTATTGTAAATAATGCTACTGTAAACATAGGGCTGCATGTATCCCTTTGAATTAGTGTTTCTATATTCCTTGGGTAAATACCCAGTAGTGTGATTGCTGGATTATAGGATAGTTCTATTTTAAATTTTTTGAGGAAACTCCATACTGTTTTCCACAGTGGTTGCAACAGTTTGCATTCCCACCAACAGTGCAGGAGGGTTCCTTTTTCTCCACATTCTTACAAACACCTGTTGTTTTTTTGTATTGTTGATTTTAGCCATTCTGACAGGTGTGAGGTGACATCTCATTGTAGTTTTGATTTGTACATCACTGATGATGGGTGATATTGAACATCTTTTCATGTGTGTGCTGGCCATCTGATTATCTTTTTGGAGGAATGTCTGTGCATGTCTTTTGACCATGTTTAAATTTGATTATTGGTTTTTTGGATGTTGAGTTGTATTATTTCTTAATTATTTTGGGTATTAACTCCTTATCAGATATGTCATTGCAAATATCTTCTCCCATTCCAGAGGCTGCCTTTTAGTTTTATTGGTTGTTTGCTTTGCATGCAGAAGCTTTTTATTTTGATGTAGTCCCAATAGTTTACTTTTGTTTTTGTTTCCCTTACCTCAGGAGACATATGTAGAAAAAAGTTGCTAAGGCCAGTGTCAAAGAAGTCACTGCCTTTGTTCTTTGCTAGGATTTTTATGGTTTCAGGTCTCACATTTAGATCTTTAATCCATTTTGAAATTATTTTTGTGAATGGTAAAAGAAAGTGGTCCATTTCATTCTTTTGCATGTTGCTGTCTAGTTTTCCGAGCACCATTTGTTGAAGAGACTGTCTTTTTCCCATTGAATATTCTTTCCTCCTTTGTCAAACATTATTTGACCATGTAGTTGTGGGTTCCTTTTTGGGTTTTCTATTCTGTTGATCTATATGTCTACTTTTGGGCCGGTACCATACTGTTTGGATTACTACAGCTTTGTCATATAACTCGAAGTCTGGAATTTTGATGCCTCTAGCTTTGCTTTTCTTTTTCAAGATTACTTTGACTATTTGGGGTCTTTTTTGATTCCATACAAATTTTAGAATTGTTTGTTTCAGTTCTCTGAAAAATGCTGTTGGTATTTTGATGGGATTGCATTAAATATGTAGATTGCTTTGGGTAGTATAGACATTTTAACAATATTTTTTCTTCCAATCCATGAGCATGAAATGTCTTTCCATTTCTTTGTGTCGTTTTCAATTTATTTCAACAGGTCTTTTACCTTTTTGGTTAGGTTTATTCCAAGGTATCTTATTATTTTTGCTGCAATTGTAAATGGGATTGTTTTCTTAATTTCTCTTTCTGCTACTTCATTATTGGTATATAGACATGCAACAGATTTCTGTAGATCCTGCAACCTTACTGAATTTATCAGTTTTAGCAGGTTTTTGGTGAGTCTTTTGGGGTTTTTATATATATTATCCATGTCATCTGCAAATAATGAATGTTTTACTTCTTTCTTACCAATTTGGATGCCTTTTATTTCTTTTTGTTATATTATTGCTAGGACTTCCAGTACTCTGTTGAATAAAAGTGGTAAGTATGTACATCCTTGTCTTGTTCTTGACCTTAGGGGAAAAGCTCTCAGTTTTTCCTGATTGAGAATGATGTTCGCTGTGGGGTTTTTCATATATGGCCCTTATTATGTTGAGGTATGTTCCTTCTAAACCTGTTTTGCTGAGAGTTTTTATCATGAGTTGATGTTCTACTTTGTCAAACACTTTTCCTACATCTATTGAAATGATCATGTAGTTCTTATCCTTTCTCTTATTGATGTGGTGTATCAGATTGATTTGTGAATATTGAACCACCTTACAATGCAAGAATAAATCCCACTTGATCATTGTGAATGATTTTTTTAATGTGCTGTTGGATTCAGTTTGCTAGTATTTTGCTGAGGATTTTTGCACCTGTGTTCATCAGATATATTGGCTTGTAGTTCTCTTTTTTTCTCTGATGTTTTTATCTGGTTTTGGTATCAGGGTAATGCTGGCCTCATAGAATGAATTTGGAAGTTTTTCTTCCTTTCATATTTTTTTGGAATAGTTTGAGAATTAGAGGTATTAACTCATCTTTACATGTTTGGTAGAATTTGCCTGTGAAGCCATCTGGCCTAGGACTTTTGTTTGTTGGAAGTTTTTTGATTACTGGTTTCATTTCTTTGGTCGTTATCAATCTATTCAAATTGTCTATTTCTTCCTGCTTCAGTTTTGGTAGTTCATATGTTTCTAGGAGTTTATCCTTTTCTTCTAAGTTGGCCAATTTTTTGGCATATAGTTTTTCATAATATTCTCTTATAAATTGTTTATATTTCTGTGGCTTCGGTTGTTATTTTCCTTTGTTATTTGTGATTTTATTTGAGTCCTTACTCTTTCTTTCTTGGTAGGTCTGGCTAGAGGTTTCTCAATTTTACTGATTTTTGTTGTGTGTATGATTTCTACTTTTTATTGCCAGTTTTGTTGATCTGTTCTATTGTTTTTTGTTTTATTTTTTAGTTTCTATATCATATATTTCTACTCTAATCTTTATTATTTCCTTCCTTCTGCTGGTTTTAGATTTTGTTTGTTCTTTTTATAGCTCCTTTAGATGTAAGGTTAAGTTGTTTGAGATTTTTCTTGAGGTGCACCTGTGTTGCTATAAATTTTCCTCTTATGACCACTTTTGCTGAATCCTAAAGGTTTTGGACCATTGTATTTCCATTTTCATTTGCTTCCATGTACTTTTTACTACTTCTTTTATTTCCTGGTTTACCCATTCATTGTTTAGTAGCAGGTTATTCAGCCTCCATGTATTTGTGGTATTTCCATATTTTTTCTTGTTGTTGACTTCTAGTTTTATAGCCTTGTGGTCCAAAAAGTTTCATGGTATCACTTCAATCTTCTTGAATTTGTTGAGGCTTGTTTTGTGAGCTAAAATGTCATCTATTTTGGAGAATGTTCCATGTGCACTTGAAAAGAATGTATATTCTATTTTAGAATGGAATCTTCTGAATATATCTGTTAAATCTGTCTGGTCTGATGTGTCAGTCAAAGCCATTGTTTCCTTTTTAATGTTTTGTTTAGATGATCTGTCTGTTGATGTAAGTGGGGTGTTAAGGTCCCCTACTGTTACCGTATTATCAATTAATTCCTTTGTTTTTGTTATTGTTATTATGTTTATTATTAACTGTTTTATGTATTTGGGTGCTCCTCTGTTGGGTGCATAAATATTTACAGTCATTGTATCTTCTCATTGGATTGTCCCCTTTATTAATATTTGGTGACTTTCTTCGTCTCTTGTCACAGTCTGTTTTAAAATCTGTTTCGTGCAATATAAGTATTTTTACTTTGGCCTTCTTTTGCTATCCATTTGCATGATTGATCTTTCTCCATCCCCTCACTTTCAACCAGCAAGTATCTTTTGGTCTGAAATGAGTCTCGTGGAGGCAGCATATAGTTTTTTTTTATCCATTCTGTCACCCTATGTCTTTTGATTGGATCATTTAGGCCATTTACATTCAAAGTAATTTATTGATAGATATGTATTTATTGTCAATTTATTATTTGTTTTGTGATTGTTTCTAAAGACAGTCTCTGATCTTTACTTGTCTTTCATGTTTTGCTAAATTGTTTAGTGATATGTTTGGGTTTCTTTCTTTTTATTCTTTGCATATTTATTAGTGGTTTTTGATATATGGTGACCATTATGTTTTTGTATATAACCTCTTCTGCGATGCTTGGATTTTTAAAGAAAAAATATGTATATCTATGTACATCTCCAAAGTATTTAGATCTTTGTAATTAAAAATCCTCTTTGCATGTATTTTGTCTGTAAGTATTATTATAGTTATTCACTGTGGAGAATGTAAAAGTCCTTATTACCAGTCTTGAAAAATGAATGTGCCATAATTTCAGTACTCTCTCTTATTTGACCAAGTACTCATTTAACTCTGTTTAGAGATCATTAAAAAATTGTAGGCAAGAACTTCTGCTGAATTTTTAAATAGTATTTAGTAAACAATGACAAATGTTGATGTAAATGTATTATAAAATCTTTATGTCTAAGAAAAAGAATATTAAACAACTAGTATGAAAAAATGGTAGCTAAGTAACATTTCAGGAGATGGATCTATTGCATTGATAATTAGCATAATATTTGAATTGCAAAAAACTCTTCAATTTAATGAGTACAGTTCTTTTTCACTTAAGTGTCCTATAAAAACCTAAAGGTTTTCAGGCCAAATGAATTTTGTTTAGAATTGTGTTTAGAAAATACTTCTCAGAGCATAAAGTTTCGATTATATATCCTTATAAAGGCAGAGTGTTTTTAAAGTTAACCCTTTAAAAATTAACTCTTGAAGACTGAAAGGTTTTATTATTTGATTTTAACTTTACTGACAAGTGGAAACTTTCATTCAAGGATATTACAAGTGGGCCTTTTTACATCTTTCATTGTCATGAACCTACTGAAAGGTACACACTTGTTAAAAGTTACATTTCAGAGCTTTGTTATGTCCATAACAAAGATATTATTCTGTAAATGAGACCAAAACGTTACCTTAATATAGATAAACTTTCATTATTGTTATATCTCAGTGTTAATTCTATAACATTGTGTTCTTTGATATTCACTTTGGCATTTTCCCCAATAAATTTTAAAAGAACTTAATGAGGTATAATCAATATACAATAAATGGCACATATTTACAGGGTACAATTTACAAAATATTGGCATGTGTATACATCTGTGAAATCACTACCACAGTCAATATAATGAATGTTTCCATTACACTCCAAACTTTCCTCTTTCCCTGTTTTCATCTCTCCTGGTCATTGTTGTACTGCTGACCCCTTCTCTAGGCAACCACTAATTTGCTTTCTGTTACTGTAGCTTTAGTTTGCTTTTTTTAGAGTTTTATATAAATGGAATCACACAGTATGTAACTCTGCATAATTATTTTGAGATTCATTTCTTTTGTTGTGTGTATGATTTCTACTTTTTATTGCTAACTAGTATTTCATTGTACAGAAAAGCCACAGTTTGCTCATCCATTCACATAATGAAGAACATTGGATTGCTTCTGGTTTTGGCTATTACAGATAAAGCTTCTGTAAACATTGACTGTATTTAAATTATCTTATTTTTTGGGACACATGGCTGGTTCACTTAGGGGAGCATATGACTGTTGATCTTGGGGTCATGGGTTCAAGCCCCACGTTGGATGTGGAGCCTACTTAAAAAATAAATAAATAAAATAAGATTATTTTATTTTTGAATCTTACCACTTATTAGCAATCATAGCTATCAATTCTTACCATACAGTAGTGTTTTTATGTGCCTTCCCCAACAACTTGATGATTAGGGAAGATTATGAAAACACCTAGCTTAATAATCCATTTCCTGCATTTTACCTATCTTACTCATTTGAGGTTTTTGATTATAGAAAAGGAAGGATCTCATTTTGGATTTGAAAATCTCAACAGCCTGGCCAACATTATCTTACCTTTTGTAATATCCCTAAATAAATATATTAAATGTAACTGAATTAAAGCCTCTTGTCCTTAATTAACCAAAAAGCTTTCAAATATGTTCTACACTATAATGATGCTATGATGAAAAATTTTCTAAAGAGAATAAATGTTTCCTAATGACCATATTGTATTTCCATAAGTAAATGTGGCAGTTGAGGTCTATCTCAATCATCAGATTTTCTCTAAACAAGGAAATATAGAAAGGAAACTCTAAAGCATATTTAAAAGAAAATCAATACACATAACCTAATTCATGGATTTTATTATTGAGAAAACTTTTTACTGTTCCCATTTTTATACTTTAAAAAAATCTCATTAGTTTAGATGTTACTTTTAAAAGGAATGCTTTATATGCAATAATATTTCAATCTCTTGAATAAAATTCCAAGTCTTCTTTCCGAAAGAAAAAAGAATAAAGAAAAATATGCAAAGCTTAAAATTTGTTACCCCTTTTTGCTTATTTGCTCTTGACAGTGTGTGTTCATGTGTATGGATATGTCTGAACATACATGCACTGTGACACGTGCGTATTCTAAAGCAAAAAATACTAGCTGTTTATTATTTTATAACTGTATTGAATTTATAGTCTTTTGAGAATGGCGCTTTAATTTTTAGGTAATTTCTCTTGCAGTAAAGTGGCCTCAGTGCAATTTACCTTAATATTAAATATGTAATCTTGATACAGATACATGCACAGTTCTGTCTTTTGATGTGTTTTCTTAAAAGGCTAATCTTGTTACACATTTTTAATTCTGTACTGAGTATTTTTACTATAGATTCAGATAAAGGGCAATATAATTCCTATCCTAGTAAAATTCTATATGTTGAAATATTAAATACTTTAAAAAATATCTGATGTTGAGTTACTAACTTAGGATTATTTTAATATCTTCCAATTTCTTTTATTGCTTTTTACCATAATTTAAAGCCAATTTGATTGAATGTCTTTTGATTTTCTTTCATAATTTTGTCAATTCTTCCTCTTCTTAAGAATATAATGAATTTTGTGTAGTACCAGAATAGAAATCAATTTTGGTTATTTTTCTTTTGCATGTTTATCTTTTATATAAATAGAAAGCTTTATTTTCTAGACTGAGTTATGAGCTAACATTAGATTTAGGCTAAATAAAAAGCTAATAGCAGTTTTTCCTTTCAGATCTCTATAAAAATGGACTCCAAAGAGCTAACTTCATACCATTCATTGCTGTCCTAAAGGTAAAGAAAATCACTTGCTTTGTTCACTGATTAATATCATATTGATTAATACTTAAGGGCTTTTATAGCATTGCCATGGCCTTGCATTCACGCAAAATTCATTTTGATGTTAGATAGTTACAGTCAAAGACACTAAAGAAGGAAGAATTTTTTTTATATAGTATTCATCAATGTGTACACAGGAGGAATTATAAAATATAATCTAAATTATTGTCTAACTGAAACATTTGATAGTTTGCATTTATAAATTTTAATTTGAGGTTTGCTCATAAATATTATAGTGGAATGTTTAACCTTATACATTGATTTCTGAAAAAAATGTTTAATGTTCTCTGTTTTTTTCAGGTTAATGGTCTTTAACATGTTTTCTCAGCTATTAAAGTTGCTATTCTAGAGTAGCATTATTACAAAAATATTCTAATATATTTAAATGTGATTGCCATCAAGTTATCATGAAATTATGTCAAGTTGAGGCACATAAATAGTTTAAATATTTGTGTGTATCATCAGTGCATAGAGTTTGAAACAGTCTTCATTATAATCTGATTAAGAATAAAATAACCTCCTTTTTCACTGTTAATTTAAATATTTTTTACACAATTATTCAATAATTCTATATTCTGCCAGTATTTATTGAGAACCTACTATGTGCAAAATGCTACATTAAGCATAATGGGTAATGCAATCATGAAATAGGCTATGTTTCTTGCTTATAAATCATTTATAATCTAGTTGGGCATATAGTACATACACAAATATCTATAACACAAGGCAAAATGAAGTACCAAAAATGTACCAAAAAGAAGCATATGTGCCAAAATATAATTCCTGTAATTCTTAGTTACATAATTTTTCCCGGTTTATAGCAATATAACTGAAGAAGGGATAAAGTTGTATTATTTTTTAAAACCTAAAAACCTCAAAAATTCTTAGGAATAAGAAGTAATGGGGTACCTGGGTGGCCTAGTTGGTTGAGTGTGGACTCTTGATTTTGACTGAAGTCGTGGGAATGAGTCCATCAGCTCTGTGCCCAGCGGGAAGTTTACTAGAGATACTCTCCCTCTCCCTCTGCCCCTCCCCCTAGCTCACACATGTACATTCTGTTTCTCAAATAAATATTTTTAAAAAGAGAAGAATATTTTTTCTTCAAATATTCTAAAGACACAGTCAGACAATATTTTTGAAGATGTTGTTGGTGCCAAACTTTATTCCCTGTGCTATACTTAGGAGAATTAAAACATGTATTTTCATGACCAATTTTAAGTTCCCAGAGGTTTTTAATTTCTGTGAGATATTTATAGATGTAAGGCAAAGTACTCTTTGAAAATTTATGCTGTTAGTTTTTTTTCCCTTTTACATTCATGTTTTATATTTGGGGAGAAGGTAAAGCTGCAGTGTTTTCTCTGTGCTGGGAATCCAAAGTGATTTGGAATATGTAGATGTCAAAATATAAATAAGGAAGCTGACAAAAATGGGTGTTAAAAATAGTATGTTCGTGTAGCAGAAAATATACAAAATATAAAGAATTTTGAAGTTAAAGAAGTTAAAGGTTCTCAGGGAACTTTGTAGGTACTTTTTTTTTTTAACCACAAACCTTATTTTTTGGCAGTAATTTTTCATACTTTAATATATAATAGGATTATTAATAAGCAACTAAATTGGCCAGATTTAATTTATTTTTTCCCCTTTTTTCACCCTTAATTTTTTTTTTTTTTTTTGGTAGGGGAAGGAACACCAAAGATATAAATAATCCAGATTTGAAATCGAATAAGAACTGAGATAAATTTGAAATTAAACATACACTAAAATTCATAGGGAATTAAATACCAGATTGGATGAGAAAATATTTAAAATATCTCATTTATTCAAAAGACTTTTCACGTGTAACAAAACAGCCCGATAAATATATGCTGTGGCTGATTTACCTGGAACTTTTTTTTTTTTTAAGATTTTATTTATTTATTTGACAGAGAGAGATCACAAGTAGGCAGAGAGGCATGCAGAGGGAGAGGTGGAAGCAGGCTCCCTGCCAAGCAGAGAGCCCAGTGCGGGGCTCTATTCCAGGACCCCGAGATCATGACCTGAGCCGAAGGCAGAGGCTTTAACCCACTGAGCCACTCAGGCACCCATCCCTGGAACTTTTTTGGTGAGCATATGATTCCCTTGTAAGGGGAATGTTTCATATTTACTTAAATGATATTTTACCTATTCACATATGCTAGCATTACTCTTGCATATTGGCCCAGCTGAGAGAGAGAGAGATATAGCAGAAGTCAATTTTAAAACAAATAGAGAATCTTGGTTTAATCCCAGGGTCCTGGGATCAAGCCCCATATTGGGCTTCCTGATCAGCGGGAAGCCCGCTTCCCCCTCTGCCTGTCGCTGTGCTTGTGCTCTCTCTCTCTTTGACAAATAAATAAATAACATCTTTTAAAAAAGAGATTATAAACCAAATAGAAATTTATTTGGGGAAAAAGTACAGTGTAAAATCCATTTTTTCCTTTATGTTTTCCTCTATAAACCAAGTGATAACAAGTCTAATTCACTACAAGAACTTGTGATTTATTGCTTGGAGTACAGCAAAAAAAACACCAAAAACACAAGAGCTTATATAAGCACTTAGTAAACAATAATAGTATTATAAGGTAGTAGAAATGATGAGGAGTACTAATATGCTATTAAAAAACAAAACATGGTATATTCAAACAATGAATTATTGTTCTGCCATAAAAAAGGAATGAAATTCTGATATATGCTACATTATGGACAAACCTTGAAAACATATGAGAGAAGCTAGAAACAAAAGGACAAATATTATATGATTCCACTTATATGAGGTACCTGGAAAAGGCATATTCAGAGAAACAGAAAGTAAATAGAGGTTACCAGGGGCTGAGAGGAGAGGGGAATGAGTGGTTATTGTTTCATGGATAGAGTCTCTCTTTGGGATGATGAAAAAGTTATAGAAATAGACAATGGTAATGATTGTATAACATCATCATTGTACTTAGTGGGATTGAATTGTACACTTAAAAGGGTTAAAATAATAAATTCTCTGTTGTGTAGGGCGCCTGGGTGGCTTGGGTTAAAGCCTCTGCCTTCGGCTCGGGTTATGATCTCAGGGTCCTGGGATCGAGCCCCGCATCTGGCTCTCTGCTCAGCGGGGAGCCTGCTTCCGCCTCTCTCTCTGCCTTCCTCTCTGCCTACTTGTGATCCCTCTGTCAAATAAATAAATAAAATCCTTAAAAAAAAAAATAAATTCTATGTTGTGTATGCTTTACCACAATTTATTACAAAAAGAAAAAAGTCATAGTACTAGAAAGGATTTATAAAGTGTTCAGGTACATTCCCTGTAGGAATTCTTCCTAGAATAATCCCTTCAAACAAAACAAAACAAGACAAAACAAAAAGCAAACCCTTACATATAATTTCCACTCTCTTTTAAGTAGGGAGGCTCCTGTTTCACTCTTACTTGCACTTTGTTTGAGTTTATTTTGCTGTTCATTTTTTAATTTCTTTTTTTAAAGATTTTTATTTATTTATTTTACAGAGAGAGATCACAAGCAGGCAGAGAGGCAGGCAGAGAGAGAGAGGAGGAAGCAGGCTCCCCGCCAAGCAGAGAGCCCGATGCGGGGCTCGATCCCAGGACCCTGGGATCATGACCTGAGCCGAAGGCAGAGGCTTTAAACCACTGAGCCACCCAGGCACCCCCATTTTTTAATTTCTTGAGATTAATTTTTTAAAAATCTCATTTTGACTTTCATTCCAAAATGCATTTAAGGCTACTTATTCTCCTTTAAATAGCTACACTCTTTAGGTTTTGATAGTATTTTCACTGTTAAGCTTAAAATATTTTCTAATATCTATTGTGATTTCTTCTTTAACCCATGAATCACCTGGAAGTATGTTTCTTATTTCTAAACAGACATAAAAAATTTTCTAGTTATACTTTTGTTATTATTTTCTTAACAAGTGCTCGGTTGCATTGTGGTTAGAGGATATGGTCTGTGCAACTTAAATCCTTTGGAATTTGTTGAAATTTGCTTTATACCCTAACATGTGGGCAATTTTTAAAAAATATTCTCCGTATTCTTTTTTAAAGTATTTTTAAACATTTTTTTATTTATTTAAGTAATTTTTACACTCTTGGAAAACTGACACCTCATGACCCCAAGATCAAGAGTCACATGCTCTTCTGGCTGAGCCAGCCAGGCACCCCATATACTCTCTTATATTCTTAAAAATAATGAGTATTCGGGCGCCTGGGTGGCTCAGTGGGTTAAGCCTCTGCCTTCGGCTCAGGTCATGATCTCGGGGTCCTGGGATCGAGCCCCACATCAGGCTCTCTGCTCAGCAGGGAGCCTGCTTCCCCCCCTCTCTGCCTGCCTCTGCCTACTTGTGATCTCTCTCTGTCAAATAAATAAATAAAATCTTAAAAAAAAATAATGAGTATTCAAATACAATTTTTTGTGATAGTATATATAACACATTACACTTATTAAATTAGAATTTTTAATTATGCTGTTCCAACTTTTATTATTTTTTTCCTGTCAATTACTATGAAGCTCATGGAAAATGTCACTCACTCTGATTGTGAATTTGTCCATTACTCTGATAATTCTGTCATTGACCTTACATATTTGGAGGTTATGTTGTAAGTTACATACAGATTTGAAATTATTAAATATTGCTTGTGAACAGAACTTCCTTAATGACATTTTTTACTAAGTAGTAACACAAGCTCCTTTGTTTCAAGCGTAGTCATATGCCTGTTGAAGCATTTTTTTCATGTCTGCTTTGAATTGCACATGCATAGTAATTTTATTGGATAATTTTAACATCTCTGTAATCTTGAAGTTGGCCTATCTTGATTGTCTTTTTACATTCTGTGTGAGATCTTCCTGGTTTGTTTTTTGTTTTTTTTTAATTTTTTTATTAACATATAACATATTATTTGCCTTAAGGTACATGTCTGTGAATCGTCAGGCTTACACATTTCACAGCACTTACCATAGCACTTACCCTCCCCCATGTCCATAACCCAGCCACCCTATCCCTATCCCCTACCTCCCAGCCACCCTTAGTTCGTTTTATGAGTTTAGGAGTCTTTTATGGTTTGTCTCCCTCCCCATCCCATCTTGTTTATTTCTCTCCCCACACCACCCCCCCCGGCTCCCCACCCTGCCTCTCAGATTCTTTATATCAGAGAGATGGTGTGATAATTGTCTTTCTCTGACTGACTTATTTCACTTAGCATAATACCCTCCAGTTCCATCCACATCGTTACAAATGGCAAGATTTCGTTTCTCTTGATGGCTGCATAGTATTCCGTTGTATATAATACCACATCTTCTTTATCCATTCATCTATTGATGGACATCTAGGTTCATTCCATAGTTTGGCTATTGTGGACATTGCTGCTATAAACATTCAGGTGCACGTGCCCCTTTGGATCACGACATTTGTATCTTTAGGGTAAATATCCAGTAGTGTGATTACTGGGTCATAGAGTAGCTCTAATTTTAACTTCTCAAGGAACCTCCATACTGTTTTCCAGAGTGGCTATACCAGCTTGCATTCCCACCAACCATGTAGGAGGGTTCCCCTTTCTCCGCATCCTTGCCAACATCTGTCATTTCCTGACTTACTAATTTTAGCCATTCTGACTCGTGTGAGGTGGTATCTCACTGTGGTTTTGATTTGTATTTCTCTGATGCCAAGTGATGTTGAGCATGTTTTCATGTGTCTGTTGGCCATTTGGATGTCCTCTTTGCAGAAATGTCTGTTCATATC
>CM053608.1:45118972-45156014 GCA_028646535.1 Procyon lotor | reverse complement strand
TTTATCAATTTTATTAATTCTTTCAAAGAACCAACTCCTAGTTTCGTTGATTTGTTCTACTGCTCTTTTGGTTTCTATTTCATTGATTTCTGCTCTGATCTTTATTATTTCTCTTCTTCTGCTGGGTGTGGGCTTTGCTGTTCTTTCTCCAACTCCTTTAGGTGTAGTGTTAGGTTATGTATTTGAGATCTTTCTTGTTTCTTGAGAAAGGCTTGTATTGCTATATACTTTCCTCTCAGGACTGCCTTTGCTGTGTCCCAAATATTTTGAACAGTTGCGTTTTCATTTTCATTTGTTTCCATGAATTTTTTAAATTCTTCTTTAATTTCCTGGTTAACTCATTCATTCTTTAGTAGGATGCTCTTCAGTCTCCATGTATTTGAGTTCTTTCCAATTTTCCTCTTGTGACTGAATTCTAGTTTCATGGCGTTGTGGTCTGAAAATATGCAGGGAATGATCCCTATCTTGTGGTACCAATTGAAACCTGATTTGTGTCGCAGGATGTGATCTATTCTGGAGAGTGAGCCACGTATACTAGAGTAGAATGTGTATTCTGTTGCTTTGGGATGGAATGTTCTGAATATATCTGTGATGTCCATCTAATCCAGTGTGTCGTTTAGAAGCTTTATTTCCTTGTTGATCTTTTGCTTAGATGATCTGTCCATTTTGGTGAAGGAGATATTAAAGTCCCCTACTATTATTGTATTATTGTTGATGTGTTTCTTTGACTTTGTTATTAATTGGTTTATATAATTGGCTGCTCCCATGTTAGGGGCATAGATATTTACATTTGTTAGATCTTCTTGTTGGACAGTCCCTTTAAGTATGATATAGTGTCCTTCCTCATCTCTTATTATAGTCTTTGGCTTAAAATCTAATTTATCTGACATAAGGATTGCCACCCCAGCTTTCTTTTGATGTCCATTAGCATGGTAAATTGTTTTCCACCCCCTTACTTTAAATCTGGAGGTGTCTTTGGGTCTAAGATGAGTTTCTTGTAGACAGCATATCGATGGGTCTTGTCTTTTTATCCATTCTGATACTCTGTGTCTTTTTATTGGGGCATTTAGCCCATTTACATTCAGGGTCACTATTGACAGATGAATTTAGTGCCATTTTATTGCCTATATGGTGACTGTTAACTGTATATTGTCTCTGTTCCTTTCTGGTCTATGTTCCTTTAGGCTCTCTCTTTGCTTAGAGGATCCCTTTCAATATTTCCTGTAGGACTGGTTTGGTGTTTGCAAGTCTTTCAGTTTTTGTTTGTCCTGGAAACTTTTTATCTCTCCATCTATTTTCAGTGACAGCCTAACTGGATATAGTATTCTTGGCTGCATATTTTTCTCATTTAGTGCTCTGAATATATCATGCCAGTCCTTTCTGGCCTGCCAAGTCTCTGTAGATAGGTCTGCTGCCAATCTGACATTTTTGCCTTTGTATGTTACAGACTTCTTGTCCCGAGCTGCTTTCAGGATTTTCTCTTTATCACTAAGACTTGTAAGTTTTACTATTAGATGATGGGGTGTAGATCTATTTTTACTGATTTTGAGGGAGGTACTCTGTGCTTCCTGGATTTTGATGCTTGTTGCCTTCGCCAGATTAGGGAAATTCTCTACAATAAATTACTGCAATATACCTTCCACCCCTGTCTCTCTTTATTTTTCTTCTGGGATCCCAATTACTCTAATATTGTTGCATCTTATGGTATCACTTATCTCTCGAATTCTCCCCTTGTGATCCAGTAGTTGTTTGTCTCTCTTTTTCTCAGCTTTTTTATTCTCTGTCATTTGGTTTCCTATATCGCTAATTCTTTCTTCTGCCTCATTTATCCTAGCAGTGAGAGCCTCCATTTTTTATTGTACCTCATTAATAGCTTTTTTTATTTCCACTTGGTTAGATTTTATTTCTTTTATTTCTCCAGAAAGGGATTTTATTTCTCCAGAAAGAGATTCTCTAATATCTTCCATGCTTTTTTCAGGCCCAGCTAGCTTCTTGATAACTGTCATTTTGAACTCTATTTCTGACATATTACTAATGTCCGTATTGACTAGGTCTCTAGCCATCAGTACTGTTTCTTCTTTTTTTTGTGGTGAGTTTTTCTGCCTTGTCATTTTGTCAAGATAGGAATAGATGAGTGAGAGAGAAAAATACTCTGGAGTTCCGCAGTTTTCACTGATTGGTTAATTAGTTCTTGGCTGGATATTCTTGCTGATCTTCTGGGGGGAGGGGCCTTTTGCGTGATTCTCAAATGTCTTTGCCGGAGGTGGATATGCACTGCCCTTGCCAGGGGTTGGGCAAAGCACTTTTCTCAGATTTCACCCTTGGGAGTCTTTGTTCCCTGAGCGCTTTCTGTACAGCCCTGGAGGCCGGGGATGAAAATGGCAGCCTCCCAGTTTCCGGCCCAGAGGGGTCGAGCACTGGACGCCCTGCTCCTCAGCATGCCCTCAGAGGAAAGCAGTACTCCCATCTCCCTTGTCTGCGGCCCGCATTCTGTGCTCAGCTAGCCCGTGGCGGAGCACCTCTATCTGTGGTGCACGTGGCCCCTTCTGGAGTCTCCAAACCCAGCAGATTCCTGCTGCACGCTCCTGTGCTGCTCCTCCCAGAGGAGGAAGGAGGGGGTCTCTTCGGAGCTGCCTCCTGTGGGGTCCCTGCTTGAAGAACAGTAATCCAATTGTGTCTCAGTTCACGGTCTAAGGTAAGTCTAAGCTGATAGTGCACTGTGCGGCTCCTCTGCCACCGGCTTCTCCGCCCAGATACCTGGGAGCTCTGCTGCACTCGGACACCCCTGGTCCTTCTGTGATCCCACAGGTCCTGAAACCACACTGTTCCCACTAGGGCTAAACCCCCCGCTTATCCTCTGGAGTGATGTCCCTCGAAGAGCACACTAAAAGTTCCGATTTTTTGCTCCGTGGCTCTGTGGTTGCTGGGAACCGGCCCCTCCCCTCTGGGTCTCTCTTCCTGTCACTTTGGATTCACTTTTCCACACGTCCTATCCTGTGGAAAGTGGTCGATTTTATGCTCCTAGAATTGCTGTTCTTCCTCTCTTCTCTCTCTTGTTGAGTTTGCAGGCATTTAGAATGGTTTGATAACTGTCTAGCTGAACTTCTGGGATCTGACACTATCTCAGCCTCCTACACCTCCGCCATCTTGCCTCTTCCTGGTTTTTGGTATGAATGAATTTCATTGGAATCTTGAACCTTTTCATAATTTGTTATAAGACTTGGGATTTTTTTTTAATCATTTTTTTTTTAATTGTGGTAAAGTACATGTAATGTAAAATTTACCATTTTAACCGTTTTTAAATATACAGTTTAGTCATATTAAGTACATTCACATTGTTGGGCAACCATCATCACCATCCATCTCTAGAACTTTTTCATCTTTCCAAACTGAATTTCTGTACTCATTAAATAACAATTCCCCTCTCTCTACTACTCTGAACTCCTGGTCATCACCATTCTACTTTTTATCTCTGAATTTGCCATTTTTAGATACCTTATATAAGTCGAATCATATAATATTTGTCCTTTTGTGTCTGGCTTTTTTCACTTAGCATAATTTCTTCAAGGTTCATCTATGCTGGAGCATGTGTCAAATTCCATCCCTTTTTAAGAAAGAAGATTCCATTTTATGTATGTACCACAGTTTGTTTATCCATTCATCTGTTGATGGACATTGTGTTAATTCTACCTTTTGGCTATTGTGAATAATGCTGCTCTGAACACTTGTGTGCAAATATTGGTTTGAGTCTTTTGTATTCTACATACATACCTAGGAGTTGAATTTCGAGGTTATCTGTAAATCTATATTGAAGTTTTGAGGAACTGCCATGCTGTTTTCCTTAGCAGCTGTACCATTTTATATTCCCACCAGCAAAGCACAAGTTTTTCAGTTTCTTTCTATCCTTGCCAATACTTGTTGTGGGTATTATTATTATTATTATTATTATTATTAGGATAATAGCCACCCTAACAGGTGTGAAGTGATAACTCATTGTAGTTTTGATTCATATTTCTCAAGTGATTAGTGATATGTAGCATCTTTTCATGTGCTTATTGGCCTTTGTCATCTTTATTTCAACTTTTTTTTTGAAGATTTATTTATTTATTTTAGAGAGAGAGAGAACATGAGTGGGAGGGGCAAAGGGAGAGGGAGAGAGACTCTCAAGAACACTTCATGTTGAGTACAGAACTCGGTGCATGGCTGGATCCCATGACCTTGATCAGATCATGATCTGAGCCAAAATCCAGAGTTGGTCACTCAGCCAACTGTGCCACCCAGGAATCCCTGTTTGTCATCTTTAAACTTTAGTCTTATATTGCTTTTTTGGACACAATTCTGACAGAAGGTTAGGCACTGTCCCTTTATTCCCAGATACAGGTAGAAGTCCAGGTTCTTTATTCAGCATCTATTGAGCAGTGGAGAGGTTCCATTGATGTCATCAGGGGAGGGAAGGGGTGCTCATTTTTGACTGGTAGGGACGAAAGTTTCAGTTCCCTACTTGGTCTTCTCTGACATTACTGGCAAGAGGAAGAGTGCCTCCAAACAACTTCTGAGAATATATTTCTAGACTCCTCCCTTAACTGGAATGGGTCGAGGTGACACCCACAGTATGTTTATTTTCCCTGCAATGTTTGCTACAGTAAAAGTTATTCGCAAAAAGTTGTTTCTAGGGGCACCCGGGTGGCTCAGTGGGTTAAAGCCTCTGCTTTCGGCTCAGGTCATGATCTCGGGGTCCTGGGATCAAGCCCCACGTCGGGCTCTCTGCTCAGCAGGGAGCCTGCTTCCCCCTCTCTCTCTGCCTGCCTCTCTGCCTACTTGTGATCTTTCTCTCTGTCAAATAAATAATAAAATCTAAAAAAAAAAAAAGTTTCTAGGGGCGCCTGGGTGGCTCAGTGGGTTAAAGCTTCTGCCTTCGGCTCAGGTCATGATCTCAGGGTCCTGGGATTGAGCCCCTCATCGGGTTCTCTGCTCAGCGAGGAGCCTGCTTCCCCCTCTCTCTCTTCCTACTTGTGATCTCTCTCTGTCAAATAAATAAATAAAATCTTTAATCAAATAAAAAGTTGTTTCTTCTGTTAGGCTGCCTTTTTCCTGGTACTTTGGCTAAAGAAAGCAGACTTTTGTTGGGTTTTTATTTGTCTTTGTCCATTGGCATTTGCTGGCCTCTTCAGCTCCAAGTCTGAAGAATTTAAATTGAGGAGAAAAGCAGTGAACTCACCATTCTTTTGTTTCTTAGGTCTTCAGATCCCTAGCTGTTCTTTCTTCTTTCTACTTTTTAGTGTATTCTTATGTTTATTTTTTATATCATCTCCAGAATTTTCAGTTGTACATAGAAGGGGGGATAGAGAAAGGGCATCTATTCCATCTTCCCAGAAGTAGAAGTCAGTTTATTAAATGTCCTTCTCTGCTAATTCCATCATTTCTGGTTTTGTTTTTGTGGTCTGATTTTTTTTTTCCCCTGGTTTTGAGTCCTACTTTCCTGCTTCTTGGTGAATTTAATAATTTGTGATTGGATGCTGGACATTGTGATGATTATATTGAGTGTTACTTTCTTTAAGGCTCTTGAATGTTTATTTTGGCAAGTGGTTATGCTTCTTGCAGACCAGCTTTATCCTTTCGAGGCTTGTTTTTAAGCTTTGGTAATGTGTCTCAAGTAGCCTTTACTCCAAAGACTATTTTAGCCTTTCTTTTACTGTGACCCTTCGAGGCTCTCTATTGAATCCCCTTAGTGTCACTGACATCTCTCTACTCTGGCTGTTCACGATGCTTATATCTTCCAGCCTTGTGTGGATTGTTCTTTCCCCAGTCTTGTGAAGTTTTCCCCTTATGCACATGCAATTTAATATTCAGCCAAAGATTATAGACATTCCCTATGCAGATATCTAGAGCTCTTTGCATATTTCTTTTTTTACTGAACTCTTTCATACAAGTCCCAACTGCCTCAATTTCCCTAAACTCTGGTCACTGTCTTTTCAACTCATTTAGATTGTTGTGCTGCAGTCCAGAAATTGCCTGTGCCAAAATTCCATGGGAAATTGTATTTCCCATGGAAATGTAATGCCTGCTTGCCTGGTTTATTTCCCACATCTCAGGGATTGCTGTCCTCTGCTACCCATTGTATTATATCTGATAGCAGATGTTTTACATGTTTTGTCCAGTGTTTTAGTGTGTGATGGCAGGAAGGTAAAATTAAGTTCTAAATACTCTGCCTTGACCAAAAGTATAAGTCTCTCTCTTAGTTTTTTTTTTTTAAGTATAATTAACATACATTTTGGGGCGCCTGGTTGGCTCAGTGGGTTAAAGCCTCTGCCTTAGGCTCAGGTCATGATCTCAGGATCCTGGGATCGAGCCCCACATCGGGCTCTCTGCTCAGCGGGGACCCTGCTTTCTCTTCTCATTCTGCCTGCTTGCGATCTCTCTCTGTGTCAAATAAATAAATAAAATCTTTAAAAAAAAATAATTAACATACATTTTTAAAATTGAAGTATAATTAACATGTATTAGCCTCAGGGTACAACATATTGATTCAACAATTCTGCACATTACTCAGTGCTCACCACAATAAGTGTATTCACCATCTGTAACCAAACAGCAGTATTACACTATTATCGATTACATTCCCAAAGCTGTACTTCTCATCTTCCTGACTTATTTACTTTATAACTGGAAATTTGTACTTCTTAATCCTCTTCATCTATTTCACCCATCCCCACCTGTGAGCAGCCATCAATTTGTTCTCTGTATTTAAGAGGCTGGTTTTTTTTTTCTTTTTTAAAAAATTATTATTATTTGGGTTTTTTTGTATTCCACATATAAGTCAAATTATATGGTATTTGTCTTTCTCTGTCTGACTCATTTCACTTGGATAATACCCTCGAGGTCCATCCATATTGTTGTAAATGGAAGGATCTCATTCTTTTTTATGGATGAATAATATTCCATTGTGTATATGTACTACTTCTTGTTTATCTCTCCATCTGTTTAGGCACATTTGGGTTGCTTCTATTGTCTTGGCTATTCTTAAATAATGTTGTAATGAGTACAGGACTGCACATATCTTTCTGAATGAGTGTTTTTTGTTCTCTTTGAGTAAATACCCAGTAGTAGAATTAGTGAACAGTGAATATGCTATTTCTATTTTTAATTTTTTGAGAAACCTCCATACTGTTTTCCACAGCAGCTGTGCCAATTTACATGTCCACAGCAGTGCACCAGGATTACTTTTTCCCTACATCTTTGCCAAGACTTGTTCGTTTGTTCATTCACTTTCTTCCTTTCTTTCTCTCTCCCTCCTTCCTTCCTCTCTTGCCTTTTGTAGGCTCCATGCCCGATGTTGAACTCACAACACTGAGATTAACAGTTGCATGCTCTACCAATTGAACCAGCCAGGCATCCCAATACTTGTTATTTCTTGTCTTTTTGATTCTAGCCGTTCTGACAAAATGTCAGATGATATTGTGGTTTTGATTTACATTTTTCTGATGATTAGTGATGTTGAGTACCTTTTCATGTGTCTCTTGGCTGTCTGTATGTCTTCTTTGGGAAAATGTCTATTCAGGTTCTCTCCCCGTCTTTTCATCCTATTACTTGGGGCTTTTTTGGTGTTGAGTTGTGTAAGTTCTTTATGTACTTTGAATAAGGGGTTACCCTTATTGGATATATCATTTGCAGATATCTTCTCCCATTCAGTAGGTTGCCTTTTCATTTTGTTAATGGTTCCCATTATCTTGGCCTTTAATTGTAAAGAAGAAGAAGTCAGGATATTTTGTAATTTAGGAACTCAGAACCGTGTATTTTTTTTTTTTTTTTGCAGATACTTTAAAAATATAAATAGGATAACTATTTTAAAAAGCAGTGATGTGAACATCTTTCCTGTGTTTAGAGGAATCTTTAAATGATGGTATAGTCACTTGAAGCGATATAGTATGCTTACTTGGAATGATATTTTCAAAAAAGCTTTTGATAATGCATAATAATACAAATAATATGAATAAAAATATGCAAGAGTATATCTACAACTCTCTTAATTTTGGAGAGAATATACATGCATAGGAAAATAAGTACTGGTAATAAGTACCCCCAAAATGTAACTAGAACTTATTTCTGGATGATAAGATTATAAACAATTTGCATTTTCTCTTAGACTTTTCTAAGATTTCTAATATTAGACTTTTCTGGAATAATCTTGTCTTATTTTTTATAATAAAACCCATTTTTTTAGCAGGTAAATGTTTGCTCACCCTTCTTAGGAAGTCAGCAGACATGGATAGGACTACTTACATTTGAAGCTGAGAAATTAGCAAAAAGCAAAATGGAATGAACATAGGTCATATGTACAGAGGCTATCACGAAAAGAGTGGAATGGCGGGCATAGGAAGGAAGCAGCAGGAGCAAAAGGGAGAGGTAGATACACTAACAAGTAAAAGCACATGAAGGTTATACTTTGGAAGAACTACTCCAAGAAATGGGAGACTTTTTCAGATAAAGCTTCTCTGTATTTTAAAAGAAATTAAAGAAGTTAGGGGTACTAGTGAAATATGAGAACAGAGATGAAGCAACTATAAAATTAGATGGAAAGTGAGGTGGCAGAGCTAAGAAAAGAAAGTGAGGGGAGACCCATTAAAAAAGTGAAGAGCAAAAAAAAAAAAAATGAAGAGCACAAGCTCTATGAAGAGCTCTATGAGCTCTATGAAAAGCATCATAGAAAAAGCAAGTTAAAGAATCAAAACTGCTAAAAATAAAATTAGTGATAAAGAGACCTTATGAAAAAAATCACACAAAAGGAAGCTGGAAGAGTCAGAGAGAAAACTGTTGTGAAAATGCTAGCTATGGAAAGCAGACACAGAGATCAAACATTCACATAATTCATATTTCTAAAAGAGAAAAATAAAATAGAGGAATAATACATTTTTCTGGTGCATAACTGAACTTCAAGGATAAAGAAAGAGTCCTACAGTTAATTAGAAGAAAAATCAGTGGGAAAAAATCAAGCTGGATTGAGACTTATTTGCTACAAGTAGATAGTAGAATAAAATAGATTTTACTTTGTTAAAAATAAATATATGCCCTCTTGTTAGCTAAGCTGTCATGAAAATCTAAGCCTGCAGATACATATTTTTGGATATCCGGTGTCACAGGAGTGTAGAACTCATGAAACTAATTGAACAAACTACTTTAAGATTAAGTCAAAATTAGTAACTTGTAACTGGAGATATCATGGTAAGAAAACATTGTGATGATCATTGAATCTGATTAAATATTGTCTTACTCTGGTCTTCAAGTCAGTAAAATTTTTTCATAAGCAGGTGGGAACTTCTGTAATTGAATTAACAGCAGAATGCTAAAGAATATAGAAAAGGGGGGCCCAACCCACACTAGTGGTTTGAGTGGAATAGACAGTACATGTCAGGAGTATTTCCAAAGAACAAATGATGCTTAAATTAAATAAGCATATAATAAAAGTTACCAGGCAAAAATGGAAAAGAGCAGTCATCATGGAAGAGAAAACACATGGAAAAGACGGAAGCATGAGAATTGCCAGTTTAAAATTTTGTGATTAGTAATTCTTCGAGATTTTCATAAAATAATAATGATCACTCTCCTTCTGTTTGCTTGAAACTTGGAAATATATTTAAAAGTCAGATTTTTTAATTATTATTGTTAATCTCTTACTGTGCCTAATTTATAATTTAAACTTTATTTTACGTATGTGTATGTAAGAAAAACCTAGTATGTATGGGATTCAGTACTATCTGCAGTTTTAGGCATCTTGGATTGTATCCCTCACAGATAAGGCTGAGGCAACTACTGTAAATTTTAAAAATATAGTACTTAACATTCCCTATGTTTATAAAAAAGGTGGCCAATACTATGATTATTGTACCTGCTTCAAATTTGAAACCCCTCACTGACCATGTGACACAATGTCCTGATTTATTTTTAAAAAATCTTTGTTGTGATTTTAATAAAACTTAGCCATTTCTTCTAAGTAGAGGAACAGATATAATTGTGAAAACATGTGTTAGTATCTACCTAGCACTGTTCTATAAAGTTAAATACATCTGTCTCGGTTCTGCCTTGCAGGACTGTGGTAATCTATCCCAGGAGTTGATAAACTACAGCCAGTAGCCAAATCTGGGCAGCAACCTGTTTTTTGTAAATAAAATTTTATTGGAAAACGTCATGCTTATTCATTTATGTGTTGTCTTTGTCTGTTTTCACACTACAGGGCCAGAATTAGGTAGCTGTGGCACTTACAGCCTTCAGATCCTAAAATATTAAAGTATGACTTGTATTATATGATGGAAATCATGTGTCAGCACGGATCCATTACATTAGTAGGTCTTGCAGAAAGTGGCATTTTAAGAGCTTGCTATATAAATTGATAGAAGGGATAAAGCTTGGGTAACCAAAAGGTAAGAGGGTGGTTCAATATCAATTTCAAATAATTTGATAAGTTGAGAAATACCAGTTTTGTTAGGATCAACTTTCTTGGAAATATCTTCAATTTTATACATTTAAGAAAATATCGTCTTAAGTGTGTGTTCATTGTATAACATACATTGAACATAATCTCGTCCCATTGTGAACATTATTTAAAATCATGTGATTGAAGGGAAAAGAGGACCAATTGGTATTTTGAACAGAAGAATGGTTTCTTAGGTTAATTTCAACTGGACTACTATTATTGGCTTTCTTGCTACATGGATTGCCTGGCAAGCATTGCTCTTCTCATCTGACCAAATTCCAACAATCCATGGTACTTTAGACAGCTGTTGTACATTTGAGTAAAAATCTGTCTCTCTACTCCATCCCACTTAAATAAACCAGTGTGTCTGATGCATTCCATAATGAGCCCTTTAAGAGATAAATGCTATTCATAATTTTAGAGTTAAAAAAAATTCTCCATCTGAATTTTAGAGAATTCCAAAATTTTGGATAATTCAAAAATTCAGATGGAGAATTTTTAACATTTTATGATTTTTTATAGGTTTTATTTTTAAGTAATCTCTATGTCTAATATGTTGCTCGAAATAACAACCCTGAGATCAAGAGTTGTGTGCTCTACCCACTGAGCCAGCCAGGCATCCCTTTTTATGATTTTCTTTTCTTTCTTTCTTTTTTTTTTAAGATTTTTAAGTATTCTCTATACCTAACATGGGACTGGAACTAACAATCCCAAGATCAAGAGTCTCATGCTCCACTGACTGAACCAGCGAGGCACTGCTTTATGATTTTCTTAATCAGTTTAACAGTATGGACAGATCTGTAGTAACCTCCCCATGGGAAATGTTCCCATGCAATATTATATGTAGTATTTTGCCACATAGTAATAGGTTCTATTATCAGTAATGTGATATTTTAACTTTAATTTACACTAACGCTTTAGCAAACTATTTTCTTTATTAAATTTAAATTTTTCTTTTTAAAATTAAATGAGTTTAAAAATTATATTAAGTGAATTAGGTGATTAATAGATTCCCAAAATCACAACTGTAAGCTGGTCAGAAATAATCAACAAGGCATTCTACAGTATAATTTTCTCTTTGACTAATGTTAGTTAGATGGTGGAATTAGAGAAAAATAAGATACTGCATTGTCTTATAAATATGAACTTTCCTTTTCCTGATAAAGAGTTGTCCATTTTGGAAAGCATCATAATCTGATTTGGTTTAACATTTGTTGGGTATAAATATGCAACACATAAAAATGCCTTATAATCTAAAGTAGTAATAGCTTTGTTATTACTGTTTTTATAGTATTTGTTTAATATTCGGGTAATAACTTCATTTCTTCTACTTGGTTGTTAGTATTTCTCAGTTGTTATGCATCCTTTATCTAAAACTTACACAAAAAGCCATATTAGCTTTTGGTTTTGTTTCCCGAGGGATTTTTTTTTTCCTAAGAAATCTTATATCTATAGTGAATTCTGAGAATACGCCCTTTGTGATGTCTAGTTATAAACTTTAGAAAAATTGTTTATAACTCTTAGGTAAAACACTTTAATGCTCAGACTGCCCACTACGTGCATTGGGATTTATAGACTTGCTAAGTATTTATTTGCCATTTCTTCCTCCTACAGTTTTCATGTTATTGTTGAAATTGATTTGTCAGTTTGTTCATTATAACTGGCAATACTCGAGCTTTCAGATGGCTAAATAATCAGAAGGAGCCTTTGAGGTCAGTGTCAGCCCCACTGACTAACCTCCACTGTGTTGTCACCTGAGTCAGTGCAGCAAGGATTAACCCTTCGTTAGGGCGATATGATAATATCTTTACTTATGAGTTAACTTTTTATCACTTAAGATCAGAAGAAAGAAAATATAGGAAAGTAGTAGTCTGGAATTGAAAAGAGTTATGACATTCCTTCACAAACTACTAAAGTGTTCATTTGAACGTTAGTATTTAATGTTTTAAGATACAAAAATGACTATTTGACTTGCAGAACATTCCTGTATTTTGCCATGTTAAGCTAAAGAAATGAAGGAAACCTATTTTCATAAACCTATTTCATATGTTTGAGAAAATATATTTAAGCAAATTGGCTATTGTAATAGGCATTAAACTGTATTTGTGACAGTGTTTTTGTGCTGTGTCCTTGAAATGAATAGATATTTAGAATAAAAGTTGTTGTAGTGTGGATTTAAAGTGTAATTCTTGTCTGTCTTCATACCAGAATGTACACTTTATATAAGTTAGGGTCTGCCTATGGAAAGTCATTTTGAGTATATGCTTTTTAAAATAATACTTTCTGTAATATTCTTACATAAAATGAAAACAAAGACTTTCCATGAAATGTATAAATTATACATTTGTAGTTAGGTAATACATAAAACATAAAAATGATATGTTTATATCAAATGGGACTACAGCAAGCTATTGCTTCTGTGTATTATATATAAAATATGTACTGTTATGTCTTGAAATCTCTTTTCTTAGAATAATAAATAGTTATTTTTGGTTAAATTAGAAGAAATCAGTTCTTTAGTGGTGAGAATGGTTGAAAGGAAGTGTATCTTAAATATGAATTAGTTGTTTCTTTGACTCATGAGATAAATTAGTTTAATTACACGTGGCAATTTTCTTGGCTAGTGATGTAATGTCAAATCAAATTCTCCCTTTCCCCTCCCTGAAAACTCAAGCCAATTAATAGAACTTTTAGGCTCTTTGTCATAGGCCACCATGGAGGTCTGCAGAGAAGAACTTTAATCCAATAAACATTTCATTTAGATCATGAAAGGAAAGCATGAGGAGAAGCTCCTATAAGAGAGGGTGTTACTATGATTCCAACCATGAAGAGATGTGAGGAATTTGCCAAATTAACCAAGAGGTCCTCATATTTAACGCATAAATGTGTCAAAACTAACAGAATAATTATTTAATTTGCTTGAACTTTATATTGAGAAAACTCTAAAAAGCCACAACTGTTTTCTTCAAAGCCTTCACTGTTGGGCTGGATGGACAGGGCAAAGGGAGGTTGTGAGAAATCCAGATAGCAAATAACACTGGCCGAAGCTGGTCAGAAAAGGGAGTAGATAATTAGACGTAATTAGCGTGTATGAATTGTTGTCTCTCTGCCCTTAGCTTGAATAAATTTTGAAGAAAAAACCCTGGTGGTGAAAATCCTTTGATGTAGGAAGAGTCATTGTGGCTTGGCAGCATAAAGGCAGTGTTTTATACTTCTTACATAATGGTTGTGATACAGAAAGAGTGAATGGACTCTGCATCCCCCCCACCCCCCCACCCCCCGTCTGCTTTATAGCAAGGACTTTTGGATTCTCTTGAAACAAAATGCATCACAAGTTTTCAGTTGTTAGTAATGAGGTAGCGGACCTCATCAGTGCTCAGAGGAAGCCATCTTTAGCTTTTGTATAAATCTTAATCACAGTTTTTTTTCTTTCTGGGAAATCTGTTTTCTTAAATCAACACTTCTTTTCCCTTCTTTGCTTGCACCTCCAATAAAAGGAAGGAATAATGATCAAGAAAGCTAAATAGAAGAGTTAAACAAAAATTATCACATAAAAGACATACATTTTTATGTGGCTTTTTTTTCTCTCTTTTTTTTTTTTTTTTTTACATTTTTGTGTTTTTAGTCCCATATGAGAAAGATGCTAATGCCTTTTTGCCTCAGATTGGTAACAGTCTAGGAAGGTCGTTTTATAATAAAATGTATAAGAAAACATATAGGGAATAATTTTAGATTGGTTTTAGAAGGAACTTATTTTTCAAGTTGCAGTTACACAAAGTAAAATGGTAAATATGTTCCTTTTTCACTATAGTTCAGTTTTAAAGTGGAAATCAGCTTCGTTGAAAATATCACTTGGTAGATTTACTGTGAACTTTACTTATCTGAGGGACATAGTGAAAATATAGGTTTGGGAACCTACCTGTGTGCAGATATTCTGTATCTGCTACTAAGAAGACAGGAATTATTCTTGAGAAACATTGCATTTATTTTAAAATCTTCTAAGACCTGAAACAATAAATTGCCTAAAATGCAGTATCAGTTTATTCTGATAGTTGAATTATGTTCACCTTGACTATCAAAAATATTTTTAAAAGTCTTTAGCAAAAGGAGAAATTAACTATTTCAGAACTCTAAAGTAAATCATTTAAGGGGGGAGGGAAGTTACCGGTGTTAAAAGAGTTTGCATTATTATCCTCAATATCAGAGTAGTATCTTTAAGTTTGTATTTCTGATTAATTTCCATCTTCTTCTGTCAACTATCAGGGCTTACATTAAAAAAAAATCTACCCTTTAACTGTTCAGATTTCCTTCTAATTAATATTCTTCTTTTAACATATTTTAATGATAAGACTTTCTGCAGTAGTCATCAGGCTCCATGTCTTAATGTGTAATCTATGAATCTATTTTTATAAGTGTCACTTTGCTTCAGCGTATTTTTGTTCTGACGTTTTGATTCTGGATAGACTTCTTTCAAACCACAATGCTCTGAGATGCTTTTGGCTACTTAACCCATTTTGCATATTGTGCCATTTGTAGAATAAAGTAGCCTTTTATACTTGAAGTTGATTTGAACTCTGAAAGGCAACACCTGAACATCTCACAAAACTGGATAATTATGGCTGATTGTGTTTTTCAGGTATAGGTCACAGGAAATTCATTTGGGGTAAAGTATGTACAAAGCTAAGAAATATGCAGATTTTCTGTTGTAGGATTGTGTAAAAATTATTTACAGTTAATACTTGCATAAAGGTTAGAAAGGTTGATGAAGTGATATTTAGTTTTGCTTTACTATTCACTGCATGTCAGAATGTAATTATGACTGATTCATGAAACTGTCTTAGAAACGAAGCATCTTTATTAAAATGCTGATCAAGATAAGAGCTGACAGTAATAAAGAATAGAACATTTTAGTCTTGTTGCTTTTGAATGATTGCTAATTACCCCAGAGGTCATGTATAGTGCTTGGTAGGATTCATTGACATTATTTCTTTTAAGTCTGCTGTTTCAACAACATCTGAGCATGAAGACACAAACTGTGTGCACACTGAACAATAGTTTGGCCAAGTTTTTGAGGCTTCAAGATATCCAAGAAACCTTTTTCTGCTTTGGTGAATTTAGCTTTTCTCTCTCAAAATTATAGCACATTAGGGATGCATGGTACAAAATACTTTGTCTATTTTTTACTATTGACTGTATCTACACTTCCCATTTTCAGGTTGTTGTTAAATACTATACAGCTTGTTGAGACAATGTCCTCTCTGAATATACACAAACATAAATAACAAAATGTAGATTGGCACTAAAATTAGAATTAATAGGACTTCTTAATGTATAATTGGAATGTACTTTCAGTAGTGTTTGACTTGTTTTTGTTTTTGATTAAATGTGCACTTTGTAATCTGTCTCTGAAGACATGTGAATGTCCCTATAGTGTATTCCTCAGTCAATAAAGATCATTAGGATTCATATATTATAAAGATATGGTTGATTAGCTGAATAAACTCTGCCATAAAATCTTTTCAAATTCTTAACAGCTGAAAGCAGAAGAAGTCATACAGTTATATCACACATATTTATGTGGTGTTACAGCAGAAAAACAATGGTTTAAGAAGGCAGTTCTTTCTAAGCCTAGCTCTGTTCCTGACTTGGGGCAAGTCTCTTGAATCCACTTGAGTTTACATTTTTTTCATCTGTAAATGATGGGATTGGACTGCAAGATTGCTAAGACCCTGATATATAGTGCTACAAATTTTCAAAAAGATTAAGTTTCAGAAGTTTACATATAAATTATTTCTTTTGAATTATGATAGATTTCTCCCCCAAACCTTGTCCTAAGTGTGGTGTTGCAGTCCTAGGCTAGCTATCTATGAAAACCTAATTGCCCAAGTAGCTCAAATACTATACCTTTGTAAGATAAAATAGAAGAAAAACAATATTCATATTTCAACATGCATTTATTTAGTAAGTGCTTAGATACTGTGATGAAGTTGTCCTAAAATGAATCCTATCATCAAGGAAATCGGGATGTTCTAGTAGAGGAAAGAGGCATACCGGCAAATAATTATAGTATAGGAAAAGTTTTATACTTCAATATAGAATGAGTTAGGAGTGATTAACTGTACGTTAGAAGATTACAGTGCTAAGAATTATAAAAAACAGTGATGAACTCACAAATTGTAAATAAATTTTCTACTTTCTGTAATGCTGGTGATTGTGGAGGATAAGTGAATGAAATGGAAATTTATATGAATTCTGAATGGACTCCTGTATGTGTCTGTAAATTTCAGAGGTTGATGAAACTGAACCTTTTGTTTGTTTGTTAGGCCTTTTGTTTTCTTCACTTAGGTGTTTCCCTGCCATCGCTCTGGGTTTAATAGTAATGCTTATGGTTTTGTTTTGCTTTAATTGGAATTAAGTGAAGATTTTCCTGAGAAAGCTGGACAAGGGTTAGAAGGGAAAGGTGAGGGCAGAGGGAGAAAGCGAAAAAATAGTTTCAGTGTATATGGGAGAAGATACCTGATGTGGCACTAAATAAGTTATGAATAGTGAGAGCTGAGAAATACAGAGCAAGGAATATGTTGAAGCATCCTTATAAACATTTATACCATCACTTTATACAGTTTGAGGAATTGAGGTTCATGCCTAAGATTGCCCAGCTAGTGGCAGGGCCAAATCTAGAACCAAATACATGGTAGGGTTATGGTAGAGCATTCTTTCCACAAACCATGTCACTCAGTATGTGTGTGCATATGTGTGTGTGTCTGAACATTATATACTTGTTATATTTACATGTAATCTTGTCTTTGGATTGAATTAATTATATTCTCATTTGCTTTTATGAACAAGGAATTCTTTTTCCTTTATAAAAGTATAAACTACTTTTTAAATTTACCTTTAGTTGTACACAATGATAAATACAGTGTGTTCAACCTTGTTTTAGCTAATAGCTTAAAATTTATTCTTCAGATCTTTTATCAGAGATTAGAATAAGTTAGAGGATTGACTGAATTCATCTTCTTTCTCTTCCTCTTTCATCTTTAAATAAAAGTGCTAATGAATAGTGAAGTGACAAAAAGCTTAGCAAATACAAGGCACGAAGAGCAGAACCAGAGTTAAGAATATTTCTAAATGTTATCCTGGATATTAAAAGTCTTAACAAGGTCTCTGAAAATTATTTTTTAAGCTAAATATTTTGAGATTCAGCTTTTATCATTGTAGAAGTTGTGATTATAGTATAAATGAATCACATACATTACATACTTTGTATATTTATGTGGCTGTATTTTTTTAAGATAGAGAAGTTATTGTTTACCCCTGATTATTTGTATAGAAGAAGGAAAAAACTTGTGAGTAAATTTACTGGATTTTCAAAAGATAGATTTTGCAAAGCTGCAGATGTAGTGGGAAGTTCCCTTTGGCCTGAGGGATTGCACAGTTACTTTTTGTGGAAGAAAAGGAAAGCTTACAGGTGCTGCAGTTATGGGTTGGTAGAATGGTTATAAAAAAAGATTCTCAAAAGGCATATACTTCAACTTCTTTTCAGTCCGTGACGTCATTCTTAAGTTTTTCTTTTTCTTTTTTTTTTTTTGACCTCAGGAATGAGGACTCTGGTTTTCTTGGATAAAGTAAACAGTGGGAAAAGAAATGGAATATTAATTAAAATTCTCTTGGTTATGACAGAGCTGGAAATGTATAATGGCTGTGATTTCAATAAGACAGCTATAAGCTTTTTCCAAGTACCACTATTTGAGGACAATACATGGAGTTCTCTAAGATCTTTCCTTTTATAAAATTTCGTGTGAGAAAAATGAATGCATTCTATATTAAAAAAATCTGAATGGCACATAAGTGTATATTTACTAAATATCAAATGCTCCCCCCTTCTCTACTTCCTCTCTCCCCATTTCCTCCCCTCTTCCACCCCTATTTCATTCCTGCTTCCCTCCTCAGGGGTAGCTGCTGTTAAAAATTTAATGTGGAGGAGTGACATCAGCATCAGCATTGAATAAGACATCTCTTGTTTGTGCTTCCACCACCTCTCCCCAAACCAACAATAATTTGGCGTCTGTTCATAGACAGGAATGACTTTATGGGTGGTGTTGGATTTAGCATCATATGACAAGGCACCTGGGAGGAGGCTTACCTACCCATGTGTCAGGTAATAGGAATATACACCTTATCCTGGCTGTGGACCTTGCAGTGGTCTGTGAACCAGCTCTAGCCTCTCTCAGTTTTGGTCTGGGAGGCCCTGGAAACCCTATCTTAAACAGTCACTCAAGTATGAGAGAGCCTTTGTAGATGTCTAGATTTCTAGTGGAAGAGTTCCATCATACTGTTGGAGCAAAAAACAAACAAACAAAACCTGGGTTTGAACACATCAGAGAGGGTAAGAGGAATGGTTTGACTTTACCTACATCACCCTCCCCCAAGGCAGCACAGCCTAGGACCAAGAGAACTTCTTGACCTGTGATTTCTCCTGTGGGGGATCATAAGAGGATGTGAGTGATCACTCTGCTTCCTCAGCTATGTGGGATGCTGCCTAAGAGGCTCATTTCTATTTTGCCCCATCCAGAGTACTAAATCATGAGCCACATGACTGGAGGGCAGGAAGAGGCTAGGAAGGGAGCAGATAGAACTCTTTGAAGGCATTAAAGAGAGGTGGATCCTACGAACTGCTTCACGCACATCAAGAAGCCCACTCACAAGCTGCTGGGGACCCTCGTCCAGATCCTCCCTGTTGGCTCAAGGGCATCCCCGGTGCTCTGCATTATCACACACACTCACACACACACATACACACACCCTCACTTCATGGCTGATGCCCTGTGTGTGCTCCCAGTGGCCATGGTAAGAGTGAGCTTTGGCACGTGGCTAGTAAGCATGTTCAGAAAGCCAGCCAGAATCTGGACACCAGGGAGAGATCACAAACTTGAGCTTTAGTGTTCCCTTTGGGAAAATAAAAGGAAGGTTGTCAACACTCAGGATGTTGCAGGATTGAGAGAAAATATGTAAGCTTAAGAATTCAAGAAAAAGCAATAATTGTGGAGCATATATATCCATAGAAGGTCTGAGAAAGCCCCCAAATCCCTAGCACGCTGGTGGAAGGTATTCCTTTCCTGAAAATTATTATTAAAGATGGGAGGAGGACTACTACTTCAAATGTTAAGACAATAGTACAAAACTTCAAAGAATATGAAAAATCGTGGAAACATGACACCACCTGAGGATCACAGTAGTCTCCCAATAACTGATCCCAAAGACATGGAAATCTGGAATTCATCCCATAAAGAATTCAAAACAGCAGTTTTAAGGAAACTTAATGGCTACAGGAAAACACACAAAAACAGTGCAACAAAATCAGGAAAATTGTACACAAACAAAATGAGAAATTTAACAAATGGGAAATCACAAAAAGAGCCAAATAGAAATTTGGAAGCTGAAGAACACAATTAATGAAATGAAAAAAAAAAAAGCGATAGAAAGCAATCGACATTAGACTTGATCAAATAGAAGAAAGAATCAATGAGATTGAAGACAAGGACTTTAAAATTATCCAGTCAGAGCAGAACAAAGAAAAAAGGCTGAAAAAGAATGAAAAAGGTCTACATAAACTATGGGATACCATCAGAAGAAACAGAAATTATTGGGGTTCCAGAAAGAGAAGAGAGAGAAAGGGGGAAGAAAGTTTCTTTAAAGAAATAACATCAGAGAACTTCCCAAATCAGGGGAGAGATTTGCATATCCAAGTTCATGAAGCTTATAGGTCATCCAAAAAACTAAAGAATCTTTTCCAAGGTACATTATAATAAAACTCAAAAGTCAGAGACAAAGAATCTTAACAGCAACAGGAGAAAAGAAACTTGTTACTAGCATACCATAAGACTATCAGATTCTCAGCAGAAACCTTACAGGCCAGAAGAGAGTGGGATGATATATTCAAATATAACTCAAACAAACAAACAAACAAATACCAAAACCCTGTCAATCAAGAATACTCTATTCAGTAAAGTTATCCTTCAGAAATAAAGTATAGGCAAAGACTTACCCAGACAAACAAAAGTTGAGGGAGTTCATCATCACTAGACCTGCTTTATAAGAAGTTCGTCAAACTAAAATGAAAGAATTGTAATTAGTAACACGAAAATATGAAAATACACTATACAGGTAAAGATAATCAAATTCAGAACAGTCTAATTTTGTAATATGGTGGTGTGTTAGCTACTTAAATCTAGTATAAAGGTTAAAGAACAAGAGTTTTAAAAACTATAGCTACAATAATTTGTTAATGAATACACAATATGAAAATGGCCAAATTGTGACATCAAAAACAGAAAAAGAGGAGTAGTAAAAGTGTAGAGTTTTTGTATGAGATTGAAGTTGTTGTCAGTGTAAAATATACTATTATATTCATAAGGTATTTTATGTAAGCCTCACGGTAACCACAAAAGAAAGACTGCAGTTGATACGTTAAAGAGGAAGAGAATCAAAGCCTACCTCTATGGAAAATTATCTGTTCACAGAGGAAGGCAGCAAGAGAGAAGGAAAGGAACAAGGAAACAACCAGAGTAAAATTAATAAGATGGCCTTTGTAAGTCCTTACTATTGATAGTTACTCTAAATATAAGTGGATTAAATTCTCCAATCAAATGGCATAGATTGTCTGGATAGATTAAAAACAAAAAAGGAATTCCTAACTCTATGCTGCCTATAAGGACACATAGCTTTAAGGATATGTAGGCTCACAGTGAAGGGATGAAAAAAGATATTCCATGGAAGTAAAAACCAAAAGCAAGCAGGGATAGCTATACTTACATCAGAAATGAGAGAAGATAGACTTTAAGTAAAAAACTCAATCAAAGAACACCACTATATAATAATAAAGGGGGCAATTTATCAAGAAGGCATAACAATCATATATGCACCCTACATCAGAGCACCTAAATATACTAAGAAAATACTAACAGATCTAAAGAGGGAAATACACAAACAGTACAATAATAGCAGGGGGCTTCAACAAATGGACAGAGGAACCATATAGACATTTTCCAAAGAAGACCTACCAATGGCCATAGGTACATGAAAAGATGTTCAGCATCACTAATCATCAAGAAAATGCAAATCAAAACCACAATGAGATGTCACCTCACATCTGTTAGAATGGCTACCCTCAAAACCACAAGAGATAAGTGTTGGGGAGGGTATGGAGAAAAAGAAACCCTTGTGCACTATGTGTGAGACTATAAATTGATGCTGCCCCTAGGGAAAACAGTATAGAAGTTCCTCAAAACATTAAAAATAGAGCTAGCATCTGATTCAGCAATTCCACTTCTAAGTATATATCCAAAGGAAATGAAATCATTATCTTGAACGGATATCTGCACTTCTGTGTTCTTTGCAGCATTATTCATAATAGTCAAGATGTAGAAACAACCTAAGGGGCGCCTGGGTGGCTCAGTCGTTGGGCGTCTGCCTTCGGCCCAGGTCAGATCCCAGGGTCCTGGGATGGAGCCCCGCATCAGGCTCCCTGCTCCGCGGGAAGCCTGCTTCTCCCGCTACCATTCCCTCTGCTTGTGTTCCCTCTCTCGCTGTGTTTCTCGCTGTCAAATAAATAAATAAAATCTTTAAAAAAAAAAAAAAAAGAAACAACCTAAGTGTCTGTCAATGGATAAATGGATAAAGATGTGTGTATACACACACACACACACACACACACACACACACACACCCATAGTGGACTATTCTTCAGCCATGAGAAGGAAATGCTGCCGTGTGTGACAAAATACATGGACCTTGACAGCATTATGCTAAGTGAAATAAGTCAGAGAAAGACAAATACCATACAGTATCACTTACATGTGGAATTTAAAAAGCTGAACTCATAGAGACAGAGAGTAGATTGGTCATTGCCCAGGAGCTGGGGAGTAGGGGAAATAGAGAGATGGTACAAACTTTGGGGTGTAAACAACTAAGTTTTGGAGATCTGCACAGCATGGTGAATGTAGTTAACAATACTATATTATATGCTTGAAAGTTGCTAAATTCTTGTCATAAAAAAGAAATGGTAATTATGAGAGATAATAGGGTATTAAGCTATACTACTGTGGTAACCATTTTGCAATATGTTAAGTTTATCATTTGTACGGCTTAACCTTACAAATGTTTTATGTCAGTTATATCTCAATAAAGCTGAAAGAAAATCTATATATTTTCAAGCATTTTTCTGTACATTTATATGCATACATATCTCTATATATGCCTAAGCACACAGTTTTGTTGTAAAGGAGTAATAGTTACATCTTAATCTGACTTGTGCTTTTTTATACCTTGGAGATATCCTGGAGATCTTTTTATATCAAATATAACTCCAGCTCTTTCTTTCTTTTTTTTTTAGATTTTATTTATTTGACAGAGAGGAGAGAGATCACAAGTGGGCAGAGAGGCAGGCAGAGGGAGGGGGGGAAGCAGGCTCCCAGCTGAGCAGAGAGCCCGATGTGGGGCTCGATCCCAGGACCCTGAGCAGCTCTTTCTTTTTAATAGCTGCTTTGTATTTCTACTATTGGCTACACTAGTATTTTTAAACTAATCTGCAATTTTTGTACACTTAGGTTTACTGTGTTTCTTTTCAAATAATGCTTTAAAAAAAACCTTGTGCATTTTTAGTCACAGGAGTCAATGTTTTTATAGGATGGTTTCCTAGAAATGGAATTTTTAGGTCAAAGGTTTCGTGTAATTAAAGCTTTATTAAGTTTTGTCAATTTACACTTGTATATTTGATAACATTGAAAATTAAATGGTGAAATTCAATATACAAAGAGTAAGACAATTTTTTTAAAGAAGCCAGATTAATCCTTCCAGAACACAGTAGGGTATAAATAAATAAGTGACAACAAATCATGTGGAATTAATGTGGGGTATTCTGGGAATTTTACTGGATGTTTCTTGGACGTATCGAGTCAGTATCATGTTATTGCAAAATCATAGTGGCCAGAATATTTAAGAGTGGTGGAATCTTTGAACTTTTGTTCTGTGTCTTTTTCTGAATATAGGAGATATTATGTGTAGTGCATAGTCTACAGACCTGAATTTAGTTTCTGCTTTCTAAGAGCCAAATAACTCTAGACAAGTAGAGAACAGAATATTTGCTCTTTTTGAACCTTAAGTACTTCATTGGTAAATCAAGGCCGATAATCCTATCTTTCAAGGTTGTTGTAAAATTAAGTGTTCAATAAATGGCGATTGTAGTTATTTTTATTCTTTTTTTTTTTTTTAAGATTTTATTTATTTATTTGACACAGAGAGAGAAATCACAAGCAGGCAGGCAGGCAGAGAGAGATGGGGAAGCAGGCTCCCTGCTGAGCAGAGACCCCGATGCAGGGCTCGATCCCAGGACCCTGAGATCAAGACCTGAGCCGAAGGCAGAGGCTTTAACCCACTGAGCCACCCAGGCGCCCCTGTAGTTATTTTTATTCTTTTGTGAGTTTTATAAAATGTAAAGATAATCATGATTAAACATTTATATATAACATATATATGATTATATGTATGGCAGTGGAGCATCTTTTATTATAATAAGCAGAAAACATGTAAACTCTATATAGCATCCTATGTCTCCAGGGTTACCACTGTTCTGAGGAAAGAAACATCTCTTCATGTAAACATTTGGATTCTTTGTTTTGTCTTCCACCCCAAATGCCAAAAACAATTTGATAGTGTAAGGACATGATTTCATCAATTCTGATGTGCTCCCCATCCTGGCACATAGCTATTTAAGATACAAATTGCTATCTTAGGTCATCCAGATTCATTAAGTCTTATCAGGAAACCAGTCTACTCTCAGCACCTAAGGTCTTGACTGAGTTGACAGAGGCAGTATAGATTCTTACTCTTTATAATTTCCTATTTCTTGATAGTCTAAAGATGATAAATACCATACTTTAGTATACTAGGGTCCACATATTTTCTAAGAATCAGTATGTCTAAGATAAAGAATATAGAAGGGAAAGTAAGTCATTGGCCTTTTGAACAAGGTCTCTGGTTACATAGTAGCTCTTGCCAGAGGCAGATGTTTCACCTTTCCTTTTATAGATGGCGAGAGTGGAGGTGTATTTTTGAAGGGCCATGGTTTCATCTCAGAGTTCCAAACTCTGACAGAAAGACCCTACAACTCTTGTGCTGGGTTTCAGTGCTACACCTGCTAAGTTTGACCAGGTATGACACCAGATGCTGGTGCTTTGCCTCTTTTTTTGGAAAATATTTTTAGTGAAATATCCAGGAACTCATTATTTCATAGAACTATTGGAATGTTCCAAATCATAGCTGTGCTCAAAAAGATAAGAATGTAGCTTCATTAACAATATGAGATGTAAGTTGAAAACCTAACTCTATAAACTGAGGGTCATCTAGTTTGAGATGTTGGAATCCTCTGCTGGACCAGTCACTCAAGACTCCTTCTGTCCCTTCTGTACATTCTCATATATTTATTTTCCCTAAGGAAATTTATTCCAAGTCCTCTTCCTCTAATCAAACTACTCCAATTATAGAATATTTCTCCAAACCACATTAAGCTTAATCAATCTTTTCTTAACTTAGTATTCTGTTTATTTTCTTTATTTTTGACAACTCATATACTTTTATGTCTTTACCCTTATTGCAGAGTAATGGAAAATTTCTTTTCATCTCATTTTACCTAAACTTAAATGAGAAGAATCAATGCTACCAGTCTCCAACTCTTTGATTCTAGGACCGTAAACACCAACCCTGGATGGTTCTATGGCTTTAGTTATCACCTATGGTGGACAATGTGGTGGTTTTCTCCAAAATTCATTTCATCTCTCTTCTACTGGGTAGTAGCCATGTGATTTGTATGGGACCAACTGGAGATGGGGCCAAATTAGGCTAAGCCAGTGGTTCACAATGCTGATTGCTCATTAGAATGACCTAAGGAGCTTAAAATAAAACAAACAAAACCAGCCAATATAAGCCCTCCTCTACAAAAATGTCTGGGAGTATGACCTGGGCATCAGTACTTTCTAAATAACTGCCAGCTAATAACATGCAGCCAGTGTTGAGAACCACTGGTCTACCAGCCAGGGTATTTCCATCTTCCCAGGCACTTGCATGGGTTTAGGTAACTCCAAGTTAGCTTGTGTCTTTTCCCAAGCTACATGAGTTAATTGTGGTGGGCATAAACAGCCAAATCAGCATAGTTTAGGACTTTTGTTTTATGAATGTGGCTATTTTCTCAGTTTCATCTCTTTGTCATTGAAGAAACCCTGCCATGGGATGAAGCTCTTACTTGGAGGAAGATACAATTCCTTGGCTGAATTTTCTGTCTCAGCTGAGTTCTGACAAAGACTTTCTCCTTGCCCATACTTTAGTTAGCCTCCTTGAAGCCCTCTTCTGTACTAGACCTCAACCTTGGCCTACCATGTCCATGTCTGTCTTTGCTGGGTCTAGTTTTTTTTTTTTTTTTTTTAAGATTTTGTTTATTTATTTGACAGAGAGAGAGAGATCACAAGCAGGCAGAGAAGCAGGCAGAGAGAGAGGGAAGCAGGCTTCCTGCTGAGTAGAGAGCCCGATGAGGGGCTCGATTTCAGGACCCTGAGATCATGACCTGAGCTGAAGGCAGAGGCTTTAACCCACTGAGCCACCCAGGCACCCCTGCTGAGTCTAGTTTTGGCAAGAATCCTGCTAAGTCAGTTCCCATTTTGTCATAAAAGCTCCTTGGAAAAGGGACTGTATTGATTGGCTATTTCCTGTAGTTTCCAATATACTGACTTGCACCTGAGCTTTGCACATAGATGAGTTTGCTAATGATTTGTTCAGTTGATCAGTATTCACTGCGCTTTTACTGTTTACATTACCAGATACTGCGCTAAGTGCTAGGGACACAATGAACAACATAAATGTGATCCTTATCTCAGAACTTACAAGCTTGAAACCCAAATCTGTTTCTGTTATCACAGTCGTTATAAGAAAGCTTCCATTTTTTTTTTATGTGCAATATAATGTAAGTAGAGAGAGTTAAGAGTTCTGAAAAGTTGCTGCATATCACTTTTGTATGGGGTATGGTTACAATAAGTAAATGAATCTGTTCGTTGGAACACAGCTGCTTCTCAAGATAACCATCAGGACTAGGCCTTACCTGGTTAGCATATAATCAGAAGACAGCTGAAGTAGGACTTTCCCAAGCAGGCTGACAGAGTACTGCAAAGGACTTTGCAATAAGCTCATGTGAATTTTGCATTATCTTATATATCCACGTAAGAGACCTGGTTGCTTGAACATTTCCTGGGTATGGAAGTAATATAGCAAAGTAATTAAGAATATGAACATTGAAACCAAAATGCTTGGGTTGGAATCCTGGTTCTCTGCCCTAAACCCAAGTTCAACTGCCCATTGCTCAAAAGGCCAATATCAAGAGACAAGTTTTGACTGGAAAGGAATGTGAGCTTTATTCAGGAGGCTGGCCAGATGGGTAGAGGGCGGACTCTTGTCCAAAAGCCCACTCTGAGGTTTCTGCCTGGCCCAGAGATTTTTAAAGGGGTTTGATCAGGTAAGGGAGTACAGTGGTCTGTGACATTTCTTGATTATATGCAGATTTGATGATGCCAGCTCAAATTTATCTCGGTGCTTGGAGGTTGTGCAAGAAGGTCTGATTCCTTGGTACCTGGGGGTAGTTGTGCAAGAGTACTCTGTTCTTTCTGCAAACGATGGCAAGAGCTACAGGTGGGGTAAAATCATTGTGTGACCTTAAGGAGAAAAAAATGTTTTACTAAAAGATTGCTGGCCCAAGGCAGCTTCGAGCAGACTTGCTGGCCTCTATGGCCTAGGAATGTTCTAGTCCTTCATTCCCTAAGGCCAGTGGTATGCCTATCTCCAGGAAAGTAAATTAGTTCTGTTACAGATTAAGGGCCTTACATCAGCAGGCGAGGGAGTGTGTCAACGTGAAGCAGACCAGCTGGAGTGCTCTTACTGTTCTACTATTGAGGTTTTGGATAATGGACAGGTTACTTCTTTTGTGCTTTAGTTTCCTTATCTATCTGTAAAGTGGGAATAATAATACCACCAATTTTATAGAATGTGAGAGGCATATATTAAAAGGTATACCTTTAAAACCCTTATAAAAGGGTTTACCCTTTATTTTTCAAGATTTTATTTATTTAACAGAGAGACATAGCAAGAGAGGGGAACACAAGCAGGGAGAGTGGGAGAAGGAGAAGCAGGATTCCCACCTAGCAGGGAGCCCAATGCAGGGCTTGATCCCAGGACCCTGGGATCATGACCTGAGCCAAAGGCAGATGCTTAACAACTGAGCCACCCAGGCACCCTGGGTTTACCCTTTAAATATGGCACATGGTAAACCCTTATGTCAGTGTTTGCTATTTAATGTTGACGATGAAGGTGGACCCATTTATTTACATCTCAAATTCTCTTACTGAGTTTATGGCAGTTTTATTATGAGATCTTTTCAAATTTGAGCAGAAACTTCATATGTACTGTGTAGAAGAGAAGAATTGTCCAAGATTAGTTTGTACTTCCCCTTTTTGCACCTATGAGAGAAAAAAATAAATTATCTTCATCATTTGACTCCAATCCTGCTTTGTAAGGCCTGTGAGGTCTGGTGCCGTGTAGTAAGTTAAGCAGGCAGTTCTTGCTCTCTTGGAGTTTACCTTCCAAGACTGACAGCATCAGTTTAGATGATCAGGTACAGATCACAAAAATATGAGTTAGACTCATATTTATGAGTGGACTGAGTTGACCAAACACTTTAAACATAGAAAACATCCTGTATAATGGAAGACTACTATAATACAATCCATTACAGTATAGATTTTAGTATAGGATGAACATATCTCATACAGTTTTGCACTAAATACTTAAAAGAAATTATAATGGAATCATACTGTATGGACCTCTAGAAGAGCAATTAGCATATTTATGCTGTGCGGAGATAATTGATTTGGGATAGGGAGGGAGGAATCGGGGAGCAAAAAATAATTATGTAAATTTTATGAGGCTAAAGACAAATGATCCCGTAGCTACTGGGTAATAAAGGAGTGTGGCCTGCTGAGAAGGTCACGGATTTGGGGGCATGAGTGACCTGGGCAAATCATGGCTCAGCCACCTACAAACTATGTGGTCTCTCTAGAGCTCTCTAAATTGTGAAATTACTATCTTTTCCCCTCCAATGGTGGCCGCAGAAAGAGGCAGATTTGTGGCTCCCCTTACAAGCAAGTGTATACAGCTATGCTTTTTAGTTTCAGTCCTGGCATTTTTTTTTTTTAATGTCACAACTGTTCTTTCCTTTTTTACTGTTTTTAAAAAATGTCTTCCTGTGTGCTTATTAACGGGACAAGAGTGTTAGTATTGTATTAGTATTCTTGGGCTCTCATAGCAAAATACCACAGACTGGTTGGCCTAAAAAATGGAAATGTATTTTCTCACAGTCCTGGAGGCTAGAAGTCCAAGATCAAGGTGTTGGCAGGGTTGGTTCCTCCTGAGGCCTCTCCCCTTGACTTTCAGATGGCTAGCTTCTCCCTCTGCCTTCACATGGTCCTTCCTCTTCTGCATGTCCGTGTCCTAATTTCCTCCTCTTATGAGAACACCAGTCACATTGGATTAGAGTGTACCTTAAAGATCTCGTTTTAATGTAATCACCTCTTTAAAGGCTTAGTCTCCAAGTACAGTCACATTCTTCAGTATTGGGGTTAGGACTTCCACATACGAATTTGCAGGGAACACAGTTTAGCCCATTGCAGTGATTTTAAAAAAAAGTAATCTCCTCCTTAAATTTCCTCAACTGTAAAATGGGGATAAAAATTACTCTGTGTATGATTATTTGAGGATTATATGAGGTAAGTTCAAGTTATTATGCATTAACATAAGTGAGAAATGATAGCATTTGGCAATTGTTAAAATATCTTACTTTCCTGCTTTTTGGAAGGGAAGAGAAATTCTGAAATTGCTTGATAGAAAGAAAGGATATAAACCTTACCTGGTAAGGTGGTAGGGTGTAGGTATTTTTATATATATATATATTTTTCAAGATTTTATTTATTTATTTGACAGAGAGATAGAGAGCACAAGTAAACAGAGCGGCAGGCAGAGGGAGAGAGAGAGAAGCAGGCTCCCCGCCGAGCAGGGAGCCTGATGTGAGGCTCGATCCCAGGACCATGGGACCATGACCTGAGCCAAAGGCAGCTGCTTAACCAACTGAGCCACCCAGGTGCCCCGGGTGTAGGTATTTTAAATGAGAGACAAGTGGGGTAGCCAGGGAAGTAGGAGTGGGGCAATGGGAAAAATTTTTTTAATGTATTTTGGAATAGATGAGCAAGAAAGCAGAGGAGGCAGAGTGGTTTGTGGTAGACTGTGAGACTTGGGGGTACTTCAGAACTAAAAAAGCCTGAACAAGAACTTAGCTGTGAAGTGTAAAAAATTCAAGATTGTATTAAGAATTTTAGACTGAGGGGTGCCTGGGTGGCTCAGTTGGTTAAGTGTTGGACTCTCGGTTTCAACTCAGGTCATGATCTCAGGGTTGTGAGATCAAGCCCCTCATCCAGCTCCACACTTGGTGCAGAGTCTGCTTGGATTCTCTTTTCCTCCCCCTGTGCTCCTCTCCCTGCTTGTGCACAAGCCTGCACATTCTCTCTCAAATAATAAATAATATCCTTTTTTTTTAAGATTTATTTATTTGAGAGAGTGCACATTTTGAGGGGAGGAGCAGAGGGAGAGCGATAATCTCAGGCAGACTCCCCACTGAGCATGGAGCCCAACTGGGGGCTCAATTTCACAACCCTGAGATCATGACTTGAGCAGAAATCAAGAGTAGGCCACTTAACCAACTGAGCCACCCAGGCACCCCAATAAATAAAATCTCAAAAAGAAAAAAAAGAATTTCAGACTGAAAAAGATCATAATTCAATTCATTTCATAGAGGAGAAAACTGAGGGGGAAGTTAAGTAATAGGCTAAAATCGCACTTCTGGGAAATTGGCAAAGGACTTACCAACTCTGAAAAATGATGTCCATGATTGGGAGAAGAAGAAAATGGTAACTTTGAGGCAAATATCTGAATTCCACCAGGCTATCAGAGCAAAAGCTTATTTATTATTGTATTTCTAGGAACCAGGGGAGTACCCAGTATATGGTGTTTGGTGTTTGTTAAGTTAATCCCAAGTAAATATTGAATTTACAGAGGACTTGTTAAACCATAAGTCTGTATTTTTTTTGTGATATAAAACAATGCAGCATATTTGCAAAAAATAGGAGACATCTTTAGTACTATAATGAAAAATTAACATACAAAAATATTACATTAATAATTGAATTTCTAAGACTGCTGGATATAAACTGAGTATTTAAAAATCAGTTGTATTTCTTTCATACTAATAGCAAACACATACTTGGGAGTGTAGGTTGGCATCACTTTGGAACCCTAATAGTGTTCATTAAAGCTAAGTGGACTCTTACCCAATGGCCAAGCTGTGGCTCTTCTAGGTACATATCCAGCAAGAACATGTGCATGTGTACGAAGACTCATGTATAGAAATGTTCATGACTCCATTTTGGAAAGAGCGAGTAACTAGAAACAACCCATATGTCTATCAACAGTAGAATGAGTCGATAAATTGTGGCTTATTCACATAGTGGATAGGACACACCAATCAAACTGTAACTATAGACAACACATGGATAGATGAATCTGACAAAAAGGAGTCCAATCACAGAGGAATACATACTGGATGGATCTACTTAAGTAAAACTCCCCAAATAGGCAAAATCCTGCATTGCTAGAATCAGCGTACTGGTGACTTTTGAAGAGGTAGAAGAGGATACTAGGGGGGACTTCACAGGTGCTAGTAATGTTCTGTTTCTTGACTGAGCTGGACATTTATGACTTGTGTACTTTTCTGCTTGTATGTTATATTTACATCGTACGAAATTTAAAAATACATCCAAACTTAGCATGTGTTGAATTTTTACATATCATTGCTTAAGCTTAAAGTGGTAGCACATGATTGTTTTAAATGAGACTGAAGTGGGTATCTTCAAATGTACTCCTGCTACAGCATGTATATCTGGATGTATATACCTTCTCTCAAAAAAAGGAGGACTCCCCGTCTCTTTTTTTTTTTTTTTTTTTCTCAGTATCTTAATTGTACTCTTGTCATTTACTTACAGAATTATGTTCTTAGCAAATAAAACAGTACAGTGTCAGTGTAGCTTTCCTATATTTAAATCTAGTTATTTCTCTCATAGAACTTTTAAGATATTGGAAAGAATTAAGCTTGGAACTGTATGTATAAATATGATCCCAGTTTCTCTATCATCATCTCTGTCTATGTAGAAAAAACTTGAAGGATATCAGCTATAAGCAAACTTTTTTCTGAGAAGGGGATAGACTTTCATTTCTACTTTTACACTTTTAGTATTTGAATTTTTTACAATGAGCCTGGATCACTTTTTTAGCTTAAAAAGATACAATTTGAAAGCACTAAGTTAAAAGGCAGATTTTAGTTATTTAAATATTTTATTTCCTGGAACTAGAAAGGCCTCCACCATATTTTCCTTTTATGCTTACTTATTAAAAATACATAAAACTGATCAGTTTAGTATTGTCAGAAAACTTCAATAGTGTATAACTTTTAAGTTCCTATTTAATATAATCAGATAAGACATAAAACTTTGATTTATGTGTTTTTTCTCTTTTTCCAAATTTTCCATTGTAAGCAATATTACTTTTTTTTTTTTTTAAAGATTTTATTTATTTGACAGAGAGAAACGCAGAGAGAGGGGGAACACAAGCAGAGGGAATGGTAGCGGGAGAAGCAGGCTTCCGGCAGAGCAGGGAGCCCGATGCGGGGCTCGATGCGGGGCTCGATCCCAGGATTCTGGGATCATGACCTGAGCCGAAGGCAGATGCTTAACGACTGAGCCACCCAGGCGCCCCGCAATATTACTTTTTAAATAAAGAGTATTTAAGATAGGCAAGACTTTATTATTTCAGTCTTTGCTTATGAGGTTAATATGTTGTGATTTTAAAGGATTTTCTCCTCAATATTTATTGTTCTTTTGTTCCAACTTGGAAGGGAAAAGCCAGAGTAGAAGCTATATAAAGTTATTTTGTGAGATGGCTATTTTTCTGATGGTACTATTCATAGTTGCTAAAAATACACACAATAGATCTTGAGGAAAATGCAAACTGCTAGAATATGATTCTTTTAGTGGTGCATTTTTCTTTGCGAAGTCAAGGCACATGAGCATATATTCCCGTGGGTGTGTTCACCTCCCTCTGTTTCCTCCCCAAATTTCGTAATTGCATTTTTAGATTGTGTAATTTTATTTGTCCTTTGTATATGTAAATATACAAACTATTTTAAAATACATTTTTTTTGGTAGCTGATTAGTTTTATTCATTGCAATTGGATGGTGATAAGAGGTCACAGGTCTTGCAACTATCCCTGGAAATTAGGAAATTAAATCTTGCCCTCGTGACTAGATTCATCAACTTGAAAATAGCTTAGCTTTCACCCTCATCCATCCTTCTGCAAAGTGTTCTGAAGAACTTAGCTTAAGTGAATAAAATCTGAAAATTTGAGGTTTATTTTTCTTTAAAAATATAAACGGAGTGTTAGTATTTTTCAGACAATTAAGAGCTAAAATCTGAGGGCTTTGGTTGTAGTTCTTTTGCTGCTGATTAGGTGTTCCTTGGTGGTGATTAGTGAATGTACAAATGCAATCATTCAGTAGGGCTTAATCACTCCTATGAGAGAGAAGTTAGTTACCCAGAAAGAGAAATTGAAGCTTGTATAACTTCCATTAGTCTTATTTTTTTAATAGCAAAAAAATAAAGAAGAAAAAATTTTGGCTAAATTAGGAATATTGGGTCATATAAGATGAATTGTGGTTTAAAAGAAATAGAGAGCCTGGGTAAATATGCTTACATGAGTATTTTGCTGTGCTGTTTATTATATTGTCTGTGGTACGACTAGCTTATGAAACACCAGTCCTTGCCACCGCAGGACAGATTTCCCTCAGAGAGACAGAGTGTGAAGTGCTAGTCAAACAAGAGTATCTCCTCTTTGTCCTGGGTGGCTGGGCCCCCAAAATGACAGCCTGGGCAATGGAGAGGAGGTATCTCTTTTCCCAATTTTAGTACATTACTCAAAGTTGAGAAGAATAGAGATATATGGCTATACCCTTTTTTAAAAAAAAAACAGATCATCTGAGGCTAGAGGAGAATGGAATGCATGTGTTTGGGCAATACTGTATTCCTTTCTGGTGTGATGGGTTCCAGGCCCTGAGTCCCGAGAATGAGGCCTGGGGAGTGGGTTTGAGCCACTTGGAATGGTGAGCTGCAGGGGTCTGTACGGGGAGGCCCACGGGCTGCTCAGGTCTAGCGTGGTAGAGTGGCATGATTTTGTTAGGTCCAGGGGTTGTTGGTCACAGGTGTGGTTCAAAAGCTCTGTTTTGTAGATTTCCCCAGAGGACCATCAGGGATTATTTTATTTCATTTTTTAAAGATTTTCCTTATTTATTTGAGAGAGAGAGGGCACGTGCACACACAAGTTGGGGGAGGGCGAAGGAGAAGACAACTCCCCACTGAGTAGGGGAGCCCAAAGCCATATCAAAATACTCCAGCCTTCCAGCTCAGATTTCTGGGTTATTCCTAAGGTAATCAACTGTCCCAGTTTGCCCAGGACTATTCTGGTGTGAGCACCAAAAGTCCCCTCAGTTCCAGGGGGATGGTTGATCGACCCATTTTCCCTTTTTGAGCCACTGAACAGCTGTAGCACAGGAGAGGGGAAATGTATTCTTCTTGCCCCTGTGCACAGCCTCTTCTCTGTAGTGCAGCTCATAAACAGCCCTCAGTTCTTGGGTCACAGTTCAACCCAGGATGCACTTCCAGAGGGGAAGAATGTTGCTACATTTCAAGTGGGCCCAGATATGACTGTTCTGATTATCTGTTGCTGTGTAACAAATGACTGAAAACAATAGAGGCTTAAAACAACATTGCTTCATTATCTCTCCTGGTTTCTGTGGGTCAGGGATTTGAGAAAGCCTTGGCTGGCAACTCTGGCTCCCTTAGGATCATGACGGCAACATCTGGAGCAGCTGGGGACTGGTCAGACACCTCTGTTTCGTGTCATCTTGGGGCCCCTCCAGGCCGTGTCTCTGTATGGGCTGCCTTAAACTCTCTCCAGGCAGTTAGGTGCTTACCTCGCAGTTCCGGGTTCCGGAGCAAGTGTTCCAGCTAGTGAGTAAGAAGCTGCCTTGATTATGACATAGGATACTATAGCAAAGCATCCTCTTGCCATAGTCTTAAGATTCAGGGGAGGGGGAGCACAGACCCCACTCCCTGAGGGTTGGGATAGCGACATCACAACATGATGGCATGGAGAGATTATTTCAGCCATCTTTGCAAAATACAGTTTGCCACAATTACCTTGGCCCAAAAATGCAGTTTTTCACTAATAAAGGTAATGGAGTTGTTAAAATACAATTTTTTCCTCATGAATTTTCATAAAGCAATTTTCATTTAGGATGAAAACAAAAAGATCAGCCTGTAAACGTTTCTTGAATTGTTCTAAAACCCCTTGCTCACCATTGTTCTACTGGAATGAATATGTGTCTATAATATATAATATATATGCCCCCCCTTTCCCCCTAAAAAGAAAGCTGACTGACCAAGATAGGTGTAGCAAAAGTTCATAAGCTTCTACAGGTGGAGTCTCAGTGTGTGTGTGTGTGTGTGTGTGTGTGTGTGTGTGTGTGGTGTGAGTTTCCACACACATGTGTAGCCTGGGGGGCGATGGAAAGGAAAGAGAATAAAAGGACATGGTGGCATAGGACTAGGGCTGAAGGGAGGTGTCTGCAGCAGGAAAGAGCTCTAAAGACACTGATGGCTGGAGAGAGGTACTATATGGGATAAGGTCAGTGGCGGTCATTTACAAGTGAAAGGTAGGATACATACAGCGTCACTTTAGTAAGAGCATTTGGTTTAAAATGTGGATACTTCGTTCAGGCCCAGCTTGCTCCCATTGTGATGCCAAAGACCCACGAGTTATTCTTTCTGATAGCTTCTTACTTAATGGTAACAGAAATTGGGATCTAAAATTTTTTTTAATGTAATGCAATCAGGTGGGGAATTTGCTGATTAGCATTGTTTTAGCAAAGTTTCAGAGAGGCGTGCTGCCAGTGCTCACTTTTTTGAACTGATTTCTTTGGGCTTGATATATATTTAATGTTCAACTCTTATGATCTTTACTTGACTTCTCTTGTTTTGTCCTAAACACATTGTTTTACTGAGGGAAAAAGTTCAAAGATTAAAAAAAGAAAAAGGAGAGCCGAGAGATCATAATTCTAAGCCACCACTTGTTTGTGTTTCTGGAGTGCAGAAATACTGTAATACGGTCCAGCTAGATTCTGGAATCGACTACCGGAAAAGGGAACTTCCTGCTGCAGGAAAACTCTACTATCTGTAAGTTTTTCTTTTTTTAAATTTAATTTTCTAAGTTTAATATCGAATAATTAATCAGGAAAAGATGAGAAAAATAAGTAGGATAATTATTAGAGCAGGAAAGGCTAGTTCTGAAGCCTGTGATTTTTAGAATACAAAATGTTATAATGTTAACTTCTCTAAACTGTGTTTTTTGCCATCCACATTTGCATGATTTATAATGTGTGATTGGATGAAACCCTAATTAGTTTTTTGGGGAGGAGTGATGACAGATGGTTAGAAAGTAATGAGATCCTCTTACGAGACTCTAGGATTAAGAGAATATCTTTATTGAGAAAGTAATTAATTATTTGTGGACATCTCCTGACAAATATGCCATTTCTGTTCCCCCAAAAATTGTTGTTTTATTTTGTTAGTCTGTTTGTATTTATCATTGTTGATTGACTTCCATACATAACTATGTAAAATATATATATGCACAAGTACAACTGGATATATTTTATCCTTTAAAATCAAAGCCTCCTGAGTAGGAGCTATTTATAATAATAGATGTATTCGGCACGTACAGTTAATGCTGACAAACAAATAGTTGGTTTTAAAATGTCATTTGTGAGAACCTGAAAAGGGACAAGTGCTTTACAAATGTAAACTGTTTAGCGTATCCCGCCAGTGTTGGGCACATAGTGGGTTCTCAATAAATAGATCTGAGGGCTAATTGTGATTTAACTCAAAGGCATGTTTCTGCTAATTTAAATTTTGATGACAACGTGTGTATGAGAGGTTCAGCAAAGTTCTTGTCTCTGCTACCTTGTAAGCAGAAGTACTTTACTGTTTTTGAAGCAGAAATTAGCTAGAAAAATCACATAATTAAAATTGCATGCTTTACAGTGTACCAAGGGGGACTATTTCAGTTTATTATTCAAATTCTGATGATTATTATAGAAGGTTCTTCATGTGCCCTTAAGTACTTTGTCTTTAAAGTACTTTATAATTTTTAAAAATTCTTATAGCACTTCTTTCTGCTTTAGCTTGGACTTTCCCCCCTCTGTTTCTTTTATGTTTGTATTTTCAGGTTTTTAAATTTTTCTGATACTTGCGATCTTTCCCGATTCT
>CM053608.1:45097723-45118872 GCA_028646535.1 Procyon lotor | reverse complement strand
CTGGACCAACTTTCTTAAAAATACATATATTCATTTAATCCTCAAGGAAGGTAGATTTTGTTCATATATTTAGCATCAAAAAGGGCTTCACTGTAATCGGATAGCCAAAACTAGAGAACCTAAAGGCACATCTCATTCAGAGGGTGAGGCAGATCAGTGTTCCTGAGGAGAATCAGGAATTCAAATCCTCTCGGGAGTGGGAGAATATTAGCTACGGAGACAGGGTGCTAGGGATGCAATTTATACTGTTTCACAGGAGCCCTTAGGGAGAACTTCTTTCATGACAAAGAAAATTTCCTAGGGTCATGTTAACATTTCTGATTTAATTAGGTTTCTTTTGCTCTTGTCCTTATAGGGAAACTTAATTAATTTCCCCCCGTAACAGATTTTAATGTCCCCTGCTATATATTGTCCTATTACGACATGTGTTTCTCTTCATTACCCTCTGCCTAAACATCTGGCATTCGTTCCTGAACATACAAGTTCAGATTCCCCCCGTGTCAACCTCATTGCCCACCACCCAGCTGCCTGAAAAGAAAAAACAAAATTCTAGCTTCCTTCCAGGGGATTTCATACAAGCGGAATCCTATATATGATCTTTAATGAGACAGAAGTATTCATTAATTCAGTATTTTATTAGTCTAACTTTCCAAAAGCTGATTCAGAATGTCCCCAAACACAATTCAAATAATATCAAGAATTATCAGAGATTTTTTTTTAAGATTTTATTTATTTGAGAGAGAGAGCGTGAGAGAGAGCATGAGAAGAGAGAAGGTCAGAGGGAGAAGCAGACTCCCCGTGGAGCTGGGAGCCCGATGTGGGACTCGATCCCGGGACTCTGAGTTCATGACCTGAGCCAAAGGCATTCGCCCAACCAACTGAGCCACCCAGGAGCCCCAAGAATTATCAGAGATTTTACAAAGAACTCAAAAGTTCACACGGGAGCACTTTCTATGCATCATAAGATTGTCCAGGATGCAAAAGAACTAATTCATATGTGACATTATATGTTTGTATGTAATCTATTTTAGTTGTAGTTTTACATCACATTAGATGTAGAAATCTTATAGTACCTTTGTAAATAAGTTCCAGATGTTTCTGGCCCATCCAAAGAAATTTTTAATCTCATATAAAACAAACTAAGAAACTTGAAATTTAGTAAGTTACAAGTGACAGAAAACTTGAGCCCAGATATCTGAACTTTTGCAGAAATGAAAACACCCCATGGCTGTCCAATTTTTCATTCTGTGGTAACTGCATGATCACCCCAGACGTGAGCGCAAAGTCATTCTCTTCCTTGTTGCTTGGTGGATTGGGCTCAATAGGATCATGGGATCATGTGGGGAATATGGTTTGCCAAAATCCAAACAGGTCAACTAAGCATCGGACTTCCTGTAAGCATTTGGGCTTAGACGAGTAATTTTTTTTTAACTGCCTGGTGTTTGCCAAGGGTGGCCCTATCCTATGCCTTCTAGAGAATTTCACCACTTCAAATTAGTTCTCTGCTTGGGGGCTGGTGACAGTAGAGGTTTTCATTTTCTATATGCAATGAGCCTCTCTTTTCAGACAGGAAATACCACTGCTGAAGGGTCCATGGGATGCTGCCCCAGGCTACTTTGCTGTCACTTTTTTGAAGAGTTATGGTTTTTCATGGCAAGAGGAGATCAGATCATGTTGGATGCTCCCTTGTTCTTTTTTTCTTTATCTTTTTCTTTTTCTTTTTTTTTTTCATTCAGGAACGAGTAGTACAGGTTCTTTTTCTAAGTCTGTTGAAGGAAGTATGGGTTGGGGAAGGGAAGAGGGTTGCTATTCAAATACCATTTCTTCATCATGCTCACATAAAAATACCCCACCCCTAGCACAAAGGCCATGGCCTCAGTGGAATACTTTAAACTGAACCAGAAGGGATGGGGGCAAGACACTGGGCCTAGGATTTGATTTTACCCAATTTACCAGCTCATAGGTTTGCCTGTTACTGTTTCATGGACGCTGACAGAAGATATGAGAGACCTGGGTCAGAGACAAAGGATTTTATGACCCTTGGTGTGGAGAGCGTGTCATGTCCGTGCCTTCCTTGCCCTGTGGTCCCATTGTGGGGGGGAGGGCACAGGGAGTTTTGCCAAGGGCCCAGATGAATACCTGCATAGGCCGTGAAGTGTATTTTAGGGAATCTACCATTTTACAGCCAAAAGTAAGCAAGCCTGTTTTTTGTCTCAAGGAGACATTGCTCGTCCCTCAAGGTTTCTTGTGCCAAACACAGCCTTGAGAAATGGCTAGGGCCACGCATTCTTGGCATGCTCAGCAAGAGTGCAGATGAGTGAGAGACCCATTTTGGACTGTTTCTCCCAAAAGGGGACATTGACCAGACTTTTAACCTTAAAGAAGCTGGGCTTTCTCCTTTTATTTCTTTTGGCTCTTATCCAGTGAGTCATCCACTACTGCTGCAAAATTATATCTGAGCCTGTTACTCAGTTATTTAATATTTCAATTAAATTGTCTCAAGACCATTTCATTTTCAGGTATATGGAGACTACGGGTCAAACTGAAATGATGAAAAATATGTTACAACTTTCAGACAAAGCCCAAATACTCACATATTTTTACCTGGCTTGTTACAGTACATGTATATTCATCTATCTTTTTTTTTTTTTTAAGATTTTACTTATTTATTTGACAGAGAGAGACACAGCGAGAGTGGGAACACAAACCGGGGGAGTGGGAGAGGGAGAAGCAGGCTTCCTGCCGAGCAGGGAGCCTGATGTAGGGCTCGATCCCTGGACCCTGGGATCATGACCTGAGCTGAAGGCAGACGCTTAACAACCAAGCCACCCAGGCGCCCCTTTACTTTTACCAATAGAAGTTTCATGCCTGAAGTACTCTTAATATCCCACTTGGGAAATATCTATTCCAAACAGAAAATAATTTTTGAGAATATATCTTTGAACATTAAAAAAAGTTTGCTGGCCAATACCACACAGCTCTGTTTTAGAAGAAAGATCTGTGAAAACAAAGACTGGAGCTCATACATGTTAAAACATCCCCACAATTAAAAACTTCACGTTTCTTGCCTGTGCTAGCCCTTACACACACTCCTCCCTCAACTGAGAGAACCATCAGTGAAAATTTAAAACATGTCTTAACTCAATTGTCATATCTTTTCATACCCTAGACATTGGCAGGCATCTGTCTTCTGCCTGGAAGTTTGCCATTTCTGGTCCACCAGAGTCTCTAGGACATCTTGGGACCTTCTCCTCATCCCCAACCCCCATCATTACCATTCCAGGAATTTACAGTGTCTGTCTTAGTTTTTCGAACCAGTTAGAGTACCAACCCAGTAGGTCATTTCCTGTTCCAATTCCCACTGCAGAACCTCTGAAACAACTGCCAATAGAAGCAATTTGAAAATTGTCAAGTGTAGTTCCTTTCCTTTTAGACTGTAATTTATTTCAGTTTCATCTTCCTGCCTGCCCAGAGTCCTATAGCAGGCTGTGTGCATACCCCACTGAAACAATTTTTCTCTCATCATCTGTAACAGTTTTTATGGTAGAATGCCAAATATGAGCCCCCTATATTCTTTTCCCTTTAATTCCCTGAGTTCCCTCATGTATCTTCTAGAGTCTTCTACATCCATATTATTCCTACTCTGACACTGGTCTTCATGGTGTCACAATGGAGTAGTTATAGTATTGAAGAGGAGTAGGACATAAGTTAAAGAATGTAAAATTTGTTTAGCAACAAAGGACACAGAAATCTGTTTGGTGATAGTTGCACAAAAACAGAGGATGACATAGCATATTCTCATTTGACATTGTAAGGTTTTCTTGCATTTGAGGGCCCATTAGCTGACAAAAGTAGCACCTGATCAGGATAAGGACCCCAGCAGGTCACCTTTGTCATTCTTGGGTTGGTAGATGGGTGGGAGAGAAGGGAGCCTTATACCCTCCCGCTAAGTCTTGACTGTGTGGAGACTTTGGCTATTGTATTGTAACTGTAGGAGCAGTTACCATGTGCAAACTCTAGGATATGCCTGAGTTGATGACAGTTCACACTGTCAATCAGTGTGAATCAAAGCTCAGTTTCCAATCCTTCATCAAGACCAGACACAATGCCTTCCTGGAGTCTGTTCTTAAAGGATAAGGGAAAGAATTTCTGCCTCTGGCAATTGGAGAAACTACTTTCATGGGGGTAAGACTGTTTTTCTGGCCAATCTTTAAGCCTGGAGAAGGGAAGAAGATATTTGGGCACATTTTTGATGTTTACAGATTAAATTTTATTCCTTTCCTAACATCATAACACAGAACCTATAAGTTTATATACTTAAGAGATAATCATATCTAAACTAAAATATTTACAGATAAAATAATACAGTGTGTGAGATTTGCTTCAAAATAATCCAGGGTGAGGGAATTATGAGAGGGAAGTGGTCTAGATGAAACAACATTGGCCATGAATTGAGTGGGTGATTATTTGTTTTGAGTATTCTCTCTATGTGTGTATATGTGTGAAATTTTCCATAATAAAAAGTTTTTTAAAAGATACAGAATATTTTTTTTTCTGATCATACTAGCAGGAATATTATTAATTTTGATGATTCTAAAGAAATAGATTTTGTTATATTGATTTTCTCCGTTGCTGTTTTCTATTTCATTGATTTCTGTACTTGATTAATCTGTTTATTCTGCTTAGTTTGGATTTAGTTGGCTCTTCTTTTTCTAGTTTTTTAAAGACAGAAATCTAAGTCCTTGATTCTAAACCTTTCTGTTCTTTTTATATAAGCATTTTAATGCTATAAATTTTCTTCTAAGTACCATATTAATTGCATCTCATACATTTCAATATGTGCTGTTTTCCCTTGTGATTTAGTCTTTGACCCATGGGTTATTTAAAAGTATATTGTTTAACTTCCAAACATTTGATGATTTTTCTATGCATATTTTGATTTCTTTTTCTGTACATCCTGCTCTGTAATCCATGCTTAGTATTAATGTAGCCACATCAGCTTTTTTAAAATTAGCATTCACATGATCTATCTTTTCCCATCCTTTTGCTTTCAACTTATCTGTGTCCTACTTAAAATGGTTTCTTGTGGCAAGACAGAGTCGGGAATTTATTTTTATGCAATCTGACATTCTCTTTCTTTAAGAGGGGGTGTTTAAACCATTTACATTTAATGTGCTTATTGATATGGTTGGATTTGAAGATGCCATTTGTTTTTTTTCTGTTCTTCACATTTCCCTCTTTTTCTGGCTTATTTCATTTTTAAGATTCCATTTTCTCTCTTATATTAATTTATTTACTATACCTTCTTGTTTTTGTTTTTGTGGTTGCTGCAGAGTTTAGAGTAACCATCTTTAACTTAAAATAGTCTGCTTTCAAGTAACATTATACTACTTAATGTAAAATATAAAAACCCTACAACAGTATACTTCCATTTTCATTATCTTGGCCTTTGTGCTAGTATAGTCCTACATTTTATTATGTAATTATGTATTTTATTATGTAATATTATTATATGTATTATTTTATGTTATATACTACACAATACAGTGTTATTATTTTTATTTAAACAGTCAATAATAATCAAAAAATAATTTTTATTTATTTATTTATTTTTTAAGTTTTAATTTATTTGACAGAGAGGAGAGAGATCACAAGTAGGCAGAGAGGCAGGCAGAGAGAGGGAGAAGCAGACTCCCTGCTGAGCAGAGAGCCCGATGTGGGGCTTGATCCCAGGACCCTGAGACCATGACCTGAGCTGAAGGCAGAGGCTTTAACCCACTGAGCCACCCAGGTGCCCCAAAGAGATTTTTTTAAATAAAAAATTCTTTTACAGGGGCGCCTGGGTGGCTCAGTCGTTAAGCGGCTGCCTTCGCCTCAGGTCATGATCCCAGGGTCCTGGGTTCAAGCCCCACATCAGGCTGTCTGCTCTGCAGGAAGCCTGCTTCTCCTGCTACCATTCCCTCTGCTTGTGTTCCCTCTCTCGCTGTGTTTCTCTCTGTCAAATAAATAAAATCTTTAAAAAAAAAAAAAAAAAGGGAGTCTGCTTTTAAAAAAAAAAATTCTTTTACATTTACTCACATGAATACTATTTCTTATGCTCTTCATTCTGTTGTATAGATTGAAATTTCCATTTGGTTTCATTTTCCTTCTTTTTGAAGGTCTTTAACATTTCTTGCAGTGGTATTCTGCTAGTGGTGAATGTTCTCATCTTTTATATGTCTCATATGTATCTAAAGTCTTTTGTTTTTATTTCGAAAAGACATTTTTGCTGGCTAGAGATTTTTTTCCCTTTTAGTACTTTAAATGTTGTTGCTTGATTATCTTCTGACTTGTATTGTTTCTAATGAGAAATCTATCATTCTTTGTCCTTCTTTGCATAAGATGTCTTTTCATTAGCTGCTTCTACAGTTTTCTTTTTGTTATTGGTTTTAAGCTGTTTGTTTATGATGTGCCTTGGTGTGATTTTTTTGTTTCTTTCTCCCAAGGTTGGTTGTACTTCGTAGATCTGTGGATTTACAGTTTTATTTGAATTTGGAGAATTTTTATTCCTTATTTCTTGCCATACTTTGTCCCTCCTCCCCTCTCCAATTTCTGAGACTCCAGTTATACCTATATGAGACTTCTTTATGTTGTCTCACAGTTTCCTGATTCTCTGTTCATTTTTTTTTCAATATTTTTTTCTAATGTTTTTTCAATCTTACTTCATTTTGAGTAGTTTCTTTGGCGGTGTGTAATCTGCCATTAATCCTATCCCACGTACAGTTCATCTCAGACATGGTATGTTTTTGTTTCTAGAAGTTCAACTTCTAGAAGAGTTTATATCTTCTTTCTCTGTTTAATATCCTCACACCTTCTAGGGTGCCTGGGTGGCTCAGGTTAAGGGTTTGCCTTAGGCTCAGGTCTCATGAGATCCTGGTATCATGCCCAGAGTCTGCTTGTTCTTCTCCCTCTGCTCTCTCTCTTCTCTCTTGCTCTCTCTCAAATAAATAAATAAAATCTTAAAAAAAAAAAATCTTCATGCCTTCCTCTACCTTACTGAACATACAGAGAATATTTATAATCACCATTTCAATGTCTTTGCCCATTAATTTTACCATATATGTCATTTGGGATCTATTTTTTACTGGTTGATTTTTATCCTTTTTATTTTTAAAGATTTATTGATTTTATTTTGGAGAGAGCACATAAGCAGGAGGAGGGGCAGAGGGAGAGGGAAAAAGGCCTCACTGAGTGTGGAGCCCAGCATGGGACTCTATCCCAGGACCCTGAGATGAACAGAAATCAAGAGTCGAAAAAAAAAAAAAAAGAAATCAAGAGTCAAATGCCTAATCAACTGAGCCACATAGGTGCCCAGATTTTTTCCTTTTTAGAAGTTATATTCTTCTGCTTCTTTGCATGCCTGTTAATTTTTACTGAAGGCCAAATACTGTGAATTTTACATTTGGGCGTTGTTCTAGGACACAATTAAGTTACTTAGAAATAATTGTATCCTTTCAAGGCTAAGCTTTTTTTTTTTTAAAGATTTTATTTATTTATTTGGCAGAGAGATCACAAGTAGAGAGGCAGGCAGAGAGAGGGGGAAGAGAGGCAGAGGCAGAGAGGCAGGCAGAGAGAGGGGGAAGCAGGCTCTCTGCTGAGCAGAGAGCCCGATGCGGGGCTCTATCCCAGGACGCTGGGATCATGACCTGAGCTGAAGGCAGAGGCTTATAACCCACTGAGCCACCCAGGTGCCCCCAAGGCTAAGCTTTGTAAAGTGGGACCAGAATAATCTTTATTCTATGGTTAATTATTCCTGCTAATGAAGTAATACTCTTCTAAAGACTCTACTTGATGCTCCATGTGTTAGTAGGGCTATCTACTATGATTGGAGGAAATATGAACTATTTCTGGCCATTAAGAGCTCCAAGAGTAATGCTGTGTGATTCCAGTGGTGTTTTCTTGTTGTTCGTTTGTTTGTTTGGCTCAACCTCCCTCCCTACCCCCTCACTACCACCCCACTCCAGAGGCGCGGGGGTACAGAGACCATGAAGCTGAGAGTCCTGTCATTGGGCACTTTTGAGGACTCTGACACTCAAATGCCGGGCCTCCTGGTGACAACTGCAGTCATCCATATTCCCATTCTTTGCTCTGCTTCACCAATGGCATATCCCACCCCCGGCCTTGAGTCATTTCTTCTCATGCATGCACAGATCAGTGTTCAGTTCAAAGACCTGAGAGGGACCCTTTGCAGATCATGGAACCTTTGTCTTTGGGTGTGTAGCTCTCTTTAGTATTCTGCCTTGAAAATTCTAGCTTCCATGGCCTCCCCACATTCTGAATTCTGTTTTCTCAATGCAGAGACCACTGGGTTCTGATCGGGTTTCTTCTTCTGAAGCCTGGAAGATCATCTCATTTGTTTCTTTTCCTCGGGGATCACTGTCCTGTGCTTTCTGTGATCCAGTGTCTGAAAAAACATTGTTTCATGTAGTTTAGACAGTTTGTCATTATTTAAGGTGGGAGGGTAAATCTGGGCCCTGTTACTTCATTATGGCCAGAAGTGGAAGTTTCTAATCCATTATCCTGAAAACAGGTAAATAAAAGAATCAAGTATTTTTCCTGCCTGATTTAAAAGAACTAATTTTTAGTATAACAAAATAGTTGATGAGGGATGCTTATCTTTATAGAAGTTTTCTAGATAACAGATGAAGAAAGAGTAAAAGAATTAGAATATCCAATCCAACCCAAATACAATCCAACACAATCCAACCCAAATACAATCCTAGCAAATGTCAAATGGTATCTCATTATGGTTTCCATTTGCATTTCTCTGATGGGTAATGACATTGAGCATTGTTTCATTTGTTTGTTGACCAGTGTATATCTTCTCAGGAGAAAAGTCTATTCAGATACTTTGCCCATTTTAAAATTGTGTCGTTTGTCTTTTTTAGTATTGGATCTTAAGTGTTTTGTATGCATTCTAAATATAGACCTCTTGTCATATATATGATTTACAAAAATATTTTCATATTCTGTGTTTTATCTTTTTATTTTTGTTGATGATATCCTTTGAAGCATCTAAGTTTTAAATTTTGATGCTGTCCAATTTATTTTTTTCTTTCATTGTTTATATTTTTGGTATCATATTTAAGAAACCATTGTCTAATCCAAGGTTGTAAAGATTTATACCTATGTTTTCTTCTATGACTTTTATAGTTTTATCTCTTATATTTAAGTATTTAATTAATTTTGAATTAATTTTTCTATATGATGTGATATAGTGGTCCATCTTCATTCTTTTGCATGTGGATATCTAGTTGTCCTAGCATCATTTGTTCAAAAGACTGTTCTTTCTGTATTGAATTATATCAACACCATTGTTGAAAGTTAATTGACTAATACTAAATGTAAGGGTTTATTTCTGGTCTCAATTATATTCCATCAATCTGTTTGTCTGTCTTTATGTCAGTGTCACGCTGTCTTGATTGCTATAGCTTTGTAGTAAGTTTTGAAATCAGGAAGTCTGAACCCTACAACTTTGTTCTTTTTTCTCTCCCTGAGATCGTTTGACTTATTCTGTGTCCTTTGAATTTCCGTAAGAATAGTAGGATCATCTTGTCAATTTCTACAACGAAGCCAGCTAGAATTTTCAATAAGGATCGTATTGAATCTGTAAATTACATTGGGAAATACAGCATCAAATATTCTAATTCATGAACATGAAATATTTGACTAGTTTCCTAGGGCTACCATACAAAGTGCCACAAACTGAGTGTCTTGGAATAGCAGAAACTTTTTCTGTCATTGTTCTCGAGGCTAGCAGTCCAAAATCAAGATATTGGCAGGTTGGTTCTCACTGGGGAGAATCTGTTCCATGCTTCTCCTGTAGCTTCTGGTGATTGCTTGGCTTGTAGGTACATCACTCCAATCTCTGCCTCTATCTTCATATGCCATTCTCCCTATGTGTCTTTGAATCTAAATTTCCTCTTCATATATCAGTCGTTGCATTAGAGACTACCCTAACCATTATGACCTCATCTTAACTTGATTATATCTGCGAAGATCCTATTTCAAAATGAGGTCACACTTGCAAATATTGGAGGTTAGGAGTTTAACATTTATTGAGGACACAATTCAACAGATATTATAACAGATATCTTTTCATTTATATTGGTCTTCTGTAATTCCTTTCAACAATGTTTTATAGTCTTCAACGTATAAAGTTTTATAATTCTTTTATTTTATTCATAAATATTTTGTTCTTTTTAAAGCTAGTGTTAAGGGGAGCCTGGGTGGCTCAGTGGGTTAAAGCCTCTGCCTTTGGCTCAGGTCATGATCTCAGGGTCCTGGGATCGAGCCCCGCATGGGGCTTTGTGCTCGGCAGGGAGCCTGCTTCCTCCTCTCTCTCTGCCTGCCTCTCTGCCTGCTTGTGATCTCTCTGTCAAATAAATAAATAAAATCTTTAAAAATAATAATAAAGCTAGTGTTAGGTGGAATTGTTTTTCTGATTTTGCTTTTGGTTTCTTTATTGCTACTATGTAGAAATGCAACTGATTTTTGCATATTGATCTTGTACCCTGCAACCTTGCTGAAATTGTTTATTTGTTCTAATAGTTTCTAATAGTTCCTGATATTTCTAATTCCTTAGGATTTTCTAAACATAAGAAAGATCATGTCATCTGCAAATAGAGATGGTTTAGTTCTTCCTTTCCAGTCTGGATGCTTTTTATTTACTTTCCTTGTCTGATTTCCTTGCATAGAACATCTGGTGCAATGCCAAATAGAAATGATATATTCCATTATAGAGGGACACCCTTGTCTTGTTTCTGAGCTTACGTAGGAAAGACTTTATTCTTTAACCATTAATTATAATGTTATCTCTGGGTTTTGATAGATGCCCTTTATTAGGTTTAAGACAATCCCTTCTGTTGTTAGTTACTAAGTATTTTTATCATGAAAGAGTGTTGGATTTGGTTGAATGCATTTTCTGTCTCTATTGAGATGATCATGTTTTTCTTGTCCGTGCTGTTGATGAGGTATGTTTCATTAATTGATTTTTGGATTTTAAGTCAAACTTGCATTTCTGAGATAAATCCCATTTAGTCACAAAATTATATATTATTATATAAATTATATATATAATATGATTATTATATATATTATATAATATATAGGTATATATATTATATATATAATATAATTATAAATTATTATATAAATCCCGTTAGTCATAAAATCAATAGTTTTCATGTCTTTGTCGGGTTTTGCTATCAAGGTAATACTTGCTTAATAGAATGAATTGGAGAATGTTCCCTCTTCTAATTAGATTTTCTCAGTAGTTTGTATCTTTCTAAGAATTTGTCCATTTCATTTAGGTGATCTAATTTGTTGGTATATGCTTGTTAATAGTATTCCCTTATAACCCTTTTTATTTCTAATATTCTCTCTTCCATTCCTGATTTTGATAATTTTTGTCTTCATTCCTTTTCTTGGTCTAGCTAGGTAAATTTTGTCAATTTTGTTCACTTTTTCAAAGAACCAACTTTTTTTTTAAATTTACTATATTATTTTTCTATGCCCTATTTCATTGTTTTCCACTGTAATCTTTATTATTTCCCTCCTTCCACTTATTTTAGGTTTAGTTTATTCTTCTTTGTCCAGAATCTGATGGTGGAAGGCTAAGTTATTGGTTTGGGATTTTTCTAATTTTTTTTAATGTAGGTATTCAAAGTTATACTTTTTCTTCTAAGCACTACTTTAACTGTATCCCATAAGTTTTGGTATGTTGTGTCTTCATTTTTGTTATCTGAAAATATTTTCTAATTTCCTTTTGATTTCTTTTTTTCTTTCTTTCTTTCTTTCTTTCTTTCTTTCTTTCTTTCTTTCTTTCTTTCTTCTTTCACCTATTAGTCACTTAGGAGTATGTTTAATTTTCATATATTTGTGAATTTCCAAAATACGTTTCTGGTATTAATTTCTAATTTCTCTCAATGGTGATTAAGAACAAACTTCATATAATTTAATCCTTTTTAATTATTAAGGCTTGCTTTATGACCCTAGCATGTGATCTTTCCTTGAGAATGTTCCATGTACACTTGAGAATAATGTGTATTCTGCTGTTATCGGGTGGAGTATTTCTATAGATGTCTGTTAGGTCTAGTTATTGTATAGTCCAAGTTTTATATGGCCTGTTGGTCTTTTGACTTAGTTGTCTTATCCTTATGGAAAGTTGGGAGGTATCAGGCTGGCTCAGTTGGTAGACCATGTGACTCTTGATCTTGGGGTTGTAAGTTCAAACCCCACATTGGGTATAGAGATTACTTAAAAATAAAATCATAAAAAAATAGTTGGATATCAAAGTCTCCAACTGTTATTGTTTCTCCCTTCATTTATGTCAGTTTTTGCCTCATGTATTTTGGGACTCTGTTGTTAGGGGCCTATGTTTGTAATTGTTATATTATCCTGATGGATTAAACTTTATCATTATGAAATGTCCCTTTTAATCTCTAATCATGTTTTTTGTATTAAAGTCTGTGTTGTCTGATGTTAGTGGAGGTTGCTATTTGCATTAATCTGTCTTTCTTCTTATCCTTTATTTTTAACCTAGTTGGAACTCAGAACCTGAAGGATATCTCCTATGGACAATATATTGTTGGAACTTGCTTTTTTATTCAGTCAGACAACCTCTGCTTTTTTTGTTTTTTTTTAAGATTTTAGTTATTTATTTGAGACCAAGAGAGTGAGAGAGAGCATAAGAGAGCAGGGTGAGGGGCAGAGGAAGAAGCAGACTCCCCACTGAGCAGGGAGCTTGATGCGGAGCTCAGTCTTGGGATTCCAGGACCATGACCTGAACAGAAGGAAGACACTTAACCAACTGAGCCACCCAGTTGCCCTCAATCCCTGCTTTTGATTGAATTGTTTAATACAATCACAAGTTATATTATTATTAATATAGTTGGATTCACACCTGCTCTTTTACTTTGTTTTATATTCCATGGCTTTTTTGTTCCTCGGTTCTCCCTTTACTGTCTTTACACTGAGTGAACATTTTTAGTGTAAAATTTTAGTCTTTTAATTTTTTTACTATTTTTTGCGTTTTTTTTTTAGTGAAGAACTATTTATCTCTGGTAGGTATAAAGTTTCATCAAACTGAAATGTCTCAAATTTATTTATTTATTTTTTAAAGATTTTATTTATTTGACAGAGAGAAACACAGTGAGAGAGGGAACACAAGCAGAGGAAATGGTAGCGGGAGAAGCAGGCTCCCCGCTGAGCAGAGAGCCCGATGCGGGGCTCGATCCCAGGACCCTGGGATCATGACCTGGGCTGAAGGCAGACGCTTAACGACTGAGCCACCCAGGCGCCCCAGAAATGTCTCAAATTCATAACGAAGCATTGTATATTGCTGTGTGTTTTGAAAATTAAAAGGTCAGTAATAGTAATGAATCTGTGCTCTAGGCCTACCTGTAAGGAAAAGGGCTCTATAGTGGAAGAATATAGTTGGTTCTCAGAAGCTGATGCCCAGTATCTTTCTTATAAGAACCCCTATTGATATTTTATGAATGACTAAGGCTCTGTGACATTACAAACTTAGAATTTTATATTAGTAAACAAAAACAACTCTCTGCTCTATATCTTGTAGGGCATTGTCAGGTGGGCTGTTTATCAGTCCTGTTAAAAATCACACAATTGTCGGGGCGCCTGGGTGGCTCAGTGGGTTAAAGCCTCTGCCTTCAGCTCAGATCATGATCTCAGGGTCCTGGGAAGGAGCCCCGCATCGGGCTCTCTGCTCAGCGGGGAGCCTGCTCCCCCCTCTCTCTCTGCCTGCCTCTCTGCCTACTTGTGATCTCTCTGTCTCTCTCTCACTGCCAAATAAATAAGTAAAATCTTTAAAATAAAATCACACAGTTGTCATATTTGACCTAATTTAGGTGCACATTGAAAAATTTATTAATCTTGTATTAACTTAGGGAGTACTGAATTAATAATTTCAAGGGTCTGAAACTATTTGAAATACTGCCTAAGAAGTGATAACAGCAGCAAAAGAAGCTCAACTTGTATAGACTTCCCTACCAGACGCCGTCAGTCAGCTCTGCAGACCCTTTATCTTCCATTCCTTTATCAAACCGTAATTTGACAATAGCATATCACAGTGTTTATTTCCAGTAGGCCAGACAAAGACCAGAATAGAGCTGGCCCACCATTTCCTGCTGAACACATTGACAAAGTAGTCAATTGCATCTAATAAAGTGAAAATAAGCTATATACACAGTATCTACATGAGTAAATGATATATGTATGTTTATACATATAAAAGTACAGAATAAAGTTCTTAGATTTCCTTAAATCCCTTCTTCTTACCTTTTATTTCATGTCCAAATAGACCACGTTTGAAATAAAGGTCATTTATAAATTTATAAATAAAGGTCAGTCTTCAGCATTAGAAAAACTGATCCAGCAAATGCCCATGGTCTTTAGTTCCTTACTGTGTACCTTTTTTAACTATTAAAACTCCCTTGGCCTCTCTTTCTGAGGTGGTTGGGATGATTTTCTTCTTCTGAAGAGTCAGAGCTTCTTACTCTCTAGGTTACTCCTCATTTTTATTTATTTTCATAATCTTCAGTTCATTCTAGCTTTTCTTAAATTTTATGAAAAGGATACATCGTATCTCCCAAGTTGTAATTCTGTGTGTTACACCACTGACTTATTTGGTGGTGGAAAAGGGGGGTGGAAATGCTATATTTAGATTTGGTAGAAATTTTATATGGAGTTTGGGGCCAAGAACAGGGAGTGAAGATCTGGAATTTGAGAGCAGAAGGTGCTAGGTCCCACTTTCTGCATTATACACAGGTCAAGATTAATGGAACCAGGTAAGTTACTCTCCAGGTGACTGAGAACGGTGGGAAATTTAGAGATTGAAATGGATCTCTGAACAGTCAATTAAGCCTTTGAATGATCGAGAAGATAAATAGTAGGACAAAATCCATTCTAACAACTGATTCCGTTATGTAAAACAAACCTACAGGATTTGAAATGCAACCAAGTCTGTTTTATATTAAGACAAATATAAACCAACTTAATCTTGGACCTGCCTCCAGCCCCAGATTATGTTTGGTAAGAGCACAAAGAGCTGTACAGCATGAATGCACAAGGAATCAGCAGAGTGAGAAGGCTCCCTGCCAGGGAAGTTTGGCACAAGAACTCTAAGAGGAAGGGGAAATTTCTCCCTCGTTGAATCAACTTTGGCTCTCTGGAATAGAGAACATGGAGAGAGAGGGACCAAGGAAAGCCAACCCTATTCTACTTGTTGATACCCTAACAAGCTGTTGATTTTAAAAAAGGGATAAAGGGGCAAAGTGTGGGTAGCATTCTGTTCCTCTGAGTCAATCCTAATGAAGTGGGAGGTTCTTGAAGAAATTAATTTCCATTTAAATTCATGTGTGACCCTCTTCTAGAAACCTCCACTTCTTTTGGGATTTTTGCTGAGAATTTCAAATGATCCAACAATAATAAGGTCTTTTTTGACATGTTCTATTTCTCCATCTAAGTTTTGTGTTGAGTGCCTGATTTCAGCTATCGAAATTGTCTTAAAATTGGAATGACTGATTACTTTCCTCTCTGTTTACTAATTTAATATGGAGAAATAAATCATGATTCTCGTACTTCCAAAGCAATCAGGCTTTTAATCCAGTGTACTGTACTCAAGGTTTCCTGTAGGAGTTGATGCCAAATTTCCTGGCAACGAAACAGTGGTTGATTCCAGGGCTTTTCTGACTTAAAGACACAGTGGTACTACTTAACAGAAAATAGAAACCTGCCCCTCCACTGCAGTTTCGGAGCTTAGCAAAAAGAGACAGGAGCAGTGAAATGGGTGGATTTTACCAGGGCATTACAGAACAAAGGAAAAATAGTCTGCACTCCCCTTGGGCCCCATATCCTCCACCCCTGGAACAAAAACCATTTGAAAAGACTGACTTTGCTTTTTCTTCAGAAGTGACTTTAATTCTCTCACTTTTGATTATCTGTGGGCAGATTTTCTGTTTCATGTCTTATCTGCCCCCAAACACTGCCATACAGTAGCACCCCACTGGCAGGGCAGTGACCCAGAATCGAAGGAAGTCACTTCGATTCTTTATCCCTACTCAGTTGTGGGAGCTTAGGTTTTTTTTCTCCTAGAGGCAAGGGGCTACCATTCATAGCATCTGAGCTTAATTCCCGTATTTTCTCCTGATCATACTGATGCTACCCAAGTCACTCTTTCTTAAGATATGCCACTTTGTGGTTAACATTGAACTACACAAAGCTGAACAGAACATTTTCTTCCTCGCCGTGTGACATGATATTCTTGTAGCCCTGAGAGAAAGCTCTGAATTTAGCTTCCCTTCTACACTGAAAAAACCATTTAATTTAGCACCGTCTTTAGGCTGCAGCTTTCCTGTGCAACTGCTCTTGGCTACTAGCTATTGCACTTTCCTCCCATTTTACTGGTTAGGCTGGAATAATTTTAAATTATTTTTATAACTTGAATCTAATTTTAATCAGTGTTTGTATTTTCTATAGATATCCTTGAGTGTTTTCTGTACATTTGTTTTCTGAATATGCCTATTGCCAACTGTGGGTCTTGTGTCCCAAACACTTGATTTTTCTTTAAAACCATCTGACCCTGGTCCTTCTTTGGAGCTTCATAGGCATGGTTGTATTTTTGAGTATAGATTTTTAGTGTAAGGTAATGTTGCTATCTTTTTAAATTGCTTCCCCGGAAAAGGCCCTGGAGTCATAGACATTCTTGTTGCTTCAGTTTTTCCTCCATTATAAATTCTTTTCCTATTTTGAGGTTAAAGTCATTTTTTTCTGGCTGAAAATTTTGCAATAATGTTATGTTCTTGAAATTTCCTACTTAAAAAAGTCAAGAGATCTTAGTGTTTTTAAGAATGGTTTTTAAATTTTATGTATATCATAATGACATCTTACTAAGAAAATGCTTCTGGATTAACTATTGTATTAATTATATTTGTATTTTTGTGCCCCACACATTTCTAAAAATAATTTGAGGCAACTTACCTTAAAATCAGAATACATCCACTAAAATGACTAAGATGGAAGAAATGGGAAAAAAAAGCGTAGGCAAGGATGTGGAACAAGTAGAACATTTTGTACATGCTGGTAAGAGTAAACTGCTACAACCACTTTGGAAAATTGTTTGGCAGTACTAAGCTGAATGTTGGTATACCCTACGAGCGATAATTTGGCTCCTAGTTATATACCCAACAGACATGTATACAAAAGTTTACCGAAACACATGTGCTAAGATGTTCACAAAGTCCTATGCATAGTAACCCCGAACTATAAACTACACAAATGCTCGTTATTAAGGACTGAATTATATTTCCCCAAAATTCACAGGTGAAGTCCAAACCCCCAATGTGACTGTATTTGGGGATAGGGCCTTTAGGTAGATAATAGTGAGTAAACAAAACCAGATACATGTTAATAAGGGAAATGAGTTTATATAAAGTAATATGTACCCTAATGCCCAACTTGAAAATGATTTAGGACATACTCTTAATGATTTGATCAATGTCAGTGCCAAATGACATTTTCCTATGTCTGGAATAGTTGTCAACCAGCAAAGATCAGGACCATAAGATATGGTGATTTATGCTTTGTGTTTTAAAAACCTTTAATTTGAAAAATAACTTTTATATATTAAATATTAGAGATACTTAAATTTTAAAATAATCTTATCTTGCATTTATTTTGTGTTAATGTTTCCTTTTAATATTTCCCTACTATCAAAAGTCTGTCGGGTGCCTGAGGGGCTCACATGGTTAAGCGTCTGCCTAAGGCTCAGGTCATGATGCTGGGGTCCTGGGATCGAGTTCCACGTCGGGTTCCCTACTCAGGGGGGAGCCTGCTTCTCCCTCTGCCTCTCTCTCTGTCTGTCTGTCTCTCTCTGTCTCCCATGAATAAATAAAAAAAAATTTTTTTTTAAAGATTTTATCTATTTGACAGAGAGAAACACAGCGAGAGAGGGAACACAAGCAGAGGGAATGGTAGCGGGAGAAGCAGGCTTCCCGCAGAGCAGAAAGCCCGATGCGGGGCTCGATCCCAGGACTCCGGGACCATGACCTGAGCCGAAGGCAGACGCTTAACGACTGAGCCACCCAGGCGCCCCTAAATAAAATCTTTAAAAAAAAAAAAAAGGCTGCCTCTGGTAGAGATAATTTTTATGTTAATGAAATATATCACAATATACGTAATATAACATAGAAATATATGTCATAGCATATTGATTTGTAATAGTGATAAGCCATGAATTTATTTTTAAGCCTTTTTTTTTCCATAGAAAACTGCTGAAGCTTTTAGTATAACCCTGGAACAGAAAAGTGATTCACTATTTATTAGTATTGTGATACACAGAATAACTTAGGATTTCAGGAATTTTCAAGATTAGTATCTTCTGGGGCTTTGGAAACACTTGTGGGGATTCCACTGGATTTCCCACCTTGTGTGGTTACCCCTAGCTGTCCTCTGGTTCCTCAGGCCAGGACTGCAGATTTTCTTTCTTTCTCTTTTTTTTTTTTTAAGATTTTATTTATTCGACAGAGAAACACAGCGAGAGGGAACACAAGCAAAGGGAATGGTAGCAGGAGAAGCAGGCTTCCTGCCGAGCAGGGAGCCCGATGCGGGGCTCAATCCCAGGACCCTGGGATCATGACCCAGGCCAAAGGCAGATGCTTAATGACTGAGCCACCCAGGCACCCCCCAGGACTGCAGGTTTTCCATTGGAATTGGAGTTGTCCTGAGCAGTCATGACTTGTCTTCAGTCTGAAAGCTGTAAAATGGGTAATTCACCCCATGTGTTTCCCTTTTCCCAAGTGTCTGCTCTCTCCAGTTCTGTTCACTGCCCAGTGCCTTCAGGTCACCTGTTTCTGTATTTTGTCTGGACCTGGGCAGGAGGGCCAGTGGGGGTAGAGTTTAATAGGTCCTACTAGACCCAGAACTCTTCCCCCTGTTCTGAGAGAGCCGATCCTACCTAGTATCTTATGAAGAAGGCTGTATGGGAAATAGCTTTTTTTGAGAATTCACCTGTCCAAAAATGTCTTTATTTTGCTTGTTTGATAGTTTGACCTGGCATGGTGAGTTTGACAGTAACTTCCCTTTTGAAAATTTTAGACACGTGCCATTCTCTTTGTGCTTCCATTATTACACCTGCCAAGTTTCATGAGAAGTGATACAAATCAGTTTCTTGACCTTTTATATTGAACCTATTTTTCCTCTTGAAGTTTTTAGGATATTCTTTCTTTATTCCTGGTTTCTGAAGTTTCCTGATAATATGCCTTGGACTGGAACCTTTTCCTCCATTCTTTGTCGTGGGTGTCCACTGGACTCTTTCAATGTAGACATTCATGTTCTTCAGTTCTAGGAAACTTCATTTAATTTTTACATTGCCTCTCCTTTTATTTTTTTTTTTTCTCCATACTCTTTGGAGCTTCTCCTGGTAAGATATTGGGCCTTCCGGATTTATTTTCTCATTTTTCTCTTTTCCTTTCTGTCTTCTAGTTTTTGTTCTTTTTGTTCTATTTTCTGAAAGATTATATCAACTTTTTCTTCTAATTCTTTTCCTGAATTTATTTAACAGTCATATTTAGGGCTCTTTCTTATGCACTATTGTTCTTTTAGTTTATAGCATCCTTCTTTGTTTATACATGTAGTATCTTCTTCTCTTTAGGCGTATTAGAGTGTATTTCTCTTTGCATCCTCCAATATCCTCTTTTTCTGTCTCTTTCATCTTTATTTTATATCTTAAAGGCTTTCCTTAAATTCCTAGAAATACTTTGTTGTCCATTCACAAGATCGAAGCATTAAAAAGCTGATTAGAAGTTCTGCGTGCATGGATAGGATTTTATTGACCGGTAGGCTTCACTGGAGGGTGGTAGATACTGTGGCACATCAGGTTTTCCATTGAAGAGCCCCCAAATGTCAGCATCTGCACGTCTTTCTTTTGGCTATTCAGTTTCCTCCAGAATGTTTCCTTCAATCTTTCTACTTCCTACAGTAGAACTTTGGCTGGTCAGGTTCTGGATACTGAAGAGGGAGGGACTGTTTCACTATTTAACATGTAAGATTTCAGTATGGTGTCTCTCCCTCTTTCTTCATTGTTAATACTGACCCAGGTGATAAACTTACCAGTTTCAGCTGGAGTGGAGGAGATGTACAGGACTCTTGCTGTCCATAAAGGCAGGGCATCGAAAGAACTGCCTTTGTCTTATTTTCCAGTGGTGCCCCTATTTCCAGCCTGTCCCCACTCACCTATAACTACAAGTATATTTAGTAGTACTAAACCTTTGGAGGATTTTTAGTGTGAACTGGCTTGCTTCTTGTTGGCTTAGCACCCCACCTCCCACCTTCTGATTTCTCAATCTACCAAGGTTCTACTCATCCAATGAAAGACAACAATGCCAGGTTTTTCTTTTTTCAGGCTCCCCTAATCTTTCCAGGTGACTTGTGTAGAGGACCCTTCCCTCCCATCACTTGTCTTTGGGGGTGGGTAAATCACCCTCTTCTTTCCTAAGGGGAGGGCACTTACGTCAATATACAGACCATCTAAGCATAAAATCAACAAGGAAACAGTGGCTTCGAATGACACACTGGGCCAGATGAATCTAACATATATTCGGGACATTCCATCCTAAAACAGCAGATACACATTCTTTTCAAGGGCTCATGGAACATTCTCCAGAATAGATCACATATGAGGTCACAAAACAAGCCTCAAAAAATTCAAAAAGATTGAAATCATACCATGCTTCTTTTCTGACCACAACACTCTGGAACTAGAAGTCAACCTGAATAAAAAGTCCTAAGGGAAAGAAGGGAAGAGAAAGGCCCTTATCACAAATACTAGACATACAGACTCCTGATTCCTTTTCCCCTCTTCATAAAGACACTGTGGTATGGTGAAGAGGGGGGGCTGGTGGAGGAGAAGGGGGTGGCATTTGGAATAGGGCTGGTTCTCTTCATGACTTAACCATGGGGAAGCAGTCTGGATCCAGCCATTAGTGGCGCACTGGTAGTTCTCTTTAGAAACTTGGGGACACTAAGCACTTCTAGCCATCAACTTTGGACCTTAACTGCAGTCCTAGGACAAGAGGGAAGAGTTATGGGACGCC
>CM053608.1:45085961-45097623 GCA_028646535.1 Procyon lotor | reverse complement strand
TCATTGCAAATGGCCAGATTTCATTTCTCTTGATGGCTGCATAGTATTCCATCGTATATATATACCACATCTCACTTTTTTGATGTTAGAAGTGTCACAACGAACATCCTTGTAGTTGTTAACCATTACTATTTCCATAGGTAAAATTCTTATGAGTGGAACAGCTGAGTAATGTGGTATGCATATTTGTAATGCTTTTGTTACATATTATCTGGTTGCCCTGAAATCTTGTACCAATTTTATACCACTCCCAGCAGTATGTGAAGAGGGCTCGTTTTTCCCTTACTTACGCTTGCTCTAGATTTTTCCTCATCTCTGCCAGTTTAGATAAAAGAATAGTATTGCATGATTTCACTTTGCATTTATTATCACTAGTAAATGAATGATTTTACATAGGCTTCTTGGCCATCGAGCTATTTTTAAATGCAGTTTGCCTTTTAAGATCCTTTGTCAATTTTTCTATTTTTGTTATTAAAATTGTATTAATTTTTAATACATTGATAATATGCCATATATGTTGCCACTGTGTTTACTGGTTTGATATGCCTGTATATTTTATTTATAATACTTTGTTATATGGAAATTTTAAATTTTTTTTTTTTTTTAAAGATTTTATTTATTTATTTCACAGAGAGAGGGAGATCACAAGTAGGCAGAGAGGCAGGCGGAGAGAGAGGAGGAAGCAGGCTCCCTGCCGAGCAGAGAGCCCAATGCGGGGCTCGATCCCAGGACTCCGGGATCACGACCCGAGCCGAAGGCAGAGGCTTTAATCCTCTGAGCCACCCAGGCGCCCCTGGAAATTTTAAATTTTTATATATTCAGATCTTAGATAAGTGAGGGCTTAATTCTCTGAGTCTCAGTTTTCTCTTCTGTAAGAATGGGATAATAACAAATACTACGTGGAAAGATGGGGGTAATATATGTGAACTAACTGTTACATCCTAGTTGCTTAATAACGCAGCTTTTGTTATTCCCTGTGTGACACATTGAAATAGTTCAAAATCATCTTAGTTTTTTACTAGAATTATAAAACATATTCAAAGACGTTTAATCCAGCTACGAACCTGGATGATGAGCAAAACTCTGTATCTTTTAAGCTAATATGGACAGGTGAATTTTAATTTCTCTTTTCACTTTCCTAATTCTCATCCTTCAGAAAGTTCATGAGCTCTGATGGATGCATCCTCTTAAGTAGGGAAATCTGGTCAGAGTGGAATGTGAGAAGACTAGTGTTTTCTTGTAAATTATCGGTTAAGGGGTTATGAATAAGTTCATTTCTGGTAAGGATTTCTTTCACAGCATCCTCATCTATTTCATGTCGATATAGAGATATAGATAATAAAATCAAAACACATACTAGCCCCTCCCACTTTTAAGACAATATGAAGCTGAGGTTTCTGCCCTTCAACGGGTCAATAGAACTCACTCCCAGAGGTCAAGTACAATTTGGCTTAGATGGATAACAGACTGTTCGGTTGAAAGTTATATGAACTACTTTTGTGAATATTTCTTTTTAGTCCACTTAATACCAGTAAGTGCATACACACGAGCAAGGATGGGCGTGTTAGGGCAGAGGAAGAGAGAAAGAGAGTCTTAAGCAGGCTCCATGCCCAGTGCAGAGCTCCACATGGGGCTGAAATTTACGACCCTGAGATCATGACCTCAGCCGAAACCAAGGGTCAGACACTTAATCTACTGAGCCACCCTTAATCTACTGAGCACCCAATCTACTGCCCCATATAGAATTTTTATAAGATACGGCTATAATAAAATAATTATGCCATTTCCCATATAATCTCACTATAAGTGAAATCAGATATAGTAATTTCATAGATGATGTAGAAGGTGTGGCCTGACTGAAGTCTTGTGAGCTACATTTTAATATTACAGTATATTTGAGCACAGAGTAAAAGAGAAATCACCATTGAGGAAGTTTATAAGCAATTGTTTATTCACCAAATACGCTTTTAGAAATTTAACTGTGTTCTGTCTTGGTTATTTTTCAGAATTCATTTCTCCCCCTCTGTGGGGTATGACATGCCTGTCCAAAGGAGAAGTTAACTTTCTGCAAGCCTGGGTGGCTGGCTTTGCTCCTTCTGTTTTATAGCCCTTAAAAATTTTAGTACCTTTGCTTCACCAATAGTCGGGTGTGTTTACACCACCAGTACAAGGTGGAGACAATTCCAAATAAATTCCCAAGAATAATATTGGCAAAGCCGTGTGAACATACATGGGCTTGGTATGAGCACTGACATTTACATTGGCTTGTGCGATTTCTTTGTACCTTTAAAATTGTTTTTTGTCTCTATGATCACTTTCTGCAGTGTCATTTTATTATTGTAATACTACCCTATTCAAATGTCAGACAAGGCTTTCCCCATGTCAAATAGCATTTCCCGTGTAAAGTTAGCCATTGCAGATGTTTTTAAGATCCTTTGAGGTTGAACGGTTATCACTTGGAAGGTGACAATTCCAAACCCTTCATGGTGACCGTGTGCTGTCCTGCATTTTAAATGCATTTGTTGTACAGCAGTTGAAGAATTAGTGCTTGTGTGTTAAATGCCTGCTGCCTGGTAATTATCTCAAGGGAAAATGAGTTTGGTTTTATTTGAACTTAAAGAAAAAAATAATTTGTCATCTTAGTTTTCAAAAAGACTTTAGTAAGACGAATGTCCAGAATGGAGTTTAATTGCTTCCACACCTAGATAAGAGTGATTTGTGTATCAAAATTAAGCATATCGGCAGGTCATCCTGTATGAATTTGTATGGAGAGTTGAAGTAAACTTACATTTACACTCGAAGTTGTTTTTTTTTTTTTTAACAGCATTTATTTCTTCTGCCAGTTAGTTATTTATTTTATTGACAGTTAATTTACAAACCCCTCTTGAAAAAAAGTGATAGGAAGAAAGGGCACAGTGTTATCACATTTGTATATGTGGGTTCCCTAAACCATATGGTGATTTGTAATTAGAATACAAAGGATTCTTTGATGAAACTAACTTCGTAGGAGCTGCAGTGGTAGGCATCACAGAAGGATAGAGTTTTCCTGAATTTCTGACAAGAACACTTTCGAGAGAAACTGTGTGGTCTGTAATTGTCCTTATCCTTGAAGTCCGATAAAGTTATTGATGTGCAGATCAAGTTGGTATTTCGAAGCTGGTGATTTAATTCTGGATGTTTGATCCTCTCAGTCAGTGGCTTGACTTGATTTTTTTTTTTTTTTTAAGCAGCTTCAATATTTAATTTCACACGTACCCTCTCAGTAGAGATTTCAAAGGATACTTTGCTGGATGCTTGACTGCCTTGTCTATTTGCTCTTGTTTTGCATGCAAGAGAGAGCCAGAAGCCTTTCTTTCCATTGTGTACACATAGTATTAATAGATTTACTCTGCCTGTATCGTCTCATTACTGGAAACAGCCAGAAGCACAGAAGTCTTTCAGTGTATGCAAATAAGGCCGAATCATCTACCTGAGAGTTAATATTCTCTGCTTTTAAGTGTATTCTAAATCTAATGTTTGTATTTAGAGCCTAACATCCTGTTCTCTTTTTTTATGGGCAAAAAGCTAAGCAGGCTCAGGCAGCTGTTTGATGTTGGCTTCAAGTGTTATTAATTTCATATTCTATTATTCTTTTCACTGTAGCACAAGTGAAGCTGATGTGGAGGCTGTCATGGATAAGTTGTTTGATGAGCTGGCTCAGAAACAAAATGATTGTACGTAAGTTAATTTCTCTTGAAAGAGAATACATTTAGAACACAATGCCCAATCTCCACTGACCAATTAATAAGTTCCATTGCTGTATATGGGTTGATGCCACGCTCAAGTGGCAGTCATTGTATCAGCATTTTGTCTAATTTATGTGTTGAATCATGTGCTATTATTCATCCAGCTATGCATTTCCTATCTGTAAGAGATGAATTTTATAGTAATTATCCAGACAAGATTGAGTCTTTGTTCATGTTCCCATAGTAACTAGACCAAGGATTCTAAAAGTGCAAGGCAGAGAGCTGCGGCTGAATAAAGCCTGTGGAACTGTTGCCGACTGCACATTTGAAGAGCTGTGTGAGAGAGTAAGTACCCAGACACGTCCAGACTCGTTGGCCTTTTCACATGTTAAAATACTTCATATTTTCCTCTCTGCCTGTTTCACATTTTAAAAGACTGTTCACAGACTCGGAACTGATTTAACAGTCTCGTGAAGGGGAAATACTCGTCTGTATATGTCATGTGCCTTTTATGTGCCTTGGCTCGAGGTTCGCACTTAGAAGGGTGCTAAAGCAAAACTGGAAATACAGCGAGAGCTATCAACTGTTGCTGCAAGCCGAACAGAAACCAGTTTGAGGGATGTTGTGTGAAAGTCGCACAAAGAGAATTCCGGTTTTTTAAACTGAGGTGAGGTTAGTATGTGGGGCAGGGAAGACAAAGTAATACTACCACGATCCAAGGGAGTACGACACGAGAGAATTTCTATCCCTCGTTCTCATTGCCCACCTGTGATCGCCATTTCTGATCTATTTGGGCGACAAAGAAAGTGAATTTCTCTAACTGTGATGTCTGTATTATATAATAATATATTCGCGGAAAAAAATGTATGTAACACGCACATTCATAAATATGAGAGAGACCTTGATTGCAAATTCATTGTTGATATAAATTCTGCCTTTGAAAAGCTCTGGAATTCTCATTATTCAGTGGATATCCAATATATTTATTTATTGGCTAACTGTAAATCTTGAGAAAAACAAATCAAAATTATACATAACACTAAGCATAATTTCTCAATTGTTCTGTGAGCGGTCTCTGACTTATCTTGAGTTTTAAGATAACTAAAAAAGAATCGGTTTTCAGTGAGAGAGAAGAGAAAAATCTTTATTTATAGCTGCCAGCCATTTTGTGAGTGCTTTTCTCAAAAGCTAATGACCTATTTACTTGGAACCAGTGTAAATTTGTAACCTTTAAACCAGAATTTAAACCAGATTTAAATAACAAATCAGCAGTTGTTACTAGAAGAAATAAAGCACTTCAAATCGATAAAGTTTAAGATCAACTAAGATCCTCTGCCAGGGCAAAAATGTCATCCCTGGTAGTAGGGAAAGTTATCCTGGGTAGTATGGACCCTTCTTCACATTTCTATGGGGTCAGTTTCGTCAAGGTTCTAGTAACCTATCATTTTTAGACAAAATTCTGTTAAGGCTTCTACTTAAGTTTTACTTACTTCATTTGAGAAATAAACTTGAGAAAAATCTTGTATATTGAAAAGATGAAGCTCCTCTTTCTTCAACAGAAGGGGATCTAGTGAGGAAAGGGGAAGGACAGACCTGTTGTGTCTTGGGCAAAGATGGTCTCTTGGAGCAGACACTGAGTATTTATATTTTTTATGTGTTCGTTATTTCAGGAGACACTTAATGCCAGGAAAAGACCACTACTCAGGGGCCCAGATCTTCATAATTTACTCTGGGGAGGTGGGAGGGAAGAAGATTGTTGCAGAGAATTCTTTTTCCTTTATTTACAAAGTTTCAGAACAAATAGATTCAGACAGAAGGTTGCTAGTGTATATCTTACCTTTTAAATCAAATTATGGTATAGGTCAATCACAAGATTTTATTCCACCCTTTTTATATAATTCTCGGGACCCATGTGAAACAGGCTAGGTCCAGGTATGTGTGTTGAAATTTTACATTTAACAGCATGTGTCCTGAATTCCTTCTCACGCCATTCTAACTACATCCTGCAAATTGGCATTGCAAGGCAGCTAAAGGACTACAGTTTGCAGGGAGGATTCAGGGCTGGTTGAACAGGTAGGTGGATAAGATAACTTTCAAGACGTCTTTCAACACCAAGGTTATTAATGTTTAATTTAAGGGTTGAAGAGGAATGTGAGGATGAAGAGAGGACAAAAAGATTTAGGGATAATTTTTGACATTGGATTCACAGCCTCTCTATAAGGATCTGACCCATTCTCTACCAAGCTCTTTATAATCTTACTTCTGCTATACCTGTCCCCTATGCTTTAGCCAGGCTGACTGTCTTATTTGGACATGGTATTGCCCGAGCTCAATGTATTTGGGAAGCGACACACATAGATCAGCAATTCTGCAGGAATGGTTTTGCTGCTGGGAAGGTAAAGGGCCAGGGAGATTCCTGGGCTGCCTCAGTTCTGGTGATTAATGCCCTTATTCCCTGATGCTAATCACCACTGTTGGCATCCAAACACCATCAGCCTTGACTCTTGGCCAAATAGTGGAGATAAAAGCTATTCATCCTTTAGTATTTACTGAGAGTGTACCAAGCACGGGACATAAACCAGAAGTAGTTCCCAACCGGTGGTTTCATTTGGAATACATAAAATGAAATAAAGCATAAAATAGAGGTGGAGAAGCAAAATGTTTTCTTAACAATTCCCTGAGAGATACCATTAGATACAGTTATAAGTCTAACCACATATGGACTATTTTGATATAATCAAGATTAATGGGTAGATGAAGGCCAAAATACGTATCTGATGGATCTCCATTCTTTGAATACTAAAAACCAAAGAAGAAAAAAAACTAATAAACAAGAAGTTGACAGTGAACATGTGTATACCCATGCATATGCATCAACTGATATATTTCTCTGCTTAGACTTTTTACAAACACACCTGGCTACCTGTCATTATTTTTAAGACACAAATAACAAACTACTCTTGCAAATAGTTACTTATGAGCACAGTTATCAGTTGAGGAAACAATTTTCTGCAGGTGTAAAAATTACATTTTTCAATAAGGAAAATTTAGGTATAGTCAGTTTACTCATTAAGCCTTTAGAATTCAGTTTTGGCTCACTTTCTTTGAACAGGGTTCTTTCATTTTTGGTCTACAAAAGCTTAACCCTAAAGCAAGTGGTTCTCAAACTGTTTGGTTTCAGGACCCTTTTATACTCTTAAAAATTATTGAGGAACCCAGGGGCGCCTGGGTGGATCAGTCGTTAAGCGTCTGCCTTCGGCTCAGGTCATGATCCCAGGGTCCTGGGATCAAGCCCCACATTGGGCTCCCTGCTTGGTGGGAAGCCTGTTTCTCCCACTACCATTCCCTCTGCTTGTGTTCCCTCTCTCACTGTGTTTCTGTCTGTCAAATAAATAAAATCTTTAAAAAAAAAAATTATTGAGGAATCCAAAAAGCTTTTGTTTATGTGGGTTATCTCTCTTAATATTTACTCTATGTATTCGAAATTAAAACAGAAAATTTTAAAGTATTTATAATTTATTTAAAATAACAATGATAAAACCCATTATATTCATCCTATCAAATTAGCATAAATATCACTTTTTTTTTTTAAAGATTTTATTTATTTATTTTACAGTGAGAGACACAGCAAGAAAGGGAACACAAGCAGGGGGAGTGGGAGAGGGAGAAGCAGACTCCCCGCTGAGCAGGGAGCCCGATGCGGGGCTCAATCCCAGGACCCTGAGATCATGACTGAGCTGAAAGCAGATGCTCAACAACTGAGCCACCCAGGTGCTCCATAAATATCACTTTTAAGAAAAATATTTTCCAAAGTGAAAATAACTCATTAAGAAGAGTAACATTATATTTTTTGCAATGCTCTTTAATATCTGGCTTAATAGAAGATAGGGACATCCTCATATGTGCTTCTGTAGTCAATCTATTATGATACGTTGTTTTCGTTGAAGTATAGAAGAAAATCTGGTCTCATACAGATATGTAGTTGGAAATGGGAAAAATATTTTAATAGCCTTATCAGATAATTGTGGGTGCTGTTTTTTGATGCTACATGAAAATTCAATAAGAACTTCCTTCCAAAGAGCATAGTACGGAAAGAGGGAAAAAATAGTAACTTTCTGTTAGAGACACCTTGACAAACACTATCTCAGACAACTGTGATTAACATTAGTATCAACAACAATGACTTATGTTGGTAGTTTATGCCCTTGATATGATGTGACGAAAATAGCACCTGATTCTGTGTGGTCTTTCTCCCATTACCCATAATTCCTGTCTAATCATGAGAAAAGCATCAGGCAAATTCTAGCTGAGGGACATTCTACAAAATAACCGGCCAATACTCTTCAAAACTGTCAAGATCGGGGCGCCTGGGTGGCTCAGTCGTTAAGCGTCTGCCTTCCACCCAGGTCACATCCCAGGGTTCTGGGATCGAGCCCCGCATCGGGCTCTCCGCTCTGCGGGAAGCCTGCTTCTCCCGCTACCATTCCCTCTGCTTGGGTTCCCTCTCTCGCTGTGTTTCTCTCTGTCAAATAAATAAAATCTTTAAAAAAAAAAAAAACTGTCAAGATCATCAAAAATAAGGAAAGTTAGGAGAAACTGTCACAGCAGAGGGGAGCCTAAGAGCCATGATGACCAAAAGGTAATATGGTATCCTCGATGGGATCCTGGAACAGAAAAGGACCTTAGGTAAAAAGTAAGGAAATCTGAACCAAATATGGACTTCAGCTAATAGCATATCAATATTGGTTCAAAAAAATATATATATTGGTTCATTAATTGTAACAAATGTACCATGCTAATATGAGATGTTAATAATAGGGGAAACTGGATTTGGAAGTGTATGAAAACTCTGTACTATCTTTTCAATTTTTCCATAAACTTAAAACTATCCTAAAAAAGTCTATTTCATTTTGTTTTAAAAATTTGACAAGAGGGGCGCCTGGGTGGCTCAGTGGGTTAAAGCCTCTGCCTTCAGCTCAGGTCATGATCTCAGGGTCCTGGGATTGAGCCCTGCCTCGGGCTCTCTGCTCAGCAGGAAGTCTGCTTCCCCCCCTCTCTCTGCCTGCCTCTCTGCCTACTTGTGATCTCTCTCTCTCTATGTCAAATAAATAAATAAAAAACCTTTAAAAAACTTTTGACAAGAAATAGATTTTAAACTGTTAGTTATGATGCAGAATCTGAAACAGTATCAGTATATTTTTGATATACTATTATATTAAAATCCATTAATTTTTTAAAGATTTTATTTACTTATTTGAGAGAGAGAGCATGAGCAAGAAAACACAAGCAGGGAGAGAAGCAGAGGGAGAGGGAGAAGCAGACTCCCCACTGAGCAGAGAGCCTGCCAGGGGGCTGGATCCCAGGACCCTGGGATCATAACCTGAGCCAAAAGCAGAAACTTAACTGACTAAGCCCTTAGGGACCCTTCCATTAATCCTTCTTGAACTACTTTTCTTTTAAAGATTTTTTTTATTTATTTTGGAGGGAGAGTGTGAGCAGGGGGAGGGACAGAAGGAAATGGAGTAGTGAACTCCCCACTGAGCAGGGAGCCTGACGCAGGGCTTGATCCCAGGACCCCAAGATCATGACCTGAGCTGAAAGCAGACATTTAATTGACTGAGCCACCCAGACAGCCCTCCTTCTTGAACTTTAAATTTTTTTTTCTTCTTGAACTTTAAATGGATCTTTATGCAGTGGTTATTGGAAAATATTGGTTGACTGAATTATATAGATCTTCCAAATATTGCCACATTTAATTCTATAATATCAAAGTGTTAGATTCCTTAATATCACCATCAGTCTCATTAGAAAAAAATCAAAAGGCTGTCAAGTTCATGATGGCAGAAACAAGTTTTCCAAAATTCTAATTTTCACATATTTGCTCAAATCTTATCATAGGCAACAAATTACTTTGAGTTGTTTTCCTTGAAGTAAAAGTCTTAGTTGGTTCATTTTCAGGAAACTACCTGTGGAACATTGTAAGAAAATGTCTGCCCGGTCTGAATAACCATAGTTCACCTGTAGCTTAGTCTTTCAAATAAAAATGATGCTCCATGATAAAAGTGGCTAGTTCAGCTGGCAACTCAAACAACCACACAAGTGCTTTTCCTCAAGACAACCATTATATTTGGTGTATAGCCGAAGTACTTTATGTGTACTTCCTTCACCACAAAGAATTCTAAAAAGATGTGTTCTCAAGGGTTGAGACTTAACAAAATCCTTCTTACTGGTTCTCTGAGGATGTTCTTAAGTAGAACGGGATTTATTTATTTATTTATTTTTACTGTGAGTGCATGGACAATGGAGAATACAGTATGGCTTGGGGCCACTGCTTTGATTCATGCTTAAGTGCCAGCAGTTTTACCCACCATTGCTTTTGCACCATTGCTGCAAATGTCACCACAGTGGAAGAGGTAAACAGTGTCCTAGTATTACTGTAGAAAGTTTTGACCTCAAGGACCCCTGAAAGGGTCTCAGGGACTCCTAGATTTAAGAACTGTATTTTGAGAGCCACTGACTTAACTAACAGTATTTCTGACCTCTTCACTGCCTTCCACTTGAGCCAAGTAACTATGCCAAAGAAACCTGAAAGCTCAAGTCATGTCCACAGAGATGAATCGGCCTCACTTTCCCTTGCTATAGCTCCGATACAGAGAGAGTGACAGGGATGACAGGGACCAAAGACCAGCCAAATATATTTTCCTTTACCCTTCCACTGTTCCTTAAAGCAGGGCTTCCCAACTGTTTTCATATCATGACAAGGGGAGAAAATGATAATCTTTCTATTCAATGGTGAAGGAATGAAGCCTCCTAAGGCTTAAAGTCACTGGCCTGGAGGTATAGGTCCTTTCCAGCTTTCAGGAGGACCCAGGGGTCAGTAGCACAGCTACTGGATGGTGTGGTTATGCCAAGTCACATGAGTTGGACATTCTGTCCTATGGGTCTCAGCACAGAGGGAGCTCTCACACTGGAGGATGTCTGTTCCCCAGCCAGCGTCATGCTCCATAAAAAGCTCAAAGGTTAGCTCAGACATGGGAACTCACAAAGTATCTGGCTGTATTTTGATGTTGAACCAGAATTGAAGATTTGATGTAACTTGTCCAGAACATTTTCAGATAAAGTGTAGTGATTAAGAGCACAGAGTCTGATTCCCAGTTCTGCCACTCACTAACCATATGATCTTGTGAAGCTAAGTTAACATCTCAGTGCCTCAATTTCTCCACCTGTAAAATGGGCACAATAATAGTGGCTACCTATTGTAAATATTAAATGAGTTAATACATATAAAGCGCCTAGAATAATTCTTGATACGTGGCAGTGTGTGCTTTATTATTATGCGGGTGCTATGGACTCTTCTGATAAGGGTCTGCTTTTCTGGGCATGACCGTACTAAATTGTAGACTTGCAGAGAAAGAGAATCCCAGAGATACCAAGAAGCAAGATGTTAACCTCAGGGGCGCCTGGGTGGCTCAGTTGTTAAGCGTCTGCCTTCGGCTCAGGTCATGATCCCAGGGTCCTGGGATCGAGCCCCACACTGGGCTCCCTGCTCTGTGGGAAGCCTGCTTCTCCCACTACCATTCCCTCTGCTTGTGTTCCCTCTCTCACTGTGTTTCTCTCTGCCAAATAAATAAAATCTGAAAAAAAAAAAAATTTAAAAGATGTTAACCTCAGAGCAGGGAAGGAGAGAGGTGTGTGAAGACAAGAATGATCTGAGCTTTTTTTAGTTTTACTTATGGCATACATCAGTGACTTACAGTCAAAACCTTCTTTTGTCTGTGATGGCACTAATAGACAAATTTCTACCTAATATATAAATCTATAAATATATCATTTTTTTCTTGGAAGGGGCCATGGCTCAAAAATAATCTTTACAGACCAGTCAACTCATTCACTTTTTGCCAAAGATTTTGTTTCATGGTGGTGTCAGGTGTGGTGGT
>CM053608.1:44979379-45085461 GCA_028646535.1 Procyon lotor | reverse complement strand
GTGTAGTTTAACAACCAAATTGTGGAATGTAGGATGTGCTATTTCATCATCCTACAATTTAGTTAAGAAAGTTATGCTGAAAATGAATAGTAGTTTGTTCATTATTTATTCTAAGAATTTAGTTCATAGTTACTATTACTAATATTTTTGTTAAATAAGCTAAAACAACATATTTAAGTATTTGTGTTTTTCAAGATAAAGCAAGATTGAAGGTTGAATTGAAGGATCAATTTTTACTAATTGTAGATGGTGATTTATATCTTCCAGGGAAATAACTGTATATGGGGTTATAAGTTGTTAACGTTTTTTCATATTTTGCTGGTTTAAAAGGAGAAATAAAAAAGAAATGCCCATAAAAGAAGGCCAAATTAGAAATTTGGAAACTATAGCTGCTTGGAATGTGGCCATTTCCATGATGTAAAAGTAGAGAGTGGGGGTGGGCAGGAAGCATCAGAAGGAATGAAGAAAAACTGGCTGGAGAGAACACCTTCCTACTTTCTTTACATGACAGGTTTTCTCTTACAGGGCCCATTGTGAGGCCCAGCAGTCTTGCTTACCTTCCTTTCCCAAATGAGGGCAAGAACAGCTCCTTAGGTGATGCAGTGTATGGCTGTAGATTTTAAACTCTGCAAGCCTTTGACGACTTAGACTCAGCTCCTGAAGCTTCTCTGAGGGAGAAAACTGACTTTCATTTTCTATGAAAATGTGTCCGGCCCCTGTAATGGGGAGAAAGCCCCTAGGGATTCCCAGAGTGTCTCGAGGGACCAGTGAAAATGCTGAGAACTCTACAACTTCCATATGTTTCCTTGTCTTAGGAGTAGAATTATTTGGAGGATCAGATTTAGTAGTAGACACAGCTCCTCATGTTCCCTTTAAGATCACTTCTGTAAGAAAGTATGACAAACGAATATTTATTATTTACTTTGGTCTTTGAGAGGAATGTCATTTACCTGCTCAATGATTGAGAAGTATGAATTAAAATTTTAAAAATTGAAGTGGTCATTAGCTTTTAAAAATTACAACTTATTTTTTATTTTAAAGTGATCTGACTTGGATTTAATAATAAATATATCACAGCCCTGAACTACAGAATCTGATTCCCAGAGTACCAAGGAGGTCAAGCCCTGACTCTGCTATGTGATCTTGGGAAAGTAATTTAACATCTCAGTGCCTCAATTTCTCCCCTGACAAAATGAGGACATTAAAAGGAATAGTTCTCCAAACAAAAGATCTGTGCAATGAAAACACTGGTAAAGTGTTGAGGAAAATACAGATCAACCAATCACTAAGACTGTAAAACACTTTATAGGTACTTTAAAGGTACTTGTTTGATTCTTTTTGAAGTTTTAACACTGATGACTCTTCTCATGCTTATCTACCAACTGGCTCTTTTGTTTTTTTAACAAAAAGTTTTATGTATCAAGTAATTCTTTGATTTTTAGTGTTCGGGTTTTTCTATTTCCTACCACAAAATACATGATTTGGTATACTCTGTAGTACCTTTCCCTGGATGAGGTCAGTTGAATCAGAATTAGTGATTACTTAGTACATTGCTAATTAGATATTTATTATGATATATCCCATTAGGTATATTATGACTTTAAAATGTATTTTATAGAAAAAAGTTTGAGCATTGTTAGGATACACTATTTTTTGTTTCTTAAAATTACTCAGCGAAGATATTAAGTCAGGCAAAGATTTTTGAAAAAAAATTAGAAATGAGTTTTAGTATCAAAAAATTGTAGGACTGGGGAACCTGGGGGGCTCAGTTGGTTAAGTGTCTATCTTCAGCTCAGGTCATGGTCCCAGGATCGAGCCCGATATCAGGCTCCCTCCTCTGTAGGGAGTCTGCTTCTCCTTCTGCCCCTTACCCAGCTCGCGTCCTCTCTGTCTCTCAAATAAATAAATAAAACCTTTGAAAAAAAATTTCTTAAAAAAATCATTCGATTTCTGTGTATTTTAGGATCAAATGTTACTTAGCTCTTTTATCTTTTATCGTTAATCAAGAAATATATGTTATGTAAGATTCCCCCTTTCCCAAGATTGTTACATTGATTCAGTGGCCAGCAACTATATGTTAATTGCTTCCATATTGGTATGCCACTATGCTATGAGGAATATAAAAGAAGTATAAGAAGTTTCTTTCAAAAAGTTTATAATTTAGTAAAGGAAATAACATGAAGAAATATCAGACAATGTTGTAGAGTGGAAAGAGGTCCAAATGAATCAAGAGATAGGAATTCCAATCCTTATCCAGATACTATGTAGCTGAGTGGCCTTGGACAGATCACTTAACCTCTCTGGGTCCAAGTACCTCATCTGAAAAAATGTGGGATGTGATCAACTAACTTCTTTCCTTTGTTTGAGCTATAACAGTCTATTTTTTTTTTTAAGATTTTATTTATTTATTTGACAGAGAGGAGAGAGATCACAAGTAGGCAGAGAGGCAGGCAGAGAGAGTAGGGGAAGCAGGCTCTCTGCTGAGCAGAGAGCCCGATGCGGGGCTCGATCCCAGGACCCTGAGATCATGACCTGAGCCAAAGGCAGAGAGGCTTTAACCCACTGAGCCACCCAGGTGCCCCTATAACAGTCTATTTTGAGGAATTGTGATCATTAGCACATATAACGAGTACATCGGGAGTGAAAAGTAATGATAGTAAAGATTGGGAAGACTCTGAGGAGACATGAGATTTAAGGAGGAAATTGATCTTGACCTTGATAGGTGAATAGAATTTAGACAAGCAGAATGAAGGTATTTCAACCATGATCTGAAGCCAAGAACTGAATGTTTCAGAAGAAACAAAAGATACTTGCCTACTGAGAGCAGAGTACATGTTAGAAAAGGAAAATAGGAATGAAAATCTCAGATCCTCCATAAAACTAGGCAGAGAAGTTTAGACTTCTTACCATGATCCACAGAAAGTCATTTTAGATTGAGCAGGACCATGGTACATAAAGTAATAGGATGATTAATGGGGCAGTATAATCTAGAAAAGTTTGTAACTTTCACCACCATGTTCCAGTGGGTCAGCAAATAGTATCTCCTCTTGAGAATGCCCTCCTTTAAAGAAGGAAATTTGGTTAAATAAGCCAACATGCTATATAATTGTTTGTTATCTTTTATGCACGGTAACAGGGAGAGCCCTACCCTTTTTATATTTTATGGAACTTCTTTCTAGTCATTCAACAGATATTTACTGAGTACTTAATGGAAGGCTGGCATCATTCTAGGTGCTACAGGGAGTACCAAGATGAATAAGAATTAGTCTCTACACTCATACAGTCTTCATTTAGAAGAGAAAATACCATCAGTACATAGATCACTAGAATGTGAGGTAGATTTTAATTAGCACTACAGGATCAGCATGAGCAGAATGCTTTGGGCAATTAAAGAGGAACTAGGCCTTAAAGACTGGAGGATTGAAGATTCTGCTGGTGAAGGAGAGTGTTAGGGTGGCTGTTGGTTGTTCCTAAGAATAAGGGATCATGAGGGCAACCTTTGATCTTTTTCTCCTCTGAAGTTTTGTGTTTTTATGAAAACCACAGAAGTAGGAAATTACAGAGTATATTTAGAGAATTGAAGACTCAGGAGGGTTCTACTTCCATTAATAATAGAGTAGAAAAAAAAATAATAGAGTAGAATCTATTTGACCAACCTACTTTGACTTATTATTTTTTAAGTAGGCTCCATGCCCAGCAGGGAGCCCAGCATGGGGCTTGAACTCACGACACTGAGATCAAGACCTGAGCTGAGATCAAGAGTTGGATGCTTAACCATCTGAACCACTGAGGTGTCCCCATCCCACCTTTAGATCGTAACTGTAACTCTGGGCAAAAATCTAAGAAATAACTCTGGAAGGCACTGTCGAGCAACCAAAAGCAGGGGGAAAATGGAGCACAGGGCACACTGGAAGAAAGGACTGGTGCTGGTGAATTTCTTATTTTTATAGTTTTTTGTCAGGGGACAGATCATAATTGTTCTCATATGGAACATCTAAAACTTAGTAGAAACCTGCAATATTCCTGGCCTGAGGAATGAGGGGAGTGACTATAGCAGCTGGAAAATAAGAAAACTGTGGAAAGGTGGGGCGACTGGGTGGCTCAGTCGTTAAGTGTCTGCCTTCGGCTCAGGTCATGATCCCGGGGTCCTGGGATCGAGCCCCGCATCGGGCTCCCTGCTCGGTGGGAAGCCTGCTTCTCCCGCTACCATTCCCTCTGCTTGTGTCCCTCTCTCGCTGTGTTTCTCTCTGTCAAATAAATAAAATCTTTAAAAAAAAAAAAAAAAGAAAATTGTGGAAAGGAGAGAACCATAGAGGAAGAACCCAAAACTTTTCACAGAAACTGCTCAAATCTTGGGCTAACCTTGTGAACTACACATGTTCAACTAACACTAAGAATACTGAACAGAGATTTCAGTTGCTGCCCATCACAGAGGAGACAGAGTTTGGAGTTTGAGACTAACCAAGTTTATTACCTGCTAAAATAGCAACAACAGAAAAATCAATATATTTGGTGGAATATAAAAGAATTCCAAGTCTCCAACAATATATCATTCACAATTATCTAGAATATAATCCAGAATTGCTAGATGTATACAGACATAGGAAAATTTGATCCACTTTTAAAAGAGAAATGAATGATAACAGAAACTGATCTTAGATGATACAGCTGATGGAATTAGAGGCAAGTATTTTAAAGTAACTTTCATATCTATACTCAAGGATATAAAGGAAAATATGCTGATAATGAATAAACAAATAGGAAGTCTTAGCAGAGAAATTAAAATCATAAAAAAAGAACCAAATGGAAATTCCAAAACTAAAAATTGAGAATGCTAGACCTAAAAATTATGAAGTTTATTTTATGTACTTAATACTAAATTGCAGAAAACAGGAGAATCAGTGAACTTGAATATAGAACAATAGAAATTATGCAACAACCTGAAAAACAGAGGAAGAGAAATAAAGCAGAGCCTCATGGCATAAGAAACCATATCAAAAATCAAACTATATCATTGAGTCCTAGAAGGAAAAGTCAGAATGGGGTGGAAAATATTTTTGGAGAAATAATGGCTGAAGTTTTTCCAAATTTAAGATAAGATATAAATTTACAGATCCCAGAAGCTCAACCAACCCCTAGAAGATACAAAGAAAATCGCTCCTATGCACATCATAGTCATACTGTTGAAAACCAAAGATGCAACCATGGGAACAATAGTATGCTTAATGACCTCTCATCAGAAGCAATGAACACCTGAAAACAGTGCAATATCATCTTTAAACTGCTGAAAAGAAAAAACACCCAACAATCCAGAATTCTTTTTCCAGAGACTTTAAGGATCATGGGTGGAATTTAGATTGTAAATTCCAAAAATTCCAAAAATATGTAGGAGAGTGGTATGCTCTCAGGATAGATGGATTGAAGTCAATACAACTTGCATATTAGGCAATAGGGTTTAAATTAGAAACTTCATCAGCATAAAACAAACTAGTCATTATTGTTTAACAGATCTATGCTGGATAATCTGGCAAAGTTGTGTGAGATTGGCGTTGTTACCATATATGGGGGCTTTGGGTACACTAGATAAAGCTCCCCAAGATAGGCATGGAGCTAAGTGATCACATCATGCCTTTATGTGACCCTTCCTCTAGATGGATGCTGCCCTCTCACCAGGGTCCATGGCTTGGCAAATAGAGCATGGACTGAATCTCTGTCCCAGTTGCCCCCTAAAACAGATACACATGATAGATTGGAAAGAACAAGATGAACATGAGGGAAATCTGTAAGATTGGATGTAGAGAGGCCTCAGGGCCAAGGACGAGCCACCTAGGGCTCTGACATTTTCAGTTTGGATGACCAAAGGGATGGCAGGACCCTTAACAGATACCTGAGGTAGGAGAAGGCGATTTACAAACAACTGGGAATCTAAGACTGAAGATCCAGATCTGGAAGTCATTTATTTATTTTTTCTTTTAAGATTTTATTTATTTATTTGACAGATCACAAGCAGGCAGAGAGAGAGGGGGAAGCAGGCTCCCCGCTGAGCAGAGAGCCCGATGTGGGGCTCAATCCCAGGACCCTGAGATCATGACCTGAGCCGAAGGCAGAGGCTTTAACCCAGGTGCCCAGAGCCACCCAGGTGCCCCTGCAAGTCATTTAATGAGATGTGTTAGTTTGAAGTCGAAAGGAGTCAATGAAATCACCTGAACTAACACTGAAAATGGAAGAGATGAGGGGTGTGAATGGGACTAGAAAATCTTATGGGATTTAGTGGAAGGAAACGGAGTCAGGGTCCTAGTACAGCTGAAACAAAGTTACGTTAGAAACAACTAAAATTTCCCACCCTTTTTTTGAAGAATTTTTTTTAAAAGATTTTATATATTTATTTGAGAGAAAGAGAGAGAGAGAGAGAGAGAGAGCGCATGCACGAGCAAGGAGGAGAAGAAAAAGCAGGGTCCACAATGAGCAGGGAACCAGACCTAGGGCTCCATCCCAGGACCCTCAGATCATGACCTGAGCCAAAGGCAGATACTTAACCAACTGAGCCACCCAGGCTCCTCCTTGAATTTTTTAAAATGGAAGTAATTTATTAGATTGGTAGCATCTTAGGATTTGGAGGTTACTTTGTAGAAGGTCTTAGTAGACGTATACAATAGGCCTCTGCTCTTAATAACTTAATGTTACTGTTTTCCAACCTTAACATACTGTAAAATATTAATTGTATTTTATAAAAATTGTAAAATATAAATTATTATTCACATTTGCATGGAGATAAAAAAAATTATCCTACATACCTTTTCCCCATGTTATTGAGAAATAATTGATGTACATCACCATTGTAAGGTTTATGGTGTATAGCATGATGGTTTGATTTACATAGATTGTGAAATGATTACCACAGTAGATTTAATGAACATCCATTGTGTCATATAGACAAAAAGAAGAGCATTTGTCTCATAACCAAAAATTTGTACCTTTTGACCACCTTCCTCCATTTCCCCCCCTCCCAGCTCCTTCCCTCTGGTAACCACAAATCTGTTCTTTTATTCAATACATTTGGTGGGATTTGTTTTTTAGATTCCGCATGAAAGTGAGTTTAAGTTAGTTCACTAACAAACTTAAAAGGGGTATTGCTGTTTAGTATCTGAAGTTTTTACATTTTATTTCCCCGGATGCCCTTTTAAAACTTCATATTTAAAAGCAAATTAAAAACAAAATAAACTTTAAAAAGAAATAGAAAAAGAGGGGTGCCTAGGTGGCTCAGTCAGTTAAGTGTCTTAACTCTTGATTTTGGCTCCAGTCATGATCTCAGGGTGGTGAGATCAAGCCCGGTGTTGAGCTCCATGCTGGGCATGGAGCCTGCTTAAGATTCTCTCTCTCTCTCCCTCTTCCTCTCCTCCCCTCTAAAAAAAAAAAAAGAAGAAGAAGAAGAAGAGAAATAGAAGAAGAATGCAGGCATGTATTTATTTATGCCTTGGTTCCAAAAAGTATTACAGCTACACATATACACTCATAAATAGAATTTTGTAGATTTTTTTAAAGTAGGGCAAAGAGAGAATAGAGAATAAGTTGAAAGAAAAAGTTGGTATATATAAATATGTCACAAACTTCTACAAAGTTCCCAAATCAAACAGTTATATCAGCTCTCAGCCTTCTTTCAAATAGGGACAAAGATGTCCAGTAAGTTAGAAGACAGAAAATCAGAAGTAAAGTTCTTTCTGAAACTTGGACCTATCATACAGAGACTTCTAAAAGATGCCAGCAGATGGTTTTCTCAGCACTATCCCTGCGGCCAATACAAATATGTATTGCACAGTTTCTTATAATCAAGCTGGGGGCATAATAAAAAAGCATTTTTCAATGAAAATAGTGCTATAGAGGTGAAAAAAGCACTTTATGAGTGAGCTTTTCTATTTATTATCAGGCTTCATCCAGAGAAATCGTTTAGAGATTGGATAAATACTTAGAGATTGGATAAACTCATATTCAAGCCTCTCGTGAATGTTGTATAAAACTTTGGGTAGCAGATAATTCAAGGTTGTCTTTTTGGTAAGAAGGTGGAGTGAAAAATTCTCTTGGTCGACTCAGTTTGAAGGGTTCAGGCCTTTGTGTATCCAGCGGCACAGAGAAGCATTCAACCTTGCTCTGATTAACTTTTTATTATCTTTACAATATGAATTAGCATTTTTCACCAAGTATTTCCATGATTTGGAAAGCAGAAGAGTGGGAAGAAGAATAATTCCTTGATAGCCATTTCTTTTCCAACTCTGATTAGGCTTTTTTAAATATCCAAGTCTAAGAGGTTTGGGGAGACCCCATGAACTCTCACAAGGAAAAACAAAACAAAAATAACAAAATCTCTGCATTTGTAAAACTAATGTGTTCAGAAGTCCTCATCCTCAAATTTAAGTTATTTTCTATTCTAAAGCGTCTTCTTGCTTTAGGGTGTTGTCACTTTTTAGGCCTCTTCACTTTGATTTCCAAAGGAAGAAGTTTGCATTGATGGACCTTTCTTTTCAAATGCACATGTAGGACCAGTAGCAAAGGTGTAGGACCTCCTTTGGGAGTAATCTTTCAAATTTCTTCTGGAGCTCAAGCCAGGCAAATTTATGTTTCCTCCAACAGAGATGTAGCAAATACTGCCCTCTACCGAGGGGAAGCTCAGGATGGCTTGATTATGTTAACGTTCAAGTGCTAGTCTTCAGCTACTGAGTTCAGTGAATTTGGTAGAATCATGTTGTTACTAATTACTTCGTCATTACTGTATACATTCTTATTAAAATCATTATATTCAAAAATAGACAACAGGATGGAAACGTATTTCAGCCTTGGTCACATACATTTATTACCTTCTGTAGTCTGTACAATCAGATATTATAATGTCTGAGGCATTAAGAATAATGTTTAAATTTCCATTTGTTTTAAACTAGCTGATAAAATTTTTTTTGCCAGTGGGAAATTAAGGCAGTTGTTACAGCATTGTTTTAATAAATGAGTTTGTAAAATAATTCTAGTAATAGTTGAGCTGTTTTTCTTCCCCTACCAATATTTTTTTCAGTGTCTGCTAGATGGCTAATATCTAGATTAGTCATTTCAAAGAACTAGCTGTTTGTGCAGCTGAAATAAGTTTTCTCTCATTCTGTATGACGTGAATGGATTAATTATATATGGTTAATTGTCAGTAGAGGATCACATTAAATACGTTCTAACCAAAAGCTCCTTTAAAAAAAACTAACCAATGAAATAGTTACAACATACATACATTTGTATATGGAATGTTTTTGAAGTGTCATGCTATCTGTGTTCCTAGATATGAAGAATATGGGTTCTCTTCTTATGTTAAATCCTCCATCTAATATATTGTTCGACTAACTTGTTTAGTTCCCATTTTTCTAGACCCTGGTTTGCTTAGGGTTGGCTTGAAGCTAAACAAATTTTAGAAGCCACAAGAAATAAGACCCCTTAATCCAAAGTGTGCCCATGGCTTCTTATAAAATCTAAAGCTTAAGGTCGCCTGGCTGGCTCAGTTGATGGAGCATGTGACTCTTGATCTTGGGGTTGTGAGTTCGAGCCTCATGTGGGATCTTGAGATTGTGAGATTACTAAAAAAAATAAATAAACTTAAAAAAAAAATCTTAAGCATAAACCTCTCGTTCCCTTAATTCAGAGATTTTAGATACTAGTAGGAGAGTCTAGCCAGGCTGAATAATCTCATGGGGAAGCCAGGTTCTAGGATGAGGTTAGTGAAGGTCTATGAGGGAGGCCATGAGTTCATTTCCCTCAGCCTTAAAAACCAAAGAAGCAGGCCTGTTCTTCATAGACTTGAGGCTGCTTTCTCACTATCCCTCACACTATAGTTAAATTGAAAACTGAATCTGAATAAAATACTTGGGCAAGACTTTCTGATTCCAAAGCATTTAGGGTTTTTCTGAGTGGAGGGATATTTATTTATTGTTGTTAATTCCTTTGACATGGTTGAACCCAGTATCCCACTTCCACAAGAAGCAACTCTTGAGTCCCCTGAAGTTTTTTATGTGTATTAAACACTTCATCCTGGTCAGATGCCAGCTCATTGTTTGACAAGTTATAGTCTGGTTTACTCAATCCCAGGTGGTTAGTATAATCCATTTCGGTAATTCCTACCATCTCCTTGAGATTGTAATCCAGGATTACAATTGTAATTTTTTGTAATTTCCTTAGATCTGTATTGGCGCTTACATTCAGTGATACTTGTTAGTCATAATGATGATGTTAATGATTTCCTACTTCTTCAATATTCTTCTAATGGTGTGTTTTTAATTTATCTCCACACTTTACATTTTGGCTTTCTGTGCTATAGGCAATAAGTCAGATGTCTTTGTGCCAGTTGTTGGGGTTTCTGTTCCCCAAATGAGCTGGAAGTATTCCTAGGAAAAAACGCAGCACAGTGCTTTTCATATATAGCAGGCGCTTAATAGATCTCATTTGATGTGGTTTGAGTTTTAAGAAAGTTGTCAGTTCTGGAGTCTCCAGAATTAGATATGGCCAGAATTTGGAGATTTATTACATACACAAAGCTAGTCGAGTCATGGTGAGAAAAGAGTGCAGTTGCCTCTGGTTTGCCACACTGATTTTTTTGTTTGTTTGTTTAGTCATTGTTTCTACAAACTCTGTTAAAAATGCACCCCCCCCCCAAAGAGTACTATATTTGGCCATCGAGGGGAGAAAGAGTTTAGTAAAGATCTGGTAGTTCGGGGTATGCTGCCATTGAGACTCCGTGAGTCAAGCAATAAAACTTTGCCTCAGCACACCAGAGAACACCTTCTGGAGTAGAATGTGTAAGAGATGGTAGTATTTTCTGGAACGGTGAGCTATTTCCCTGTTGGATGTTATGGACTTCGTAGTAATGAGATTTCTCATAGGAAGGGGCCATATTACCAATCTTGGGAAATTCTGTACTCTACAAATACACATATTTCAGTGCTTTGTTCTTCTAATTATTATCTTTATTGATTTGATACACCCAGTTGTTTTAACAAATTCATATGATATTCTTAGTTTGTTTTGAAAAGAACGCACTCACCCTAATTCCATTAAAGTGCTTTTTTCTGTTAAAAAGTACTTCTCTTTAAGATACAACGTATTGTCATTTCTGTGTACACAAAGCAAGATGCCACACATACTTGTTTAATGAGGAATTATCAGGGTGACAGTACGAGGAATTTATAAAGAGGAGTCTATAGAGATAAAGAGTAACCCTGAGGACAATATCATCTAGACAGCGCTTGAAATAATAATCATCCTACTTGAGCTGAAATAATGGTGGCAGAACAAGCATTAGCCGGGCAGAGAAAAAAGAAACTCAAGCTGACAGCTCATTCGTGTGTGCTCGAGTGGATCAACCGCTCCTTGCAGGGCAGAAGGCAGCCCGACGGTGAGGCTCGTGCATTTCACACGGGCGTGGCTTTGAGAAAATCCCCACTCCCGGCACCAGGGTCAAACCACAGCGGACAACTGTGCCGGTTCTCATGCAGGAGAAAGAAGACAGCAGGCAAGCTTTTTATTCCTCAAAGTTTGTTAGAGGAACTGGGCTACGTATGTATAATCCAGCTGTATACTCCCGGTAATTAAGGAAAACAAACGCTCTTTGCAAACTCATTACAGATTTAAAGTTCTTTAAGTTTTCATCAGGTTTCCACAGAAACAAAGAGTTGGAAACAATAGTGGAGAATGCACCAAGCATCGAATAAGTGGATTTTAATTGTTTCTGTTTAGAAAATTATTCAGATAACCAGCCACATCAAAGACTATTAAACTTTTTAATTGCTCAGGTAGAAAGACGGAGAATGTCATCATTATCTATCATAAGAAGAATCTGCATAATGCTACTTGAATTTTGAGCTAGAATTACGTACTCAAGGATGCTACCAACTGAAGTGGCATTTCGTACTCAAAAATAATCACGTGCGTTAATTATTCATAGGACACAATGCAGGAATTTACAATACTAATTACGGTTTCAGAAGGTGTCTCGTGCTATGGTTTACTTACGGAAGAGGATCAACTAATGCAAACAAAAGTACAAATACTTGCAACTGCTGTAGACACCCTGTGCATGCAGTTCGGTGGTATGGTAGGTTGAAAGGGTCGAGAAATGGGTCTTTGTGTTTTGCCAAGTTCTTGTAAGGTTTAGTACAAAACTTGTATTTTTTTAAGCAGTCGGAGTTATCATTGATTCTGAAGAATAATTGGTGGTAATGTGTTCGCTTATTCACTGGTCTTGGGCAAGATCCCGTTCCCTGGTGGGCTAGGCGCTACGGACACTCAGGTGAACGAGAGAGTACTGACCCTCCCGGGACTCCCCGTCTCGTACAGTGGAGTAGATGAGTGTGGCAAGGGCAACTTGGAGTAGATTTTAGCGCCTCGAGCTCTTTAGTATATGCACATATGGTGACTGTTTTACACACTCACTCTTCCTTATTTGGGGAGATGCAGGGGATCAGATAGCTGAAAAACAAAACCACAGAGTATACTTTGGACTCAGTAAGGATTTTCAGCATTGTTTTGCCACATCATTCTGTTTCTACTCTTTTGTCATAATTTATTTTGTTTCTCTCCCTTTTGAAAAATATAGAAAAATTAAAAAATAAAGATGACAAATATTATAAAATACAGTCCTCTATCACTCAGACCACTTAGAGATAACAATTGTTAGCATTTTTACATATTTACTTGGCCTTTTTCTTACATATATAGAGAGAGCAAAATAGATACCTCAGTACAAATATAATTTTGAAGTATGCTTTTTTCCCCACTTTTATCGTAATCTTGTTTCCATGTCATAAAATGTTTCAGAAACATTGCTCTGTGTTGGTAATATATTCCATCATATCAGTGTGCCATAATTTATTGAGCCATTCCTTTGGTGTTATATTTGAAAGCTGGTTTTGGTTCGCATAGTTATAAATAATTCTGTATATAGCCTTTGGTTGAATTTCTGATCGTTTCCTATAGATCGATTTCTAGAAACACAACAACTGGGTCAAGTTTATGACTTCTTTCAGGGTTCTTAATACGATCCAACCAATTTTTTTTGGAGCAACTAAACTAATTTATTTTTTTAGCAGCAATGACGTCTCATTCCCTACTTGCCAACATTGAGTGTGTGATTTATTTTTCTTTGCAGAATTGCTATATGAAAAATGATATATCATTCTTATCTTGTCTTTCTCTGGTTGCCAAGGAGCTTGACTATATCTTGCATTTGTGCATTAGCCCCTTAGACTTTTTATACTTTTTGTTCCATGAGCTGTCTATTCATATTCTGTATCCATTTTTCTGTTGGAATGCTCTTACAATTTAAGTTTCATTGCAGTCAGTCCTTGTCCTTCCCAGTTTCCTTTTTCATATCAGCTTGTTTTCTCTCTCTGACTTTGTGTTTTTATTTGACTGGGTCCGTGTCTTCTTTCTTCTATAGGGATGCCACATAATTTTCTAGCTCTTTTCCTTCTAGTTCATATAAATCACAAGTTTTATTTTTAGAAAAAGTTTTATACCACACCATAAAAATTCCAAAATTGATTAAGAATAATGAATGGACATTGGGGTGCCTGGGTGACTCAGTCAGTTAAGCGTCTGCTTTTGGCTCAGAGTCCTTGGATTGAGCCCCATGTTGCTTCGGGCTCCCTGCTCAGTGGGGAGTCTGCTTCTCCCTCTGCCCTTCCCCCTGTTCATACTCCCTGTCTCTCTCAAATAAATTAATAAAATCTTAAAAAAAAAGAAATGAACATAAAACAAATGACAATATGTTTCACATATCTGTATCAATTATGTAAAACCAGTCGTGCTACAAAAGTTAGACATCTTTTACTTCATGTGCTGGACTTGCTAAGGACTTTTAAAATATGAATTTTTCTTTTTTTTTTCCCCCAAATACATTTATTTTATTTTTTCAGTGTTACAAGATGAATTGTTCATGTACCACACGCAGTGCTCCATGCAATACATGCCCTCCTCAATACCCACCACCAGGCTCGCCCAACCTCCCACCTCCGCCCCTCCCAAACCCTCAGTTTGTCGCTCAGAGTCCACAGTCTCTCATGACTCATTGCCCCCTTTGACTTCCCCCCATTCACCCTTCCTTTCCTTCTCACAATGAAAATATGGGCTTTTCCTAGTAAATGTCTCTGTGGAAAGTATAGATATGTTTCAGTTAGCTATTGCTATGTAACAAGTCACCCCCAAAATTCAGTGGCTTAAAAAATAAACATTTATTACTGCTCTCTAATCTATAGGTCAGTTGATATATTTTGGGTTCACTTATGCATCTGCAGTCAGCTTTGCTGGTCTTGGTTGGGTTCTGTCATCCACTGTGGGTGGGCGGGGACAGCTGGCTATAGGCTGGCCTAGGGTGCTTTCTCAGCTTAGACAGTTGTCTCTCCTTATGTTCTCTCCATCAGCAGGCCAGTGCAGCTGTTGCAAAACAGCAGAAGCACGCAAAGCTTCTTTTTTTTTTTTTTTTTTTAAGATTTTTATTTATTTGACAGAAACATAGCGAGAGAGGGAACATGAGCAGGGGGAATGGTAGCGGGAGAAGCAGGCTCCCTGCTGAGCAGAGAGCCCGATGCAGGGCTCGATTCCAGGACCCTGGGATCATGACCTGAGCCAAAGGCAGACGCTTAACGACTGAGCCACCCAGGTGCCCCAGCACGCAAAGCTTCTTGAGACCTAAGCTCAGAACTGGAAAATTGTGGCTTTTGCCTCATTCTGTTGACCGTGGTAAATTACAAGTCCCGCCCAGATCAAAGAGTTAAGCAGACTGCAGGCCTTAATGGGAGAGATGGAAAGTCACAATCCAAAGAGTGTAGACAAAGAAGCAAGACCAATTGGGGCCATTATTATAACCAGACTACCCCACATAGACATTCTTCATTTCTCCAAAAATATTTTAAATAGGTTTTAAATGATCATAACTTTTTAGAGAATCTTTAACTTAATCCACTTGAATGCCACAAGCACATTTATAGAGTGAATACCAGGGAAAGAGGATCAGTAGTCCTGTGGTATGTCACCTTATGTGCACTTTGGGTGGCGCACAGGGCCAGATAAGCCAATTTGTGAGCACCTATGTGTTTTGATGAAGACATTTACTAAATTTCTATTATATAATTAGAAGAAAAATAAATTTACAAAGATACTTGAAATATAGCAAATATTGAATTTGAACAAAACTTGTAAGTAAAATCTCTTCAAATTTAATGACAAAAGTTGGCTCCATGAACACAACTTTTTATTTTTATTTCTTAAAGATTTTATTTATTTGACAGGGAGAGATCACAAGTAGGCAGAGAGGCAGGCAGAGAGAGGGGGGGAAGCAGGCTCCCAGCTGAGCAGGGAGCCTGATGCGGGACTCAATCCCAGGACCCTGGGATCATGACCTGAGCCAAAGGCAGAGGCTTTAACCCACTGAGCCACCCAGGCACTCCGAACACAACTTTTTAAAAATTAACTTTGATTTGAAGTGGCTAAGTGCAGCTCCTGATTAACAATTTTTAATGATAATAAAGTTTTTAAAATTTAAATTCAGTTAGCCAACATACAGTACATCATTAGTTTCAGATGTAGAGTTCAGTAATTCATCAGGCACATGTAACACCCAGTGCTCATCACATCACGTGCCCTCCTTAATGTGCATCACCCAATTACCCCATCCTCCATCCACCTCCCTTCCAGCATCCCTCAGTTTGTTTCCTATGGTTAAGAGTCTCTCATGGTTTGTCTCCCTCTCTGATTTTTTTCTCATTCAGTTTCCCTCCCTTCCTCTGTGATCCTCTGTGCTGTTTCTTATATTCCACATATAGGGAGTGAAACCATTTTCCTTCTCTGACTTATTTCACTCAGCATAATACCCTCCAGTTCCATTCATGTCTATGTAAATAGTAAGATGTCATCCTTTCTGATGGCTCAGTAATATTTCATGTATATATACGTACCACGTCGTCTTTATCCCTTCCTCTGTCGGTGGACATCTGAACTCTTAGTTTGGCTATTGTGGACTTGGCTGCTGTAAACATTGAGGCGCTGGTGCCCCTTCGGATCACTACATTTGTTTGTGTCTTTAGGGTAAATACCCAGTAGTGCGATTGCTGGGTCATAGGGTAGCTGTATTTCCAACTTTTTGAGGAACCTCCATACTGTTTTCCAGAGTGGCTGCACCAGCTTGCATTCCCACCAACAGTGTAGGAGGGTTCCCCTTTCTCTGCATCCTCACCAACATCTGTCGTTTCCTGACTTGCTCATTTTAGCCATTCTGACTGGTGTGAGGTAGTGTCTCATTGTGGTTTGGCTTTGTATTTCCCTGACGCCAAGAGATGTGGAGCATTTTTTTGTGAATCTGTTGGACATTTGTATGTCTTCTTCAGAGAATTGTCTGTTCGTGCCTTCTGCCCATTTCTTGACTGGATTATTTGTTTTTTGGGTGTTGAGTTTGATAAGTTCTTTGTAGATCTTTATCTGACATGTCATTTGCAAACATCTTCTCCCATTCTGTAGGTTGTCTTTAGTTTTGTTGACTGTTTCCTTTGCTGTGCAGAAGCTTCTTATCTTGATGAAGTCCCAATAGTTTATTTCGCTTCTGGTTCCCTAGCCTTTGGAGATGTGTCTAGCAAGAAGTTGCTGCAGCTGAAAGGAACACGATAATAAAAATTCTTAAGTATGATCTGAAGGAAACTTGAAGAGAAATTTTTGATAGTTACCGTCTTGTGTGAACAAGAATCAAGCTTGCATGGAGAATGTACTCAAGTTAAGGCGTGGTATAAATGGGAGTATATCAGTCTGGGCTGTGATGTGGATTTTGAAATCACTGGGCCTTTGATCTGGGGAGCCCTGGTGCTTAACTGTAAGAGCTAAACATGAACTATTGGGGTTGCTGCTACTCACCTCATCCCCGCTCTCTCCTGCTGTGCTACTGTGAAGAAGCATTAGTTGAATGTGCCGTAAAACCGAAATCAAATTTTATCCCCAATACGAAATCCTTTATGCTTTTGTCAGACTACAAAGGAGAAAGTATATGTTCAGCCTTATGTTTTATTTTCTTTTTTAAAGGTCCCCTCTACTCCTTCAGATTAAGAAAACCTTGGAGGAAAAACTGTCCCTGACAATCTCACACGTGTGAGATAAGTGATCAGACACCCATTATAAAAATGACCCCCAAAAAAGCATTATTGTTTTTGCTGTTTAAAAGTAACTCACGTTCATGGGGCAGGGGTGGGGGTGGCAGAGATCAGAACAGTTAAGAAAAAAACAAAATTCATCTATTACTCCATCACCCAAAGATAACTGCTGTTAACATTTTGGTTTATATCTTCCTAGACTTTTCCTACGTACATACTAGCATATACAACAAAGGCTTGCCTTGGGAGTGGGGAGTTTGGGCCAACAAAGAAAGAGCAGGATTTTTTTTTTTGTAGGTGGTTCAATTGTTTTGGAGACAAATGGGTATAAAAGAAAGAAAAAGCGTGCTCCTTGGGCTGTGTTGTGTTTTATGCGCCATTCATTCATTCACTCAGTCAATATGAAGCCCTTCCAACATGCCACGTGCTGGGGCAGGGGGTGTTCATTCCGTGGGTCTTGAGCCTTCCCCCACATGTGGTACTGATGGTATTATTACCAAAGAAGTGGGAGTGAGGGGGCCTGAGACAGATGCTATTTTTGTCATCTCTAAATGACTTCTTGGAAGACTAAGGCACCTGGCTGGCAGATATCTTGGTGGACCGGAGACAGCACGAAGGACCCGAGGAGGCAGCTTTTACCTGCTAAGTACAAAGGCAGAAACAGACTGGAGTCAACCAAATTGTTCACTTGTTTAGGCTGCATGACCTCATGAGCTCAGGACAAGGTTATTTGATTAGTTAGTAAAGAAAATAGCTACTATTCATTAAGTATCTGTTGTATACCAAACTTGCTTTTCACCTGAACTCTGTAAATAGCATTTATTGAGCAATTACTGTGTGGAGGCCATTATTGTAAGATTTTACACGTGGTCAGTAAAGCGAGGCCTCAAGGACAAACCTGAGACATGTCCTGCCATGATCCCCCATTTACAGATTAAGAAATGGAGGTTCAGAGGGATTGCTCAAGGTCACATGACTAGAAGCGACAGACCAGTGATTCCAAAGCATCTTAACATGGTTTCTGCCCAGTTGTTTGACTTATTTATGTAATGAAAAATAGCATTTCTGAGTAATAAAGAAAACCCCTAATCTCTCACCAAAATCAATCCTGAAAGTTTGTCACTTCTTGGATACTTCACCATCAATGCCAGTATAAGAAAGCAGTCTTTTAGATACCTTCCAAAAACGTCCTATTTTAAATTAATATTAATCTTATTGGAGCTGATTTCCTTGGAGAAAAGATGTCTTTCTTCAATTAATGCATTTCATTCTTCCCATTTTTTATAAGGATTTATTTATTCAAAGGGGGGATGGGACAGAAGGAGAGGGTGAGAGTCTTAAACTCCTTGCTGAGCACAGAGCCCCAGGAGGGGTTCACGACCTTGAGATCGCGAGTTTGATGCTTAACTGACCGTGCCACCCAGGCACCCCCATTCTTCTTACTTTTTAAAAAGTAATATTGTTATCTTTTTGTGGCCTAAATTGGGATTTCCTTGGCAATGATTAACGGTTCTTAGTGTTAATGACCCTTTTTATTGTGGTGGTGGTAAAATAATACATAATGTAAAATTTGCCATTTTAACCATTTTAAAGGGTACAGATCAGTGGCATTAAGTACATTCACATTGTTGTGCATCCATCACCACTGTCCATTTCTAGAACTCTCTTCATCCTAAAGTGAAACTCGGGATCCATTAAAAACAGGAGCCCTTCATTGCCCCCATCACCATTGTTTTTAAAGGAGACAGATAAGTATATAAAGCTTAATTTTCTTTATGTGAATGAGCACATAATTATTTTAGGGATGCAAAGGAAGGGGACATTTGCTAATATAACGGCAAATGCAGAACCTTCTGACGAAGGTATATAATTTGTAAAAATAGCTGAGTGGGCAGAATCCTGATTTTCAGTTGCCCTAGGCACTTCAGGGCCCTCCTGATGATGATTTTCCCTGGGCATGTAGTTATCCTGATAGAAATCACATCCGTGCATAAAGAACGAGTTTAATTATACATAACTACATACCTAAGATGAGCGGTTACATTTTTTTACATATAATTCCTGATTTACAAAAGATGAGACGCTAAATCCTAACTGATCTCAAAAAAAGTGGTGTGTGTCACCCTCAGAGCCCGAGAGTCTTGTTGTAGGAGTTTAGCTGGTTCCCCGAAGAGGCCGTATGTGGCCTCCTCCCCGCTGTAGGGGATTATTTTCTTTATGTGGGATCCCACAGTCTCCGTTGGTCCCTGCCATGACTCTGGGGTATGGCAGGTACACAAAGACTGATGTAGGGGTTTGGATATGGTCGGTAATGGAACAAAACTAACTGGTCCTGTTGAGAATGACACTTTTTTTTTTTTAAGATTTTATTTATTTGACAGAGAGAAACACAGCGAGAGAGGGAACACAAGCAGAGGGAGTGGTAGCGGGAGAAGCAGGCTTCCTGCAGAGCAGGGAGCCCGATGCGGGGCTCGATCCGGGACTGGGATCATGACCTGAGCCGAAGTCAGAGGCTTAACGACTGAGCCACCCAGGCGCCCCGAGAATGACACCTCTTTATGTCCTCAACTTGTCAGTATTGAGCCTAATCGTTAGGGCTCAAAATAACCGAAATAAAAAGCAGCCAAAGTGATCTGATTGCTAACGCGTGCCCCAGGCACTGTGCTAAAAGGCTTTACACATACTCTTTTGCGGAATCGTCACAATCCTGTGAGCTAGGAGTCAAACTCCCATTTTAGAGATAGGAAGACTAACGGAAGAGAAAGATGATGTGACTTGCCAAAGGTACGCCATTAATAAGTAACAGAGGATTCACTCCTGGTCCATCACAGGCTTAACAGCGGGGTTCCCTCCTAAGAGAGCTGAAGTTAAACAGACAAACCAGCAAACCCCACACTCCAGTCCCTGTGTGGCCCAGTGAGTAGGGGGATCTCAGGTAAGGCCAGGTGCTGGGGCTGGGGGTAAAGGCTGCCCAGCCGAGGGAGGGAAATGGGAAAGCAAGGGTCCTCTCTTCTGGCCCCATTTGTTACCTGGTTGGTGAGAGCAGATGGGGGAAAGGGACATCTCTAAGCAGATTTCCAAAGGAGCAAGGTCATTCTTTGTGCTCGCTCCTATTTCCTACCCCTTTACCCAGGGTCTCATAATTCTGCACCCTTCTTAGAGCTGCTCTTCCTTTCGGGAACCACTTCCCAGAGCATCACTCTCTGATCTACTCTCACCTCCCCACACCTCCATGAGAGGTCTCTTTTCCTGAGGGTGACATGTTTCAGCTGCTTGTTAGGAGAGTGTAGGCTTAAACGGTTGGGCTCCGCAGCGGGGATCATGGTCTCCCCTCCTTACAAGTCCCTAATTGTCCCAGGAACATAGCCAAATCTGCATCTCTGGAAGAAGTTTTGATGCAAATGACTCCCCAAGTGAGGGAGCATTTCTGGACAGGGAGGAATGTTGATGGATTCTGCCAGAAATTGAGGGGGCTCAGCCGTCTGTGTCCCAGGGATGGGTCCTGGTGATCCAGGAGTGCTTCAGAGTAGCCCTAGCCCACTCAGGCCCCGGTCTTGTCCACACTCTGGCAGGGCCAGAAACACTCATCCACGTGCAACTTAAAAAGACAGGTAATTCCCTTGCCAGGAATGTTCCTAACCCCAAAGGATGTGTTTGCTGATGGTTTTCATAATTTTCAGGAATTAAATTCATGTTTTGGGTACAAGTACCTTATATCGTAGGTGGCGCCTTTTTGGATAATTTTGTGAACCTTGACTGTTGTACCCACCTCGCATTTAGAGGGAGCACGCTGCACCAAATTGTGCTCCAGGCCTCTCTGCTTCTGGTCATTAACCCCTCTGGTATTTCCTACAGAAGTTAGCCACGTTCACTACACTGCACCTGAACAACTCTATTTCATATTAAATGAGAAAGATTTTCTGATGATTTCACTCTGAAACGTGGTCTTTATTTCAAAATGGCGACAGAAGAGTTGGCACACCATGATAAGAGGGCCCATTTAACAGCAGTGACAGCTTGCAGTTGAGCCAGAGCAAGGATTTGTTGAGACATGTTTACAGTTACGTCATATGAGTTACAAAATGGAAGGCTGGGGTGGCTCGAGATAGTCTTTCACTCCCCACCACACTCTTGTCTTCTCTCTTGCCCCTTTTCTGGGTCACGCTTACACTAACGGTAGACACCCTCCTCAGCCCACAGTGAAAACACTGCTCCTTTTGGTCAAGTCACCCCGAAAGCTGCCACCTAAATCAGACTGTGACCAGAAAAAGAATTTTCAAATTCAGGGCCACTGGAATTGGCTTCAGTTTTCTAGTCTTCATTTTCATTTTAATTACAGCCACTTGGAGCCAGTGACTATCTGGAACTGTCAAAAAATTTCGATACAGTATTCTTACGAAGCATTCCCCAGTTTACGCTGGCAAAGAGGACCCAAGCTCGAAGATTCATCACTCTCATTGATAACTTCTATGATTTCAAGGTAAGGATGTAGTACATTTTTCTCAAGACTAAACACTTTGGACAGTGGAGTCAGATGGCCTGGATCGGAATCCTGGTTTATTCTCTCTGCCTCAGCGTCCTCATCTACAAATTGGGGGATGATAGTATGTCCTTCCGAGAATTGTTGAGGACAAAATAAGCTAATACGTGAAAAGCACTCAGAGTGATGCTTGGCACAAGCCAAAGGCTGTATACATAGTATCAGTGATAGCAGTAAAAAGTAGGAGGATTGTCAGGCTCCCATCCCAAGACACTGCGATGTTAACGATGCTGTCGTAGACATAGAATGACCTAGAACGTGCACACTCTGGTGATGTACAACAGGATGTCTTACCCAGGCTGAGTGCTCAGTCAGTTCACGAGTTGCATGAATAAATGATTGGACTGAAAAAATAATGAATGAACAGATGAATGAGTCATGAGGGACCCTCCTCACTATTGGAGCTCTCTCTCTCCCTGAGACCCAGAAACCCTCATAACTAGCATTGCATCATCTTGTTTGTTTGTTCGTTCATTTAAGCCATGAGCCTATGTCTGTTCATCAGATACAGTACAGCCTGCTGATTAAAGAATAGACTTTAGGGCCAGGCTGTCCGCCTGGAGGACCAGCTTAATCACTCGAGCCACAGTTGCCTTCTGTAGGAAAAAGGGGGAATAATGGTACTTATTCCATATGGTTGTTGTGAGGATTAAATGAGCACATAAGGCACATTCAGTGAAGGTGAGCCACTATTAATAGTCTCTCTCTGTGGGGCGCCTGGGTGGCTCAGTCTGTTGAGCATCCAATTCTTGGTTTCAGCTCAGGGTTGTGATCTCAGGGTCGAGAGATCGAGCCCCCTCATCGGGTACCATGCTCAGCGGGGAGTCTGCTTGAGATCCTCCCTCTCCCTCTGCCCCTCCCCGCCATGCTCAGGCTTGCTCTCTCATAAATAAATAGATCTTTTTAAAAAATATATCTGTAAATACATATTTATAGTAAAAGCATGACTGCAAAATAGAGTTAAATATCATTTTACTAGTAGATATAATTTTTCTCCTCATTGTGCAGAAATAGAGCAGTAATTCTAAAATTGAAGAGATTTTTTAGGAGAGAAGTAGCGGAATCCAATGGGAGGAAGAGGTGAAATTTTAATGTTTCTTTTATTCATTAACTCAACAACCTTTCTCATGCCAAGTGCAGCACTAAATGTTAGAAATTCAATGACAGGCAAAGCCAGATCTGGTGCCTGCCTTTGTAGAGCTTACAGTCTAGTGTCAGAGAAGCACTAATCAAATACCCACAGAACTAAATGTGAAATCACCCCTGAAGGCTGGTCTCTTGGAAGGATTGAGAGAGGAGTATGGTGCCGTGAGGGTCTGGGGGAGAGTAGACTGATCTCTGGGGGGTTGAGAATAGACCTAGGAAAGTCCTGCTGAGGATGGCCTACTGATCAGAGTCCCCTGGGCTACTGTAGATCCACGTTCCAGAGCCTACCCCACCCCCAGCCCAGTAAATGAACCCAGATCCTAGGGGATGGACCTGAAAACCTGCACGTTCGCAAGCCCCTCCACTGCTTCTTATAAGTGCTGAGAAGTGATGTCTACACTCCAATGCAGGGAGGACCTTTGCAGCAAAGTCCCTGTGGCAGGCCTGAGCACGGAGGGCAGCTAGCTTGGCCCAGTGGCAGTGCTGAGAGGAGCCTGCCATAGCGAGGGGCATCCACATGTCCCACTCACTCCCAGGGGGCTGGCGTACATGGGCTCAAGGAGGCAGGAGAGGCAGGAGGCTGAGCACACCAGAGCTTGGGGTTCGGGTCTCTTACCAGACCCCGCTCTGAAATAACCAGGTAGGGTCTGGAATGAAGTGAGTGAGCCTGGAGGTGGCCCTCTGTTTTTAAAGGGCTAATGCTTGGAGAAAAAAGTGGTAGAGGGGGCAGGCATTAGTAGGTGGTTCTTAGAGTAGGAGGATTGATAAACTCTCACTCATCTACATGTCAGCTCAGAATACCTTAAAGACACCATATGGCCCCCAGCCCTCCGTCCCACCCCCCGTCCTGTCTCACACCCACTGTTTCACTTCTTAGTTAATGGGAAGGAAGAGTTCTATGGCAATGTGGTGGAATACCAGAACTGCTCTCCTAACATTGGCTTTAACTATATCACACATTTATAGAGTTTATATTCTTTGTTTAAAGAATAGTTGCAATTATCTTATTTCAGAAATTGGGAGCATCAAACAGACATTAGTCTAGAGTGTATTCATGGAAATTTGTGAAATCAGGGTATTCATATCTAAGTAACGAAAAAAGGGTCATTTGTGAATAAAAGTAATGTCTAAGAGGGGATAGAAGGCCATCCAGAAATGAAAAAACAATTCCCAAATGTCATACATTATTTTAAAACCTTGGCATTGTTGTTTAAATAATGATGTTTAAAGGATAGCTGTGAATCCTGAAAACAAATTCAGAACTTATTAAACATCAAGAAGAGTACGTTTGTATTTCAACTGGTGGACATAAAATTTATAAAGATAGAAAAGCTGTTTCCAATATATGGTCGCATATGAACACTCACTCAAACACTTGTGTAATCAAGAAATATTCATGTCAAGCTTAGTCTTTTTGAAGAATGTCTTGGTAGGGTGCTGATACAAATGTAGGTTCTAGACATTCACGGTCTCCTGAGAGTAGTGATGCATTGAACTTACCACTGACCTATGCCCGAGATGGTAACCTCTTTGCAGTGCGAAGAAGGTCCTCCCGGCACCCATAGGCCCCAGACTGCCGGGTGTAAAGGGCCGCCTCAGGGCGTGATGGAAAGACCACTGGACTTCAGACTGGGAGACCTGAGCTGGCATCATGAGCTGAGTGAGACCTCCAGACCTCAAGTCACCCAATAAAGCCTTTGCTCCCTACTCTGTAGGTTGTTACAAGCTGTGTGGAAATTTTTTGAAAAGCACTCTGCAGTTTAAAAATACCCCTTTAGGGGCGCCTGGGTGGCTCAGTCATTAAGCGTCTGCCTTCGGCCCAGGTCGGATCCCAGAGTCTTGGGATCGAGCCCCGCATCGGGCTCCCTGCTCCGCGGGAAGCCTGCTTCTCCCGCTACCATTCCCTCTGCTTGTATCCCCTTTCTCGCTGTGTTTCTCGCTGTCAAATAAAAAAAAATAAATAAATAAATAAAAATCTTTAAAATAAAAAATAAATAAATAAAATAAATAAAATAAAAATACCCCTTTAAAGAGACACAAACTTAGCTCCCTGTGATGGCAAACAAATTTTATTTTGTGAGGGATTTGTTCCCACCTTCAACCAGCAAAATGTAAGGAGCGCCACCGTTTGGTCATTTTCCTCTTCCAGGTGCGCGTCATCTGCTCAGCAGCGACCCCTATGGGAAGTTTGTTTTTGCATCAACATCATGACAGTGAGTTGGAGCAAAGCAGAATACTGATGGATGACTTGGGGCTGAGCCAGGTAGGCAATATTCACATAATCTCTTTTTATTATGAAACAGCCTCATTGTTTTTGGTTTTATACGTGGCTACATTTTGAAGAAGGAACGCAGTATATATGTAACCATTGATTTGCTACTTCCTTCTAAAGCCAATAGAGCAGATTTTTCCTCAGTATCACTAAATGTAAAGCCTGTAGTCTTAGGGTAGAAGGAGTCTACACGCTCTGTTTTTGCACGTAACGAAAACAAAGACCAGAGAGGGGGACCGGTGGGCCTGTGGTCACGGCGATGACTAATGGCAGCCCAGAGCCAGACACTGGGGCACCCGGGTCTGGTTCTGGGCTCGTTCTGCCCACGCTGCCTTTTCTAGATACTCTTCGTGTCTGCCGGATTTGTAGAGCGCGAGATACAGGATCCAAGCACGGGGACTGGCTACTCCAGGACCTCGGAGTGCCTGGCAAGGCCCTTGGCTTACAGAGAAATCCATTATTCATCTGCCGGCCCCCTTCTGTAAACATTTCAGGAGCACCTGTGGTGCGGGGCCTTAGGGACACGCTGTGGAGAGCGAGCCCGTGCTGGCCTGTTCCTCCTGGAGCTTGGGGTCTGGTGATTTGCCCCAGGCCAAGCGGGAGTGATTTTACATTTCCTTCTTCTGTCTGAACATTAACAGGGTATATTTCTCAACAGTTGAAATATTAGTCAGAATTTTGAAGCTATCCATAAACATTTACCTCCAGAATGAAGGGGGAGTCCCATTCTTCCAACCCCAGAGGTGAAAGGCCATTTGGGATGAGGAAACAGTTCCTTATTGACCTGAGCAGAAGTAACGCATTCTTAGGAGTTTGGGGGAAATGAGGCCTTTAATTCACTTAAAATTTAAAATTCCTTATTGACCTGAGTGGAAGTTAGGCATTCTTAGGAGTCCCGGGGCGAAATGAGGGCTATAACTCATTTAAAAAGTGAACTTTCCAAATATGGCTACTTAAACCTATGTGTAGAAATAAATAGTTGCTTATAAACCCATATGCTGGGAACCTTCAAAATGGTGGTTTCTCTAAGAGCAATACATCTATCCAAATAATGTCTTTTACTGTTTGGAAAAAATCTACTTGAGGGGCTATATCCTTTCCGTTTCTGAAGTTCCTTAGATCGTTGGTTCTTCAAGTTGTCTCCCTGGGACCAAAGTTCAGAGAAAGGGCCAAGCAAGCCCAGCATGTAGAGCGAAAGATACATGAAGAAGTGCGCGCTCGTGACCGCAGGCTCCTGGGGCTTTGCAGTGGGTGAGCCCGGAAGGCATGGACTAAGGAGTCAGGAAGTCTTCTCTGAGGAAGCATGCTAGCAGACCCCTAAGGAAGGAGCCACAGTTTCTCTTTCTCACATGCTGGCCTCACAGAAGGATTCCCAGACTTAACCCTAGTTTAGCAGCTCCAGACCTAGGGCAGCTCTGCCTTCCCAGAGCGGACTTGCAGGCCGGATCTGCAGGCCCACAGGCCCCAGTGCAGAAAAGGCCCTCCGAGGCTTGGCCTCAGGGCCTCCTGTCGGGAATGTGGCCCCGCCCGCGCCCTCCGAGGAGGCTGTCCGCCTCTTCCTAACTTGCCTGAACCACTGTTTGTTGGTGTTACTTAGTTCTGGCGTGCATTTTTGGAGAAAGAATTCATTTTCTGTCTGACATTGTCCTTCCTTTAGGTCTTGCAGGAAATTTTCATCCTGCAAAAACTTTCTTCATGCAAAAATCTTCATATTTGGATTTTGGGGCATTGGTTCAGCATCGGTTATTCTTCTCATGTTTTCCCTATCGTTTTCTCCCGGCCAATGTGTTCTGTCTATTCGTCACTGGTTTAAAGTAGTTGATTCTCTAGTCTAATTTAAGAGATGGTATGTGAAAATACAGAACCTTTTATAATCCCAACCTAAAAAGGTAAACATAAGATGTTGTTTAAAGCCTGTACTTAGTTCTGTAAATTTTTATTTGTGGTAGTTTTAATTGGTACTAGGTTGTTTTTTGGTTTTTTTTGTGGTTTTTTTGGTTTGTGTTTTGGTAACCAGGACTCAGCAGAAGGACTCTCTATGTTTACTGGAGAAGAGGAAATCTTTGCATTTCAGCGCACACTTTCCCGACTCACCGAAATGCAGACGGAGCTGTACTGGAATGAAGGGGACAGAAGCAAGAAGTAACCATCGCTTTTGCATGAATAAAACTCTGGACAAATGATTACGGCAGGGAGAACTCTTGTATGGGACTTGAAAGAATCATTTTTCTCATCGTTAATTATGTACTTTGTCCTCCGGACCATTTTTATCTCAAACTGCTGTCAAAGATGGAGTGGATTAGTTAAGCGAAAGCCATTGTTATAGGTTTACTTTCTGCCTATTTATTTGGCTTTATTTCTGCACTACAAAATTAAAATCATCACTCATGAAGATTAATGTAGGACCAGACATCTTGGCTTCATATTAAGCCACCTGAATAACACACACACACACACACACACACACACACACTTCAATGCAGTGTTCTGGACATCTCCAAGCTTTGGCTACGTGGTAGCCGCATGCAACAAATACACCATTTATGAAAGAAGGAAAAACCTTACACTTCAATACAAAGCAGAGAAACTTTCTGATTCTATTATACACTAAAGAGAATCCCATTTTAGAATATGGGCTTATACATGTGATTTGGGGGCGCTATAAATTATACGAAATCTCCTAGGCCTTCGGGTGTCCTCACAACTGAGAGTAGGTTTTTTCACTCTGAGATCAAGCTTGGGAGGCAGGACCAGATCTTCCGTGGACACAGAGTTGCCTGAAAAAATTGAGGATTATGCCACCATCGAATAAGGAGGAAGGGTGTCAGATTCTAACCGACAGGCAGAGGCCGCAATCCTGACCGCCCGCAGGAGGACAGATACCAGGAAAAGGGGCCAGTGAAAGCGAGTCAGGGGGAGACGGAGTTCTGGACACGCCACCAGCAGAGGGGACTCCCGTTCACCTGAGGCGAGCAGGACCCCAGGAGACTCAAGGTTCCTTCCCACCGCTGGGACGCATTTGCTCTGGTTCCAGAAGCCCAGCCGCCTCCCTTGCTTCTGCTTCCATGATGAGATGGGTTTCATAGTAAACAGGGAAGAACACTTGATGAACCTACTTAAATAAAATCCAACTTGTCCTTCATTGAGGTCATTCCTTGATTCATTCAAGTACCCCCTGACTTCGCTTAACTCTTCACAGAAGGGATCTTAGTTGAGGCTGTTATGAAAGTCTGAATCCCTCTTCAAGAAAAAAGGAAAAACGTGACATCTTTTACAGTGTTGTGAAAATCTATTTTTTTTTAGGGGTAGGCACAGTTCAAAAAAAAAATGGTTACAGTTGTCAACATAAGTCAGCTCTTTGAACCTGTTTCATTTGTAAGTGAATAAACTATCCACATTAGTCTATTTTGGACGTGAACTAAGTCAAGCGGCTAGATGGATAGGGTACCCAAGTATAGAGAAAAGTTTAAATTGTGGCTTCTGAAAATTAAACGTGGGTTTGGAAACGTTGAAGTTTTCTAAAATTGAGGTATAGTTGACACAATATTACTTCAGTTTTAAGTGAAACAGAACAGCGTGATTCAACAAGTCTTTACATTGTGCTGTGCTCGCCACGGGTGTCCCCACATAACGGTATTATAGTACCACTGACTGTAGTCTTGCGCTGTGCCTTTTTTTTTTTTTAAGATTTTATTTATTTAAGAGAGAGTGAGAGTGAGCGGGGGTGGGGTGAAGCAGATGGAGAGGGAGGGAGAGGCGGACTCTCCATTGAGCAGGGACCCCGACGCGGGGCTCGATCTCAGGACCCCAGATCATGACCTGAGCTGAAGGCAGATGCTTAACTGACTGAGCCACCCAGGCGCCCCTGTGCTGTGCCTTTTAATCCATAACTGGAAGCCTGTATCTCCCACTCAACTTTACCCATTCTGCCCATCCCCTCTCCCCTCTGGCAGCCATCAGTTTGTCCTCTATATTTATGGATTTGTTTCTGCTTTTTGTTTTGTTTTTTAGATTCCGCATGTAAGTGAAATCACTCAGTTTTTTGTCCTTCTCTGCCTGACTTATTTCACTAGCACAGTATCCCCCAGCTTCATCCGTGTTGTCGCACACAGCAAGATCGCATCCCCTTTTATGCCTAAGTGTAAAAATATCTTTATTGAGTTGAAACAAGAAAGAGTTCGAAAGAGCCACATTTATGGCTAGATGTTGACATGGTCTCAGATAAAAAAAATTTATTCTTGAGAGTTATATAATTGTCCCTGTTTAGAGATAAGGAACCAAGGCTTGGAAAAGTTAAGTAATTGGACCTGAGATTCACAGCTATAAAACTCACAGACTGTACCACACCACCTCTATGGAAAGGAGATTATTTTATTATTTTATTTTTTATAGTAACATTTTCTTAAAAGATTTTTTATTTATTTATCTGACAGAGAAGAAGAGACACAGTCAGAGAAGGAACACATGCAGGGAGAGTGGGAGAGGGAGAAGCAGGCTTCCTACCGAGCAGGGAGCCCGATTCAGGGCTCGATCCCAGGACCTGGGATCATGACCTGAGCGGAAGCAGACGCTTAATGACTGAGCCACCCAGGCATCCCAAAAGGAGATTATTTAAATAGTGATTTTTTTTTTTAAATCAGTGAAGATGAATTTACAACAGAATCATTGGCTTTGAACTCTATAAATATAAAATGTGTAACTGGTTTCTATCAATCTTGGCTTCTGGCTTTTCACATTTCTTTGGCAATGCCGTCCCTTAATAAAAGACTGTATGAATGGACGGACAAACAGACAGATAGACAGCCCAACTGATAGAAAGAGGAACTGTCTCTGAGTGTGTTGAGTGTATGGGAAATAGTCCCCACTCAAGTTCTGTGGTAAAAGTTCAGTGGAGGTCAGGTATTTGGACCTAGGTTTTAATTTTTGCATGGAAACAATGATGTGATATTAGTTAGGGCCCTGGCTCAATACACGGAAGCTCATAGGATTCTCAGTGTGACTGCCCCAAATTTTGGTAGTAAGGAACTTAAACTTTCAAATATTGTCTCTGTAGGGAAAAACTGTAGTTCCGGTTTCACCTGAATACTTGGATCATGTTCCCACTTCTGTCCTGTCCCCGACCCCCATGTCCTCCTGGGCCTGGGAGGATAGGCTATGGGGAAGGGGCTGTCTAGGCGGCAGTAGGGGAGGGGGAGTTGGAAGTGGTGGCTGGAAATGGCACATCTCTATCTCCATCTCTTCTCCACAACATCTGTTTCGTAAAACAGCCTGCAAGAAAGAGAAACGAGGGGTGCCTGGGTGGCTCAGTCGTTAAGCGTCTGCCTTCGGCCCAGGTCAGATCCCAGGGTCCTGGGATCGAGCCCCGCATCGGGCTCTCTGCTCTGCAGGAAGCTTGCTTCTCTTCTCCCGCTACCATTCCCTCTGCTTGTGTTCCCTCTCTCGCTGTGTTTCTCGCTGTCAAATAAATAAAATCTTTAAAAAAAAAAAAAAAAGAGAAACGAAAGTCTTTTAGAAAAATAAATAAAAAACAATAAAAAACTGTTATCAGGAAACAGTATGGTACTAAAAGAAAATTAATGCCAAAATGAGACATGAAAAACAACTTTCAGATAGGAAAGCAGTTTTCAATTCATGTGTTTTTCTTCCAGGTCCTGTCCCTATAACATCCTCAGCATTCCAGTCTTTCTCCCTGGGGTTGCATGAAATCTCCCAGAGCAAATGCTCTCTCTCTCACTCTCTCTCTTTTTAATGCTTTAAATTGATACTTGAAGACGGGAGTTTGAGCTGAGTGTTGCTGCGGAATACTCCCACTCGCCTAGAAACTCAGACCGAGGAAATCTTTAGAGTCAGGAAAATGCCCAGGGCACCCTCCGCAATGATCCTTCATTTCCAAACTCAGAAGAAATTAAGTGGGAGAAAAAGGAAAGCTTTTCTCTAAAAAGGAGAAAGAAAAATCTGATCACTGCATTATTCTTGCTGAATAGGCTTATGTGCCAACACCAGTAATAAAAGAAAAACATGGTGGACCTAAAGAACTTTTAACCTATTTGTTTATAAAATGCAAAAGACCATAGTACCATTCTAGTCAAATTTATGCATTTTCAGTGGGATTTCAAATTTTAGTCATAAGGAAATACTTTAATCTCCCTAAAGTATATATTTTTGTACCCACAAGTGTACAAATAACATGATAATTAAATGACTTGGAATCCTGAAAAAAAAATTAAGATTCCCCTTGTGAAATATATAAATGGATGTGCTCAGATCCATTTATTTATTTAACATTATTTAAGAAACACATAGTGCTTACTGTGTGCTGGGGATGGCTTTGAGGCTTTGTGCATAAAACTCTTTTGATGCGTATAACAATACTGGGAGCTAGGTACTACCCTTACCATTTCACACACAGGGAAGCACAGAAAATGCTGAATGACATACTGAATTGCTAACATGTACATTGGAGCGTGAAATTACCCACATACTAATTTATGAAGCTATCCATGTAACTGCCTCGGTCCTGAAAACAGCCTCGCTAGCCCAAGTACTTGAACCTACACTTGTAGCCCCTTCCTCTGGAACAAAGTACCCTGAGACATTGGGGTCCTGGGGCCCTGACATTTGGTTTCCTGACTGATTGTCAGAATCTGGCAGCAAGTCTGTAACCAGTGATCTCGTGATCTTGGAAATTATCATCATCAGATCCACTCACCTGTAAGACATCCCTTGCTGGTAGAAAAAGATTTTCTTCGGAGATGGGAGTTTACATCTTTTTCTTAAGGTGGAATTAAGCTTTGTCCTTCCCATTGGCATAGCAGTTCATTTCCCTGGAACATAAAAGTAAAATTAATAAAATCTGTCCTCCCGTTGAATGTCTGCTGACTCTGTCCACCTTTGCACTGGAAACTTCTCATCTGTTACCTCAGCAGGCCACTCAGCCCAGTCGAACATGTCTACTGACCTGTTGTCTGAAAACATGAAACTCCAGAAGGTACGTGTCTTTCCTGCTTGCTTAAGAAGTCTTCCAGAGATTGTCCTGAAGAGTTTCCTGCCCAGGGCTGCACTTTTGGGTCCCCAGGGGTTGACTGCTGGTCTCTATGCTCTGCCTGCTCTTCTCATCCGAGCACAATGGGAAGGGTTGAGGATCTATCTGGTCCTGCCAATTTCTGCTTTGTGACCTTGACCTAGTGCTCTGAGCCTCAGTTTTCTCCTATGAATGAGAACAGTAATACCCATTTCCTAGAATTATTCTGAGACGATTTGGTGAAAAGTACTTTGCAAATGGGAAAGGGTTAAGTGAAAAGTAGTTATCAATACTAATAATGAGTGGGGCGCCTGGGTGGCTCAGTCATTGGGTGTCTGCTTTCGGCCCAGGTCAGTTCCCGGGGTCCTGTGATCGAGCCCCGCATCGGGCTCTCTGCTCTGCGGGAAGCCTGCTTCTCCTGCTGCCATTCCCTCTGCTTGTGTTCCCTCTCTCGCTGTGTTTCTCTCTGTCAAATAAATGGGATCTTTAAAAAAAGAAATACTAATAATGAGGATCATAAAACAATAATAAATGTCAGCTCTGCTTTGCATTATAGCCTTAGAGGAATACAAACAGTACATGACACACCCCATCCCAATACGGTTTCTAGCAGAAGGGAAAAGAGACACATTAAATGGTTAGACCCAAGGGCATGGAATTCTGGCTTAATGAGATGCGGTGAGGATTGTCAAATTCAAGTATGTTCTTTCAGGACAAGAGAGAAAATGGACTGTCGCCCCATTGGCCAACATGGAAGATTTCCCAGAAAGAGGGCTCCATCTTGTGGTCAGTTGGATGAACTGACAGAAAAAAAATCCCAAGAATCCCACAGGGTTGGGGAACAGGGGCTCTCCAAGTTGTACCTTCCCAGGCCCGGGTTCCACCCTCGGAGAGCCTGATGCACTGGTCAGATAAGGGGTCTCCAGTCCAGTACCTGTGCATGTCCCCGTGGGATTCTAATGGCCAGTGAGGGTTGACAGCTGTCCACGAGGAGCTTGTGCCCATGACCGCACAACCAGAAAGCACATAGGATTGAGCCTACAGCTGGGTCTATAGCCTCCCACACCAAGCCACTTCCCAGGAAACAAAGGCTGCTGCTTAGAGGTCCTGGAGCCCAGGCCATGGCATATGAGGGCATCTCAAGGGCCTCCCTGCTGCCTTCCAGTGCCTGCTCTACTCCTTCCTGTCTGCTAGTGCACTCCTTCTGTTGTGATGGGACATATCACGTCGCTTCCGGAAAATTCAATTTCATACCTGTGAGGGAGAGTGAGGAAGGTCCAGAGTGTTTCAGTGACATTGTGAAAAATAATTTTGACCTCACAGACTCACTGGAAGAGACTTTGGGCTATACTTGGACAAGGTTGGGTTTATTACTATAGGGATAGTGGGTTCCTGTGAGCCCCAGTGGGGCCCAGTGCCCAACCGGACTGGGGAGCATGGAGAAGGGGCGGGGCTAAGCCAGACGGGAATTTGAATACAGGAGAAAGATGGTGCCAGGCTACCTAATGAAACCTCTCCCTCTCTCCAGCCAGCCGTAACTTCCTGGTCACCAAGGGCTGCAGTCGGCAGCCAGTCGCTCCTGCTGTTTTCAAGCACTTGGCGCTTTGCCACCCGGCCCCACCCTCACATCCCTCTCTCCTCCAGCTGCTTGGTTCTCCTCCTGCCTCTTACGCCCTCCTTCTCTGAATGCTCCTGGCTCCTTTTCCTTTTTCTTGCCCCCCAGGTTCATTCTTGAACCCATTAAAAATGGTAATTCTATTTTTACATATTATATATATATCATTATATGTATAAATATATATAAAATATATATACTATTTGTATCATATTATACGAAATACTTTCACACCTATCATCTTCGTTTCTTTTCCTGATTCCCACAGCTACGAAAACCACCCGGTGCCGGTAAGTCCCAGGTGCGTATCCCATCCCTGACTTTCCCCAGTCTCCTGCTCTGTATTGCTGGAGCTGTTCTCCTAAATGTTCTTTAAGTTCAGTAGGTCCAAAGGGGTGCTTGTTTCAACCCAATCTTCCAAGCCCACAATATCTTCTCACAATGATATCGTCCCGGGCACCTGTGCAGCCACAATACCCTATGAGTCGGCAAGGGCCAGTGATGTTGGGAACGGACGTGATGGACACTAATGTCCATCACGTATATGAGCATATGGATACATATGGATCACGTATATAAGCATATGGATACATGCTTAGAAATGGTTCAAGCAAGTATTTGTGCAGGACTGGACCTGGTAGATGGCCGATTATCAGAATGAGTACCAAATCCAACAATCTGAAGACAGGAGCTGTTTGAGCAACAGGATCCCAAGCCCTCTGGGGCAGTCCTGAGTTTCCACAGCAACTGAGTAGTTTGGGCATCTCCCCCATCCTTCTCCTTCACCCTGGGGCTGAAGAGAGTTTGGAGTCTTAACAACAACACTGGCCTTCCGGAATACAATAGATAGTTGATAGTTCTCATTCCTCTTGTTCAGTCTCTAACTTAAGGAATTCAGAGTTTCTTATGGCCTGGCCCTCTACCAGGTGCTATGTGGGATACGACGATGTAAATATGCTTACAGAATCGTGGTTCTTTCGATAAGGGAGTCTATGTGTTGACTCAACAGTTCCTTAAGGAAATCTCTCCAATTTAAATCAAAATAAAAACTAGAAGTGGGCAGGGATGAGCCATACTTGTTGAGTGTCCCCAAATCTTAGCAAGACAAAGACTTTATTCATGTTTGGGAATTCAGATAATAAACTCAGAAAATGCTTGGAATCTAGACGATCTGGCTTATCCCGCTCCATGTTCTTATCTTTAGCCTGCATCTCCCCTTGGCTTCAGTTCCACCTCCGCAGTCCAGACACCTTTCTCCATCCCCTGCCAGACAGGGATACTCTAACAGACGCAAAGATCCCTCCAAGAACTCCTCTGGGGAAGACTGGAAAGAACCTCATTCTCCAGCTGTGGCAGATGCTACTAGAACTTGCCCATTGTCCAGTTAGTTTGCCTTTCCCTCCAAACTTACGGGAGGATCACACCTCCTGGCCCTTCCAAAGTCAGGCAAGGCCATGTGACTAAGTTCTAGGCAATCAGTTGTGAGCAGAAATGATGTGTTGTGTTACTTCCAAGGTGAAGAACTCAGTTGGTTTGAAATCTCCTAGATTACTCTTCTCTTGCCATGGAAAACAGGGAAATACATTGAGACAGATACAGCAAAGATGAAAAGTAGCTTGGGGGCACCTGGGTGGCCCAATCGGTTAAGCGTTGGACTCTTGATCTCCACTCAGTTCACAATCTCAGGGTTGTGCGATTAAGCCCTCTGTTGGGCTCTGCGCTCAGAGAGGGGATTCTCTCCCTCTCCCTTTTCCCCTCTTCTGCTCTCTCTCTCTCCAATAAATAAACCAGGAAGGAAAGAAGGAAGGGAGGGAGGGAGGGAGGGAGGGAGGGAGGGAGGGAGGGACGGGGGAAGGAAAGAAAGTAGCCTGGAATGCTGAACCACCACATGGAAACCCATGGTGAATGCTGCATGAGCAAGGAAAACAATTACATTCTGATAAGCCATGGAGAATTTTGGTGCTGCCTGTGTGTTGCCGCATAAAGCAGCCTCTTTTGACTCGGTACCAGCATCCCCTGGGCCAGCTCTTTTCATTTTTGTTCATTGTCTGAGGACCTCACTCTTCCCTGAGAATTCATACTAAGAATGGCTTCTCTCTTCAGCTCTAGCTCCAGATCCCCCTGCCGTGTGCCTGGGAGGGCGGAGCAACGTCGACTTCTCCCTATATTCTCCCAAACTCCAACATTCGTACGTATGCTATACCTGTTCTCACCAGACCCACCTCATTCTGTAACTTTAAGTACTTTTTAAAATACTTGCCACCGGGGTACCTGGGTGGCTCAGTCAGTTAGGCGTCTGCCTTCAGCTCAGGTCATGATCTCAGGGTCCTGGGATCGAGCCCCGCATCAGGTGCTCTGCTTAGCGGGGAGCCTGCTTCTCCCTCTCCCTCTGCCTGCCTCTCTGCTTGTGCTCTCTTTCTCTGTCAAATAAAACCTTTAAAAAATAAAATACTTGCTATCTTTTTAATACTTTCTTCTTCTGTATAATCATGGCCACAATGAACACATTAGGGGGACAGGTTCAGATTTATCCATCTGCTCAAGTACAAGGTCTGTACCCAGGGAGAGCCATTGGCAGAGATGAAACCCATCCAACCAAAGAAGAAAAGATAAGGCATAAAATCAAAAAGCCCTAGAGCACATGTTTATGTTGATTCACACGGGATCCAATCCCTTCATTCACCCAGTGGGGTAGGAATGCAGAGGCGACCTGACAGAAGGGCCAGGTGGGAAGAACCAAGCACTGGTTAGGCGTCCGGAGTCCATCTGAGACCCTGTACTACTACTGGGCAGGCCTCTCCTTGGCTCCGTCACTTAACATTACTCTTTGGGACTCATTTGTGATGTTTCCCTGTGAAGCTCTGACATTTCATCATTTGGTTCAGTAACGTACAGATCGAGTGGCCAATAAGCCCCTGAAAAAATCCTCAAGAACTCATTAAAGGAGAGGCAAATCAAGATGGCAATGATACCACTCCACCCCAGTGGGATGGCTAGAATCAAAGAGAAGGACAAAATAACAAGACATGAGGTTACCTCAGAACCCAGCAATTCTACCCCAAGAGAAAGGAAAATATCTTCCCAAGAGAAATGAAAATACGTGTCCCCACAAATACTCGTACGTGAATGTTTATAGATAGTCTCATTCGTATTAGAAAGTGGAAACACAAATATCCTCCAGTCGATGAATGGATACACATTACGTGGTACATCCAGACGAGGGACTGTTATCCAGCCTTTAAAAAATGAAGTCGTGGGGCGCCTGGGGGGCTCAGTGGGTTAAAGCCTCTGCCTTCGGCTCAGGTCATGATCTCAGGGTCCTGGGATCGAGCCCCGCATCGGGCTCTCTGCTCAGCGGGAAGCCTGCTTCCCCCTATCTCTCTGCCTGCCTCTCTGCCTACTTGTGATCTCTCTCTCTCTGTCAAATAAATAAAATCTTTAATAAAAAAATAAAAATGAGGTGGTGATGCGAGCTGCAGCATGGATGAACCTTGGACACATTAGGCTAAATGGAGGAAGCCAATCACAACGGCCCTCTCTTGTATGGTTCCTTGTATGTGAAATGTTAAGAATCAGCAGATCCATCGAGACAGAAAGGAGGGCCCAGGGGTAGTGGCAGGAATGAGAAATAATGGATGATGGTTACAGAATCTTCCCGGGGGTAGTTTCAGGGGAGCTATTAGGTGTCGGAATTCTTAGATGTCTGAAATTCAACGGTGGTCATGATGGCTCCATTCTTTCAATACACTAAGAACTACTGAACTGTACGCTTGGAACGGTCGAATTTTATGGTATGTGAATTCTATCTCAATAAAGCTGTTAAAACAGTGTGCAGATAGTCACGAACCATTCATTCATGCATTCATCATTTGCTTGCTTGCAACTCTGCACCGAGAGGTAGGCACACCAAGGGGAAGGGGGCCAAGTCCCCAGCCATGATGTGTGTCCCCTTTCAGGGACAACACAGGGACAACGTGTAGGAAATGCCACAAGGTCAGCTTGCCCAGGTGTCCCAGGAACATAGAGGGCATTCAAGTCCGCCGGGAAGTTTAGTAAAAGGCGGAGGAAGGATGAGTGACAGATCCGTCACTGTCAGAATCTGACAGGGAGGAGAGGCGCAGGGTAGCAAGACCCGTCCCTCCTCTCCGGGAGATTAACCTGGTACAGACGCAGTACCAACAAAGGCCAGGGCGTGGGAGAGACTGTGAGCAATTACTGCTCAGTGTTTTGGAAATTCAGAAGAGGGAGAAATAATGAATGTTATTCTTCTGAATGTTGCAAGAAATGGGATACAGTCTGGTCCTCCCAGACTTAACAATTCATATTTAGAACCCCGAATGTAGGGTGCAGAGTGAAAAACTGCTGTTGTATTAAAGCACGCCCACATTTTGCACTAAGAACCGCTCATGTTTTTAACCAAAGTCGGTATCCTGCAGATTATCACATTCAATTGCTAAAAAAGTGGCAGATGATTTCTGTTGATTAGAGTAACCTGGTCCGTAGAATTAAAAATCATTGCTTACACCTTTGTGGCTGGTGCTGACAACATCGGATTTAATGGCATAAAAGTAATCTTGTAACCAGGATAAGGGGGCATGAAGTTTGGGGCAAGGAGACACCCAGAGCTTGGGTGAGTTTCACCATCCTGTTGGGACGCCTGTGACCGAGCATCACAAGCTGTGGCCGGAGGACAGAAGACTCCCTCGGGATACGGAGGAGGAGGGAGAGGAGAGCAATGCCCAGAGCTGGTGGCCTTTGTTCCCCGCACTGCTCCCCCCACCAAGGAGCCAGGCCCTTAGGAAGGGCCTGCAGGGGAGCCTGGCCCGAGGGCCCTGGGAGGCCCTGGGAAGCAGAAAGGTCTCACAGCTGGGGCTTACCCTCTTCGCCGTCAGGCTATCAGGAGAGCTGAGCGTGAATGCCCAGAAACATCCACGTGGAGTAAGGGAAACACGGCCCAGGCTGTACACAGATCCTCTGGGGCCCCAGGGACCCCAGGTTGAGAACCCCCGAGTTACAGTCCCTCCGTGGCGGTGGGCTTCGGCCTCTCACAGGAAGGGAAAGGGCTCAGGTGCCCACCTGCTCTCGAGAGGTACGGCTTTTGAGGTGGCCCATCCAGGGGGCTGCTCGGGAAGGCCCAGGTGCAGAGGAGGGAGCCCGGCCCTCCTGCCACACGGGCCAGGGGCCCCCACAGGCCACCCGAAGGTGTCTGGAACATTCGGGGAGAGTCTGGCGCCAGGTCAACATTATAATCAGCAAGTTTGAAGCAAAATCGCTTTCTTCACACTATTTTCCTCAAACAGGGAGATTTCAAGGAGTCCAGAGAAGCATGGGTATTGTTTTCTGGACGACCAGGAAAGGGTAAGTTACTATATTGTCCCCAAACCTGGTGAACTACAACCACCTGCGAAGCCTAATGCCCAGTAGTGGAGCCCATCTCAGACCTCCCAAGTTTCAATCTTCTGTGGAAATTGTATTTTAAACAAGCCTGGAAATCTGTATTTTAAACAAGCGCCCTCAGAGAACCTGATGGTTAATTGAGGTTGGGAAACACGGACCTAGGACATTTCACATTTCTAGAGAAATCTGTGGACAAATCAATACCCAAAGTTACATCCCCAAAGTATTTTCATGTCTTTATTAGTTCTACCAACTTTTGTCTCTGACCAAAGTAAGGTACCTTTGAGAGGTACATAGAAACACAGTGAGGAAAAAAAAAAAAGAAAAACACAATGAGGTATTTTTTTGTTTGTTTTGTTTTGTTTTTTAGCTGAAGTAAGAGAAATGAAACAAATTAGATTTAAAAAGAAGTTAAACCAAAACTGTCTGGTAACCTCATACATCAGATTTCATCGGAGCAATTCTACTTTCTTGTATTCCTCTCTCTCTCTCTCTCTCTGAACTATAACAAGTTTTTGAGAGGATCTGAGTGAAGTCTCTTGACTATTTGTGGTCAGCGGCCCTGACCCTTATGTGTGTGTGTGTGTGTGTGTGTGTGTGTGTGTGTGTGTGTGTGTGAGGACGGAGGGGCACAAGCAGTTAACCCTCATTAAACTAAACCAGAAAAACCTCAGGGTTTTTGCTTGGAGCTGGAGGAAAGTGGAGAGGGCCATACCACAGAGAGTGGCCGGCTTCCCTCCGTTAGGTCCCAGAGGCCCTCAAGGAGGTCACATCTGAGTGCAGCTCTGAATGACATAGGGGACCAACAGTGTGACCCTCTGGGGAGGGGGTTCGAGATAGAGGGAAGCCCCTGCAAGTACCCTGAGGCAGGACCATGTTAGAGGTGTGGGGGGAACAGAACATCTGTGAGTCTGCATCTATCTACCAGACAAAAATCTGTATTCGAAACCCAATGTGTCTGGAAGACGGTAGGTGAGGCTTCTGTGTTGTTCCAGCCCGTGACTGTGGATTGTTCTGATTTGTCATTGAGAGTGACATGGTGAGCTCTTCCTTTTCCATCTATACTTTCCCCTGACCGGTTCTTCTCGACGACATCTCCTGAAGGCCCCTTCATCATCTTCTCTCATCCTCTCCCCTTGTTGCCATGGTACAAAAACCAGTACCACTGAACCAGCATGTCACCTCCTCCAGGAAGCCCTTCTTAATCCTTCTAGGGAGAATGAACCAGAACCCAGGGTCTTTAGCTTCCTTCTTCCACAGCCCTTTCTTGCATTTCTCCAGCAGCTCCTACCTTCTTCTGTCCTGGATTTACACGTCTCTTACCCCAGTACATGTGGAAGCCTCAAGAAAGGAGTCTAGGAGTCTAGGCTCACTCCGCTGGGCTGAGGGGCATCTGTGCATCTGAGGGCACAGATCTCATTGTTGGTGGGGCCCACTCATTCCGTTAATCCAGGGTCCTGGAGCCCTTGAGCTTTGCTCTCCCCGTGCTAGGTTCTTAGGAGGGGTGGGAGGGACAAGGCAGAGCCCTTGCTCTTAAGCAGCCTAGAAATCTCTAGTGGTGGTGGTGGGGGTGGGGGGACAGGCAAGACTGGCCCCCTGGAAGTCCTCTCAGGGGCAGTGGTCTCCAGACGGGAGGAGGGCACACTTCCACAGCACTTGTCAAGCACCAGGATGCAGGAAGAAAGCACGGGCAAATTCTGTTTTGTTGTATTGCTGGTTACCGATTTAGAAAGAAATTAAACACTTGGAAATAAAAACTGTGATACTGATTTTCACTATCTGGCTCACCCTTGGCACCTCTGTGTCAGGGGCCCCGTCAGCCAGCCGCGGCCACGTGACTCCTTGGGGAGAGGCGGTGGCGGAATGGGGAGCCTGCCCCCCACTCATCCAGTTGCCAACGATGCGTGTCACCTCACACCCCAGTCTGGGGGGCTGCAGGAGGCCACTGGCATGGCTACTTTTTTTTTTTAAAGATTTTATTTATTTATTTGACAGAGAGAGATCACAAGTAGGCAGAGAGGCAGGCAGAGAGAGAGAGAAGGAAGCAGGCTCCCTGCCGAGCAGAGAGCCCGACGCGGGGCTCGATCCCAGGATCCCAGGATCATGACCCGAGCCGAAGGCAGAGGCCCCAACCCACTGAGCCACCCAGGCGCCCCTGGCATGGCTACTTTTACAAAGGCAAGACCTTCAAATAATAGGACTTTATGATATTTCATACATGAAATGGTAGGGAAGAGGAGTTGGTCGTGAACATCCCTTGTGCCACGTAGAAGTTTTGGACTGCTCCTAGCAAAGGTTTTTGTTTTGTTTTTTAAAGATTTTATTTATTTATTTGACGGAGAGAGATCATAAGTAGGCAGAGAGGTGGGGGGGTGGGGAATGCAGGCTCCTCGCTGAGCAGAGAGCCCGATGCGGGGCTCGATCCTAGGACCCTGAGATCATGACCTGAGCCGAAGGCAGAGGCTTAACCCACTGAGCTGCCCAGGCGCCCCAATCCTTTTCTTTTTTAATTGAGGTATAATTGGTGTCCAGCATTATGTTAGTTTTGGGTGGATAATATAATGCCGTGTGTATATATTGTCTTGTGAGATGATCACCATACTAAGTCTGGTTAATATTCATCACCATATATAGTTACAAAAATTTTTTCCTTGTGATGAGGACATTTAAGATCTATGACTCTCATAGCAACTTTCAAATATGCAACCCAGTACACTAACTCTAGTCACTGTGCTGGACATTACATCCCCAGGACTTAATTATCTCATAATTGGAAATTTGTACCTTTTGACTGCCTTTACCCATCTCCCTCCTCCCTTACCCTGCCTTCCTCCAAACTCTTGCCTCCCCTCTGGTAACTGTCAGTTTGTTCTCTATAGTTAAGAGTCTGTTTCTTGGTTTCTTGAAACTCCTTCCATGAGTTTCTTAAATTCCACAAACGAGTGAAGTCATGTGGTATTCATCTTTCTCTGACTCACTTATTTCGCTTAGCGTAATACTCTCTAGCTCCATCCATGTCGTTGCAAATGGCAAGATTTCATTCTTTATTGTGGCTGAGTAATAGTCCATTGTGTATATATGCCACATCTTCTTTATCCATTCATCAATCAAGGGATACTTGGGCTGCTTCCATATCTTGGCTACTGTAAATAATGCTGCTGTAAACATTGGGTTGCATATATCCCTTTAAATTAGGATTTTGTATTCTTTGTGTAAATACCTAGCAGTGCAATTGTTGGATGGTAGGGTAGTTCTATTTTTGCACTGTCTGGGCACCTCCATATTGTTTTCCAGAATGGCTACCCCAGTTTGCAGTCCCATCAACAGTGCGAGAGGGTGTGGTACATCTATATTATCTACCCCCCTAGCATCTGTCCCTTGTCTTCCATCAACATTCAGGGTCCAGGTTTCTTTGGAGAATGCTCCCTCCCCACTCCGTGGCCCTGTGAGACCGATTCTACCCTAACTCCAGAGTGGCCCGTTTGGCTGAGGTCAGTCAGAGGATCCCAACACCCCCTTCGGGCCTTGTAATCGGCCTAGGGATGAGAGTAGGACCTAATCTGGTCCTCACGGAGATGGAGGGAAGTACTTACCAAGGGCTTCTGACTGGGAAGCTTCCTCCATCTTCTAGGCACTACTAGCAGAGAGAGCTTATCTGTCCCTGGACTGTGCAGCGTACAGACACGAGGCCTCACCAGGCACTGCTGCCCTGGCTGATGCCAACACAGAAGGCTCAGGGCAGAAAGAATCACACAGACAGACCCAGAACCCTGAAGGCAGCATGAACTTCTGGATCAATCCATGCCTGAAGTTTTCCCTCCCTTTGTTTTTTTCCACTTCTATGAGCCAAGAAATTCCTTTTATTCTGTTGATAATTTAGGTTACTCAAAACACGAGAAAAGTCCCCATTAAAACATGTAGAGAGTAGTCCTTTTAGCTCAGGAACAGAGGCATCCTAAGTGTTCCAGAACATCACCAACAGGAGGGCACAGTGCTGGTTCAGTTAAGACTTGTTTGGAAAGCCCATCTTCAAGCATAGTTACCTCTGCACTTCAGAACAAAGTTGGGTTGACGGGAAGGCCCCAGTTCTCGGGGTACCTCATCTCCCCCATCTCAGCAAAAGTTCAACTTGGTAAAAGTTGGCATCTGACATTTTCTGCCTCCGTTTTTGGATAACTTTACCATGCTCTCCAACAATCGGCTTCTTTCCCCCTGTTTCAGACTAAGGGGTAAATGAATTATGGGTCTGGTGGATTCTTCCTTTCCTGGTGTGGATTGCAAGGGATTAGAAACTCAGAATCACTCTCCAGAGAGCGGGGGAGACGAAGGCTGGAATTTGCATGTATGCTTGGCTCACATCCACAAGATGGCAGGAGGAGACCAGTAAAGACAGGCGAAGATGTGGCGTCTATGCGCTCTGCAGAAACGGGCCTGGGAACCTGGCTCCCCCCCCCCCCCCCCCCCCCCCCCCCCCCCCCCGCCTTGAGGAAACCACAGCGGGTCAGCGCCTGGCCGACTTGCACTCGCCTGACTTGGTAAGTTAGAACGGACAGAGATAATTTTTTTTTTTAAATCTAGAGTTCCCTGTAAAACAGTGAGAGGCGCTGAGGAAAGCAAGTATAGGCCATGAAGTTTGACAGTGACAGAAACCAGAGGGAGGGATGCGTGTTGCTGATTTCTCTCTCCCTCTGCCTCCTTCTCCATCTGCAGAATCGGGGTTTTGGTTGTGATCTCCCTCCCTGTGATCAAAGCAGGTGTAAGATGCACAAAGTGCCCCGAGAATCCCAGAGAGAAGACGTTTTTCCTAGAAAGGCTGGGCATCAGAGCACCGTGTGTGTCTGACCCTTCTGGAACCTTCTGGGCATTTGTTGTGTGGCCTGGTGTTCTGGTGGCTGTGGGCCCTGGATGGTCTCTAAATGTGCCTCCCATTTTGACATCATTCTCCACCTTAAAAAGACAGTGACACCCAGATGCTCGTGGGAAGGAGCTGCCTCTTGAAAAAGATGCCAGGGGCAGAGGGAAAGACGTTTTCTTCATGGAGGAGGATTCCGGGAGGGATGGATTTGCAGTCAGGTGCTGTGGTGAATCCCCAGCTTTGCTCTGACCAAGCACGGTTCTCCGCTGCACTTCCCGCCCCAGGAAATGAAGGGGTGCCTACCCTGTGAACCCCTCACAGGGCTCCGTGGAGGTGACAAGAAACATTATGATCTGAATCAACTTTGTACCTAATCATGTGTGGCAGTTAGGGGCTGACCCTGCCTGGTCCTTTGTGTCGAATTTCACCCTTTACTGAGAAGATCTCATTGGCCTGATCAGGGACCCTCGGACTCCAGGTACCTCAATGCCTTAGAAGTGGTAGGAGGGCATCATCTGGGGGTCCGCCGGCCGGCCAGTTTGGGTTTCTTCTTCTTCTACCAAAAATTTCATCCTATTTTATAAATATCCTTGTTCTTTCTTGGCATCTTAAGGTGGGGGATGAGCAACGTAACTGGGATCGCTATTTTCACTTTGGTCACGAATTCTTCTTGAGACTTCTACTAAAGGTCTTTGCGTTCCCACCCTGCCCCTCCCAATGCCATACACGTGGTGACTGGGAGGTGACCCTGAAAATGAACCGTGGGGGACTCTGGCATTAGTAGGACGAAATCGCTAGGGGAGGAGGAGGTGTGCTCAGGCCTGGGAGAACCTTTCTTCTTCCGTCCGAGGATGTTTCTGGAATGAGTATCAGGAGAAAGTCTGGTGGCTGGAACGAAAGGCACCTGAGGAATAGAATTAAAGTGAAGATGTGTCCATCGGGTACAAAACAGGTTTAGGTGGAGGAAGGCTCTGCAAGCGCCAAGTGCTGCGCTCCTGGGCCTCTCCCGAGGGGCCTGCGGTGCTGCTCACTGCCCTCGGGGGCTCCCTCATGGCCCCATGGGGGCCCTGCTGCGTGGAGCTAGGGCACCGTGGCAGCTGGCGGCCGCAAGGGTGGGGAGTCCACAGCTAGGGGGCAATGACAACCCGCAGCACCCCCCGCAGAGAGCCGGTGTCCAACGGCAGGGATGGCGGCCGCAAGGGGTGTCGGGACTCCTGGAGCAGCTCCCTGGGACTCCTGGACCCACCTGCCCTGCTTCTCGCAGGGCGCGCAGGCTGACTGACCGAGGCCTCCGCGGGCAAGCCCCGGTTTCAGCTTGCAGGATTAGTCCGAAAAATGACCCTTTCGGGAGAAAAGTGCTCCAGACCTGGGTCTCACCTCTCGCGTGACTGAATCACTGCGGCAATGATTCAATTTTTTAAAGATAGGCAAGATTACAATGAGGCTGGTGATGGCTATAAAGCCCAGAATAAATGTGAGGGGCTTTCTTATGTAGCTCATCTCTTTTTATTTGTTTGTTTGTTTGTTTGTTTGTTTTTAAAGATTTCATTTATGTATTTGAGAGAGAGAGAGAAAGAGAGCACAGGAATGGGGAGGAGAAAGAAGGCAGAGGGAGAGAAAGAAGTAGGCTCCCCGCTGAGCAGAGAGCCTTATGCGGGGCTCAGTCCCAGGGCCCTGAGATCATGACCTGGGCTGAAGGCAGACACTTAAGCGACTGAGCCACCCAGGCACCCAGGTGCCCTGCTCATCTCTCTCTCTCTCTTTTTTTTTTTTTTTAAAGATTTTATTTATTTGAAAGAAACACAGCGAGAAAGGGAACACAAGCAGAGGGAATGGTAGCGGGAGAAGCAGGCTTCCCGCAGAGCAGGGAGCCCGAAGTGGGGCTTGATCCCAGGATCCTGGGATCATGACCTGAGCCGAAGTCAGACGCTTAACCACTGAGCCACCCAGGCGCCCCTGCTCATCTCTTTAAAAGGAATTTTTTTTCCCTTTTTCCCAAGCTGAATCTTTCCTATGACAACAGTTACAGGCCAGCTAAGGCAGAAGTGTAAAGACCTCAAGCCCATCCATCATCCGCTGAGGGTGGCATCTTTCCTTAGCCTAATCCCAAAAGAACAGGAAGTCAGGGATCAGGAATGGGGCTAAAGGGCCATCAGATAAGAAATATCTATTGATACCTTGTGTTCAACCTTTCTGTAGATGAAGGCTCCTTTTAGGGTCCAAAGGAACTAAGGCCTCTCCCATGATTGTGGCTCTACTTTATTGTCTGTTCACTGAGAAAAATTAATAATGACAAGTGTTTATAACAGTGCCTAAATACCATTCGAAAATAGTAACACATGGATGCGTAAGATAGTGTTTTTCAATCTTAGGCAATGGTTGGAAGATATTGGCAGGGCCATTGTAACAGCTCCTGGAAACACAGGAGGAGAAAAAGCTAATTGGTTTTTTCTACCGTTAAGAACCAATCATCTAGGGATGCCTGGGTGGCTCAGTCAGTTAAGCAGCTGCCTTCGACTCAGGTCATGATCCCAGGGTCCTGGGATCGAGTCCCACGTTGGGCTCTCTGTTCAGCAGGGAGCCTGCTTCTCCCTCTGCCTGCTGCTCTGCTTACTTGTGCTCTTTTTCTCCCTGTCAAGTAAATAAATAAAATCTTAAAAAAGAAAGAAAGAAAGAAAGAAAGAAAGAAAGAAAGAAAGAAAGAAAGAAAGAAAAAGAAAAGAAAAGAAAGAAAGAAATCTATCATCTAGATTTAAGAGGGATCTCACAGCGATGGGATTAGCATAGGCCGGAGAGACTGAGAGCTATGGGACAAGTCAGGGATTTACTGGGCAAAATAAAATTTTGTCTTCTACACTTGAGTTAGGGACATGGTGGTAACTAGGGGCCGGAAATGGAACTGGGCATATTCGTAAGTCACAGGTCACCAGGAAGTTTGGCAGAGCCCAGAGCTAGACCCAGCTAAAGAAAATTAGACCTTCCTAAAGAGCACCTCTGAAACACACTATCAAAAACTAACAGAAAGCAGGTTGCCTTGCATTAATACCAATTCAGCAGAAATAAAGGATCTCCCAGAGCAGCCAATTTTCTGTGCTTGAAAGCCAAATGAGTCTGGTAATTTTATTATAATACTTTTCCCTTCTCCTTTGCCCTCAGGAACACTTGGCATCCTTTATCCAGGCCATGATAACATTAGGTACCTGCAAAAGGCTTCAGTAAAAAAAAAATGTAATTTTGTGCAGCTCTGATGATCTACTTACCGGTTCAGTAAAATGTCAGAGCTTGTTACCAATGGCACCCTCCATGGGCAGGGTTTAAATATCGACTCTCTCTGTGCTCAGTGATTATCACAAGTATGGGAAGATTCCAAATATCAGTCCTTCTTTTCTCCCTCTTGCCCTTCTTTCCTTTCCTCCTCAACATTTATGGAATGTCTGCTCCGTGCTGGAAATACAAATTAGACACAATCCCTAGCCTCACTGAGCTTCCGGTCCAGTGAGGAAATAGCAATGATGGCTCTTGCTAAAAAAGAACTAAATCTAATGGTTAGAAATAGATAAGCCATGAAGAAATAACAAATGTCCACAAATATGTAAAGAAGGGAAAACAAAACAGCTCTGTGGCATTTTATCCGAATATCAATGATATGGGCCAGAGGTTTTATTTCTTAAAGGGTGCAAACAGAAGGTGTTAGATAAGTGCTTTTTGAGGAAGTTAATTAACACAGTCACAGATGCTAGCAGCACCAAATGCCTCTGAGATTCTCTAGGCGAGACTTTTCATTTTAGGGAAGAGGACATTGAGACACGGGAAGGTCTAATGGCCCCTGTGAGACGAGGAAGGAGCAGTGAACGGCAGCCGTGTCTCCTTGGTCCTTGTGCTTTTTCCACCATGTTGCTCCTGGTCTGGTCATTCAACATAAGAATTTTTGTTTTGTTTGCTTATTTTATCTTGTTTTATTTTACTTTAACCACTTTATTGAGGTATGAGAATTGATGTACAAAAAGCTGTACATATTTAAGGTATATAGGCTGATGAGTTTAGAGATAAGTATGTGTCCCTGAGACCATCAAGGCCATAAATTTATTCATCATCACCTCTGAAAGCTTATTTCTGCTACATTTCTCTTTCTTTCTTTTTATTATTTGTGTGTGTGTGTCTGTGTCTTTTGTGGTAAGAGTACTTCACATAAGAGCTACCCTCTGAGCAAAATTTTAAGTATATGATACAGGTTTGTTCACTTGGTCCCATGGTTGTATGGAGCTCCAGAATTTATTCATCTTTTTTTTTTTTTTAAAGATTTTATTTATTTGATAGAAACACAGCGAGAGAGGGAACACAAGCAGAGGGGATGGTAGCGGGAGAAGCAGGCTCCCTGCTGCGCAGAGAGCCCGATGCGGGCTCGATCCCAGGACCCTGGGATCATGACCTGAGCTGAAGGCAGACGCTTAACGACTGAGCCACCCAGGCGCCCCCAGAATTTATTCATCTTGCATAACTAAAATTTTATCCCCTTTGACTGACACTTCCCCCACAACATTGGATTTTTTTTTAATTTTATTTATTTTTTTCAGTGTTACAAGATTTATTGTTTTCCACTACACCCAGTGCTCCATGCAGTACGTGCCCTCCTCAATACCCACCACCAGGCTCGCCCAACCCCCACTCCCCTCGCCTCCAAAATCCTCAGTTTGTTGCTCATAGTCCACAGTCTCTCATGGTTCATCTCCCCCTCTGCTTTCCCCCTGGATTTTTTTTTAAGATTTCATTATTTATTTATTTATTAGAGAAAGAGAATGAGAGAGAGAGAGTGAGCATGAGAGGGGAAAGGTCAGAGGGAGAAGCAGGCTCCCCACTGAGTAGGGAGCCCAATGGCAGGACTCGATCCGCGACTCCAGGACCATAACCTGAGCTGAACGCAGGCAGTCGTTTAACCAACTGAGCCACCCAGACGCCCCAACATAGGATTTTTTTTAAAGGGATTAAAAAACAGTCTTTGTCTTCAAGTACCTCAGAGTCTGGGAGGGAAAATACCACTGCAAAAGGACTAAGGCCGAGCTGAAGGAACAGGAAGTAGGTTTCTGAGCATTAAAAGAGAATAAACTAGTTAAAAGAGTGCTTAAGAGGAATCCTTTATAACAAGAAGAATGTGGTTCAGCTGGGTCAGTGCCCCAGGAGCTCCTGTAATGGTCCCTTCAGGTAGTGAACTCTGTGAGCTGAGGCAGGTATGTCTGAGGTAAAAGCCAGGGCCTGGCGCCCAGCAAGGGCCTGAGGTGGGCTCTAAGCAACACACTCCCAACTCAGCCATCTGTCTTCCAGATTCTGATGAGGGGAAGCAGTGGTCCAGGATGGAAACACAAAGGAACATGGAGAGAGCATGGTCTTTGTAAGTCAGCCAGACCTGGGTTCTAGTCCCAGCTCTGTCATGGCCTCTGCTGGGAAACTTCCAGCTTGTGGCTTCCATTTTCCTCATTTATGAAATGGGGAGAGAACATCATCTCCTTTCTAGGGCTGTTGTGACTTAATGATGATTAAATACATAGAGAAGCTCCAAGGACAGGCACTGCAGGTGCTCAATAAATCTCAATTAAATCTAAATTGTTTAAATCCATCATCACTAAAAGAAGAAAATGGGAAAATTAAGCAGTTCAGCAATTTTTAAGTGGAGGTGAGAATGTGGACCAGGAGCACACTCATCAGTGCTGGTGAGAGTGTGAAATGGTACAACCACTTCAGAGAACCTTCTAGCATTCAGTGAGGTGGAGGATGTGCATGTCTCTGACCCAGGAACTCCTCTATTAAGTATACACTAAACTCGTGCCCCCATGCCTGGGTGAGTCAAAACAACATTTGCAATTGTGCTAGATTGGAAACAACGCAGGTAGCCATTAACATTAGAATAGATAAACTATTTATAGATTATAGCTAGATGGAGAGCTATTCCCACAGTGGACCTATGGCAATGAAAATGAAGGTCAGCAGCACACAGCAACATAGGTGAATCTCACAAACATAGTATCAGGAGAGTGAAGCAAGGGCCAAAAGAACACATAGAAAAGACCACATATGGGGCACTTGTCTGGCTCAGTTGGAAGAATGAACAATGACACTTGATCTCAGAGTTGTGATTTGAGCCCCACAGTTGGGCATGGAGCCTATTAAAAAAAAAAAAGAAGAAAAGCAAAGATCACACAGGAGGTGTGATCCTATTCATATGAAGATCAAAAACAGGCAAAACTAGATTAGGTTTAGGGATGCAAACATAGGCAGAAAGCAATAAAGAAAAGCAAAAGAAATCACCACAAAAATTAAAAGTTATTACTTCTAGGGAGAGAGAGGGGGTCTCTGATGGGGAAGGGTACCCCAGGGATTTTTAGGGTGCTGGTAATGTTCTATTTCTTGACCAGAGTGTTAGTTACATGATGTTCTCTTAACAAGCATTCATCAACCTGTACTGCCACATAAATAAACTTCTGTTATTTTCTGTAGGCATGTTATATTTCTCAATTAAAAAGTGGGGGGAAAGTATATGTTGAAAAAGGAGATAGGCATATCATCCTTATAGATACAGGACAAGTACAAGACATAGATGTCTCTAAAATATTTTAAGTGCCTTTGTTTCATACTGGGTAAATTGAAAGATTTAAGATTAATAAACTTTTTAAAAAAATATGTGAGAGAATGAAAGCATTAGGCGGGGCCACATGAAGGACTTCCAGAAGGGGTTTTCCAAGCATTCTCATCTTCTGAGTATTTCTTGAATCCAGAAGTTGAGCAACAATGACATAAGAATTCTGACTGGCCTGATTTCAGCATTAATAGACTACAACAATGGAAAAGGGAAGAGGGACTAACTTAAAACATACCCAGATAAAGTAGTTTTTATACTTTTGAGAATGGAATGCAATTATAATTGTCCACTTGGAGATCAATTCGTTTAAAAAGAACAACTTCTTGGGGCGCCTGGGTGGCTCAGTCATTAAGCATCTGCCTTCGGCTCAGGTCATGATCCCAGGGTCCTGGGATGGAGCCCCGCATCGGGCTCCCTGCTCTGCAGGAAGCCTGCTTCTCCCGCTACCTTTCCCTCTGCTTGTGTTCCCTCTCTCGCTGTGTTTCTCTCTGTCAAATAAATAAAATCTTTAAAAAAATAAAATAAAAAAGTAAAAAGAACAACTTCTCGATAATATTGCGTTTTTAGGGGGAGGGGGAAAAAAGGCCATAATGACCATTTTCAGACTTCTTCCACCTGTGGTTTCCCAAGACGGGCTCTGATTCTCGGTTCAGCAGGTGAGGAAATTATTTCACTACTTAATGCGGAGTTGTCAGGTCTGAGGGGACAGCTGGGAAGGGTTTCTGAGGCCACTGACCTTCCCCTGGCTGTTGGACTCTCTCTTCTCTTGCCTGTGCTCTGGAGAAAGGCTGGGGGTGCAGGCCATAGTCTCTCCCTTTTCTAGGCTCCCTGGGGGGTCATAGCCCTTCCATTTGGTTGTCATGACAACCGAGGCACTCTGGAAAAACATAGTTTCATGGTACAACAAATGAAAAAAGGTGGGGGGATTGGCTCAACCCTCTTCTTATTGGTGGGTAAAATTCCTACAAACTCCGAAGGGAGTTTCACTCTCCATAGTGAGTGGGAAAGTCTGACCCAGAGTGATGGAGTTGGGTTAGTACCCTACGCAGGACAGGTACCCTAGGGATTGTGGCTTTTATGGAATTATTCACTTGGCTTATTTGTTTCCAAAATACAGATTTTATAAAAGTCATTTTAAGAGTAAAAAAAAAAAGCCCTCACGTTATACCTTTGAGAACTGGAGCTGCAAAAGGGCTCTCGTGCTGGGCAAACGTGTGAGGTTCAGACGTCATGCTTTTGTAAAGGGACTCGTGTTTGGAAGCCTGGGCACTTCCTCCTCACATATGTCTCCTTAGCGATTCTATCATCCATTTTGTTGGCATCAGCCGTCTCTCCAGAAATGAGCACGAGTAGCCCCGAGGAGGGCACAGACATGTGATATCAGAGGAGGACTATTCAGAGGGGCAAAGGCGTGAAGGTGAGACCTTTCCAACACGTGGAGAAGAGTGCATGGAACCACCAACTGGAATTTCCTCTCTGGTGAGGAGCCAGGTGCTCAGGCCGGACACCCAGAATGCTCTCGGGAGGGGCAGAGAGACTCCGAGTGGACTCAGAAAGCTCCGCTCAGATGGGCCACCGAGAAGGGGTCTGCCAGGACCTGAAAGGAGAGAAAAGTTCCTAAGTTCCTCCAACAAAGGATAAACTTTCTTCTAAGGTATTTGAATCATTACTAATGAATAACATTCCAACTTAAAGACACCATCCTTATCAAGCATCTGTGGGAGCTTACTTGGTACTTTTCTATGCTGGGGTTTGCTGTAACGTATGCGCAGGCCTCATACCTTGCTAGTTTGAGAATTTTGAGCTGTCTACATCGGACCTGCAAAATCTGTCAAACTTTTACACATTTCCTCTGTCGTTTTCCTGTTCCGCAAGTTTACTCCATTTCCAGGTGGGGATGTAGGTGAGGCAATAATCAGGGCTAATGTCTCTTGAACCCTAAAACACACTCTGTGTGTTTTAATCCCAAATTAGACTCCTTCTAGAAAACTGGACACACTAGTGGACATGCTGAATTGCACCAGGTAGATGTAATATAGTCTGAATAGTAATGAATGGCTCCATACGGCCTTGATTTCTTTAAAGTACCCCATCGGTATTTTATTTTTTTATTTTTTATTTCTTTTAAGATTTTATTTGCTTATTTCAGAGAGATAGAAAGCACTAGCAGGGGAGCGGCAGGCAGAGGGAGAAGGAGAAGCAGACTCACCGCCGAGCAGGGAGGCCGATGTGGGACTCGATCCCAGGACCCTGGGATCATGACCTGAGTGGAAGGCAGACGCTTAACTGACTAAGCCACCCAGCCGTCCCTGCATCAATATTTTAAAGTAATTTGTATTTAAGATTCCAATTACTAGGTATTTAAAATAGATTTTCTAACAAGAGGACACAGGCCCAGGCTTATTTCACTAGTTTTCCCAAGATGAGAAACGGAGTGGACGGGCCACTTACAAAGACCGATGCCATCAAAGACCAGTGCCACCAATGCAGCAGGTCGGTCAGTGGGCAATATTGCATTAATTCTGCCTTCATGTGTTCCTTTCCTGTGGAAGTGATTTATTGGATCTTACAATAGGATTTTAAGAAGTGTGGTCACAAACTCAATTCGTACTGCTGGCTTTCAAGAGAAGTTAAGTACTTCCTTCCTTCAACTGATAAACACAACCTATAAGGTATTCAGCCTGGTCCCTACGTCTTCAAGGACCTAAAATCTGGTTGGAAAGGGAAAATTAAAAATAAATAAATAAGAAGACTTTCACTTCAAATCTATTTAGCTTTTTTTTTTTTAGACTCTCATTCTCTTTATTTCTTGAAATACATTAAACACACTTGTTTTCCGGGTCTGCTTCTTCCAAAACCCCAAATCTTTGTGTATCTGATCTTATTGTTTCTATCTGCTTCTACTTATGGAGGCTTGCTTTCTTGTCTTATTTTCTGATTGTAAACTTCTGTTCTTGAAGCTTTATCTGTAGGCATTCTTTGGGGCCCAAGTTCAAGATAATCTCCTCCGGAGAGCATTTGTGTTTGTTTTGCCAGTTGTTTGGAGCACCCCAATCTTAGACTCATTAAGTTTTAAAAAATTCCATGGTATCTTTTTTTTTTTTTTTAAAGATTTTATTTATTTATTTGACAGAGGAGAGAGATCACAAGTAGGCAGACAGGCAGGCAGAGAGATAGGGAGAAGCAGGTTCCCCGCTGAGCAGAGAGCCTGATGTGGGGCTCGATCCCAGGACCCTGAGATCATGACCTGAGCCGAAGGCAGAGGCTCTAACCCACTGAGCCACCCAGGCACCCCGTAAAAAATTCCATGGTATCTTAAATTTAGATCACGATCATCCCTGCAGACCACACTATAGTTATGAACTCGCAAGGAAGAGTCATATCTCCTTTTTGTTTTCTCCATCCAGCACCAGGATCAATACAGGATCAGGTATTTCGGGGGTCTTCTTCTGCACAGTAAGTCAATTTCACTTTCATCTTGACTTTGGTTCTTTGGTATCCCAGTTTTATGAAAGAGGTTCTTTTTTTTTAATATATGTATTTTATTTTAAATGAAATTATTTTCTCCTAACTTTATTGAGGTATAATCGACATGTAACACTGTGTAAGTTTAAGGTACACAATGGGTACTTGCTTTGGCAGCACATATAGTCAAATTGGAATGATAACAGAGATTAGAGTCGTTCTTGTGCAAAGGTAATGTGCAAGTTTGTGAAGCATTCTATTTTTTTTTTTAAAAAGGTGTATAGCTTGATTACTTGATAAATGTGCAGACATTGTGCCATGATTATCACCATTAGGTTAGTTAATACATCACCTCACAGAGTTACCCTTTTGTGTGCCTGTGGTGAGAACATTTAAGATTTACTCTTGGCAACTTTCCAGTGTAAAATACAGTGCTGCTAACTATAGTCACCATGCTGTACATCAGCTCCTTAGAACTTATTTATCTTGTAACCGAAAAGTTTGTATTCTTTGACCAACGGCTCTCCATTTCCTTTTTTTTTAAGATTTTATTTATTTATTTGACAGAGAAGCAAGAGATCACAAGCAGGCAGGGAGGCAGGCAGAGAGACGGGAAGCAGGCTCCCTGCTGAGCAGAGATGGGGCTCCATCCCAGGATCCTGAGATCATGACCTGAGCGGGAAGGCAGAGGCTTTAACCCACTGAGCCACCCAGGCGCCCCTCCTTTTTTTTTTTAATTGTAAATTCTCTTTAAGCAACTTTCTTCCTCTCTCCCTCCCTCGCTTCCATCCCTCCTTCCTTCCTTTTTTTCTTTCTTTTTTAAGATTTTATTTATTTGACAGAGAGACACAACGAGAGAACGAACACAAGCAGGGGGAGTGGGAGAGGGAGAAGCAGGCTTCCTGCAGAGCAGGGAGCCTGATGCGGGGCTCGATCCCAGGACCCTGGGATCATGACCTGAGCCAAAGGCAGACACTTAACGACTGAGCCACTGGGGTGCCCCATCTCCATTTCCCTCACTAAAAGCTCCTGGCAACCACCAATCTACTCTCTGTTTTTATGAATTTGGCTTTTTTAGATTCTACATTTATGTGAGATAATACAGTCTTTCTCTGTCTGACTTACGTCACTTAGCACAGTGCCTGGGAGTTTTATCCATGTAGTCACAAATGGCGGGATTTCCTTCTGTTTGTGGCTGAGTAATATTCCATCACATGTATACCACATCTTCTTTATTCCTTTACCTTTCAGTGGACACTTAGGGTCTTTATATGCCTTAGGTATTGTGAATTATGCTGCATTGAATATTGGGGGTGCCGATATCTTTTTGAGACAGTGATTTCCTTTTCTTTGGATCTCTAGAACTGAGATTGCTGGATCATATGGTTGTTCTATTTTTAACGTTTTGAGAAACCTCCTTACTGTGTTCCATAGTGACTGTTCCATAGTGACTGTGCCAATTTAAATTGGGATAGGTTCTTACTTTATGATCTTGGGTAGGCTTGAGAGTTTATATTCTGTATCTCCATCACTGTATACCTGTCAATGTGGAAGTTCAAGGACACCGTAGGTTGATAGGTTTTCCCTGAGTTTGTTCACTTATCAGAGGTCTTACCTTAACTTTATCCTCGCTTTCTTGCCAGTTCAATGATTCATTTTTAAAAAACAGTAAAAAATCGTATCCAACGTTGGTTTTCATCAAAAGGTTTGTTCTGGGTATCTACTCCACGTATTAAATTGAAATGATTTAAAAGCGAGATTAGTGGGTGCCTGGGTGGCTCGGTCAGTTAGGCATCTGCCTCTTGATTTAGGCTCAGGTCATGATTTCAGGGTCCAGCCCTGTGTCAGGCTCCTCACTCAGTTGGGTGTCTGCTGGAGAGTCTCTCCCTCTCCCTCTGCTCCTCCCTTTGCTCCAGTGCTCACTCTATCCTTCTCTCTAAAATAAATAAATCTTAAAAAAAGAGAAAAGGTCAGACAATGTATAATCAATTGCTTGGTAAGACTGAAGTAGTTTCTCAAGTGCTTCTGTTCCCTTCACTTTCTATCCAGAACAAATCTTTGTCTTCAGAACCCCAGACACTGGCTGAGTGGAGTGGGGGCAATGGTGTGCTAGCAAACCGACCCTCAGGAAAAAGAAAAAATGAAACCCACAAAATACTTGACTGTTAGCATTTGCCAATTTCTGTGGGGTAACATCTCCCCTGGCAGTCCATTTCAAGTAACCAGTATGATTCACCGGACAGAGTTGGGAAGGGGGGAGTACAGTTGTTTCTTATGAGCTGTGATGAGCCAACCCTGTCGTGCCCTGTAGAAGTAGAAGATACAAATTAGGGTGGCCAAGTCCAAGGTCTAGTGGTCCGTCAGGAGACGTAAATGAAGACGGCCTGATGATGAAGAGGTGAACCGGGGAGCACATAGCAGCTGATTATTGCCACATGTTCCCAGATCTTATTTTTTTTTTTTTTTTGCTATTGTCCCCATTTTTTTTTTTAATTAATTTTTATTAACATATAATGTATTATTTGCCCCGGGGTACATGTCTGTGAATCATCACGCTTACACATTTCACAGCACTTAACAGCACATACCCTCCCCAATGTCCACAGCCCAGCCACCCTATCCCTACCCTCTCCCCCACCTCCCAGCCAGCCTCAGTTCGTTTCGTGAGTCTAGCAGTCTCTTATGGTTTGTCTCCCTCCCCATCCCTTCCTGTTTCATTTCTCTCCCCCACCCCCCCAAACTCCCTCCTTGCCTCTCAAATTCTTCATATCAGAGAGCCAGATCTTATTTTTCAAGAAGAGTGAGAAATCTGACTTTCAGGTGAAATGGCCCCCTTTTCAAATGTTGCCAATTGATTCAAAAACTTTAAAAACACATAAGAGATCCAAGAAGGTGTGCGGATTTGTCTAAACACCAGCTTTGGGTTGGTTGAGCTAGTGCTTGGGGGTTATGTTTGTTTGTCTAGTTCCAGCTTTGTTTCTCTAGGCTAAATGGCCCACAAAGGGAAGTCCTGCTGGAAAAGCACTGTGGGGTTGGGGAAGGAGCACATATGATGGATTCACACGGCCTTTGGTTCAAATTCTGGGCCTGCCACTCATTGTGTGACCCAGGGCAAAATTATGTGAAACGAGAGGGAAGGTCCTTGATGGAGTAGGTTGTTCTAGAGAGAAACTGAGATGTTATGGGTATGGGACCTGTGCCCTTTGTGCATACTTAATGACTGTGTCATCATCTTGAGCAGAAGCCAATAGTCATAGCAGAGGGCAAACACTGGAGTATAAAGAAGAGAGACCTCTAATTCAGTGTTCTTGATTTTCACTGCCTTAGATTCACTTGGCAAACATTAAAAAAAAAAAAAAATTAACATCAGACCACTCTCTAAAAGATTCTGATTCAGCTGGTCCAAGACAGAGCCTGAGCATCACTACATTAAAAGTCAACACCTCTCAGTGTTCTAAGCCTAAATGCTTTACCTTCATCTTTCCTAAATGCTTTAACCTAATCTTTCTAACAACCCCAAAAAGTATTATTCTCATTTCACGAATGAGGAACTGAGGCCAAGGGTTAAATAACAGCCCAATGTCACAGAGCTGGTAAGGCAGGGGATCAGACTTGACCTCAGAGCCTGAATTCTTAAACCCCATGCCATTTAGTATTACTGTATCTGCCTCCGATGGTCTTTGGGAGGGCTTACGTACTGCAAATAAATTGCTTAGTTCGGGGCATGGAAGTGATGAACAAAGGTTAGCGATCATCATTACTTTATAATACCGAAACAGAAAATCCTTTCCATTTTCTCTGCTCTATGCAAGTCCCTTTCAGGTAAATCTCCAATCTTTTTTGGATCCCCCACTTCTTTAGGGCTGTAAACATACAGACTGGACTCCAAATGAATCCTAGGACAGTGATCATAATGACTGGGAAGCTCTGCCAGAGTAGGTCATACCTGAAGAAGGCAAAGAGGAGGAGAGAGGACAGGGGCTCCAGAGATTCTTGGAGAGGAGAGTGATGAAACCTGCCTCAAATGATGCCCCTGTAAATAACAAAAATTCAATGGAGTAAATTTGAAGATCAAATGGGCTTCATTAAACCATTCATGAATCGAGCAGCATCCCATCTAGCAATAGGAAGGAGCTCCACCAAACTGTAGAGAAGGAAAGGTTTTCAAGGGTGGAAGGTGAGTGGACAAAGAAAATTATTAGAAAAGAATGCATTTGTTTCAGGCAAGGTTGCCTTCCTAAGGGGGCTAGACAGTCATTAGTACCGACCAGGTAATTTCATGCTGACTGGTTAACGGTTACATTCCTGGGCTTGGGATGGGGTGGATGTGTTGAAACTGCAGTTAGGTTAGGTATGAAGTCTTAGTTTATCAGTGTGGGACTTAGCATAAGTAACTCCATTTTGGGCCTGCTGTCTCCTTAATACTCCGATAGACAAGCCAAGTTCAAGCTCTTTAGTATATAGTATTCAATAAGTTCTTCCTGTGAGTAGCTCGCAGGTGAATGGGGAGGCAGAGGAAAGGACTCATGGGGATGTCAGACAAAGGGTGGGGAGCAGCTATAGACCTGAATATTGGGGATCCTTCTTTCTTTCCAGCTGGCTCACTTATTTGTTTGGAGGCCTTTACTGTATTTGTTTTCACTCTTCATTGTTGAGATGGAGTAGAAGCCAGTCATAGAGAGAAATGAGCACTTTGTTGACAGGCAGCATGCTTAGTCCCCAGTATTCAGGCCCTGGGGTCAGGGAGTGTGTAGCTGACCTAGGTAGAGGGAGCACAAGGCAAGGACACAGGTGCTTAGTGGTGGCCCCCTTAGAGGCAGAACTCCAGTTGCCTCACAATTAAATGTTGGAAACAGTAAATTTACTTAGCTTACTCAGGTAAAAAAAAATTTTTAAAAAAGATTTATTTCAGAGAGCGAGTGAGCACAAGTAGGGGGAGGGGCAGACTCCCTATTGAGCAGGGAGCCCAACTTGGGGCTTCATCTCAGGATGCTGGGATCATGACCTAAGCTGAAGGCAGACTAATCCACTGAGCCACCCAGGTAAACAAATTCTTAACAAAACAAAATGAAGTGGATAACTGCCACCTTATGTCATTTGTAAAAATTAACAAGAACTGCATTAAGAAGTGATGAAAGTTTTGACCAAAAATTCTACCACAAAGATAATGCTGGCATTCCTTCTCGATCAATACCTATAACTTACTCAGCTTTCCCATACGGATCTTCCTTACGATGATAGGGTTACGTCCTGAAAAAAACCAGTGTACGTTGAAAATATTGTTAAGTCAAAAAAGTGTTTAACACACCTAATCTACTGAACATCATAGCTTAGCCTAGCTTACCTTAAACATGCCCAGAACACTTACATTAGCCTATAGTTGGGCCAAATCATCTAACATAAACCCTATTTTATAATCAAGTGTTGATTATCTCATGTAATTTATTGAATACTGTACTGAAAGCAAACAGAATGACTGTATGGGTACAGAATGGTTGTAAGTATATCGGTTTTTAACACCCCTGGTCAGGTGGCCAACTAGGAGCTGTGAGGGGGGTGTGAGGGAACACAGATTAACATTCAAAATTTGAAGTAGGGTTTCTACTGAATGTGAATCATTTGTGCACCACTGTAAAGTCGAAAAATCCTAAAATCCTAAATTAAACAATCGATAAGTTGGGATTATATGTATTAAAAAGTTTAGGGGGAAAAAAAGGTGGACAGAAGAAATGAAGGACCACGGAGGCCTTGGAGGGGAAAGCAAAGATCAAAGCAACTTTAGGCTAAAATATAACGATTACTGAGGTTCAACCTGTTTTCAAAGGTTTGCCCACAGGGACAAATTACAAGGGTAAACTCTTCGGATACGATGCACATTTATACCAAGCTGAATGTTTATAGTTGCTGCCATTTGAGTTTTTATTGTTAGTGTCTTTCCATTTGAAGTTTTGATCCTCAATCCATTTGAAATTTACCCAACACTAGGCATGACCTCTTGTGTTTTTGTCTTGTACTGCTTTTCAACTCTTGAAATACTGAACTTTCCGATGTCAATCCCCTCAAGACCCTAAGCTCTTTGAGAGACAGAGCTATATAGCAAGTCCCCAACCCCCATTCCTCACCAAGAGGGTCACAAAGAGCTCAATTAGTTTACTGAATCTTTAATTCTTCCCCTTCTTTGAATGCCCTTGGGATATGCGTTCTGTAAATGGACACTCAACAGGTTTATAATGAAAATCTAATGGCCGAGAGCCCAGCCCGTGTAAACACATTCTTTCTAAATCTGCATGTATTTTAACAACAAAAGACTGCTTAGATTCAGAGAGGAAAAAGCTTGCATTTCTTTTACGGTGTTATAAACATTAAGAAGGAGCAACAGAAAGTTCTCTGGTACAAAGCACTGGGTGATCTGGCCTCCGGGTTCTTCCGGAAAACCTGAACACGACTCCCAGTAATATGCCCAAAGGCAACCTCCCCACCCCGCCCCGCGCACTTCGAAGCCCGATTCAATCCTCCCACCCGCTGTGGACACGTGCAGTTGAGTGCTGTGGTCGTGTACAACGTCCACATTGCCGTGCTATAAACCAAAGGCAAACTCAGGGCTTCTCCGAAGGGCAGGCCCAAAATAAGAGAAGAGGAGCAGCAAGCACAGGAGCAACCCCAGCAGGCAGTCAGAGCCCCCTTTCCCAGAGTTCCCTTCCAAAGACAAGCCGAGGTAGCAAAAGCCTCGTACTTGGCAGACCTGTATGCCCAAGTGACGGGCGCAGAAAGGGCTGGGGACATGCTGAGCCAGGTAACGAGGTCGCAAACTACGCAAGATGATAACAGTCTACCTCGCGACCGGGGTATAGTGTGCCCGGGAGTATGTGAGCCTGTGAAATTGGCTCTGGAACCTGTGGCCGCGGAGCCTGGCCTGGGGTGGTCTCCTGGGCAAAGAGAAAGTAGGTGGCTTTGTTCCCGGAATGTGAATGAGGGAGCCGAAGCCGGGCTTAAGGAAGGCGGCTCTCTGCGGCGGGAACTCGACGTCTCCCTAGAGGCTTTGGCGGCGCGCGAAACTCCCCGTCAGGCTCCCCGGCCCGAGCCAACCGTGGCGCCGGAAGCCCGAAGCGGGGACAGCCTGGCCGGCCCGGGAGCAGAGCCGGGAGAGGCCGCGGCGCGGGCCTGCCGCGTCCCCCAGCCAGCGCGGGCGGCCCCACGCGTCCACCACTCAGCCGCGCGGCCAGCACAACATTCCATTTAAAAATAACACCCACGTGCGCTGGTAAACAAGCGCGCGCGGCTTCGGCGCCGCGCGCCCCGGGCGAGCCAGTACGGCGCGCGCCCGCCCTCCTCCCGCACGTGTCTGCCGGCTCCGCCCGCGCAGCTCCTGCGTTGCTCACTCTCCTCCCCCTCGGACGGCCGCGCACCGCCCCGAACCCCCGAGTCCTGCCGCTCCCGGGCCCTAGCGTCCCCCCCTGCTCTGCCAGGCGCGCCCCGCAGGGTGCTCTCCAACTTTCCTCCCCCGACACCGCCACGACGCGGCAGGACCCATCGCCCCAGGTCGGCTCCCCTTCTCCCCTCCCTTGTCTTCTCAAGTCCCCCTCCTCTGGACTTAGCGCGCGGAGGATTGGCTTCTGGGTTGCCCGAGTCTCTTTCTCCTCTCCTTCCACCCCTCCTTTCTTCCTTAGAATTTTACTCGATTGTTTATTATTTGCTGGGGGGCGGGGGCGGGGGGGCGGAGAGGGGTGTCTGGGGGGCCTGGAGACTAGTGGCCGCGGCCAGTCAGCACGCGGCGTGGTTTGACGAGTAGGCGGCGCAGCGAATGGGGACTCGGCGCAGAGCTCCCTGGTCACGCGCGTGTGGATGCAATGACATCATCTGTTTGTACGCGTCGAACTAGCTTGGTGCAGGGGCGGGACCGCACGTCACTTGAGTGACGGGTCCTGCGCAAAGCCCGGAGCCTGGAGTCCGCTGGGTGGGCGGACTCCCGAGTACCCGGGGTTGGACCTTTTTGTGTATTGGGCTCTAGATTCTGATTTCGCCAGTGACTTAGAAGGATTTAAGGAAAAAAAAAAAAAAAAGGCGGGGGGGGGGAAGATATTTATAAACCAAAGTGGATCGACTTTTGGTGTGCGTGTCGCAGGTACTGCTTGCTTAGCGCACAAATGAACAATTTAGGCACTGACAGGATAAGGAAGATGTTTGTCTAAACCCTTAAGTATCTTTTTAAAAAACTCAAAAATGCACAAGTAGGAGTTCTGGAGTCATTTACAAGTTAGAATCAAATTATTTCCCATTCATAATTGTTCAAAATCTGCTCTTGTGTTTAGGAACGGGGAATAATTTGCATTTCTCCTGAGTTAGTTACACTTCTCCCCTCCTTTGCCATGAAATCCACGGAGAGTGAAACACCACTGCGTCGGGCGTCCTAGGTAACGGACTCGGCTGCAGACCTCTCGGTGCCCGATCAAATCTGAAGGCATCAGTTTATCGAAGTCCTGTAAGGCACCAACCTCTTCGCTTGTCAGTATTTCCACGCCGTGGTAATCCTTACGAGACCGCGATCAGCAAATTATCTCGGGTGTTACCTAGTGTGCGATTCTAACCAGGGCGGGCCCAGAGCCTGGCGGACGGACGCGCCCGCCGGGGACCTTCGGTACCAGGCGCCCTGCCCCGAGTCTGAGAGGCCACGCGACTGCGCTCGTGGAGCGTTTGGGGCTCTGCTCTCCCCCTCCCTCTTCTGCTAGGCCAGAGCCGCGCTTTGTTGTCGTCGAGGCCCTCGGGAGGGAGGAGGAGCCCGGCGGAGACTGCTGCGGGAGCTCGCCTGGTCCTGGCCCGTCGCGCGCTCCCTGACACCCACGCCCGCAGTCCCGCGGAGCCCGGCCGCGCAGGCGCGCGCGCGCGAGCCCACATACACACACAGATTCACACACACACACACACACATACACACACACGCACAAACACGCACGCACACAGCACACCCGGGCCTGCCGCCCAGCCCTCCCCCTGGGCGGGGACCCGCCCGCCGTCAGCTTAGGTTGAGGCACCCTGCGTGTGTCTATAACTTTGTGCTGCTGCCGCGGCCGCCCTGCTCGTGGAAGGGAGGAGGAGGAGGAATGTGGAAGGTGGCGGCGCGCAGGCTGACAGGCGTTTCCTCAGGCGGGCTGCGGCGGCGGCCAGAGCGCCTCTCCTTCGCCGAGGTTGCGCGCCCCCTCCTCGCCGTGCCCCGGGTCCGCGCGGAATTGTGCGTCCTCCCCCCTCGTCCCTGAAGGGAAGGAACTGAGGTAGGCGCCGGAGCTGTGCAGCGGGGCGGTCGCCTTCCCGGTGACTCCGGATCTGCTTCCGAGCTGGGCCAGGCGCTTCCCTTTTCCCTCCCCGTGACTCGGTGTGCGCGCCCCCCTTCCCTCCCGCTAGTGTTTTTAAAGGACTTGAGTGAAGGGGGGAAAACTGTCAAGATGGCAGCAGCGGGAGCAAGGAGGTGATGAACGTGCTGGTCCGGGTTTTCTGGCAGCCCGGGAGACTTGGCGCTTCCTGACCTGTTGGAAGATTTATGTTCCGACTTGCCGCCCTCCCCCCGTTCTTTCCTGGGAAGGGGGTGGAGGGTACAACGCCCGCGAGCAAATAAACCACACAAAACCCCAAAGTGGTCGTTCCTGCTTGGCGCGACCCTTGGCAAACACCCGCCGCGCCGCCTGCCCCCCTGCTTCCCGTCTTGTCTTTTTTCTGGAAGTGACAAGAGCCGGTCCGCGCTCGGACCTGCGTTTGTCCTCCTGGCCCGCGGGCGAAGAGGGGAGAAGGGGGCTGTCCGCGCCGTCCCCGGGCTCGGGCCCCTCGGCGGGGAGAAGGGAGTACCAGGGGGCGCGGAGGCGGCAGGGCCGGGGACCAGGAGAAGAGCGGAAGACGCCACAGACTTTGGCTGCGGCGCCGCGGGAAGCACTTGAGCGGGCCCGAGCGAAACATAAACAAACGCACGCCCGCTCGGGCTCCGACCGCGGCTCGGCTGCGCCAGCTCTGGCCGCTGCCCGCTTTAAAGGCGCGGCCCGCGCCCCTCCCCCCGCCCCCGCCCCCCCTTCTTCCCCGCCCAGCCACCTAGCCCAGGAGAGACCTGCAGATCTGGCGGCCCCGGTGGCGGGGGGAGGGGGCTGCCCCGTGCGAGCCAGTCGATTCGCTCCCGGCTCCCCCGCTGCCAGGCCAGGGGGCGGTGTCTGCGGCGCCAGGTTCGCGGGACGCACGTCTCCAGGTCTGTCTGTTTCTGGGAGGCGGGCGCCGTGCGGCCGGGAAGCAGTGGCGGCGGGCGAGGAGTCGCCGAGGACTGGGCTCCAGCCCGGGATAACCAACTCTCCTTCTCTTCTCTCGTGCTTCCCCAGGCGGCGGCAGTAGCGGCAGGGGCTCCCGGGAGCCCGAGCCTTCGCGGCGCCCCCGTCCCTCCCCCGCCGCACCCCGCCCGGGCGCTAGGGGAGAGCGCGAGAGCCCGAGCCGCGGGCGGGCGGGCGGCGAAGATGGCAGAGGCACCGGCCTCCCCGGCCCCGCTCTCTCCGCTCGAAGTGGAGCTGGACCCGGAGTTCGAGCCCCAGAGCCGGCCGCGCTCCTGTACGTGGCCCCTGCAGAGGCCAGAGCTCCAGGGGAGCCCGGCCAAACCCTCGGGGGAGACGGCCGCCGATTCTATGATCCCCGAAGAGGAGGACGATGAAGACGACGAGGACGGCAGCGGTAGGGCCGGCTCGGCCATGGCGATCGGCGGTGGCGGGAGCGGCGCGCTGGGCTCCGGGCTGCTCCTTGAAGACTCGGCCCGGCTGCTGGCTCCCGGACGGCAGGACCCCGGCTCCGGGCCAGCCCCCGCGGCTGGCGCGCTGAGCGGGGGGACGCAGACGCCGCTGCAGCCTCAGCAGCCACTGCCGCCGCCGCAGCCGGGGGCGGCTGGGGGCTCTGGGCAGCCGAGGAAATGCTCGTCGCGGCGGAACGCCTGGGGGAACCTGTCCTACGCCGACCTGATCACTCGCGCCATCGAGAGCTCGCCGGACAAACGGCTCACTCTGTCCCAGATCTACGAGTGGATGGTGCGCTGCGTGCCCTACTTCAAGGATAAGGGCGACAGCAACAGCTCTGCGGGGTGGAAGGTGCGTACCCACCTCGGGCGGGCGCCCGGACCCGCCGGGCCTCCTGCGCAGTGCCAGACGCGCCTTCGATTCATCGGAGCGCGCCTGCGGGCGCTGGGGAGAGGGGTTGGCACAGAGAGCCTCCGCTGTGAGGTTTCGGGGGATCTCTGTGACCCTCAGAGGAGGGGAACCTGGGGTCGGCCGCGGAGGGTGGGGCGGGGAAAGGAGGCTTCCGAGGAAGCCTCGGGCATGGCCAGGTGAGGCGAGGGGGCGAGGGATACCGGCGAGGGAAGGACTGGCGGACAGGAGTGCATTTGCTGGATTCGCGGGACGGCATGGACGAGGTACGTCTTAAGCCAACTTCGAAGTAGAAATCTACCATAGTGAGGATGCGGGGAGGGCTCTGCGGGTGCAGTGAGAGGATGTGGGGGAGTGCTTGGGACTTTGTGCCCGGAGGAGGGGTTGGATTTGTGGTTTCCAGTAGGTCGCAGAGCATGGTGGTTGTCACTAGGTGGATGAAAACCCTTGCGTTGAAGTTTCTGGCTTGTGGGTATTGGTTTCTACAGCACACTGATCCTATTAGAAGAAGCAGTGCTTGTAAAACCTTTTCCTGGCTGGCTATCTTTCCTTCCCTGTGTTGACACCCTTATTCCTTATTGATGTTTCTCCAGTAAACCTGCCCCCGAATTTGAGACGTTCTGAGCCCTGGAATGGGCCAGCTCTGCCGCCTCCAGGCGCACTAGCCACACCTGCTGCTCCCGTTGAGGCCTGGACTCTGGCGCGGTTTTAGGCCGGGTCCAGATGTGGAGGACTGGGACCCGGAGCTTCAGCTCCGCCCTTGGCAGGGAGGTGTGGTGTCAGGGCTGGGCCGTAATGGCTTCTACCTACCAGTGAACCAGAAGAGAGGCTCTCTCCTGTTCCTTTTCAGCCTCTTGGGGCACTGGACACGTGGTAGGGAGAGAGGTGTGGAAAGGCCTATGATGTAATGACTTCCTGCAGTTGGGCATCCAAACAGATTAACTCCTGTGCCCCTGCTGGGCTGCTGATACCCAGCTGCTTTGCTCTTCCTGAACCTCATCCTCCTGGCCTCTCTCCCCAAGACATGAACCCCGCCAAACCAGGCAGAGGAGTCCTGGACAGTTGGGAGACACATATGGCTTATCAGTTGTTTCTATTTGCAAGTGAAGCTTTTAGCTTTTTGCTTTTTTTTTTTTTTTTTAAATTAGGTAGATCCTTTCTCATTCATTTCTTTCCTTCAGTGTCTTTGGGGAGCCCTGCATCTTCCTGGGTTCCAGTAGGTGTAAACAGAAAGTTTAATCTTGGAACACTGGAGAGGAACCTGTATGTGAAAAAACTAAAGAATTTAGTGTGTTGAGTTTCAGTTTGCTTTTATTTTATTTTGTTTATGTTTTATTATGTTATGTCACTATACAGTACATCATTAGTTTTTGATGTAGTGTTCCATGATTCATTATTTGTGTGTGACACCCAGTGCTCCATGCAATATGTGCCCTTCTTATTACCCATCACCATGGGTATTAAGATGCATAAAACATGCATCATCATTCACCCATCCTCACCCCTCCCCTCTAAAACCCTCAAGAGTTTTAATTTGCTTAAAAAAAAAAATAAAAAAGCCTTGCAGACGAAGTATCTGCTTCGTTTTTGTTTTTTAAATTTCTTATGGCTAGTATCAGAGAGGACTTGAGATACTTTAAAAGCAGAATGTATGCTTTGAAGTTATTCCACATATCCGTCTTTTTTTAACAACTGCTGACATTATGAATCTTACATTTGATTTAATTTTACAGCTTTGCAAAGGAATGCCAGTTGTGTGATATGAGGGCCATTTACAGAATGCTTGAGAGTGAATTCCTTTTCAAAGCAGTGCTACTGTGATATCTTTTAAAACTGAGTTTCTAAGTGAAACTAATTAATAGCAAGGGTTAATCTCAGGGTACAGTGTCAGGAAGAGGTGAGTTTCAGGATCTAAGAAAATGGATATAGGAGTTTGGAATATTTTTCAAATATCTCAACTTGAAATTAGCCCTGTATATTTTGAGTTTGGTGCAGAGAATCTGCTAGTTAAAAGTTAGTTTAATAAATTAATGTTGGGGAAAAAAAAATTAATTAATTAATGTTGGAAGGATTTTCACTTTTCCTTTGATTTTTAAGTTTACATAAGTAGTTTAATCCCACAAATAACATCTTGTTATTGTAGTTAGAGTAAGAGAGTAGCTGCTTAATAGCATTTGATTTTTTTTTTTTTTAACGATCTAGATGAGAAAGTAGTATTACCAAAAGTAGCCACAAATTGTGATTTGGTTGGGGCACCTGGGTGGCTCAGTCGTTAAGCTTCTGCCTTCGGCTCAGGTCATGATCCCAGAGTCCTGGGATCCAGCCCCGCATCGGGCTCCTTGCTCGGCAGGAAGCCTGCTTCTCCCGATACCATTCCCTCTGCTTGTGTTCCCTCTCTTGCTGTGTTTCTCTCTGTCAAATAAATAAAATTTAAAAAAAAATTGTGATTTGGTTAATTATATTTTCATGTAGTTTGAGGGATTTGCAACAGAGATTTTGGGCCTGGTCCTAAACTTTGTGGTTTTATGTCCTTAACCTTTTTTTTTTTTTTGGTCTCATGGTTTCTTTTTCCTTCTCTGCTATCTCATTTCCCTCTCTCTCTCTCTCTCTCTCTCTCTCTTTTTAATTGAAGTATAGTCAACACACAATATTAGTTTCCATTTCATCTCCCTTTAAAACTTATGAAATATTGTAAGTTGAAACTCAAGCCTTAATATGCTTAATACAGGACTTAAAGTAAAATATTTTCTTATTTTATGTAAGTAGAATTATTTTTACTTTAAGATTTTACATCAGTTCTATTTCTCAGTATCACATGGCAGCTAATCCTTGAAAACTATGGGGATATAATTCAGTTAAAGAGTTTTTGTAAGATGACCTTCATCAAAAGATGCACCCATGCAGGAACTTCCAAATCTTTGATGATGGAGAAAGCCCTTTGAAACTGGGGCTGGTTTCATATTCCGATTATGACTAATAGCCAGCCTTTTTTGTGCTTGTGGTTTAGTGGGGGTGGAAGAAGAGGGAAAAGGGAGAGGTCAAGAGCTAATTGTGACCCATTTCCATGCGTCCAAGTTTCAGGAGTCGATTCCTATCATGATTAGTCATTTTGAGAGCATGCGTTTGCATTTAAACCACACTACTTTCATTCTGAGTTATGTATTAGGGTTTTTAACTTCTAAAAATGTCTAGAACTCAGGTTAACCTCTCTTGGCCCTGTATGCACAATGGTACAGTATGCAGGGTTTAGGCCTTACTTGTTTTGTGGCTTTTTGGGCTATTGCATTAAGAGATCATGTCACTAGAATTATCACCCTGAGATTAGAGAATAAAGAAATTAGAAAAGAGGCCTTGGAGATCAGAATTAGGACTAGTGGTTTGAAGCCCTGGTTGCATATTTGAATCACCTGGGAGCTTTTAAAAACTACCAATACCTAGAGAATTGGTTTTGATTGGGTGGGTCTGGGGCTTAGCATTACTGTTTCTTTTTTGTTTTTTAAGTTTCTCAGGTGATTCTGACGTTCAGCCAGGATGAGGTTTGCTGAGACAGTTTATAGCTCTGCTGTTTTATAGGTAAAGAACCTAGTTTTTCAAGTTAAGGATTTTTCTAAGATCGCACAGCTAGTTAGAGAGGTAATTAGTAGCTGTAGTTTTGGAGATCTTTATTCTTTATCACACTGTTTTCTTCTTTAAATTGACCGGTTTTTTTTAAGTTGTGTTGTTTTTTTTTTTTTTACTAAGTGACAAATAGTCTTACATAAGTAGAAGATGCTTTCCTGAAAAGCGTATTTACCTGTCAGTCTAAAAATGTCTTGTTTATTAGTTTAGCATCAGAAAGACAGAAGAATATCGATGGAGGCTGATTGAGTTTATCACATTTGTATAGCCATCCCCTGTCTGTCAGTACCCGTACTTAGGAACTATGAAATGATAAAGGTGGCAGAAAAGATAGCGTTTTAACAAAAGGAGGAAGTTCTTGGTTAACTTAGGTTTGTCAGATACATATTGTGCCAGAGAGAAAGATGATGGCTATCTCACAGATTCCCTTACCTCAGGCATTAAAGTAGAAATGAATAGTCAGATGTGGTTAAGAGGGGAAAAGGTTACATTTCCTTTAATTCGGATTAAGCTTATTTGTACTGCACCACCCCTAATTAAACTGCTCTGTTCTCTCGGTTCCTCCTGTTGTGGGGCAGACCTCTAGGATTCCAGGGTTTACCTGTTAAGGCTTATTTATCGCTATTCATCTCCTTACACCCACACACCTGCATTTCCCAGGGGATTAGGACACACACTAGGCAGCCCTGAGTTTCTGTGCTGTTTCTCACAATTTTACAAATGTAGGATCTTGTGCGTGTGACGACTTCTACTGCTGCTGTGGAGGGTAATTCGGCAAGAGACGACGTCTTCTTTCATGTGAGAATGTGTGCTCTTAACAGCTTCTCCCCAGGGTAAAAAGATGAGGGCCCACCTACCCCCATGATGCCTGCTCATGTTCACTGTTCTTCAGATTGATGCATCCAGTTCCTTCCCAACAGTACTGTACTAAGAAAATGTTATTTTAACTACAACTTTGAGGTTTAAAAATGTTTTTAAAATTTCAGAATGACGAAGCTGTGGTAATTCCGTGTTGGCTTGTGATTTTGGCCTCAGTCACCTTTTAGAGTAACTCACCAAAGAGCCAGTTATGGTCGTGTGTAAGGAATCCGTCCTCTGCTGGCCTAGGTTGCCAAAATGCTGTTTTGTAATTTCCTTTGGCAGTACTGTCTTCGTCAGTGATTCTCAACGAATAGACTTCCTCTTCCTATAGCAGCAGTACACTAGGGGGACTGTTTTTCCTCTTTTTCAAAGCTGTGTCATCGACCTATGAAGTGAAGAAATTGGGCCTTTTAAACTTTGATCTGTGAGCCCTGTGTAGCAGAGAGACTCTTTAAGAAAGAAGCCCAGTGTTTGTTTTGATATGTTTATCTCCTTCTTAGAAAATGAAATGAAACTATGCAGACTTATTTTTAGGAGATTTTAGGAGGGTTCTATTTTAAGAGAATGACACCATAGAAGAACATCTTGTAGTTAAACTTTTTTATATGCGTGATTCTTACTTAAAACCTGCAAGATATTTTTATTTGGAAAATTAATGAAGAGTCCTTGTCCCACCGAAAAGTCATTTTTTTGGTCTGGAAAAAGCCTAGCAAACACCGTCCATCCAAAGATAAAGATGCAAAGATAGGACTGTTTCGGTCCGTACACTCTGGCAGGGTGCCCTTCTTACCCACTGCTTATCAGATTAGATTCCCAGGGCTGGAAAGAATATGGAATTTATTTTGTTTTCTGTCTAACCCATCTTGCCCTGGGGAACAGACTCGATCCGGTTCTCGACTCCTCATTTTGCTCCTGATCTTTTCCTATGTCATAAGTCCTGAAGAGCCACTTTGCCTTTTTGCTGCTATAGAGGGAACTCAGAATGGCATACTTAGGTGGATTTTATCTCTAGATCTCTATAGGTGTATGTGGATGAATATCTGAATAGTATAGCTGGTGTTCAATAAGTGACTGCAGATTTGAAAGAGAAAACCTTTTTACCTGTTTTCATCACATGCCCTTTTATTCATTCAACAAATACTTATCAGAGGCCTCCCATTCACGGGGCATTCTGCTGGGTCTCAGGGATATAGTAGTAGCACAAGGCAGATGAGATTCAGTTCACAGGATTCAGGTTCTGTTGGAGGAAGACAGAAAATAAACATGCAAATCTGTGTTTTGCGAACTTGTCATTGTCGTTCATTCTCTTTGCCTTTTTTTTTTTCCACGTTGGTACTTCTGCTTTCCTCGATGCTTCAGCTCTCTGCAGAGACGGTACTGGCAAAAGGCAAAGTCAGAGTCAGTGTTGAACTCTGGCTTGGAGCTGGTTTTCAGTTCTCTGTAGATTGTGTTCAGCTTGCTTTGGAGATGCCGGGCCGTGAGAGCATGGCTCCTATAGTTTGGGCGTATTCGGGAGAAGCTGGGGCTTTCCCAGGGCCTTGTGGATTAGAGTACGCCTATGGTCCTAGCCTGAGCTGGGGTCTCCTGTTCTGTCTTGTGGGGCCTGGTATAAGACTGGCCTCCCTCTGGGGTGGAGGTGGAGCCTTGATAAGGCTGACTCATCCACATTGCTTCTTGCCTCAAATTTAGAACTGAAAGAGGTTTCGGAGATCATCTAACTACTTCATTTTAAGGTGAGGCAGCAAGACAAGAGCCTGTGTGGGACTGGCTCAGAAACCTGCAGCTCCCAGAGATGGAGCTAAGAGTATGTTTGAGTGAGCCCAGGGCAGCACCGTTCTGTCCTCTCTGCTGTTAACTGTTGTGGTTTCACAGCTGTTCATGTCAGTGCCTCCATTTCTGCAAACTCTTACTTCATTTGCTCGCCTCTGCTTCCCTTCCTCCCCGCTTTAGGCTGCCTCATGCTGGAGTAGCTGCGTTGCTTTTTCAGCATTCTCCATCAGTGTTCTCAGCTAACCTTGCTGAAAAAGCCAACTGCCTTAAGCCCACCCCACCCTACCGGGCCCAACCCTGTCTCCCACCTATTGCTTCTGTCATTTTTCTGTGCCTCCTGCATATTCCCAAGGACAGTGTAAGCCTCCAAAGCATGGAATGTGTCTACCAGATGGAAACATTGCTGATCCTCGGAGCTGTTCTTTGACACCTTATGTCCTTAGTCCATAAAGATAGCCTTGTTCTGGGACTCTGAGACTGAAAGGAGATGATGTGACTTGGGAGTGAGGTGACATCATGTGTAGAATCTTTTGGATACTAGTAGCTTTGAAGTCTCGGACCTCCTCGCGTTAATGCTGATAGGATATGGTATAATTATGAAAGGATGCCCTGCCATCCAAGGCATTTCTTGCAGTGTCTTGTTTCCTAGTGTTAGAAGTCCCTGAAAACTTCATTAGTGCCAGTCACTGTCCATCACAGAAACTGAGGAAACCTTGATCTACAAATGACTTTATTCAGACAAAGTCGAAATCAAGTCTGTTTTCTGTGTGTACCCCCCTGATGCTGCATCAATACGCATTGTCTGCGAAGAGTAACCATAGGATTGTTCAGCCTAAAATTCACTTACCACTTCTTACAGGAGCAGAGCTATTGTGTAAAACTAAGTTGTCCGTGATGTTCTGCATTTGGAGGCAGAAGTCTCAGAGGTACTTGGAGTTTTATATCCGCGGATTTGAAAATAAAAGTCATGTATGAAGGAGGAAGAGACAGCAAGCGCTCTCTGGGATGGATCTTTTCCGGCCAGCGTGTAGCTCTTCTGAGCTACGAGTTTTCTGAATAGGGGGTTTAATTTAGGCTGTGATGACGATAGAAAACCCCAGTTCTGATGGCATCATCACGCCAACAGACTCAGTATCTTTAATCATTTTATTCTTAACCAGACAACCTTCACTTCTTTAATATCACAGTTGGAAAAAGCAGTAGCAGGCACCCATAGAATATTGTGATGTATCACTGTTTCTTGATAAAATACAAGTGTATGACTGGTGCATGCTTCAAGCTGGGCTTTTCCAGGGAGCGTGCCTTTCACTTTCTACTCAGACTTTTTTTTTTAAAGAACCATTATTTTTTTTTTTTTTTGAAGATTTTATTTATTTGACAGCGAGAAACACAGCGAGAGAGGGAACACAAGCAGAGGGAATGGTAGCGGGAGAAGCAGGCCTCCTGCCGAGCAGAGAGCCCGATGCGGGGCTCGATCCCAGGCCTCTGGGATCTGACCTGGGCTGAAGGCAGAGGCTTAACGACTGAGCCACCCAGGCGCCCCCTTTTTTTTTTTTTTTTAAGATTTTAATATAGAGACTTTTTCTTTGCAGTTTGTCAGTTACTATTAGGAGATAACCTAAAGCGAAATGGACTGACTTCCCTTATGGGCTGTGGTCCTTCTAGTAATTGCCTATGATGAAGAAGCCAGGTTATCTTCTGGGGTGCACTGTGCCTGGGTGTCCAGATACACCTGAGTCCTGCCATAGAGAGGTGCGCACAGAGCTGGGGGGCAAGGCTGATGCAGGTGCGCACAGAGCCCCAATTGCAGGGGGCAAGGCCGATGCAGGAAGTGACTCCTGTTCCAAACAAATGGAATGCATTAGCTTTCCTTTGGAGTAAACCTATGCTAAATCCAACAGAGATGCCTTTGGCAGTTTTTAGTAGTTGTTTTGGAATTTTTTTATTTCTTTGAAGACCTTTGCGTGTGTATGTTGGGGGAGAATCCATGTCATATCTTTCATTGTATTTTAAATGTCTAGTGAAATTAATAACTTGGCTCCTGAAGCCATTGATAATTTACTTTAAATTCAGAGCCAGCAGAGGGAGTACACAAGTCTTTAAGCTCATCTCAAGTGTTTTTTTCCCCAGAAAGCTAAAATAATGCCTTGACTAAAATAAAAAGAACCATAATATATAGTGCTTACATGTAGGTTTACATCCTCATTAGAAAAGGATAATTTGGGGAGGGAGCTATTAACCTAATGTAATTTTTTTTTTAAAGGGAACCTTGGTCTTCTGAGACCTATGGTCTACTTTCCATCCCCAGATAGTTAAATGCAAGTACTTTTAACTGAAAAATAGCCTTCCCTGTTTTTTATCTTTTTTGCTGTTCCATTCTTGATAATATATGTGAGTGTTTATACCTACTACCAGATTTTTCAGAGTATGTCAAGGGTCCGGGCCAGTGGAGTGTTGTTTTTTAGTGCTATTTTGAATGGGATTTTTGGGGTGTGTCTGTGTTTGTGTGAAGATTTTATTTATTTGAGAGAGCACACATGTGCCAATTTGGGGATCAGAGGGAGAGAATCTTTCAAGCTGACTCCCCACCAAGGGTGGAGCCCATCCCAAGACCCAGGAGATGATGATCTGAGCCAAAACCAAGAGTTGGATGCCCAACCAACTGAGCCACTCAGATGCCCCTTGAATGGAATTTCTGATCTTTACCAAGACTTCACAGTTTCCCACAGGTGAGAGAGAGGCAAAAGGTACATTATTTCTAATCCAGATTGGAAGTAGTCCACTGGCGATTATAATTTTGGATTTTTTTTTTTAATATTTCTGTAATGCTGTGATTTGTCATCTCCCATCACTCTGCCTCATATTTATTTATTTATTCTTAAAAGATTATTTATTTATTTGAGAGAGGGTGAGAGAGTATGCGTGTGCCCATGTGCCTGTGTTTGGTGGTGGCGAGGGGTCAGGAGAGGGGGAGAGAGAAACCCAAGCAGACTCCATGGTGATTGAGAAGTCCCGTCTCACCACCAGGAAATCATGACTGGAGCCCAAACCAAGGGTTGGAAGCTTACCCAACTTGGCTACTTAGATACGCCACTGTGGTGGTGTATTTTAAAGATTTTATTTATTTATTTGACAGAGAGATCACAAGTAGGCAGAGAGGCAGGCAGAGAGGGAGGGGGAAGCAGGCTCCCCGCTGAGCAGAGAGCCCGATGCGGGGCTTGATCCCAGGCCCCTGAGATCATGACCTGAGCTGAAGGCAGAGGCTTTAACCCACTGAGCCACCCAGGTACCCCGTGGTGTATTTTAACTTGGGAGTTATAGTGGATTGAATTGTGTCCTCCCAAATTCATGTCCATTTGGAACCTCAAAATGTGACCTAATTTGAAAATAGGGTTTTTTAAGGGGTAATTAGTTAAAATTAAATTAGATTAGGGTGCGCCCTAAATCCACTGACTAGTGTCCTTATAAGGAGAGGAGAGGATAACTAAAATGCTTAGATGCTGAGAGGTCTGCATGAAGACTGTGGCAAGGGTTGGAGTGATGCAGTTACTAGTCAAGAGTACCAGGCATTGCTGGGAGCCACCTGAAGCTAGGAAGAGTCCAGGAAGGGGTCCCCCGCCCCCACTACCACCCCAGCCTTCAGAGGGAGCATGGCCTTGCTGACAACTTGATTTTGGACTTCTAGCCTCTAGGACTGTGAATAAATTTTTGTTGTTTGAAGACCCTGAATTTGTTAATCATAGCCTTAGGAAACACACAAGAGCATAGATGGAAGAGAGGGACAGGCAGGGCTGCAGATAGACGAGAATACAGAGTTTTATTTATTTTATTATTGAGATATAATTAACATATAACATTGGTTTTAGGTATACAACATGCTGATTCAATTTTTGCGTATATCACAAAATGTTCAGCACAGTAAGCCTACTTAAGGTCCATCAGCACACAAAGTTACAAATTTCTTTTTTTTTTTTTTTTTAAGATTTTATTTATTTATTTGACAGAGAGAGAGATCACAAGTAGGCAGAGAGGCAGGCAGAGAGAGAGAGAGAGGGAAGCAGGCTCCCTGCTGAGGAGAGAGCCCAATGTGGGGCTCGATCCCAGGACCCTGAGATCATGACCTGAGCAGAAGGCAGAGGCTTTAACCCACTGAGCCACCCAGGGACCCCAGTTATAAATTTCTTTTTTCTTGTAATTAGAACTTTTAAGATCTAGTCTCTCATTTGATAATTGGAAGTTCGCACCTTTCGGCAACTTTTATCCATTCTGCCCGCCCCCCCCTGATTTTTTATTTAGATTAAAATGTTAATCATTCACAGGCTATTCACAGGTAAATTTCTACTTCATCCTGCTGTGCAGGACTGAAGGGGCGCATGAATTCACCTATTTCCCAGTTAAAACTACTAGAACTTGTTCTTCCCTCCCATTTCTAATGTGTCCTGGGCTCCCCTTCATACCATCTCCCTTCCCCTCCCCCCCTTACTGAATTTATTTCTTGGCCTATTTTTTGAAGCTGGTGAAATGGCAGTACTTGTGGAGTGTGGGCTTGAGGTTTACACTAAGCCCATGAGTTCTGGCAGAGAGCTTGGGTTTAGAACAGCCAGTCTTTGAGGGGAGAGAGGAGCCTACCATCCTCAGCAGAAGGATAGTGTTGAAGAAATCCTTTTCTTCCCTGCCATGACCTGAGGGGATAGGGTTCATTGTCATTGGTTATGGTAGTAAGGCTGATCCAGAATCTCTCTGGAGTCCCTTCAGCTCCTCCTGGGCTTGGTTCAGGGACTTTCAAAGTCTCTCACACCTGAGGCTTCAGGCTTATGTCTCCTCTGTGTACATTTATGTCCAAAAACCCAGCCATCCTGATGAGGCGTAGAACACAGTCGTTGTCCTCATAGAGTAGCAGCTGACCTGGACCGCTGGCATAAGAATAGATGAACGATGTAGATAGTACCAAAATAGAGCCATATATTTGGTTGCTTGATTTATATCAGAGCAAATGATGTTGAAGAAGTACATTAAAGACTTTGAATCAAGTAATTTGATGTCCATAATGGGAAAAAAAAAATGATCTTGATACCTGTCTTACACAATTTGGTGTAATTGACACACCTTAGTTCATAGACATAATTGCAAAAAGAAAAACAATCTAAAAAAATAAAAGTAGCAGAAGATATTTTCTAGGTACCTAGTAGGTGTTTGGGTTGAATTGTTCTGAAGTATTTAGGAGTCAGAATTGTGCTGTTTAATCTTATATTTCAAAATGATATTTTTGGGAAGGGGAGCCAGGATGATTTTTACAATAAAGAGGAGTCTACACAACCACATTTTCAGGCCTAGGTATAATAATTATAATAGTAGTAGCTATGATTTATTGTGCACTAGGTGTCAAATGCTCCATTGGGTTTTTACATCCAATGTTGATCTTGCATGATAGGTATTTCAGTGTAAATCCTGACTTAAAGCCCAAGAAATGGTTCAAGGAACTTATTTGGGATCAGACCCTGGTTTCTTTGACTCTGGAACTTTTGCCTTTTCTGCTATGCTCTACTGCCTCCTGGAGTGTGGGTGAGACTTTGGGTTGGGTGGGGGGTATACAACAATGAAATTAAATAGCTGCGATTCATTTGGCGGGGAGGGTTGAGTGTTTATTTGTTTTTTTTTTTTAATTTAGGTAAATTTGACCTATAACATAAACTTCAGGTGTATTACATAATGATTCAGTACTTGTATATATTGCAAAATCATCACCACGCGAAGTCTAGTTAACCTCCATTACCACACAGAGTTACAGAAATTTTTTTCTTGGGATGAGAACTTTTAAGATTTACTTTCCTGGCAACTTTCAAACCTGCAATACAGCTTTATTGACTCCAGTCACTATGCTGTATTCTCCATCCCCGTGACTTACTATAACTGCAGGTTTGTACCTCTAGAAAACAGCTGCCATTTTAAAAGTTGCACATCTTGGCATGTATTACCACTAATCCTCATAGCAGTCCTCTGGAATACTGTCTTGAGTGCTTGTCTTCCGAGCTGTGCGGACGAGCTGTGGCCGACGGAGGGAACCCCTCTCTATGTGCTGCTAGGGGAGTGGACTCGGACCATGATTTAGGCTCCTTTCCTTGATTTTATTAGCTAATAACTTAAGAATTGAGTCTGTGCCTGGCTTTTAGTGGGAGAGTAGAAGAAATGTCTTGAGAATTCTGTCAAAAACCTGCTGGTTTGGGGATTCTCATTTCTGATAGGTCACTTCCTTGCTTGGCCGTGGTTCACTCTGGGTCAGATCAAAGTGTTGTTACATTTAGTACTAATAGAGTGATACATAGTGTGCACATACCCTTTGGGTTGGGCTGTTATCTCTGATGGATTTCTGCTTTGGGAGAACAGGATATCTGTGCTTCTATCATATTGTAGGCTTGTAGGTAGGTAGAGGAATGGAGACAATACCACCAAGAAAAACAGACTTCAGGGGGAAAACAGCTTGTAAGAAGTTCCTGGCAGAAGTTTGCCTGCTGAATCAGGTCTCGTAACTCAAGTATTAAAATAGTTTGTGTGGTGGTTGACTCTTTGCAGTGCACTTAACTGTTGGGTTTAAAGGCAGGTAGGTTGCCAAGACAGAGACAGAAAATGTTGCATAACGCAAGGTGCTGGCCCGATTAAGCGCTTATCCCTCCTGAAAAGTTGACTGTTTTTATCTTTAAGGTAACGATATGTACGGGTAGGACCTAAAATGATGGTTTAAATTGGCCAGGGGAGTCCAGTACTCATGTGCCCTAAGATAAAACATGGCTAGCAGAATACTAATCCTGTGTGTGTTGGAAAACTTCGGAACTCTCAGTTTCATAGTAAAGATAGGTGAGTAGTGTCTGGATAGTGTCCAGAAGATAGACTGAAACACTATGATAAATGTGGAGCAGGCCAAATGGTTCTGCCTGATAACCAACTATAGCCAGGGTGCTGCGGGGGGGGGGGGGGGGGGGGGGGGGGGGGGGGGGGGGGGGGGGATGGTGATGGACCTGGAGGCAGTTGCAGTAGAAGGTGGCAGTGGCCACAGTGGACTTTTAAAGGTACAGTGCTGGATATAAACCTGAAGTTTATGGTGGGCGTAAAATTATATCCAGTAGGAATTGTTAGATGTCTTCTTGAAAACTGGTACTACTTTAGAAAGATCAAGTGGGTAGTTGAGTCATTAATTCACATAATTCAAATCTCAAACTGCTTTTAGGCTGAAAGGTCCTAATAATTGATTTTTAAAATGATATTTCTTTCATCATAAATTATCTAGATAATTGCCTCAGTTCCATATTTCATATTAAGCTCAACTGAATGATGTTTAAGGCTTCCTGCTCAATTCCTCTCCTTTTCTTTTTTAAGTTTTAATTTTAATATTTTTTTTAAAAAGATTTTTCTTTATTTATTTGACAGAGATCACAAGTAGGCAGAGAGGCAGGCAGAGAGAGAGGGGGAGAAGCAGGCTCCCTGCTGAGCAGAGAGCCCGATGCGGGGCTTGATCCCAGGACCCTGAGATCACAACCCGAGCCGAAGGCAGAAGCTTTAACCCACTGAGCCACCTAGGCGCCCCTAATTTTAAAATTTTTAAAAGCCTGATACATTTTAATTTTTTTCTAACACTGTAATGATTTTATAAAGTAAAATTCTTTCTCTAGATCACTCCATTAGAACGTTTCCTTCTCATAAATTCTTTTTTTTTTTTTTTCTTCTCATAAATTCTTTAAAAAAATTTTTACCTAATTTAAAACTCTGGGTTGGTGTAGATCTTCTAGAGTTTTTACCTTACAGGATAGCTGTCCTGGGACTTCTGCCAGCATTTATTTCCAAATCAAGAATTTGTTTTAATCTCACCTTTCATACATCTGCATCTATTTTTTTTTAAAGATTTTATTTATTTATTTGAGAGAGTAGGAAAGAGAGAGCAGGGGGTGGGGCAGAGGAAGAAGCAGACTCCTTGCTGAGCAGGGAGTCCCATGTGGGGCTTGATCCCAGCACCTTTGGATCATGACCCCAGTGAAAGGCAGCCACTTAAATGACTGAGCCACCCAGGCGCACTCCATTTGCATCCTTTTTTTTTTTTTAAAGATTTATTTATTTTTAGAGCGTGTGCAGGTGTGCCTGGGTATGCAAGCAGGGGGAGGGGCGGAGGGAGAAAGAGGATCCCAACCAGGCTCCCTGCTGAACTTAGAGCCCAAGCAACCCAGGGCTTGAGATCCTGACCTGACCTGAAGTGAAGAGTCTGATGCTCAACCAACTGAGCCACTCAGGCACCCCCATACGTTTGCATCTTTGTATTGGGTACCCCCTTTTTTTCTTAACCTCCCAGTTGGTAGAAGAAGGGATGAATCATTCTTTATTCACTAGTTTTCAGTATGGTCTCATTAACAGCGTTAATTTGCCATGTATGCATATACCCATCTTGCAAATCAACAGCAGACCACAGACTAAATTGTCAATGAGATAACTTTTTAAAAAGTAAACATCGAAACTTTGAGCCCAAACATTCTGAATTTGTTTAAGAGAGTAGTGAGCAGTTAGATTAGGTGTACCGTTTGTGTAACCCTGAGACACCGGGAAATGGGCTTATGAAAATTCTGGGCCTTATTATTTTAAGGTTCGCTTCGAGCTGATTCCAGGGTGAGTGTGCTTGCTTTGGCACACTTAGGTTCTTAAGCACCTGATAGATAACTTCCTAGGTGAGCTAGTATACTGTTTCTTGAAATTAGTGGCCTAGATCAGGCCTTCTATCTCTAACCTGGTCCAATAAAGATAAGCTTACAGCCTTCTGTTTGACTAGATGCATGTCCTGGCTGAACTGAATATCTAAAGCAGTCCTATGAGTCTTTTCCCTTTCCAAGAAAGAGCCTTATTTCAGGCTGAATGTCTGTGTGTTTTGGGTTATACTTTTAGCTTTGCCTGAACTTCACGTTAGTTGCTAAGGTGAAGTTTGGCACATGGATCATAGGTATCATTTCATAGGATGTTCTTTGGGAGGAGGCGAGAGGTTTATTCTGATAGTCTCATAAAATCAGGGAATGCTTTGAGTTAATTTGTGGGTAAATCAGTACTGAATAAGTGAAGTATAATATATTAGGAAAGTTAACTTGTGATGTTAGTGAAAACTATGGTTTCTAAATTGATTTTAAAATAATTACTTAACATGGATGTTTTTAATCAAAAATTACAGTTCACATTTTTAAGATACAGATTGATCCACATCTTAGTGTTCTAATCAAATCAAAAACTAAATTGATGAATTGGTTTTAACTGTTAGCACAGTGGAAACACATCTGCGTTTTTGTCTGTGGGCTCCCCGTGTTTGACCCGTCAGTGGAAGCAGATAATGCTCACCTGATGTTTGTCTGTGTTACCTACTCTCAGATTGTCTACTCTGTCCTTTGACTCCCAATACTGTGTTCTGTTTGGGGTTCATCATTCTGCCTTCAACAGGATCATAAAGCTCTCAAACATTTTTTTTTTCCAGCTTGTTACCTCGTGCATCTATGCTAGTCAAGAAGGAAGAGAAGAAAATAACTTGGTTTTATCATCTGAATCACATGATTTTACAACTTTGAAAACTCCTTTGTCAGTGTGGTTACTGGGAAGATAATTTCAGTTATCAGGTGCTCTGAGTTATTTTAATTTCCTTCCTCTTGCCTCCCCTTTAAAAATTTAAAAAAAATTTTGTTCAGGGTGGTAAATTTTCTGGCACATGATTTCAAAATGGAACCTTTAGATGGATTGTTTGTGTTAAAGCTGTTTGTCTCAAGTCCCTGGTTACTAACTCTTCTTGAAAAAAAAATACATTTTGTTTAAAGGGTTTACTGATATGTCCTTTGGACAGGTACCAAGTCTTTGACAAAAGTGGGCAGTTCCTTGATCATGTAGCCATTTCTGATTTTTGAACCTGAAACAGCCAGCAATGCTGTTGATTTTTAGATCAGTCTCAGAATTTCAGAGCCTCAAGTTTTACAACAATTGTTGTCACCCCCAGCTACTCTCCCATTCTTGTCTCTTTCCTTTTATGTCATTAGACATAATGTAAAGGACACTCACTGCCCTTCTTCTCTTTTTTCCTATATACTTACTGTCTCTCTGTGATCTTTCTCCCACATCAGTGGTTTTCAGCCTCAGCTGCATTTAGAATCACCTGGGGAGCTTTGAAAAACACCTGTGTCTTGGTCCCATCCTAAAAACAATTAGGTTAGAATCTCTAGATATGGAGCCTGGGCATGTATGTTTTTCAAAGCTCTCTGGACGTTATAGTATACAGTTAGGGCTGAGAACCGTTGTCTTAGAGAAATGAGATTTTGGCAGTGGAGGTTATCGGCTATTTTAGACCTGTTTCTACCCTCTCCTCCATGGGAAGATTATGAGGTAGAATTTGCTCCCAGGAAGCCCCCTATAAAAAGGAGTGCTGATGTCTAGTTGGGCTCTGAGAGAACAAGGCAAAGTTTCCAAGACCAAGGGCATCACTTTTTAACTGTGTTTAACTAGGATTTCCTCCTCTACTTACTTTTTTATAAATGAATGTGGTTTCGTTAACATTTCCAACTCCCACCTATTTTTCTAGTTTTCATGGGACCCTAGTTAACATATTTTCAAGTTTTCAGGAATTTGTAGAAAGAGATGTGCAGGAGTCATGGTTCAAGTCATTGCATGAGACTTGAACACCGAGACACATAGATATACTGCCCTTCCTTTGTGCAAACTAACCTGATACCCTGGCGGGGGGGGATCTACCATATTCTGATGCATTAGGCTAGTGGTTCTCCAAGTGTGGTCTCCAGGTCAGCAGCAGCAGCATCACCTAGGAACTTGGAAATGCAGATTCTTGGGCCCACCGCAGACATAACTGAATTAGAAACTCAGGACCCAACAGTCTGTGTCGCAACAAGGCCTCCAGGTAATTCTGCAAGCTGAAGTTTGTGAATCACTGCTTGAGTCATTTGCCAAGACTGGAATTCCTCTGGTGACAGATTGGGAGTCAAAAATCAAATTCTCATGCCCCCTGGGCTTCAGAATCCCGACAAGAGTGGGGAAGGGTGAGCAGCCATCTCACGGTGGTATCTGTTGAAATGTAACAAAGGTCCTAGCCCCTTGGTAGTGTAGACTTGCCACAGATCGTGGATGCTGTGTAGCTTTCTGGGGGACACAAGGCGGGGACACAAATCTCTCCTGGATGACCATGATGAAAGAGCTGCTCGGGTTCTCAGAAGATGCCAGCTGTTTATCCTGGTGCATACATTATGTTCTGAGGATTTGTACTGAGGTTGGATTCTTGTTGTTTTGTGATCTTTCCCCCTTGTTTGTTTTGGTCTTTGGGGAACGTTCTTAGTTTTAAGACTAGCATCAGACAGGGGAGAAGTCGCAGTGACTCATCCCCAGACCGACGTGGGACATGTGAGAGAAGAAAGATAAGATTAAAATGTGCTGGGTGTAATCAGTGTGGAGGGTGAGTGAAGCGAAGAGGAAAGTGATGTAGCTCTCATGGCGAGGTCAGAGGCGACGCTGTGGTGAGCAGATGGGCTCCATCTTGGCTCAGAGTCCTGAAAGGCGCACAGCCTCTCCCACAAGGTGAAGCCAGGTAAAGATCCAAACAAGTTATTTCTGCTGTCAGTATCGTTGGATTCTATAGTCCATTAAGCTGGGCCTTATGATCAGCCATATCAAACATCGCTGATGGCTTTAGGCATATAAATAGTGCAAAGAACAGTGGGTTGGCCGGACTTGGAAGTTCATTTCAGGACCTCTTAGCAGCTGCTTCAGAATGCTGCCTGAGATTCATAAATACTCTTCTATCTGACACATTAAAAACAACAACACAGGAATAATTTGGATTACAAATTCTTCTGTCGGTAGCATACCTTTTCCTTCGTGAAGCTCTGTCTGAGACAACAGGGCTTGGATGCTAAGCTTCAGTGGGCCAGTGATCTGAGGTGTCTTGCTGGGGATGGGGAGGCCTGAAAAGTTTCTTTTCTCCAATTCACCAAGATTCTTGAGAGGGATCAAGAAGGCAGGTTCAGGTGTTGAGTTATTGGGAAGTTCGTGCAGTGGTGGAGAGAGCTGCATCAAGAGACTTCTTGTGGGGCCAACATTTGGAGGATGTCCTTAATGTGCCACAAACCCTGTGAGCAGCATTCAGAGTCGGACTCCAGGAGATCACTAGGGTGTTCGAGGACCAGAAGTCAGTCAGATGCAGCTGGTGGGATGTTTCTCAAAGCCTTCAGTGCTCACAGATGAAATGTGTAAACGTGTTGATTCATTTCCATTTTGGTTTTTCATAAGGATGGGTCATCGCTTCCATGTTTGGAGGGCAGGGCAAGGGAGTACCTTGAAAAAAATCTGGCATCGAGGATGCATTTCCAGAGGAGTAAAGTGCCTTGAGGAGCAGTCAGGCTCAGAAGCAGCAGCAGCAGCCTGGCCTCGGTCTCAAAGTCTCGGCTTCCATCCCAAGGGCCTGAGAGCTCTTGAGTGCTTGGCTCCTGTGGCCCGGATCTGAAGGGGACATCCGTCTGCTTGACCCCTCTTTTAAAATCCCCTCTAGGAGGCTGTAGAGGAGGCCTTTGGTTTTGAGAAGAAGGTCCCTGTGTCCTGACGTCTACATGCTGCTGAACTAGGGAGAGTTGTCGTTGATGCCAGAAAGCTATTATTCCCTCCCCGTAAAAAGGGCAAAACCCACTGTATCTTCAGTCTGCACTGGTGCGACTTGGAGTCATCTGTTTAGTCTCAGCCTTAGGCGTAGCCATCATTTTCATGGCTATAACTAAAAGCTACTATTAATTGAACATTTGTTATGTGCCAGATGCTGCTGAGAGCTTTATGTATATTAAATGCTCTTCCTCTTTACAGATGAGGAAACTGAGGTACTGGATGGTTGACTTGGCTAAGACCATATGGTTGGCAAGTGACAGAGGTGACATACCTGCATCAGCATGTCTCTACTTTGACTAAATAAACTCTAAAATCAATGATTTAGCCACACTTTAGGGATTTTTTATTTTATAATACTGCCTGAGACCTCACTCGACTGTTCATCCTTACCACATCTCTCATTGGGTTTAGGAGGGGAGTTTGCATGATCTTGTGTTAAAATTCAGACAGATGTGTTCTACCTGGTCGCTCTTTTAGAGCCCACGAAGAACAGACTTGAGTGTGAGGTTGGAGACAAGCATTCATATTAAATCCAACAGGCTTTTTCTTTAAGACTTGCACTCCTGTGAAGTATAGTTATTCTTAGGGATGGGAACTCTACAAACTGCCTATTTTCTCCAGGCTGCAAAGCAGGTGTAAGTGATATTCCAAGAAGGATGACCCAGGTCCTATTTTGCAGATCGAGAAATGAGACACAGAGATGTGGGAGGCCTGTGTTTTCTCTCCCTCTCCCTGGGGCAAGTGGAAGCAGCCTCATTGTGTTCCCCCACCTGATGAACAGCTACGTGGCCTGGGCCTGGATCGGAAGCCAGTGGATCATTTCGGTCTAGTTTTCCTTCGAGCCCCACGAGCCCCAGGATGTTGTGCCTGGTGGTTTAAGAAGGTGACCTGGAATAAGCGGGTGTTGAATGATGGAAGCATGAGGAGGAAGAGGCTGAGTTGTAGTGGACAGGGGTGATTCCTTGATTGGCAGAGAGGGGGTCTAGGAGCATGGGTGATGGCAGAAGCTGGAGGGAGGGTAGTAGTTGTGTTGATGGTGAGAAAATACTAGGGGCAGTGGCTGGGTTTAGGACAGTTAAAGCCATTATGTAATTTCTACAAAGAACATTATCAAAAACGCATACATTCTTTTGCTTAAGTGATGTCGTCAGTGAATACATTTTGTGATTAAAATGTAAACAGTTTGCTTTCAGTCTGTCATGGAACCACGGAGACTCCTTGGGGGAAGAAAGGGAGCCATAGCAGTTCTTATTCTGGAAGGAAAAAGAGGGAAGCAAACTTGTTTGTGGTTCTGGGATGATAAAAAAGTAATAATGTTCTGTGTTTTGGTGTAGTGTCTTTCAGGGAGTTCCGAATTCTGAATAGTTTTTCTTTGTCAAAGTGGAAGAGGCATTCGGTCTGTAAACCAAACCTCCCAAAGTCCCTAGCGTTTGAGGGGCAGAGGAATGAGAGGAGAGGAATAGGAAACTGCATGTGCCATCTTTTTCCCATTATCACCCTGTCAATGAAAAATGATCTGCGACTTGCTGCCAAGACTTTGTTAAAAGAACTTGGTTGTCTGGTGTTTCTCATCTGCATGAAAAATAAAGTGTCTCCATTTTTTCCTGAGATTAATGATAAAGATAAAGTTTCTCAATACTTTAAAATATAGGCTGCACATTCTCTAAGAATAAGTCCTAAAAGCAATCGAGGCTATTTTTTGAATATTTATTATACAAACAGAGTTTTCACTGTCATATAGAGACAAAATATTTTCCCTGCACTTTTAACCCCCATGAAAAAAAGGAGAAATCAGCCTTCTTTGGTTTGGCATGACCATTTATTTACTAGCTGCTTAAGCAAGTGCCTACCAGCTGCTTTTAGATTAGAGGGACCCTCCTAAACGTCTTGTTTTCCAGCTGTGGGAAGCAGGCCCAGCAGGCTTGTGACCTGCCCTAGACCTCGTGAGTGGAAGTGAAGGTGAAGCATGTGCTAAGAAGTCCAAGATTCGCAGTCCTGTGTTTTAGTGGGAGATGGCTTTTCATCTAAGGCGTTGCACAGAAATCTTTTCATCTCATTGTAAGAACTCAAAAACATCTCTTTCTCAGTCATTGACTGGTATTTTTAAAAGAGGTTGGACTTCTTTAAATGAAAATCTTATATTCTGCATGAAAACAGAAATGTCCTGAAAGACCTAAAAGAAAATAAAGGAGCTGTTTGTAAGGTCATGCATTTATCCTATTTAATACCTTTCAGTTAGGTTTTTTTTTTTTTTTTAAGATCTTATTTATTTGACAGAGATCACAGGTAGGCAGAGAGGCAGGCAGAGAGAGAGGAGGAAGCAGGCTCCCCACTGAGCCCGATGCTGGGCTTGATCCCAAGACCCTGAGATCATGACCTGAGCTGAAGGCAGAGGCTTAACCCACTGAGCCTCCCAGGTGCCCCTCTGTTAAGTTTTTGTCATGTAGATGCGATTGACTCTTCTAGAAAATGTGAAGGGTTGAGATTCTTTTCTTTTTTGAGGAGACAGTTTTCAGGACAGACTTGACATTGGATTTCTCTTACCTCCTGTACATCAAGGTGGGAAAGCCAAGTCTGACCCAGAAAAAATAGTGCAGTGGGTCGATCTGTTGTTACTACCTGTATTAGGTGTAACTGGCCTCCCTCCTGACCCTCAGTACCCTTCTCTGCAGCCCCACTTTATGTACCTGACGTTCCTCTGTCCACCTCACCCTGTTTCCTGAGGGATTTTCCAGGAGAAGGACTGAAAGCAAGTTAATGCTAAATTGTTGATGTTCTGAGTTCCAGAACTAAAGGCTTTGGATGTCATCTGGTTTATCCCTTTACTTTCCGGAGGAGGAAATTAAGGGATGAGAGATGTAAAGGAGCTTACCTGAAAGTGCACAGTTTGGCCACTCTTGGTTTTGAGCTGCCTCGTGAACACCATAGTCACCTCCACTGATGGAGGACAAGCTGCCTGGCTGCCTCATGAGGGTCTGGGGACAGGCCCGTACCTGCCTGGACGTGGCCCTCACTTCAGACCACTGCATTGTTCTCCAGGGAGGAACAAGGCTTTGTATTTCACTGTGGCCAGCATGGAGGCATTCTCTGGAAGGGGACCTGCGGGAGACTTTCTCGGGTGGCCAGATGTTGCCTTACCTGTCCCCAGACCTTGGAGAATGACTGATTGGTGGTAGCCCCTATAATCTAGAGTGAAGGGGCCTGAATTTTCTAAGTAGTTGTATGAGGGTTGTAACTTGGGGTAAGAGTTCCATTGCACATTTTTTCAAGAATAAGTGACTTTGAGCCAGAGAAGTGGTCACAGGTAGTTGGATCCGTGGCTTTTATTGTCAGCAGTTTGCTGCAAGGGAAATTTGCAGTTGCCAGTCTTGACCCTGGACAGGCCATACGTTAAATGGTGTTTGCTAGAGTTGGAGGGCTTTGGAAATTAAGCCCCCAAAGCAGCTTTCTGTAACTATTAAAGTCTGATTGATAGGCTTAGCTCTTTAGCTCTTTAATAGGCACTGAAGAAATTTGGTAGTCTTTGGAATGAGCAATTTCTGCCACTGAGAGCAAAAGTGCCCCTTATGGTCACTTTTAATGTTAACGGGAGATTTCAGTCTTGACACTGATGATTGAAAAGTTTATGGCAGATGGAATTTCTAATGCTGTGGTGGATTAATCTTTATTTCCTTGAAAGGTGAAATAAAAATCTGGCCAAATATCTGAGTCAAACTCCTGAACTGAAGTTTTTTTGATAACACAAATGAGTGGATGTTCTAGTCTGTCGGCAGTGGCTTGGTGGCAGCGTTGTGGGCGTCTGTAGCCTGGGGTGGGGTCTAGGCCCTTCTCCAGGGCCCATATGATGTAATCATTTAGGACAGGGCGTGGGAGTGTGCTGCCTGGGCCACGGCCATGATTATTTATTCATCTGAGTTATTCGTCTGCCTTCATTCAGCAAATGTATTGATGTGTTGAAGATAAGATGGATGTAAAAGTAGGCGTTGCCTTTGATGAATTTATAGTGTGATGATGATAGGGAAATGCACACAGAAAGTGTGTGCGGTGTTTCTTGGGAGATTGCTTTAAAGAAGGCCTCTGGGGGCCCAGGTCTACCTTGCCTGGAAAGAAGGGAAGTTTTGCTCAGCTGTATGTCCTGGCACATATTTCTGCTCATCCTTCAATGTTTTCACCTCTGATGGTGAGCTTTCTGACAGTTTAGTATGTTGTTGGAGTTCATTTTCTTTTGTTGATAAAAGTATTACAGTAATCAAAGAATTTCTTGCAGAACTTTTGCAACCCTTAAGGAAAAGTGATAAAACACAGACCCTGCTTGATAAACTGCAGGGTACAGGGAGGGGAGGGAGTTGTCCTTCCTTTCACTTTGGCTTTGCTATTTGTTTGTGTAACCGTGAAAGAATACTGAGTCTGCTTCTTGTAAAGGAGATAACTTGGCTCATCCCTGATATGCGGACTGTTGGGTGAATTAATGAGTAGAAGGCACGTAATAATATGTGGCACTTATATAGTCTTTTGATGATTTCACCTAAAATCTTGCCATCTGGAAACTTGCGTTTACTAGGATGCAGAGCCAATTTTGGATGAGACCGAGTCCAATGTGTATTTAAAGTGGTTTAGATTTTCATTTGGCTAAAACTTAGGAGGTTATAGACTAATAGAATAATAATAATGATCGCTTTTCCTAAGGAGCCCTGAATAGCCTCAAAAGCACTCTAATGGGAGATAAAAGGCAGGATCTTACTCTATTTCCTAGCAATGAAATTGAAACATGGTAGCCTGCACAGGGTCATAGAGCTGTCTCTTTTGAAATGGAAAGTTGAATTCACCATCTATGGCTTTGGCTCTTGGTTTGCTATAAGCATGGAGCTGACTTCAAAGTCTCCAAGTCATGAAGAATCTTTGTCATCTTATTTTTCCAGCTGGGGAGCAGAAGTTTCCCCCATGGAATTTAAATTCTGCTGAAGGTGTCTAAATCCAAGTGTGATCGATCACAAGGCTGCTAGGGGTTCACAGGCCCCTCAGCCTCAGGAGCAGCTGCTGACTGTTACATCATAGGTCCTTGGCCCTCTAGGGGGGCCCTCTGCACTTCCTTAGCACTTCAGCAGAATGAGGCTGGGCTCTTCTTCCCAAGACAGCTGAGAGCCTCTGCAAGGTGTGCCCTTGCTTTCCTATAATTTAGAGTTGCCTTTTACCTCCCATTAGAGTGCTTCTAAGGCTATTCAGGGCACCTTAGGAAAAGTGATCATAATTATTATTCTATTAGTCTACAGTCTTGCAGGTTTTAGCCAAAGGAAAATCTAAACTACTTTCAATACGCACTGGACTCAGTCTCATCCAAAATTGGCTTCCGTAGAGTGACGGAGTGTGCTGCCCCAGGCATCTGCGCCCTTCATTCTGGCTGCTGTCCTGACACACCCTTCAAGGTGCGAGGGGAGACAGACATGAGGGGCCCAGGCCTAAGTTCTGCTTCCCCTCATTCCCATCCCACATTGTCAGCAGTTTCCTTGCTTTGTTACTGCTTTTAAAAATTGACCCAGATCTGTTGTTCCTGGATAGACCCAGACCGATGGAAAAACAAAGACCATCTTTGCCTAAAGATGTGTATTTCAAATTGACGTTTGTTTATGCTCCCCTTAAAATACCACAGTGACAACTTTCAAAAATATATGCTGCATAAAAGGAAGAATCTGAGGGTAAAGGACAGTGTAGTGCTTGACAGGTGTTAGACCACAGATTTTGCTCCTGAGTTTCATAGCAGCTGAAGCAAAAAAGGATATAAGTTCGACTTCAACTTTATAATTGCCTTTAATAAAAACTGATCAGTTTCACAGAAGCATGGCTTTTTCTGTTACTGAGAAACTTTTTCTCTTAGGACATCATAAACAGACCACTGATCTCATAGATGACATTTTCATATTTGAAATTTGGTTCTCTAGGGTAATGAGCCAGTCTGTTTGAGTGTTCTTTCTCAGTGGTTTATTTATTTGTCTGTCTAGCCTTGTAAATCCTTTTTTGACATACGAGGAGTTGGGTTGAGTGTGTGTGGCTCCAGACTTAGGGAATGGCTGGGACTTACATATGAAAAAGTATGGATGAAGTTCTTCGGGAAAGTTCTCAGAGCTACCCATGGAGAAAACCAAGGCAGGTGGGAAAACTGAGGGATTGGAAGAAGTGAGTGAAGGCAGAAGTGTTGATAAAAGCCCTTGCCTGTACGAAGAATTAGCATGGACTCAGCAGAAGGGGCTGGGGTAGAGGGGAGTGCCTACAGCTGGGGTGTAGCTGGCGCTCAGGACAAGTGCACTGCCGTAGTCGAGCTTTCAGGGGGCCTCGGGGTCAGTAAGGAAACTGTAATAATGTTTATTGAGCACTATCCTCACCATAAATCTGAGGGTCAGTCTTATTTTTCAGTAGCTAAGGAAGCCGAGACTTAGGGCCAGGCCCCTGATTGGTTCGGCAGGTGTCTGGTGCGCTCCATGGATCCAGGAGGCAGAGTGAATGTAGACTCAGCCTGCCCACTCCACCGCCTACTTCCCCCTCCTCTGGCAGAGGTCTCTGTCCCTTAGAATAGTTCCTCAGGGCCAAATACCTCTGCTCCACAGACGAAGGGATCCTGAGACTGCTTCTCCTTGGGCAGAATTAGTTGGTCCCCAAACTGCTTAAGGGAGTGAGGTGGTTCCATTGCGAGGCATCAGATGTAGGGATGGATGGGAATGGGGTGTTGGGCAGCATTAGGAGCTTTGTGTGCCCCCCCGTGGTACATATATTTGCCACTTTATAGAAAAATGTATATGTGTGTATATATGTGTATGCATACACAGACAGGCGCGCGCGCGCGCGTGCACACGCGCACACACACACACACACACACACACACACTCCTCAGTTTGCCTTTGAAGTGAAGGCTGTGGCTCAGTGCTGTCCTTGTTTGTCTCCCCTCCATTTTAGGCCAGTCCACGTTCCTGCAAACAGACAAGGCATTGTTTAAAGTACAGTGTACTCTCCTGCTTTTGCATCGTCATCAGAAACCCTTGACAAAATGTTTAATTTCTCTTTTGAGGTTATCTGTGCTTAGTTTTTGACTTGTGTGATGGTACGTTTGGTTCTGAAACCTGGAACTTTCCTTTTGCCCACCTGTGTTGCATTAAGTCTGTCACAGGACACAAATATTTTTATAGAAAAACTAAGGATTCCTGCATTTCGAGATGACTCAGACCAGCGTTTCTAAACTAGTAACGTTAACTAGGACAAACGCTGGAGAAGGGCTTCCCCTCCTACCCCTGCAGCTTTTTGCTGGTGCCGTCCTTCCTAAGACCCTGTGTACAGTAAACCAAAAGGGACCTGCCTCCTAAGTGTAAGGTTCCATCTTAAAATGAAGAAAGACAGTTTTTAAGGCAACTAAAGTTTAAAGCTCTGGTTGTTGCAGTGATCTGCTAACCAGTTGTATTGCTTGTAACCTTATTTAAGAATATGTTTTATTTCATCACCTTCAAATTGATAAATACAACAAAGGTAGAGATGAGAAGTGTGAGCTGTTTTTGAGTAAATTACTTCTGAAGTATTCTTTAATATATTTAAAAATTCAATTCCTGTTTCTTTTTGCACTTGGACTTACTCTTGCTAGCGTATTCATTTGCACGGACCAGTACCCGGATATAATAGTATTACTTTTTTAAACTAAACTATATGACAAATTAAGATTTACAAAAACATACCAACTGAGGTTGTTGTATAATCATATTTCTTGAATTAGCTATTACATTTTAAGAAACCTGATTTCAGAAATTCTTATAGTCAACTTTACAAGAATACATTTGTTATACAAAATGAGATAGATGTGTGTAGATACAGGAAAAGCTCTTTCCCTTCTTCCTTCTGGTCAGCACTGCTGCTGTTTTATATCTTTATATTCCCTAGTCCCTCATCCCCCACCCCAAAGACAGAGGCTAAGAAGAAACGGAGAATGTCAAGACACACTAAGACTGTCTTTGTGTTGAGTCAAGATCCAGTGTTCTGCTGGCTGGGAAACCGTGGTCTGGGCCTCCCAGAGTATCGTAGGTGGGAGAAACAGAGAAACACAGCTTCACTGGGTCTTGCCCTTACGTTCAAAACCTTATTAGCAGGATGCTTTCGGCTCTGTTGGGATTATTTTCTGCAACTAGGCAAAAAAAAAAAAGAAAGAAAGAACACAGTTTGTTCTAGTGTGACTGGGAAATGGAAAAGCTTGAAGGAATATTTAAACAGTTTTTGATGGAAAGTAATGATAGTATCTTAGTTGCTTAGCATTTATTAAGTAAACATAATGTTGAAGGTTCTGCAGTAGGACATTTAAAGATTGACATTCCCAAGGCTGTTTTCTAAGACCAAACAGCCAAACCTGTTTTTGGTCTGGTGGAGTTGGAAGAGTCGGATGCAAATGTATCCTGAGGAGAAAAACGGTGGTGGGCAGGTGCCTGTGAGCTGTTCCTGTGGCCCATTCCACATGGAGCTGTTTTCCACGTTCCACCTTTACTTCACTTTCTCCAAAAATTATTGTTTTGGGGGAAAAAAAATCCAACTGGTAGAGAGAAATACAGGCTGTATTTAAACTGGCCTTTGTGATTTTTCCTGGTCACACGCAGCCTGCATTTTGGAGCTTTGTGACGTCCTTGCACCCCGACTGGGAGTCAGAGTCTTGACCCACCAGGCCTTGGCTGCCCTGGGCCACGTGGACGCCTGCATAACCCGGATCCTTGTTTACTTCCTCTCCAAGTGCCGAGGACATTTAGTACGAAGGAGGACCGTGTGCCTGCACGAGGGCTCCTGCCAGCGTTCTCTCAGCCCTGCCGTTCCTGGCCTGGGAAGTGCTTCATCCGGGAGGCAGGCTTTTGTTCTTCGAGTGCAGCCATCCATCCTTTTCCAGATTCTGGGGCCGGACCTGTAGCCCCCCTCCCTGTGCCCCCACCCCCTCGTCCAGCAGTGGACGCTCAGCTTTAGCTGCTGTTAACTTGAAGAGCAAGAGAAAGCAGCAGCAGGCAGGGGCTGGACCGCGCTGGAGCTGGGGGGCTGGCTCTACTGGGCCAGAGTCTCTGACTAATATTTGGGAAAACAGTGCTTTCTTTAGACGCTTATGGGAAATTTAAGGGGCTTTTGGATTATACAGGGTTGCCTAATATGGACGCTAAGACAGCCTTCTAATTGTGAGTGTATTTAAAAAACCTTTCATGACTTGAAACCTTGACTGAATGTTAGTCAAGCTTTAAGTGATCCTTGGCAATTTCATGAAAAATCAAAAGCATGTTGCCCAGGAAAAAACTATTGCAAAATGAAGAGGTATTTTTTTTCCAGCAAGGAAACTTTTCACCCTCTAGAGATTTATTCTTAATCAAAGGATGTCATGTTCTATACACTGTCAGGATAAAAACCCTTAAGCATCAGTATTCAGACAACAGGCACACAGATATGTAAAGTTAAATGTGAAGACTGCAACTCATTAAGATTTAATTTCAATGCTTTTGTTTTTGAGGGATAATACTCAAATTAGAGGAGAGCAAAGAGGTAATGGATAGACAAAATGAAAGTATTTAAAGACTGTAACAGCCAAGAGTTATGAATGGAGAATTGAGACTCATGTTTCTTTTTCTTCCTTTCCTTTCCTTTCCTTTCCTTCCCTTCCCTTCCCTTCCCTTCCCTTCCCTTCCCTTCCCTTCCCTTCCCTTCCCTTCCCTTCCCTTCCCTTCCCTTCCCTTTCCTTTCCTTTCCTTTCCTTCTTTCTTTCAGATTTTATTTATTCTTTTGAGAGAGAGAGAGAGCAGGAGCAGTGTGGAGGGGCAGAAGGAGAGGGAGAAGCAGGCTCCTCACTGAGCAGGGAGCCTGATGGCAGGATTCAATTCCAGGACCCCGAGATCATGACCTGAGCTGAAGACAGGTGCTTAACCAACTGAGCCACCCAGGCACCTGAGACTGATGTTTCTGTCAGAATTTTGGAAGTCATGCTCACAAATTCTATATGGTTCAAAAAATATGTAGCTTTTCTCCTTTTAGTCTTTGGATTATTGTTCTTTTATGAGACTCCTATTATAGCTTTCAGACTACAGGGTACATTAGAGCCTATTCTAGACCAGCTACTGCATTTGATAGAAAAAAGAAACTGAAGGGACTCCTGGGTGGCTCAGATGGTTAAGCGTCTGCCTTCAGCCCAGGTCATGATCTCCAGGTCCTGGGATCAAGCTCCACATCAGGCTCCCAGCTCAACGGGGGAGTCTGCTTTTCCCTCTCCCTCTGCCTCGCCCCTGCTCATGTGCGCGCGCGCGCGCACTCTCTCTCTCTCTCTCTCTCTCTCTCTCCTCTCTCCGTCTCAAATGAATAAATAAAATCTTGGAAGAAAAAGAAAAAAAATCTGAGGCCCAGAACTTGGTGGTAGGCTCAGAGCACTCACTACTTGATTAGGCAGATTGGACAGGAAATAGTTTTCTCAGTCTAGAACCTTTCCCTGAGAAGATGCTGCTGCCTGCCTTTGTAACTAATGTTATGAAGACCTGCTTGGGTGTGGGTAGGGCAGTGGGGGCTGAGGGTACAGAGATTTCCTTTTGCCTCTGGGGATTAGAGTTTCTCATTTCACAGGTGTAGCTGAGACTCCCTGGGAGATCTTTGAGAAACTTTTTCCATCTAGGTACCCAACAACTGGATACGGTGGTCCGTTTACAGCCATCCTAAAGCTAAGGGCCACATGAGGGGTGTACATTATATCTGTTAGAACAGTGTTTCCCAAATTGTATTCCCTGGGAAATACGAGCATTCTTCATGGTTTTAGGTTACACAAAATTTAAATGGTTATGTTTATTTTCTTTTCTAAACAGGACTTTTTGGGGCAATCCTGCGACATCCTTCTGCTGGTAGGGTAACTCAGGAGCCAGCATGAAATCCAGAATTCTCACTAGTCAGGCAAACGCAGATGGATCAGAACCATATGAAACTGTAGCCCCAAAGTTCACTTTTCGGTCAGGCATTCAGGAAGCAGCACATGAAAATTTGCTTGGAGACAGTTTCCTCATAGTTCTTCAGCAGCTTGTAATGACATCTTGAGCTGGCAGTAAACAAAAATCTCTGGTTATTATTTTTCTTTCCATCTGATTGAACAAGTGATTATATAGGGAGGTAAAACAAAACAAAACTTCATGTTCCTGAAGCCAAAGGTTTTGTGGTCTGCACTTCATACAGTTACTTATGGGTTTGTTACCCTGAGAAAGAGAAATAATGGTATTCTTAAAAATTTTTATGTATGTGTTTTATTTTTTAATTACTTATTTATTTTAAGTACTCTCTACAAGTGATGTAGGGCTCGAACTCATGACCCCGAGATCAAGGGTCACATGGCTCTTCTGACCGAGCCAGCCAGGTGCCCCAGTTTTATGTATGTGTTATAAAGTTAACTATTGCTGCCTTTTTGTCCAAAAAAAAAGTTTGGAAAATTGTGGTATACTGATAAAAAGGGAATACTACTCAGCAATAAAGAGGAACAAGCAATTGATTAAAAAAAATTATGAGTAAGTCTCAGAAACAAAGAGAAGAGTACATACTATTTGTTCCTGTTTATGTGAAGTTTTAGAAAGGGTCAAACTCACCCATGGTGACAGAAAGCAGATCAGTGATTGCCAGGGGCCAGGAGGGTAGGAAGAGAGTGACTGCAAAAAGGGCATAAGGGAACTTTAACTTTGTAGGGATGTGAAAATGTTCTGTGTCATTATTGTGGTGATTACACTGGTGTATACACATTTGCCCAAATTCATCCGTGTACTTAAAATGAGTGCATTCTTTTTTTTAAAAGAAAGGTTTTTTTTTCCTTTAAGATTTTATTTATTTGACAGGGAGAGACAGCGAGAGAGGGAACCCAAGCAGAGAGAGTGGGAGAGAGAGAAGCAGGCTTCCCGCTGAGCAGGGAGCCCGATGCAGGGCTCGATCCCGGGACCCTCCGATCGTGACCTGAGCTGAAGGCAGACGCCCAACGACTGAGCCACCCAGGCGCCCCATAATGGGTGCATTTTTTGGTATATAAATTACACTTTAATACCGTTGATCTAGAAAGAGTTTAGGAAAGGCTATGGTTGGAATTTCTTGAAGAGCAAACAGTATATTTTGGCGAGTTTTTTAGCACTGTAAGCTAGGCTCTTTGCTTTCACAGTCCTTCAGCTATTCCTCTATTCATGCTTACTCAAGAGTCTTCCCTTCTCTTTTGCCTCCCTCTTTTCATGGTTTGAGCAATAGAAATTCTTTCCTTTCAGGAACTTACAGTCCATGTTAGTAGCAAGCAAGAATGAATTTTAAATTCACCTGAAATTATCTTTCAAGTAGGAGGTTCTGTCAGCATTGGTGGAGTTTTGGAATGGAAGTGTGGTAGAAACGTGCAGATGTGTGTGGAAGGAGGGTGTGTGTTTCTCAGGTCATTGTGCTGCGGTTCCTCACACCTGTGTGAGCTGTGTGTGACTGCTGAGTGTCATGAGCTTTTGCTTCTGGCATTCGTCTGCCACAGCTGGGTTCCCAGGTTGCACATTTGTTGTGCTTTCAGAGTCTGAGAAGCCATTTGTTGAGAGGGCACCGCGAGTGGTCTGTGTGGTAGTATTTCAGTGGGTGAGGGGAGGAGAGGGGGTCCCTGTGCTTTCACTGTGCTCAGTCTTTAATCTCAATCTCAACACCATTGGAAACCAGAGAGGGCATTTCTCCAGTGTATCCGAGAAATGGACGCATGCTTAGGAATGTATAGTTTAGTGGGTTATTTGAACATGTAGGTATCGGGAAAATTGTTGAATGTTTGTTTTCAAAGTTCATGTCCCCCATGTACAGTCAAAGTTAGCCCCTAAGAAAGGACTAGCTTGTTCTTAATGGATCATGTTAGTTGGATTTGGTACAAATGTTTTTTCTTAGAAGGGAGGATTACACATTATAGTAACAAGATGTTCTTTTATTTCCTAGTTTATCAAAAGATGTTGATTGTGAAATAGGGTGCGCAGATATTTTAGATCTTACTGTTTTTAAATAGATGAGCTTGAAAGACAGAGTAAGGGTTGTGCCAGAAGGTTAACTATGCCTAAGGAAAGCTAAATAATTGGGAGTGGGGGTGGGGAAGAAAAAGTAAATATTTTTTTCCTTCGCTCTGTATTTCTTTTGGACATCTTTTGGTTTTGTGTTTGTGTTGTGGTTTTTTAACTTTGACTTTTTTTTTTCTTAAACTGCTAAAGCGAAGAGAGGAGAGAGAGCACGAAGCTATGCTGATATTCTTTCCTCTTTCTTCTTGTCTCTGTCCCCAGTTGTTGGCAAATTAATTTCAAATGAAGGTGAGAGAACTTGAGATACTTAGATTGATTTAAGCTATGTGTTGTTTTGTTTTGTTTTTTTACAAAGTGAAAACAGCTGAAGTTTGCAGAGCTTTAGAGAAGAAAAAAGGAGAGTCCTTTTTCTCATTTTCCTTCTCAGGAGAGTTGGAGGATATCAAAAAGCATGTTTCATACTCCTAAGGTTTAGATGCCAAAAGTAAGAAAACAAAGCTGTCAAGTTATTGGAGATTTGGGTTTTTATTAATAGAATGAAGGTGTGAAATGCTCTCGTGGACCATGGCAGCACTCTCCATGTTCTCTGAAATTTCTGGAGAGATAAGACACATCCAGTCCTTCCTTCCTTCCTGCCTCACCTCAGTCCCATTTCCCACTTTGCTCTTGCCTCCCGCTCCGGCCCCCTTCTTCTTTTGGCTTGGGCCGTATTGTTTTTGTATTACTGCTTTTTAAACTCGAGGATCATAGATGGCAAATATGAACTCCGCCTCCTTGGTGGTGGCCCCTGCCTCCTGTGCCCCCTCGAGTCCTTTGGGCCTCTGGGGCTGGCGCGGTGTGGCAGGCCACGGTGACTAAGCCGTTGTAGGAGCCCAGCCCGGCCTCTCATCCCCCAATCTGGCAGAGGTCCAGCTCTTTCCAAACTGACTCCTACCAGCCTTATGCAGAGAAATAAGAATGGGCTTCACCTGAGCAGTTTGTGGGTGGCTCTGTCTTCCTTTGTGTGCTTAAAGAAGCCACTTCAGAACGGGTGTGAGTGTTCTGTATGTGTCAGGGAAAGTATGTGATTTTTGGTGGAGACGTTCGTGATCCAAGGTGTTTTTTCACAGTGGTTTCCCTAACAGCACTAGCAAGAACCAAGGGTTCAGTTTATCCTCCCGGTATTTTAACGGTGTATTCAAGGAGAAATGGGGTGGCGGGGGTGGGGGGGGCGGGGGCGCGCATGTCTTCCACCCTTCCCACTCACCCCTCCCCCAGACAGCTAGGTTCTGCAAACCCTTGTCAAGCTATGAGTTGTTGAGGCCAAAAGCCTCCTGCTTATTTTTGTTGAGTTTATGAGAGGTGTGAACATATAGTGTTTCTAGGTAGTGATGTGGAATGCAAATAGTTTTCAGGAATACTGGAAATAACTTGTAGAGAAGGAGGTAGGGTGAAAATGATTTTTTTGTTGTTGTTTTTTTTAAGATTTTGTTTTTAAGTAATCTCTGCAACATGGGGCTCAAACATACAACCCTGAGATCCAGAGTCACACGCTCTACTGACTGAGCCAGCCAGGCGCCCTGAAAATACTTTTCATTATGACTCACCTCTCCAACTCTTCAACTTAATCTGAATTTAACTAACAATAGAGACAAACTTTGGTTCTTATTATATTGAATTCATTTCCCAAGTATAGTCATTGTATGAATTACAGTTTAAGTTTTTGTTATTAAAAAGCTCAACACAAGTTATTGAGTGCAAGGAACCCTTTTGCTTTTTTATTATTTGATGTTCTCTTTGTTGTAGAAATATGCTCTGTTGGAGGAAAGGCAAGTTCGTTAATACAATTCCAAAGGTTGGTTATTTACTTTAGAAAAGAGAGAAGTAACGAAAGCTGTAACTCCATAAAATCTGCCTTCTTAACGTCTCTTATTCCTAAGACTTGGGGGTAAAACCTGCTTTTCTGTTTATAGTGATTGCTGTCTAAGGGAGCTTTTTGCGTGCACGTGAAATCATAATGACCTCTGTCATAAGACCACACGTTATGAGGCACCTTCTCGGGTTAACATGCCAAGTCACTGTTTTACCTGGTTAGTGATGAGCTTCATATTTTTGCTAGAAATTGATTTTGCATTAATGAGCCAAATATAGAATGTTTTTGTATTCTAGTAAAGTACTGTAATGGTGGCAGCCCTGTTCCCCATCATCCTGTCACACCCTGCCTAGACTCTGCTTCCTGCCTCCTGTCCTTTTTATATAAACCTATCCTTTTTCTTCTTAAAATATTCCCTTACTTTGAAGAATGCCCCTAAACTTATAATCTGCTGCTATGTATTATTTTACCATAAAGATCAAATGCATGATTTTTTAAATATTTCTCCTCTCCATTCCATTATGCCTTTTAACATTAAGAACATTTATACAAAACCATGTTTGCTATAAGCGATTTTGAGAAATAATTGACCCCTTTGAAAAAGTTGTACTGCCTATCCCCAGAAAAATGTGGTTACATAAGACATTTTGCATTTGATTTGCATATGATTTCAGGGGCTTAGTACCCTCTAAATCCCATCCATGGACTCCTGGATAATTCTCTACTTTAAAAAAAAATGTTCAAATAAAAGTAATAATGTAGACTCAGATATGGGGAGAAATGTCCAGATTACTTGAAAAGTTATGGGCTGATGGAGGATGAACATCTCAAATATATTTTGTAAGCAGGGAAGGAAAATGCTTGAGAAGGAGTGGGAAAGTTTAGTCAGGAAATGGAATAAAAAAGATAGCACTGAAAAGGGACGTTTAGAGGAAAGACAGAGGTCAATGTACACCTGTTCATAGGCAAAATTATAGGGAGTTGAGAGAATCTAGAACCCTTAGACTATTTCCACATTTTATTAAAAGAGAGATCTGGGGTTCAGTGAGTTCAGAAAATACTTAATACGCTATTGCTCTTTAGGGGCTTTGGGACACATATCTGCAGGTTGAAGTTCCTGAGAAGTCCTGCAGTAAAAAAACAAACCAAAAAACCCCACCGGTTTTACATAGTTTAACTCAGCATATCCCAAACAGCTTTAGGTCCAAAGGATTTTTCCCCCCCCAGAAAATAGTTATCAGCAGAACACACTTTGGGAATTGAAAAGCTTGGACTAGATAAATTAGTCCTTTCCAACTTTTTAGAGTCTGAAGTGTGGACGGTAGCCTGAACCACAATGAGCAGAGAGAATCCCAAAGGACCGGAGAGAAAATTTCAGTCTGGAGGTGGCAGCAGCCAAGTGAGAACATAACTAGGCCATGCATTTGTGCCTTCGCTTGTCCCAAAGGGGGAGGTGCTGGAATGTGGGTGATGCTGTCAGGCTATGTTGAGAGACACACAGCTCAGAGGTTGTATAAGTTCTTACTGTGGCTGCATGAGAAAGAGAGGCCTGAGACTGTTTGTTGAGCCACTAGAAACAATGTCACCCTAGAGATTCACTCTCAACTTCTTTGTCCCCATTAAATCCAGAAGCCCACCAGGCTGAGAATAGTTAATGGGCTTAGGCGTGAAAAAATTGGTTGTGATTCTGAATGTGGAAGGTATTTTTCTTTTTAGCTATGAGGATGCTTATTTAAGAAAAATCGCTTTCCTATTAAACAAAATGGTTGTGCTGTCTTTAATTGGATCAGGACATCTCTGAACTGCCTTGTGGTATTCATACCCATTCTGGATAATGACGATGTGAAATTAGGGACTCCTTGAGCTAAATTTAAGCTAGCAGTGCAGGGCAGAGGGGTACTTTGATACCAGGATGCATTGTTATCAATCCCCTGAGCCCAGCATTCTCTTGGTCAGGAACTCCGTGTTTAATGTGTTTCAAGGAATTTTTTTTACACAGATATCCTGCAGTCTTAATAGGGCTTTGGTGGTTCGTGCTGGAGACCTTTCCGTGGCTGAGTCCAGCCGCAGCATGTGCGGTAGCCGGAGAGCTATTTCAGGAACAAACCTCATGTTTCCTCTAATTTTTAATAAGCACTTAGGTCTGCCTGACTATTGAGATGTATCACAGAGTCCATCACATGCCACCTACTAGAGTACTAAAGAGGTCCTAAAATTAGAATTTATGCTTTGGTTTTTTAAAATTAGTGATTCTTCTTCCTTTGCTGAAACTACTTATAGTCAGCCATATTTGTTAAATAACCTCTTCTAAACCCATAAATTCTAACCTGGAATTTTTGAACCTTCTAATAAAGGAAGAAAAAAACCTTAAAAATAAAAACGTAATTCCTCTCATGCAGTTTTGAGGTTTCTGATTATTTGATGGGGCATACATTTTCCTTTAAGGATGCAGTTCACATGCACTTCATAATGTACAATTTGGCGGTTTTTTTCTGCTTTAATCCTTGCCTTCTTGCTCCTGACCCTCTCCCTTCTTTTGTCTCCCCCAGTTTAAGGAGGGAAAAACCCCTGTGCGCCAGTCTGAAGTTGTCTTTTTGCCCCAGAATTGTTTTCTTCAGTAGTTTTTTTTAAGATTTATTCACTTGATGAGAGCAAGAGAGCACAAGCAGGGGGAGCAGCAGGCAGAGGGAGAGGGAGCAGCAGGCTCCCTGCCGAGCAAGGAGCCCAGTGTGGGACTTGATCTCAGGACCCTGGGATCATGACCTGAGCTGAAGGCAGACGTTTAACTGACTGCGCCTCCCTGGGCACCTTGTCAGTAGTTTCTTCATCTTCACTTGAGTCATCTCAGTTCCAGAGGAGGAATGGATTGACTGGCCGAATTCTGCTGACTTGTTGCTACCCAGCTGTGCTGATACGGACATTCGTGGGGTGGGGATGACCGGGGATTACCAAGCAGTTGCTGAGAGATAAACTGAGCTGAAGCAACCACACGCAGGATGCTCACAAAAGAGCCACTGGCACACACTGACCCATTGCTCTGTACCAGCTGTCTGTGCTGGAGCCTGCTGGGGAACGGGAACAAATCTAGAGCTTTCTCTTGAACATTAAGTACAACATGAGTCAGAAGCATAATTCCGAAAGGTTTTGGGGCTGTCTAGATTCGGTGGTGGGAGCGGGGCGGGAGAAGTGTTACACATTATATGGTGATTGACTTACTGGAAATTCACCATCATGGAAACAGAAATTTAGGGAAAGAATTCTAAACATGTTCTGGGAAGGCTCCCATTCATGGAATTGGTTTGGCAGATAAACGGCTTCCAGGAATGCCAACCAGAATTCTGTAGCAAGATGTGGATGGTTGGATAGACTCTTCCTGTTAACTGCAACCCGGTGGTGGTTGGAGACTTCAAACTCTAGGGCAGGGCCCTCTCTCTTCACATGCGACCCTCCATCTCCTTCACTCAGCTTCTCCTGATAACCAGGGAGGAATTTCTCAAATTCTCATCTGTGCATGTTTTTTCTCTCTCCCTTTTCTTTTTTAGGTGTAATTTAAAGGATTACTAACAGTTACTGTAGAAGAAACTTGAGGTGCAAACTGAGTTCATTAGAAACTTGGATGATGGGGCGCCTGGGTGGCTCAGTGGATTAAGCCTCTGCCTTTGGCTCAGGTCATGATCTTAGGATCCTGGGATCAAGCCCCGCATCGGGCTCTCTGCTTATCAGGGAGCCTGCTTTCCTCTCTCTCTCTGCCTACTTGTGATCTTTCTCTCTGTCAAATAAATAAATAAAATATAAAAAAAAAAAAAAAAAAAACAACTTGGATGAGTGCTGTCTGCTTATTCCTAGATCAGGGGAACTGCAAGAAGTTGTTTTTATTCCCTGTCTTCCATCTTCCTTCTCCCCTGTTATTATGCCAGGTAATAAGTAAATGACCCTTCTGAACTGAAACAGATTCAGGAATGTTCTTCAAAAACATAACCTTTCTTACTGGAATTTTCTTTTAGATAGGGCAGTTTTATATAAGAGAGAAATATATAATCCTCCTGGGCGTACTAACTTTGTTGCTTATTCTAGGACCAAAAATATATTAATTTTTGTATTTCTGTGTGCTCTCAGCTATGCCTAGAATTGTGTGTGTGTGTGTGTGTGTGTGTGTGTGTGTGTGTGTGTGTGTATGCATATCAGAACCAAAGTTTGTGGATTGATGCTTTGAACAGTTAGCTCTTAGTTGAATGGTGTTCAATAATCAGTTTAATCATCAAGCACCATAAATAGTTTAAGATTATAGTCTTCTCTTAATGATCTTTCACCCAGTATGTGTCTTCCTCTGCTTCTGGTCTTTTCCCTCATCATCAGCCACAAAAGGCTTTCCCGGGTTTGAAAGTTTTACAGTTCAGTGGATTTGCTTTTTTAAAACCCTTCTCTCACTCTTCTTTAAGAAAACAAACAAAAAAAAGTACTTAATCGATGAAAATCTGACTCACAAATTTAAAAACGTTTTAAAATAAATGTTTGAGACCCTCCCATCAGATACAGTTGTTTTTGTTAAGGTCTCTCCTGTTTCTTCCAGTTCCAGCCTCTTTTCATCCCATTTACTCCTGACTGTCCCATTTCACTTTTTCCTTTCAGGATAGAATACAGGTGTTATAGCTAGTCCATATAATAGAATGGAACCATATTCCAGCAATATTGGGTGGCTAGTTCTTTCTTCTAAGACCCATCTGAGTCTGTATCGGCCTTCTGTTTGGTCAAGATTGATTTGCTGGACAGCACAACTTGCCCCTTGATATTCTTGTCTTTCAAGACTTCTGAGGGGTAAGCCATTTACTTCCTTCATTTTTTATTGAGATATAATTGATATATAATATCGTATTAGTTTTAGGGGTACAACATAATGACTTGGTATGTTTGTAGATTGCAAAATAATTAATGAGTTTAGCTAATATCCATCACCACATATAGTTATATTTTTCCCCCCTTTTAAGCCATTCACTGAGTACTGACAAGACCTAGTTGTATTATCTGGGAAGACTAGCTTAACACAAGTTGGTGTTCCGTAAATATAAGCCTTTCAAAGTTTATTTCCCTTTATTATTAAAGTACCTGTGTTTGTTGAAAAATTTTGAAAACTACAAATTGCAAAAATGAAAGTAAAAAACACCTATAATTCTACAGTTTATTGTTAACATTTCTTTGCTTTTATCTTGGTTGATTGGTTGACTGGGATTATGTATTTACCTATGGCTTTAACACCTGGTTTCTCCCTTAAGCCTCAGAATTTGGTAGTTTGATAATCTTGGCTAATTTTCATAAAGGAGGGGGGATTATGGATCCTTTTTCCAAGTCATTAGATAATTGTTAATGATTTCATTTTTTAAATCTAAATGTCTTATTTTGAGATAATTGTAAGTTTACATATAGTTGTAAGAAAAAATAGAGAGGTCCCATGGACCACTACCCAGTTTCCCCCAGTGATTGTATCTTGTGAAACTATGGTACACTCAGTTTACTGTCATTGATACAGTCAAGATATAAAACATTTCCAAGGATTCTTCCTGTTGCCCTTTTACAGCCATACCTACCTCCTTTCCCTCATCTCCATCCTGGCTCCTGGCAACCACTAATATGTTCTCCATTTTTTAATAGATTTTATTTATTTATTGGACAGAGAGAGAGAGAGAGAGATCACAAGTAGGCAGAGAGGCAGGCAGAGAGAGAGGGGGAAGTGAGGCTCGATCCCAGGACCCTGAGATCATGACCTGAGCTGAAGGCAGAGGCTTTAACCCACTGAGCCACCCAGGTGCTCCATGTTCTCCATTTTTATAATGTCATATCAAGAATGTTATAGAAGTGTAGTCATACAGTATGTGACTTTTGGGATTGGCTTTTTGCATTTAGCCTAATTCTCTGGAGATTTATCCAAGTTCCTACACGGATCAGTAGGTTCTGGTTATTGCTGCCTATTATTCTATTGTACGGATATATTACATTTTATTTATCCATTTATCAGTTGATTGGATATTTGGGTTTTTCCAGCTTTTGGCTTTTTTGAATAAAACTTCTCTGAACATTTGTATACATGTTTTTATGTGAACGTAAGTTTTTCTCTGGGATAAATGCCCAATGACTTCATTTTAATGGTGGCATAATATTTCATTTGTATGACATTGTTTTTCATTGTATAAAATAAATATGTTATTTCTAGATTGATTAAGGCTCTTTTCCCTTCAGTTTTTCTTCTCTCTCTTCCTCTTAAAGATTTATTTATTTAGTGCACCTGAGCACAAGTGGGGGAGGGGCAGACTCCCCACTGAGAGCAGAGCCCAAAGTGGGCTTGATCTCACCACCAATGAGTGAGATCAAAACCAAGAGTCTGGGGCGCCTGGGTGGCTCAGTCGTTAAGCGTCTGCCTTCGGCCCAGGTCATGATCCCAGGGTCCTGGGATTGAGCCCCGCAACGGGCTCTCTGCTCAGCGGGAAGCCTGCTTCTCCCGCTACCATTCCCTCTGCTTGTGTTCCCTCTCTCGCTGTGTTTCTCTCTGTCAAATAAATAAAATCTTTAAAAAAAAAAAAACAAAAAACAAAAACCAAGAGTCTGATGCTCAACTGACTAAACCACCCAGGCACCTTATCCCTCCAGTTTTTCTTTTATAAATACAGTGATGAGAATCTTGTAGGTAAGCCTTAATGCACACCTGCTTTTATTTCTAGAAGTGAAATTGATGCCTCAGAGGATGCAGATTTTTTAGAGCTTTGCTTTTTTTTCCTCTAGTATCTCTCTCTCTCTCTTTTATTTTTTTTTACAAAAACCTGTTAAAATCCTACCAGCAATCTATGAAAGTGCCCATTTACCCATTTCTCATACCCATGACAAATCAGAGCATTATTACTTTATATACTCTTTGTAAATCTCTACCATACCCCACCTCTAGCCACATGTACTTATAGCTTGACTATTAGCTTTCCACTCCCACTTAGCCTAAGAAAATCTTTCAGAGTAGTAGAGATACCACTAAGATGCTGGGTTTTTTTTGTTTTGTTTTGTTTTGTTT
>CM053608.1:44912384-44978879 GCA_028646535.1 Procyon lotor | reverse complement strand
GGACCTTGGGATTATAGAATGTCAGAGTTGAAAGATACGTAGGTAGACAGCTGTTCTAGTCACGTTCCCTCGTCGGATTCATTAGGAGTAATGTGGAACCTCATATGTATACTCCCAGTTGGTCTCAAGATCACCTCGAGTTTCTCTGATTTAAAGCTAAGTGTTTGTTTAATACTGAGAATCATTTTTAGAGTGCTTGAGTTGGGTGAAATCTCTGGTTCAGAGAAAAACTGTTGGATGACTAAATTGACGATCCTACTTAAAGATGGTTGAGAATTGGCTATCACAGATGTATTTCCTGGCATTACAAGTAGTCCTGCTGAAGAGGCTTATTCTAACTGGGAGTTATCTCTTTTTCTCCCAGAGTTGTAGAGACCACGGACTAGATTAGAGAAATAGTCCAAACAAAGTAGAAGGATAATCAGAGAACTTTTCGGTACTTGTTGGATTAAAAAAACAACAAAAAAAACTCCAAACCCTTTTCTGATGCTGCAATAATTTGTCAAAAACAAAATCCAGAAACAACAATATTCTGACAGAAATCAGGAAACCAAATATCCTACCTGCTAGCCAGCTCAGTGGGTTCTGAACAGAGTGTACCATTTAGGATCCCTTTTAGCTGTCTTTAGGTTTATTTGAAAACAACTCCAGTGTGTTCATAAGTGAAAAACAATTTAGAAGATCTTCTTTTTGGCCTTGGTACTTTTATAGCACTTAGCATTTCTAATAGTTCTTCAAAGTTTGAAGAGAAATAGGCTGTTACCACAGAGGGGGAAAAAAAAATCTTTTTTCCTTTACCCCTACCCAGCCATAGTCAGAAAACTGGCTCTAAATTTCCTGGACAGGTTTGTTTCACTCTCTGAAGAGAGCTGCTTAAGCAGTTAATGCTCAGCTGTGTCGAGCAGTGTTTCTTTTGTTAACACTGAGGTAGCCAGAGTGCTTCCAGCAGCTGCAGAGGTTTGTTAGCCAGACCTCAAGATTTGTGCCTTAATCCGAATGGACAGTTACCAGAGGCCATGATGCAGAGGAGGTTATTGGAGGTTAGTTCTTAAATGTCTTAAGATCAGCCTACTGTAATTCACATTCAGTAAAGAAGTGGTTTATAACTGGTAAGCTGAGTAAATGGATTATCTCTAAGCCTTACTATTTTTAGCTTTTCCCCAAAAATGAATGGTGAATTGTCACGTCTCTCCCAAGAGCTTTTGTAGGAATGGTTGTGCTGATTTGGGGTAATGTCCAGCATTCACAGAGAGGCGGTGGGAGTTACATGCCCAGGAGCCCATGGGCCTAGGTTCTAGTCCAGGTTTAGCAACTTAGTAGCTGAGTGACCTTGGGCAGAGTCGTCAACTCTGGGTCTTGATCCCTTCTTTTTAAAATTAGCCAAAATACTATCTGTCCTGTCTACTCCTTTTAAGGTGGTGGTGACAATACAGTATTGATATTGAAGGCGGTATTATTAACAAGGGGGGAGAGGACAGAAGAAGGCTAAATAACAGGCGAGTGAATTTGTTTCTCACTATCTTCATATAATGCTATGGATCACTTTTTTTTCCCAAGATTTTATTTATGTATTTAAGAACACGTGCATGTGTGAGTTGGGGGAAGGAACTGAGGGAAAGGGGATAAGCAGGTTTTGTGCTGAGTACAGAGCCCCACATGGGGCTTGATTTCACGACCCTGAGATCACGCGACCTGAGCTGAAATCAAGAGTCAGACACCTAACTGACCGAGCCACCCAGCCGTCCCTGTATGGATCACGTTTAACGGTGAATGTGTTTGTGTTTCTGGGTTAGCCACATGGGACAACAAAGGGATCTCTTAAATTGGAAAGCAGTGGTGGTCTTCCCTGTCCGTTTCTTAATGCCACACTGCTTTAGTGGTACACAGCATCCCTGGTCCTTCTGTCGTAGCTTCTAACCGGACACCACACGGACGAACTGCTGGTAATGTGCCTTGTTCCTTGACCACAGGGCTGCTTGTTCCCTAGGTGAGGGTCCTTTCATCCAACTCCAGAGACATATATATTGGATTAAAAATATATATAAACACACACACACGTACAGTTCTGAAAAGAAAAAAGTTGGAGAAGATCTATTATAATCCTTCTTAATTTATATGAGTTCCTTACAGTTTTGATCATTTGCACATGAGCTGTTTATTTAGGTTCATTAAGAGATTTTCTGTTCTTTGTTTTCTGTGTTTTGTTTTATCCATGCATGGGCTTTATAATTTATTATCTGAAGTGGACGAAGATTGGATGTTTTTGTAATTTATTTAACTGTTTCTTAGCTGGAGAGCACTTGTTATTTTTTCCTTTATTTTAATATTCTGTAATATTATAGTTGCTGTTTTTTAGAATTTTAAAATAAAAGGGCTGCCTCTAAAAGTCCCTCTAACTATGGACTCCTGCCCAGGAACTCACAGTAAACTAGCTCTAGGGAAATTCAGCCACAAGAAACAGAATAACATTGAGCAGAGGATTCAGTATAGAAAGGAGTAGGAGACTGGACCTCTCAGCCCAGCAGGCTGAACCTCTTCACCTTCCTGCTCTGAATCAAAGAGGAAGAAAGTATAAAGGACTGAGGTGTGTCTGTGTCTGCTTGGTTTTTATGAGAAAGACAACACATTTCCACTCTCACTTTACAAGCAGATAGGAGTGATAGGGGTAGGGATTTGCAAAATCCGGAGCCTGTAAGTGCATTTTAAATAGTTTAGAGGACAACCCCCACATTTTTCTTTGCTTATGCTTTTTACATTTTTCTTATGGTTTTTGTTCTTGCTCCTCCCTCCCACGCCCCACCTCTGACCTGTGACCCAGGGAGGATGAAGACTTTTTTCCTACAAAATGCTGTTTGAAGCATTTGGGTAATTTTACAGTGAAATAAAATTGTTTCTTTAAAAACAAAACCAAAAAAACTATGGTGATTTATTTCAAAATTTACCTGTGGGGGAAAAGTAATTAAATTTATTGAGTGGTATAATTGAGTACAATAAAATTTGCTGTTTTATGTGCAGAATTTGAGTTTTGATAAAGATACGTAGTTGTGTAACACCATAACTGTGTAAAACATTTCAAACATTTTCATCACCACAAATAGTGCCCTCATAGGTCTTTTCAGTCATTCCCATCCCCGTGCTTCTGGCTCCTAGCAGTATCTGAGCTGCTTTGGCCTTTTCTAGAATTTTATATAAATGGAATCATAATGTATGTAGCTTTTCCTGTTAGTTCCTTTCCCTTAGCACAGTGCATGTAAGAGTCATTCCTGTCTTTTATCAGTAGTTTGTTCCTTTTAATTGCTATGAAGTATTCCATTTTATGAATATCCCATTATATATAAATACAGGACAGTATTTTATCCATTTACCAGTAGATGGACTTTTGGGTTGTTCCCAGATTTTTTTTTAACCATTATGAACACAGTTGCTAGGAATATTCACATTCAAGTCTTTTTGGTATATATTTTTTCATTTCTTTGGGATAAATCCCTAGGAATATGATTGTGGGGTTATACATAGAGTGAATATTAATTCTGTAAGAAACTGCCAAACCACCAAATCAGAGTATACAGGAGTTGTTCCCCATCCTCTCCAACATTTGGATGACACGCCAGTCATTTTATTTTTACCTGCTGTGGAATATACTATGTAATGGTAGATGTCTTGTACTTTTAATTTGCATTTGTTTAGTTAGTAGTATTAAGCATCTTTTTATGTGCTTATTTCTGATTTGTGTATCTCTGGTCAAGTGCTAAAATCTTTTGTCTTTTTTAAAAAGAGGAATATTTGTGTTCATACTATTCAGTTACAAGAGTTCTTTATATATTTTTAATACAAATCTTTTTTCAGAAATAAATTCTGCAAAAAAATTTTTTCCCATCTGCAGATTGTTTATTAACAGCATCTTTTGAAGAGCAAGTTTTTAATTTTGGTCAAGTCCAGTTTATGCATTTTCTGTCCTAAGAAATTTTTGTCTAATTCAAGTTCACGACATTTATTTTTTTCCCAATTTTTTTCTTTTTTTCTTTTTTAAAAGATTTTAAAAATTTATTTATTTGACAGAGAGATCACAAGTAGGCAGAAAGGCAGGCAGAGAGAGAGGGGAGCAGGCTCCCTGCTGAGCAGAGAGCCCAATGTGGGGCTCGATCCCAGGACCCTGAGATCATGAACCTGAGCCGAAGGCAGAGGCTTTAACCCACTGAGCCACCCAGGTGCCCCTCAGCTGTTATTTCTTCAAATAAATTTTGTGTTGCTATATTAAAATTGCTAAAATTTTGTTAAGGATTTTTGTGTTTATCTTCATGAGGCATATTAATCTGTACATTTCTTATAAATTTTTGTTTAGTTTTGGTGTTAGGGTAGTAATAGTCTCAAAATGAGATGGAAATTGTTCTCTCTTCTGCTTTCTGGTAGAATTTGAATTATCTCCTTCTTAAATGAGTGGTAGAACTCCAATAGTTAATCCTTAAGAGCCTGGAGTTTTAACTTCATGAGGTTTTAATTACTAATTCAATTTATTTAATAGAGAAAGTGTTATGGCTTTTAAATCTTTTCTTGAATGACTTTGGATAGTTTGTGTCTTTCTAGAAATTTGTCCATTTTATCTAAGTTGTCCAATTTTTTTTAACATAAAGGTGTTTCTATTATCCCTTATTTTCCTTTTAATACATGTATGACCTGTAGTGATTTTGTTTTCATTCTCTATATTAATAATTGTCTTCTCTCTTTTTCCTTATTAGTCTGGCTAGGGCCATTTGATATTATTAATCTTTTCAAAGAATCAACATTTTGTTATCATTGATTTTTCTCTGTCATTTTTATGTTTTCAGTTTCTTTTTTTCTTTTCTTTTTTTTTTTAAAGATTTTATTTATTTATTTGACAAAGAGAGACATGACAAGCAGGCAGAGAGGCAGGTGGTGGGGAGAGGGGGGGAAGCAGGCTCCCTGCCAAGCAGAGAGCCTGATGTGGGGCTCAATCCCAGGACCCTGAGATCACAACCTGAGCCTAAGGCAGAGGCCTCAACCCATTGAGCCACCCAGAAGCCCCTATGTTTTCAGTTTCAATAATTTCTGCTCTTTAATATTTCTTTCCTTCTGCTTGTTGTGGACTTAATTTGCTCTTTTTCTGGTAACTTAGAATAGAAGCTGAGATCATTAATTTGTGAGAGCTTTCTTCTTTCCTAATACGGATATTAAAAGATAAATTTCCTGTAAACAGCTTTTTTAACTATATCCGACGATGTTTGTTTTTACATTCAGTTCAAAATACTTGCCAATTTATTTACCTTGCTACTTTTTTTTTTGACCTAAAGTCTATTTAGAAATGAATTATTTAATTTCTAAATATTTGGAGGATTTTCCAGATATCTTTCTATGATTATTATTTAAAGTAACTTCTACACCCAACGAGGGCCTTGAATTCATGATTCCCTAGATCAAGAGTCACATGCTGTACAGACTGAGCCAGCGAGGTGCCCTCTGTTACTATTTTCTAAATTAATCCTTTTCTGGTCAGAGAATCTATTTTGTATGATTTCAGTGTTTTTAAATTTATCAAGACTTGTTTTATGGCCTAGAATATGGTCTAGCTTGGTGAATGTTTTATGTGTATTTGAAAAGAATATTTATATGCCATTTAGGGTCATATGTTCTATAAATGCCAATTACATCAAGGTGGTCAACTTTATTTGGTGAGTTCTTGTTTTATTACTGTGAAGTGAATTTTGGAATTCAAGCTGTAATTGTGAATTTTTCTACTTTTCAGTTTTGTTTTGGCTTCATGTATTTTGAAATTCTGTTATTGGCAGATAAAAACATTTAAGGTTGTTCTATATCCTCTTGATATATTGGTTCCTTTCTTACTATGGAATGTCCCTCTTTATCCTGGCAATATTCTTTGTTAAAATCTATATAATGAAACTAGTATGTACTGCTACTGCTCCAGCTACTTTTGATTAGTAAGCTACTCTAGCTTTCATTTATTAGTATTTGTATAGTACCTCTTTTACCTTCCTTATACTTGTCACCTATTTGTATCTTTCAGTTTAACTTGTCTTTGTCTTGTATGTATGTAGACAGCATATAGTTGGGTTTGCTTTTACTGTTGTTTCTGTTGTTTGATTCAGTCTGATACTTTCCGCTTTTTATAGGAGTCTTTTTATAAAGACTCTTTCACATAATGTAATTATGAATTGTTTAGGTTTAAATCTGTCTAAATAGGTTTAGGATTAAATAGGTTGTTTAGGTTTAAGTCTGTTTAAATACTGTCTTATCATTAGTTTTCTATTTGTCCCATATATTTCTTGTGTTCTTTCTCCTCTTTTCCTGCTTTTTTATAAGTTGTTATTATTGTTTCGATGAATCCCATTTACCTCCACTTTTAGCTTATCCACATCCCTTTGTTATTTTTTAACAGTTGCTCTAATGTTTGTACATCTTAACCGATTATAGCCAATCTTCAAATAAGACTTTTACATAGAGTGTGAGATCCTTGAAACAATATGCTGCCATTTCTCCTGTACTATTCTTAGTTCTATTTTACTTCTACATAGTATAAACACGTTATAAATAATATATTAGTAGGTTTCCTTAAATAGTCATTATCTTTTAAAAAGATTAAAAATGAGGGAAAAAGTCTTTATATTTACTCATATATTGATCATTTCTGGCTCTTCATTCCTTTGTTTAAATTCAGATGTCCATCTGGTATCATTTTCTTTCTGGTTGATAAACTTTTTTTTTTTTAAATAAGGTTTTTATTTTTTATTAGAGAGAGAGAGAGCACACAAGCAGAGAGGAGAGGGAGAGGGAGAAGCAGACTCCCCCACTGAGCAGGGAGCCTGATGTGAGGATTTGATCCAGGACCCTGAGATCATGACCTGAGCCGAAGGCAGATGTTTAACCGACTGAGCCCGTCAGGCGTCCTTGATGAACTTTCTTTTAACATTTTTCACAGTACAGCTCTGCTGGCAGTGAATTCTCTCAGCTTCTGTTCGTCTGAAAGTCTTTAAAATCTTCATTTTTGTAAGACAGTTTTACTAGGTATAGAATTCTAGGAGGCTGCTGCTTCTGTTCCCTCAGTTCCCTTATTAAACGTCCCTCCATTTTCTTCTATTTTGATGGTTTATGGAAAGTACTTTGCTTTCATTCTCTCTTTTTTTAAGTTTTTATTTATTTTATATTATTTTATTTTATTTTATTTTTTTATGTATTTGACAGAGAGAAACACAGCGAGAGAGGGAACACAAGCAGAGGGAATGGGAGCGGGAGAAGCAGGCTTCCCGCCGAGCAGGGAGCCCGATGTGGGGCTCCCTCCCAGGATCCTGGGATCATGACCTGAGCCGAAGGCAGACGCATAACAACTGAGCCACCCAGGCGCCCCTAAGTTTTTATTTAAATTCCAGTTACTTAACATACAATCCAAATGTCTATCAATTGATGGACAATATTAGTTTCAGGTGTACAATACAGTGATTCATACATCACCCTGTGCTCATCACTAGTGCACTCCTTAGTCCCCATCACCTATTTCACCCCCCCACTTCAGTTTGTAAAAACTCTCAGTTTGTTTTCTATAGTTAAAAATCTGTTTCTTGATTTGCCTCTCTCTCACGTTCTTTTTTTCCCCTTTGCTCATTTGTTTCTTAAATTCCACGTATGAGTAAAATCATATGGTATTTGTCTGACTGACTGACTTCACTTAGCATAATATTCTGTAGCTCCACCAGTGTGGTTGCAAATGGAAAGAATTCAAATATATATATATATATATTTATTTGTGCTTATTATACACACACACACACACACACACACACACACACGTAATGCTCCAGTGTGTGTGGAGTACACTTGCACACACCCATATCTTCTTGATCCATCCATCAATCGATGGACACTTGGACTGTTTGCATAATTTGTAGATAACACTGTTGGAGATAATGCTGCTATAAATGGGTGCATATATCCCTTTAAATTAATATTTTTGTATTCTTTATCTTTATTCCTATTAATATATCTCTTTCTCTGACTGCTTTTATTTACTTTTCTTTATCACTAGTTTTGATATGATGTGCCTTTCTGTGGTTTTCTTTATATTCTGTTTGGGGCTTAAGTTTTCTTAGATCTGTGAGATTACAGTTTTTAGCAAAAATGTTCTAAATATAGCTATTACTTTTCAGTTGTTTTTCCTGTCTTCCTCTCTCTTCTTCTTGACCTTAATTACACATATGTTAGATAACTTAATGTTGTCCTACAGGTCACTGATACTCTTAATTTGCTTTTCAGTCTCTTCCTCTCTGTGCTTCATTTGCATAGTTTTATTGTTATGTGTTAAAGTTTACTGATCTTCTGCAATGTCTAATCTGTTTTTATTCCTATCCAGTGTATTTTTATTTCAGATATTACATTTTTCTCCACTGAAAGTGCCACTGGATTTATTTTTTATCTGTCCTTTCTCTGCTTCCTTTTTCTACCTGGAATACATTTAGAATAACTTTTTAACAGCTTTATTGAGACATAATTCACATTGGTATGTAATTTATCCATTTAAAGTATATAAATCAGTGCTTTAGTATATTAACAGGGTTGTGCAGTCATCATCACAGTCTAATTTTAGAACATTTTCATCACCCCATAAACTCTTTACCCGTTAGCTGCCCTCAGTCCTCTCCAACCCACATAGACACTAACCTACTTTCTGTCTCTATAGATTTGATTACTTAGCACATTTCATATAAATGGAATCATATGATATTTGGTCTTTTGTAAATATTTCTTTTCACTTAGCATAGTTACGGTTTTAAGGTTCACCTATATTGTAGCGTGTATCAGTACTTCATTCCTATTTATGGTTGAATAATATTCCATTGTATGAGTATATCACATTTCATCATTCATCAGTTGATGGACATTTGGATTGTTTCAATTTTGGAAACTTATGAATAATACTGTTTTGAACATTTATGTACAGGTTTTTATATGGACATGTGTTTTCATTTCTCTCAGGTAGGAGTGGGGTTGCAGGGTCATATGGTTATTCTCTGTGTAACCTTTTGAGGAACTATCTAATTGTTTTCCAAAAAAGCAATACCAGTATAATAACTTGTTTAATGCCCTTGTCTACTAATTCCATCATCTCTTATCTTTTCTGGGTATATTTCTTTTGATTTTTCTCCTGATTATGCATCCTAATTTCTTCTTCCTTTGCATGCCTGGTAATTTTTACTTAGAAACTGTTGTTGGGGGGCGCCTGGGTGGCTCAGTGGGTTAAGCCTCTGCCTTCAGCTCAGGTCATGATCTCAGGGTCCTGGGATCAAGCCCCACATCGGGCTCTCTGCTCAGCAGAGAGCCGGCTTCCCCCTCTCTCTCTGCCTGCCTCTCTGCCTACTTGTGATCTCTCTCTCTCTCTCTGTCAAATAAATAAATAAAATCTTTAAAAAAAAAAAGAAACTGTTGTTGGGTGCTAGATTTTGTTGTACTCCCTTAAATAGTACTGGGCTTTGTTCTGGCATGCAGGTAAGTTACTGGAAATGAGCTGTATCATTTTTGAAGCTAGCTGTTAGGCTTCATTAGGGTAGGTCCAGAGCAGTCATTGGTGTAGGGATGGTTTAGAGTATGATTATACTCCTCTGAGGATTTTATCTGATGGTGTGTGTATTATGAATTACTTCCGCTTTTGCTGGTGAAAATATGAACTATTCCTAGCTCTTTTTGAGCTCTGGGATTTAGACCAACTGCTTTTGGTGTTTTCTCCCTGACTTTAGGTGGTCTCCTCACCCAGATCAGAACTCAAGTGGGGATTCTTAAAGGACTTCTGCACTGTCCCCTCTTTCCAGGTGTGCTGCCCTGCCAATTCTAGCCAGCTTGGCCTCCCTGAATACTGACCTCTGCCCCCTCTACTCAGTATGACCACCATGCTCTGAGTTTTCCCTTCTCTGCTCTGTGGCTTGGAAACTGCCTCCTGGCAATAATCAGGCAATCATAGGACATGCTTATTTATTGCATTCTCCTCAGGAATTAAGTCCTACATTGCCTGTTGTCCAGTGCCTGAAAATAATTGCTTCATATATTGTCTGGTTTTCTAGCTGTTATTCAGCTGAAATCCATGGTAAATGTGATGTCAGTGCCAAAGTCTGCTACTGTATTAACCATTTAAAGTAGAGCCTGTTATAAGGAGATAAAAGGAATTAGTCTTAACTCTGGGGCTGAGACAGCAGACATTCTGCCTATACTGAAATGATACCTTCACTTTCTAACTTAGGGCATTTATGATTTAAAGAAGAGATACCTCAATTTTCAGTACACTAGTCACTGTTTGAAAAATTGTCCCTCTTAATCAGCCAAGTGATATTTATTTAATATCCTTAGAGTACATGGTACTGTGCTCAGCATTATTTCTTATTTCTGCTTCTTAGTGGTTGGAGTATGCCAAACAAATGAAATAAAAATAATTTTGCTATTCTGGTAACCAGTTAGATTCTTGGATTTATCTCTCAGGCTTTGACATTCAGAAACTGGGAGTGGTGTATAGTATATTCTCAGCTGTAAAATTGATCTCATTTCCTCACTGGCCATCTGTTTGTTTGTCTCTAGGAATAACAAAAATTCATAGCCATATCTGTATTATTTAATTACTTAAAATAATGAATGGGCTGAACCATGCTTGCCCCACTTTTGAAACAGTTCTTCCTTATAGGCTGTTGCAGTAGGAAGCTAATACCTCTGATTAAGAATGAAGACCAGACCTACATAAGCATATGTTGTATTGTTGTATCCGGAGTCATGAGGGTGTGATTAATGGTCCTTAAGAGTTTTAATTTGGCGTGTCTTACTCCTAAATCTCACTTAAGCTTGGTTGCAAAGCCTTACAAATGAGTCTTCTGTACATGCCAAGCTAAGACAAGTCACTGCCTCCTTGGGGCCTCATTTCCTAAGCCTGTCTGGGTTCCATACAGGTTAAATTACAGGACCAAGCTTGCATGGAGTCATGGGGAATCTCCACATATCATTCTTGGAGCAGAATAGTTAAGTAACATTCTTTGCCTAAGAGCATGGTTCATTTCCTAAACCCCGTGTTAACAGTGTCTTCTTCTAAATCTTTAAGTTAATTAAATCTTTTCATTTTATTTTTAGGATCAGAAAAACAGACCATGCTTGTACTCAGGAGCCTAGAAATACACAGCATCATTGACTAATTACTTTCTTAGAGGTCTTACATGGTTTTATGCTGCCTTTTGAATTGTTTTTATGTGTGAAACATTTTTTCTTAACACATTTAACAGTACATAATTTTTTGTCTGTCCTTTTCCTTAAATAGGAAGGTGACAGTTTTTTTAGGAGGATAATATACGATGGTGAGTGACCTCAGTTTGTTTCTTTTTTTTTTTAATTTTATTTATTTGACAGAGAGAAACACAGCGAGAGAGGGAACACAAGCAGAGGGAATGGTAGCGGGAGAAGCAGGCTTCCTGCCGAGCAAGGAGCCCGATGTGGGGCTCGATCCCAGGACTCCGGGATCATGACCTGAGCCGAAGGCAGACGCTTAACGACTGAGCCACCCAGGCGCCCCCTCAGTTTGTTTCATGTGGGATGTAGATGTTCCCCCTAAAAACTCAAGTTAACTGTTTTTGCAGACAGGGCCGCTGTGTTTCTCCCACAGTACTTTATAGATGGAAGGGGTTGTGTGTGTTGGAAGGTATGGTGCTTTTCTGGAGGAGCTGGGATCATTTGTGTTACGAAATCATGTTTCTGAGTCTGAGGATGAGGACACCGCATTGTTATGTATCTTGGAAAGAACTAATAATTTGTTTATGGTAAGAATTTTATTTTTCAATAGCAGCTGTTCTTGGTAGCTTATCAGTAAAGATTTCAAGTTGTAGTCTTTAATCTGGGGTGGGATTAGGGGGAACAAAATTAATAACCATTAATGGTTTTACTTGATGAAAGTTGCTTTATTTGAGACAGGTGGCATCTTTATCATATACCGTTTCATTACTGACACTCAACAAATCATTCCCTCTCTGTACCTGCGACCTCCCGCAGTATTGAAAATGTAGGTACTGAAATGTTTGAATGAATGACACAACCAAAAAATATTTCAAATGTCTATTCAAATCATGCTTTATAGACCCCTGCTTCTGGAGAGAATTTTGAGGGTAACTGGTATTTCAATTGTTTAAGTTGGATAATTTTGTTTGGATGGAGAATCTATGTTCTTGTGAAATTGGAGTTTGTGAAATAAGATTGGAAGAAAATAGAGTGTATAATTGGGCACATCCTGTACTGCTTAGTGAATCACCAGCCCAATGTAATTGCCATTAAGCAGTTTGGAAACCAGGCTTGTATGTTCTTGCTCTGCCTGAAAAGCTAGGAGTTGCCCATGAGGAGCAGCAATCCATCTGGGCTGTGGTCACTGGGGTGACGCGTCGAGCCTCTGCTCCTGTGACTGAGCCAGTTGCTCTGCTGGCTGACCGCTGATGGGAGTCGCAGGGGCATCAGATGCCAACAGACCAAAGCAGGACCTTCCTTGGGCATTTTTAAGGCCATGACCGGAGTCACATTCAAGATATAAGTAAATAATAAGGCAGTGTCCAGAAGGAAAAAGTAATTATATGTGTAGTGCATGAGGTACCTCAGCTACTGCACTGAAGAATCATTGGAATGAACCTCTCCCCACGCTGGCCAGTTCCTCAGTCCAGTCCAAACCTGCCTTGAAAGTACAGATGGATTGTCAGGATGAAAATGCCAGAAAAAATGAAATCCAAACCTAGGGCCCACTAGGTATTCATATCCTTCTGACCTTGTAATGTGTGAAGGTTTTTTAAGTGTTCTTAAAATGGTATGCTGGGGGGTGTGTTCATGGGTGTTTTCCTGGGCAGTGGGTGCATGGCATTCACTTTACTCTCAAAGGAGTCCACAGGATGAAGAGTCACTTACCCAGAGTGATGGGGATGCTCGTGAAAAGAAAGTTAAAGTTTTAAACCTGATAGAAAGGGTAACACTCATCGTTGGAAGAAAAAGGAGCATTTATTGACCTTCATCTGCTCCTGCCTGCAACACCCCACTCACTCCAAGCCCTGAATCCTTTTAAGGAAAGACTTTGATTTCCCTTGTGGGCAGTATTGTTTGCAATAGCTGTAGGCCGCTATGTGAGACATGCAGCTAAGTTTTAAAGAACTTTTTGCCTTGGAAGTACTTTTTCTTCTCCTTTGCCAACCCTAGGGCTTGGCTCTCCTTTGAGAATTCCAGTGGTCTTCAAGTACCCGTCACTTGGGTACTCCTGCAGTGTGGAGGGCTTTAGCATTGACTTACATGAGTCTGGAATGAAAGGAATCTGTATTTGAGTTCCAGCTCCACTGTGGATCAGCTGTGTGACTTTGGGCAAGTCACCTAGTCTCTTTGAACCTCAATTTTTTTTTCAGGTGTAGGATACGGGATAGTAATACTCCCTGTTGAATGGTTTTTGTAAGAATTGAAAGAGATACTGGGTATAAAGTGCCTTGCATACCACTTGGCACACGATGAGCTTCCCATAACTTTAGCTGCTGCTATTAGATGGTGTAGATGCTGTTGAATGTGTAATCTTTTCTTTTCCCCACTTGATTGTCAGCCACTTGAGGGCAGGAACCATGGCTTATTCTTTTGTGTGTCATCTCGATTGCCTCGAATAATACTTGTTGGTTGCTTTTTCGATGTGGTCCTGAGTCCTTGAATCATTGCACATCATAGGCATGTGCCTCAACTATTCCAGATTTTCTTTGTGGAGCACCAGGGCACTTATCAGGATCAGGTGCTCCTAGGGACATTCCCCAGGCAGAAATGGTGGGATTTTTGGCTTCATCTTATTGGCCAGCTGGAGTTTGACCCCTTGGTCATGGGTGTTTGGTGAGGTTCTGTAACTTCTTACAGTGTCGAATTTCTATTCCTTGGATAAGACAGAGACTTGGGAGGAATTAAGGTCCATTCCCTCATAAATAGGGGGAAAGACAGCTTCTGGTCCTGTGCTGTGAATGGTGGGTCAGCTCTTTCTTCTTGTACCGGTAACATCCTCCATTCCCATCTCCCACCTCAGCTCTGCCTCAAAGGCTGAGCCATCTCAGTGCAGTGATATCCTTATCGGGCTTTTTTCTCTCAGAACATAGGTTAATTCATACCAGAGTCTTACTCATTGGGAGTGCTGCTCATGTCTTCTCCCTCTAAAAACACGAGACTTTACAAAGAGAATATGCAGAGCCAATACCTTAAGCCAGTGGTTCTCAACAAGGGTTGAGGCGCGTGTGCACATATGCGTGTGTGTGTGTGTGTGTGTGTGTGTGTGTGTGTGTGTGTGTTGTTTTGCCCTCAGGTGACATTTAGATACTTTTGATTGTCACAAGGTGAGGGGCCGTGGCTGCTGCTGGAATCTAGGAGGTAGAAACCAGGGATGCTCTAAACATATTACACCACACAGGATGGACCCCCCCCCCCCCCCAAAAGAAATTTATTCAGCTCAGAATCTCAGTAGTGCCAGGGCTGAGGAACCTTGCCTTCAGTGTGATGGGTACAGGTCATCTCACAGTTTGTTAGGGAGAAAATGGGAGGAAAGAGGTATTTCGTTCTTTTTTTTTTTTTTTAAGATTTTATTTATTTATTTGACAGAGAGGAGAGAGATCACAAGTAGGCAGAGAGGCAGGCAGAGAGAGAGAGGCGGAAGCAGGCTCCCCGCTGAGCAGAAAGCCTGATGCGGGGCTGGATCCCAGGACGCTGAGATCATGACTTGAACCAAAGGCAGAGGCTTCAACCCACTGAGCCACCCAGGCACCCTGAGGTTTTTCATTCTTAAGTCAGGCCACTTCAGTCCTTGCCAGCTAGACAGTGCCTCATGGCAGGACATGCTAGAAGGAGTTCTGAATTTGGCCTCAGGTCTCATGCAGTCATGTTTATGTGACTTTGGGGATGGCCTGGGCCTCATGCTGCCCCTGAGGAAGAAATTGCATGTTCAGTCTGCGGAGTGGGAAGAAAGAGGCAGAGGCATCTGAAACTTTGAGGACTGGTTGGGCACCTCTCCTTAAATTCCTCTTGGAGAGCAAGAGAATCAAGGAGAGTGGAAGCTTTCTGTCCTGAGGTTTGCGTTGTCCTTGGCAATCCATTTGAATCAGCTAAAAGGTAGTGGGGGGAAGGGAGCTGGGTCTTGTCCAGGTCAGTTTCCCCGTGGGATCAAATCAGAGGGCCGAGTCCCTGCCCCTGGGGGGAATTACTGAGGAACTGGTTGTGTTGAGCTTTTCTTTTGAGCACGTGTGCACACGCACGCGTGCGCGCACACACTCTCTCTCTCTCACTCTCTCTCTCTCTTAGGTATTTTTTGTTTTCCACTTCTCTCTACTTTTCCCAGTATGTCCCTGACTCTTTCTCCCTATAACCAGATAGACATAGTGAGAGGACCCTTTCTGCTCCTGGAGGGAAGGAGCCAGCACGCGTTGAAGCAGCAGGCATTCCCCCCGGACTCCTCCTTCCCTGTTGCTGTGATAACCTTGCGTGTCCAGTTTCCGCAGCTCCGTGTGGGTCCATCTGCCTTACTCCTTCCCTCTGAGCAAGTGTGGCAGCAGCACCGGCAGTGGCGTACATGAAGTGACTCATCTTGCATGATGTCTGTGAGAGCTGGGGCCTCCTTTGTGCTGTGTCTCCCATTCAGACATTCTTTGAGGAACTTGCTTCTCTGGAGTTATAGAATCAATTGTGTGTAAGAGGGCCTTTTTTTAAAGTTGGAAATGTTCCCCTTCCTGAGCTGCAGTGGAAGTAGCGGGAAGGTCAGACACTTCCAGGACATTGGGAGACACACAGGAGAGGACACAGGAGGGTCTGAGCCTGGGCAGATGCTTTTGTGTGCAACTCCATTTTGTGGCATGGTTCCCGTTCTTATTTTGGCCGTGTCCTAGGAGCAAAAGCACGTGTCAGAAGCCTATCAGAATCTGGTCATGGTTTCCAGCATCTGGTTTGGGGGACGATTCTGGGGTGCTCTCAAGGGCTATCTCCCAGGAAGGGTCAGGGCAGACATCCTGAGTCCTGGATGTCTTGGGAGCCTTCTCTGATGGGCTTATAAATTGGCCTTCTTTCATGATTTCTGAGTCCTTGGTGAGTATGGGTAGTAGTTGTAGGATATTTTGTGGAGTAGAAGATATTTTGTGGCAGGTGGGTTTTAGTGAAACTACCTGCACATGTAAACCTTTCCTTATCAATGTCTCACCTTCTCCAGGTTCCATCCTAAGGATAACTAAGCACTATCACAGATTCAGGACTGACAGATACTGGCTCAGCCCCTCTGTGGGCTGCTGGGCCTGGCCTTCAGTTATGGAAAAGCTTGTTTTTTTTTTCCCTGAGCGGCCCCTGTCAGACTTTTTGCTCCTGGGTTTTTTTTTCTTTTTTTAATAGCATTATGATACAAAATCACTGGTCTGTTCTGGGGAAGGGAAAGGACTATATCCCTCTGGAGCCTCCAACCTTTGTAGAAAACACAGTTGTAACAGAGTATATACCAGTTTGTACTGTTTGATTAAGAAGTAAAGAATCGCAGCTACTAAAATGTGGGAAGGAAAGAAATTCAGGTCTTGGGCTGTGGGTTCATCACCTAGACTTAACAGGAGAAGTCCTCTTTCATGATGCTAACTGTTCTTAAAGTTTCGTTTATGAACAATTGATACAAGAGTTTTTACCTTTCAGCTAAAAAATAAAGAACCACCTGCAAGTTGTGTTGGCTCCCTCGTTAAATGGATTTAAAAGTAATGGAGAAATGTGTGTCTTTAGTAAAAAGAGGTATCAATAAATGGGTGTAGGTAGGAATCATTGTGCCACCAAGATTTGGACATCTGGATTGTATACAGATTGTGACAAGAATATTGTAAGATAGTGTTGGGGCCACAAGAAGAAGGGGATTTCTGTTCTTCCCATGACCCGTTTGATATTTTGAGAATGTTCTGAGGGAAATTCTTTTACTTGCTTCGTGAGCAAGCAGAAGAATTTCAATCCAGATCAGATTATACCTGGGGCTTCCCGAGGACTTATGTTGAGCCAAAGACTTGGAAGCCCATGGATGCTGGAATTATAGGGTGTATGTCCTTCCCTTGCTCTGATGAGACATTTCTTAGGATAGACTAATGGTAAAACAACAACAACAGCAACAAAAAACAAACTAGATTTTTACTAGAAAGATATTGCTCCTTGGACACAAATCTAAGGAAGTACAAGTGAGGATTGGGTTTTATAATTCTATTTCAAGATGAGAAGGGGGGAATTATCAAGCTTATCAGACAGTTGGTTGCTTGCTTAATAAATAGTGGCCAAGAATAAAGTTATGGGTTCAGAATTAGTTCACTTTTTAGAAAAGATCATTTGTAATTGTAGGGCGTGTATGTGGGCTTAGAAAGAAAAATTTAGGTTGCCACTTTATTTTCACAGGGAATAATCAAAATGTAAAAAATTAAAAGTTTGTATTGCATTTTGGTAAAGCTTGAGTTGTATTACATATTTCTTTATTTTTTTAAAAAGATTTTATTTGACAGAAAGATGTCACAAGTAGGCAGAGAGGCAGGCAGAGAGAGAGGGGGAAGCAGGCTCCCTGCTGAGCAGAGAACCCGATGCGGGGCTCGATCCCAGGACCCTGAGATCATGACCTGAGCTGAAGGCAGAGGCTTTAACCCACTGAGCCACCCAGGCGCCCCTCATATTTCTTTAAATGAACTTTTTTCCCTATGCATAAAAGTAGAGGTCGAGGAAATTCATAAGAGCATCTTCAACTGAGTCCGGATGGGTGTTGGTGTTCTTATGTGTGTAGTTTTTTTGCAGTTACTTCACATGTTTAAAGACTCAGATTAAAAAGTTTATTCCCTGAACAAATGCCATATGTATAGGATTAAAATTTTTATCTGGTATTTGTTATAATTTAAGCTGGAGTACTGATAAAACTACACAGTGAACATAACTTGTAGTTACGGTTTTCTTACAGTTGTCTTTAGTTTCTTGTGAAAAGTTCCATTTCTGAACAGTTCTATGCTCTTTGCTCCGTGGTTTAATCATAAAATAATGGTTGAAGAACTGATTTTAGATCATTAGGTGGACGGTCTCCCCTTTTGGGTAGTCCTAACAGTTTACTTCATTCTTCAGGTTTATTGTATGCCGTGTGTCACGGCTCTTTCCCTGCCTTCAGCACCCTTGTGAGAGGGGCCAGGGCGTGTTTGCTTAGAATTGTGTCTCCACTCCGCCGGCGTGTTGCATAAGCTCAGTTATCTGCTTTTCCTTTCAGTTCTTCCTAGGTATGCAGCTGGTTCGAGGGGGCTGGGCTGAGGGGGAGGAGAGGAAGCTGCTCCAGCAGGTGCTGACGAGAGGAAGTAGTCTGAGGCTGGTTAGTGTTAGGCACTCTTTAGTATGACCCTAGACATCCAGAAAAGGTTAAATTTTGTCCACACTCTTTTAAAAGGACTAATATTTTAATGTTTTGGCATTGAAAAGGAAGCATGCATTATTTGAACATTTACTTATGTGTACTTACTTTATTTTCCTGTGGTACAGGGTAAGTGTATGAGTGAGCCTGGGTAGTTTGAATCATAGTTACCAGTGTGCTCTCCAAGGATGCTGGTTTTCTTTCCTGAGGTGTCAGAACTCATGGATTGTGTTGTCAGCTCAGATACCCATGGCACCTTGTCCTCCCAACAAGTGGTCCCTGTTTTCGGGAATACGTGCCACTACCTTAAGGCAAGCCACATGATCCGCGTTCCTAGGTTACTTAATGACTTGAGCACGTACATCAGAGATGAACAGTTAGGCAGGCCATTGATTTTTTTTGAGATGAAGAACAACTATATAGCCAGAGAGGGAAAGATAAAATCAGTTTATAAGTTACAGTGGTTCAGGCTGCCCTGCCCTCTCAGATGTTTTTCCCCCCAGGCATCATTGATGTCATGGATTTTTATCTTAACCTTTACTGTTCTGCATATTTCAGAGTGAAGGGTCCTGTGAGGATAATCTTACTAATCTTTAATCTGGAATTTTATGTTCCTCCACTGGCTATGCCAGTATTTTTAGTAGGATTTTAGGTGATTTTTTAAATCTACTATAAACTCTAGCATAACTTGCTATCAGACAGATACTTAAAACTAGGGGCGTCTCCAAAGGTTTCACATAGGAGGCGGCATGAGCTGCATCTTGAATCACGGCTGTGGTTTTTTAAGGTGAGACAGGATGGATGAGCTCCATGAGGCAAGACTGTGTGTCTCTAGTTCACCTGTATTTCCAGCTCCTAACAGAGACTTTGGCGTGTGATGGTTACTCACTAAATAGCTGTCCAAGGAGTAAATGACAGTGTGGTGGGACTCCCCAGTAAAGGTAGTTGGTGGGAAGATAGGGAACAGATCAACCAAAGGTAACCTGGAGCCTGGGTGAGGCCTGGAGTGTCAGACCAGAGGCCTTGTTCTTTCTGCTGTAGGCAGAGGGGGTTGGTAGATGCCCTCTTGCAAGCTGACGTGCTGGTTAGTGATGGTTTCTGAGGTCACCCACTCCTGGGTGTAGCAGAACTGGGGCTTTGAGCTGTGCGGACATTGGGCAGGGGGGGATTGGAGCAGGATGGGGCGGTCCTGTTGCTGAATTTGCTCTCCAGTAGTTTGGAAGTGGAGGGAGTAAAGAAGCCAGTCTTGATGTTAGACCATTTTCAGTCTGTACCAGTCTGCCTTCACATGTCCCCAGAGTGTACCCCCACAGGCTGGCTGGGAGACTTTGGGGACTGCTGAAGTGGGAGGGGCTGGGGACAGTGGAGCTGGCAGGGAGAGCTCCCAACAGTCAGATCTTCCATGTATTGCAGCAGACTGGGTTATTTACTGATGACCCTGCCTTAGCTGGTTCACAGTACTGATTGCTGAGTGGGATGTGAAAAGTGCTCCCTGTCCTCCAAGAGCTTGCATTCTTGGAGAAATAACACCCAAATGGTAAAATTTTGGGTGTATTTGTGGTAAAGCTCAGTGACTAAGAGCACAGATGTTGGAGCCTTCATGCCTAGGTTTAAATCCTTACTGTTACTTATCAGCTGTGTGACCTTGGGCAAGTGACTTAGTGACTCCCTCCCTCAGTTTGCTCATCTGTTGGAATATCACCTACTTCATAGTGCTGTTGTGAGGATCAAATGAGTCAAGATGCATGTATTTAAAATGCTTACAGTTTGGCACACAGTAAGTGCTATATAATTGCTTTGGGGGTATATTAAAATGCTTACAGTTTGGCACACAGTAAGTGCTATATAATTGCTTTGGGGGTATATATGCACAGTAAGTGCTATATAATTGCCTAAGCCTCCATTTCCTCCTTATAATAAGAGCTTCGCAGAATTATGAAGGTGGGGTGACATAATGTCGGTAAAGCACCTAGCACAGAGTCTGACAGAGACAGACTGCTCCATCCGTAGTAACCATTCTCATTCGGAGTACTTCATACTTGCCTCTTGCCAGAAGTTTGTTTAGTTCTCCCTCTGTAGAGATGTGGGAAGACAGAATTTTTTTTTTTTTTTTTTAAAGATTTTATTTATTTGACAGAGAGAAACACAGCGAGAGAGGGAACACAAGCAGAGGGAATGGTAACGGGAGAAGCAGGCTTCCCGCAGAGCAGAGAGCCCGATGCGGGGCTCGATCCCAGAACCCTGGGATCTGACCCGGGCCGAAGGCAGACGCCTAACGACTGAGCCACCCAGGCGCCCCGGGAAGACAGAATTTATTTTTGCTTTCGGTTTCAGAATCTACTTTTTAGTACAAAATATGCGTTTGTTGTTGGGCTGCTCCATGCTAAGAAAAATGACAAGATTACCTCTGTGCACTCTTTTCCCTTCCTGCAAAAGCCCTATATGAGCTCGAAGTCACTGGTGTGCATATTTAAGTCTTAACTAAAATAAAGCATGAGCTCCGCAGGGGCTTTCTGATGGCTAATCCGCAGTAACTCATTTTCTCCATCTTTTTCTCCCACACAAGAGAAGAACTAGCAGCGACAAGACATTTTGGTGGTCCTTTAAAAGGAATGTCACCCATCGGGTTTGGGGAGATAGGGAGGAAGAGCCATGATTCATTCACCTGGGAGCTTTGTGGCTTGCTGTGTGACTCTCCTCCAGGTCCACTGGCTTCACCCAGGATGTGAGGTGGAGTTGGAGAGGGGGAAGCAGGCTTCATCAAGGCTCTAAGCAGGTTCCATGGTGCTAAAAGAGCTTAAACCCACACTCTCAGCCAGATATAATTAGGAAGAAGTGGAACAGCACTCTACCCTGGGACAGGATGAGGAGGCCGCCGCCTTCTTCCCCTGATAGGCACTGTGAGGAAAAGACACAAAAGATGAGAGGAACCTTGGGTGGGTATAAAGGTTTTTACATAGTGAGTGTTGATGGTCTTCCAATCTCTGGGGATCTTCGAATTTCCGGAGTTGGGATGGAGGTATAGAGGGCCCTTTTTGGGTAAGGTTGTATCATGGTTAAGGGTTTGAGCTTCAGAACCAGACCTGAGTTTCAGTCTGAACTCCTTGACTTACTGGCTGAGGACCTTGGTCAAGTTCTATAAGCTTTCTGTACCTGTTTCTCATAAGTAAAATCCCCATTGAGGATTACATTGAGGTTATACATATTAAGGGCTTATTAGCATAGTTGCTAGCAAAATAAATGAACACTCGTCTGTTAGCGTTTGTGGTAATAGTAGTAATCATAAGCGATAATCAGGTGCCAAGGAGGACAGATAGAATGGGAAACAGGCAGCATTCTCAAAGGTAAGAGGTCAAAATTGCCTTCCAGATTATGAACAACCCTTCTAAAACCTTCTCAGTTCAGTTCTGTAGGAAAGGCAATTAAGGTTGAGAATGAGGGTTGTATAATTTTCTGGTACCTTCTTTGTCCCTTCAGATCTGGGACACGTGGAATCAAGGGGCAAGAGGAGAGCTGCCGTCAGAGAGAGGTTTGATGGTTGGCGGTATCCATTTGGAGGGAGGTCCTCTGTTCTTTCTCTCCTCTTACTGTCTTATGCAGCATGTTGTACTTTGGTGCCATTGAAAAGTCAAAGGATAATGTTACAAGCAGTCATCTTTTCAGAAGGGATTAGGAGGGGGTTGAAACTTTATTAGGTAATATTTTTGCTTCATAGTAAAAGCTTTCAGAAATTTTATTCTGGGTACACCTGGGTGGCTCAGTTGGTTAGGTGTCTGCCATCAGCTCAGGTCATGATCCTGGGGTCCTGGGATGGAGCCCCATGTTGGGCTCCCTGCCCAGCAGGGAGTTTGCTTCTCCCGCCCCCTCTGTTCCTCCCCGTGCTTGTGCATGCTCTTGCTCTCTCAAATAAATAAATTTTTTAAAAAATTAAATAAAATCTTTTAAAAAATTTTATTCTAGAATCTTTAAAAAAAAAAAAAAAACAACCTTTTAAATGACCGGAGACATTAAATAATCAGGGTATCTGCTGTTCATGTGCTTTTCTCAGGCTTTTTTATGAACAAAGTAAGCACTTGGGGGGCCTGGGTGGGCTCAGTCTGTTAAGCGTCTGCCTTTGACTCAGGTCACCATCCCAGGGTCCTGGGATCAAGCCCCGCATCCTTTGGGGCTCCCTGCTTAGCAGAGAATCTGCTTCTCCCTCTCCCTCTGCCCCTCTCCCCTGATTTTACTTGCTCGCTCTCTCTATCGTGAATGAATAAATGAATGAATGAATAAAGTAGCATTTATCTTTAGGCAACTTTGGATAGGAATTTAGATCACAAACCAGGGAAAAGACATCTTTTTCATTTGTAAGTCCCTGTGGCCTTGACAGTGAACCTGTGATAAAAGGATTAGAAATACAGACCAAGAGGCTGATTTAGATACATTTTCATGTTTATAGAAATTCTACGCTTCCGGCCCTGAAATAGAAAAAGCCCACCTGAAGCCTTGTAGGCCTCCTTATTACTACTTTCTAGGTCAACCTTCAAGTTGTTTAAAAAAATTTTTAATGAGACCAATTTTTAAAAATATTTTACTGGTTTAAACTCTATGTTCTCCCTTTCTAAGATTTTTTTTTTCTTTAGTCGTAGATACAAGTAGCCTCAGGAAATGGCTTCTAGGTGTGGAATGTAGAGGGGAGAAAAGGGGGTAGGTATAGAAAGTTTTGGGGGAGAAAATAAGAGTGGGAGCCATTGTCAAACAGAGAAAGGTCTCAAGAAAAGGGGAGAGAGAAAAGAGTAGGTTGGAAGAGAAAGGGGGAGGAAGAAGGCAGGATGGTGAAAGTAGGTGAGAAGGACCAATCTGGAGAAGAAGAGAAGGCACTAGGTAGGAATGATAGAGGTGAAGTTCAAATGAAAGGGTAGAGGTAGGTGAATGTGGAAAAGAGAACATAGTAGGTTTGAGAGAGACAGTGCCCAAGGGATGCCTTCATGGTCATGAGGTTTTCAAGGGAATTTGAACATTTGAGATGTCCATGGTGATACTTGGAACCTGGGTGAGTAAGGAACCTCTTGGGCATTTGTGTCTAATGGGATCCCCTGAACTTCGGTGCTTTGGAGGAGAGTGGAAACAGTAGAAGGCGGCTTTGCCTGTCCTTTTATGTTAGTTTTCTTGTGACTTTGTTGGGTCAGCTAGTTCTACGTTTCCACCTGCTTTTTCCAAGTTAGATAAACTCATGCATAAGTCTTGCCACTTATGTCTAGAACTCTTTGTGATTTGTTTTCACTTGAAAGAAAAAGAAACTTGACTTTCCCAAGTTCTGCTACCCCTTCTTCCCTTGTTTTCTTCATATTGCCACCAAGGGTCATCGTCCTCCTTATCAGGTAGCCATTATAAAAAGGCTATGTTTGTTAATAAATTGATTAGAAGGGGCGCCTGGGTGGCCCAGTGGGTTAAAGCCTCTGCCTTCGGCTCAGGTCATGATCTCAGGGTCCTGGGATAGAGCCCCGCATCGGGCTCTCTGCTCAGTGGGAAGCCTGCTTCCCCCTCTCTCTCTGCCTGCCTCTCTGCCTACTTGTGATCTCTCTCTGTGTCAAATAAATAAATAAAATCTTTAAAAAAATTGATTAGAATGCATAAAATATTCATTGCTTTTCATTCAATAAAGGTTTGGGGTTTTGGGGTTTTTTTTTCTGTTTTTTAAACATATGTAAGTGCCCTAGCCCTTATATAAAATTAGGACATTTTAATAGTAGCTTTCTAAAATGTATTCAGTTGTTCTGCTTGAATCTCTGGAGTTTAGCTTATCATTGTGGACATCAGTATTTTCTAAGTCTTCTGATTTTGAGAAGAGAGAAGGTAGTTAGATAGTTAGGATTGTGGATATATCTCCTCATCTTCAGCAGAGGGTTTATTATATTGTGCTGGGCATGTGAGGGTATAGTCGTGAAAGAGTCAGATCCCATCCCTGCACTGTTGGAGTTGGAGTCTCTAAATGTGAATGTTGATGCAGATGGGTGAGGTGGAAAGTGCCAGTTTTGTCAGGCTGCCTCCAGATAAAGGGGAGTACTCCTCTCTTTCGGGATCTGGCTCATGCATACGGTCATTTGCACCTCTCGTCTGCAAACACCTGGCCCCTCAATCCATATGCAGTTTGGGATTTTATTTTCTTGGGCATTAGGGGAAGAAAGATGGTAAGGAGGAGGGCACGTGTTGATTTGCATAAAGACAGGATAGTGTTGGCCTAGAATTTTTGTACTCTCTTAATGATTATACTATAATCTTTTGAAAACACACTTCGTTTTCTTACAGAAGACATTAAGTATGGAATCGACTACTTTATATGTGGTTTTCCAAGGCTTTTTTTTTTTTTGTAAAGTAGCATTTATCTTTAAGCACCTTTGATAAGAATTAGGTCATAAACCCATGGAAAGTATGGTGCTGTGCCTATAAGCTACCTTCCGCTGAAACTAGTGTAATGTTCTATGTCAATACTTCAATTAAAAGTGGGGGAAAAAGTACTTTCTGTGACACTCTCTTACCCTGCCTAAGTTTCTTCTGCTCTGTCCTTAGCATTTCTCTTTGAGTTGCTCTGGGAGGCCTGGGTATGATTGCTGTCCTTCTTGGGGTACAAAACATGCCAGTGGTCTGCCCAAGAGACCATGACGATGGACACTGCTTAGGGCATTCCTATTTATTATTCATCTGATAGCATGTAAAGGGTCACGCTCTTATTTAAAAAAAAAACAACAACAACTTGGTAGAGGTAATCAGAAAAGAAAGCTAATTTCGTTCCATCTAATGAAGCAGCTGTGAAGTGAACATGTCTCATTTCTAGGTTTGAAAATATTTGCTTACTTTCTGTATAAAATAATTTTGAATTACTGCTTTTAAAGTTTAAAAATTATTTTGTCTCAGTTTAAAAATTATTATGAAAAAAGTGAAAAAAAATTATTATGAAAACAACAGAATGGAGTATATATATATATATCCAACAACTATCAAGATTTTGCCTCATTGGGTTAATCTATTTTTTTTTTCTTTTTTGCCTTCCTTGAAAATTTTAAAGCAAATCCTAGGCCTGTTATTTCACTTCTGCATACTTCAGGGTGCCCTGAAAAGGCATGAATAGACACTGGCATATTCTTACATAACTGTAGTGCCATTATAACTATACTTATGTTTTTTGTTGGTGTCATCTAATGTCCAGTTTGTAATAAAAAAAGTTTCTCAATTGTGTAAAGATGTGTGTGCATTTTTTACAGTGTTTTTTGTTAAAATCAGAATCTCATTAAGGTCCACACATGGGGCGTGGATGTTCCATCTTATAATCAGGAAGAGTCCCCAGTTCCCCCTGCCCCTTTTTTTTAATGCCTCCACTTGTTGCAGAAACTGGGTCAGTTGTCCTGCAGAATGTCCTGATTCTGGATATATCTGTTTTCTTGTGGTGCCGTTATCTATTGCCTGAATTTCCTGAGACTGGAAATTAGCCCTAGAGGCTTGATTAGATTCAGGGTTAGCCTTTTTAGTTGCATAGTACAATGTCCTTCACATTGCTTCACACCAGGGAAAGCCTCCTTAATTAAATAAAAAAATGTTATGAGTGAACACAGAGTTTGGTTTAGACATGGTGCTAGACGTTCTAGGGACTACAGAGATGAACAAAGTCTAGTCCCTGCTGCCTCAAATTTCTTTTTGGAAGCAGACCGTGACCAGCAGCCTGATGGAGGATAAGTAAAGTATAGTCAGGGACCAGGAAGTCAAGAGTTAACTGGTTAGTAAATAGCTCTTATCAAGAGAGATTGCCTAAGAAGCCTTTGAAATTTTAGCACCTGAAAAAGTTAATACAGAAAAGAAATACTCTGTCTACGATAGCAGTTACGTTCTTTCTATAAAGTTTTATTTTATATAATACTTTCTTGAGTATTTTTTCTCTCTCCCTTTACCTTTTGTGCATGTTCAAAGTATTATAATGTTGTTATAGATGCTTTTTAGCTTACCTAGGTCAGGATAAGACCTACAGACATCCCTTTACCTTCCCATATCTAGTCGATGACACACAAAAGGTGGATGAAGTTCACAGTAAAAGAGAAAATTGGCACGATGTTTGAACTGGTGATCCATCAGTGGCAGCTGGCTCTTTCTCCATCTCCTCCTGCCTGAGTTATGTTGATTTAGAGCATGCAAATACTACACTGTAAGAAACTTCAGCTTGGTAGTGAACACCTTAGTGTTTCTTTTCCTTCTTTCCCTTCTTTTGGGGGGATATTCTGGAAAGGTTACACTATCAAAGCTGAAGCTATAAAATTTTGTTTATGTGCACTTTGTAAAACTATTTTATTATTATTTTAAGGTTTTTATTTATTTATTTGACAGAGAAACAGCGAGAGAGGGAACACAAACAGGGAGTGAGAGAGAGAGAGAGAAGCAGGCTCCCCGCAGAGCAGGGAGCCCAGTGCAGGGGCTCCATCCCAAGACTCTGGCGTCATGACCTGAGCTGAAGGCAGACGCTTAACCGACTGAGCCATTCAGGCGCCCCTATAACACTATTTTAAAAACCTGTGAAATAGTATCTGTTATCATAGTATAGTCTTTTTACCTGTATCTTCTCTACCCAGTCCCCACCCCTCATAAATTCTTATTTCCCATAAGGAAGTAAAAATTTCAACTAGAAGATGTGCTCTCAATTGAGAATTCATAAGTCAAGAACTTAAGCAAAAGGAAATTCTGTATATTCAAAATAAAGGCTCCCTGATAAATATCTTGTTTACTGATATATTTGAACATTTAGTGCAGTGCTGGATACTCAGTGCTCCATAAATACTGATTGAGTAAATAAAATGAGACGTTGGGGTAATAATATTTACTTCTATTTAGATATTGGAAGAAAACAATATGATCATGAAAAAAAAATCCATAGCCCACTGTGGATAAGGGACATTGGCTAAAGCACTTAGGGTAGCTTGGGGGGGGGGGGGGGGGGGGGGGGGGGGGGGGGGGGGGGAGAGAGATGTATGTAGCACATTGGCAAAGAAGAGAAGTATTTATCTTATCTGATAACCCCATTTTTTCCTTGGGATTCTATGTTTATAAAGAAATAGCATTTAAGATACACAGCCTAAAAACTGCTGAGTAAAATTCTGGATTTTGTTCTTAAAAGAAAAATGACATTTCTTCCTTAAGAACCAATTTTTATTATAATTGACCAGAAATTGTTAGAGACCAAGCTCTGAAGCATTTACTACTGCATAAAAGTCAAATACTTAGGTCATTATAATTCTGCCCCTTTTTGTGCATGCGACACAATGAACTCTTTGATATGGAGATACCACATTCTCAAGATGAAGGAAGGTCACGTGTTTTCAGGCATTAAGAGCATGATCTCTTTCTGTTCCCTGTTGTAAGTGGCTGTGGAGAGGGGAAGCTGGACTAATGAATGGCTTTTGTCTACCTTTGTACTGTTTTTTACTTTTCTTACACAGAAGTCAATTTGATTGTGACCTCTTAAAAGGAATAATAAGTTGAAGAATTTCATAGAGCTGAGAACCAATTGCCCATCCGTAGCCAGCCTTCAACCTGGCTCTCTTGCTCAGATTTTTATCACATATTTGCTAGTGGAGTTTTGATTGCTTCCAAACATTCATCAAGTATGTGGCTTCTCTGAGTTCCGCTGGGAACTGGCCCTCTTGCTGAGGAGGCAGTGTGGGTGGTTATGTGGGCCCTGGAGCCGGTCCACGGAATTTCAGTACACGGCTTCACTTACTAGCCACCGTGGGGAAATTATTTAACTCCTCTGTGCAGTTTTCTCATCTGTAAAATGAGTTAATAGTGCAACCTAAGGCATGAAAAAAATGCCTGGCACAAAGCACACAATAAACAGTAGCAACTAACCATTACATCAGTACATGTAAATGTATTTAGATATTTAGAGATGCAGCTCAGGTATTGAGTATGTGAAGGAGGATGGAGTTTTTCTCTAGATGTCAAAGAAGATACTATCTTGGAACGTTAAAGTATTCAGAGAGAACATTGAGCCGAAGTTGAAGGTGGTGGGCAGTGGAAAGGTTCACAGATGACCTCCCTGCCTCAAAGCCACCAGGAAGGGAGAAGCTCATGCTTAGACTCTGTGGGCCCTAACCAGAGCTTGCCTTCCTTTTTGCCTTATTGGATCCATTTGCTTAATGATTTGAGCCATAATTCCTAGGGTGGTTGAAACCAGGTCGTGTATTTGTTCCACCCCTCCCCCGGACCCCTTCTGCCTTGGCTTCTCTTTAAAAAAAAAAAATAGCTCCAGTAGAAAACAGACCTTTAAAAGTTTTACCTCTATGGGATTTGTTACGGAGTGACTGGGGGGCCAGGAGGCGGATGAGTGAGTAGGGGATGGATATAATTTATGTATATAGATATAAGATTGGTCATGAGGCTAGATTATAAGTACATGGGGGTTTATTACACCCTTTTTACTTTTGCATATGTTTGAAACTTTCATAAAAAAATTAAAATTGAGCAAAAAATGCAAGTTGATTAACCATAGTGTGATGCTATGTATATAAAGTTTTAAACCATGCAAAGAATATATATTGTTTATGCATATATACTTACATAGTAAAAATTTCAAATGTTTATGACAATAACTACTAACTTTTGAATAGTGGTTGCCTATGAGGAGAGTGGAAGAGAAGTGGAATGTGCAGGGGACACATGGCATTTCTGTAATGTTTTATTTTTATTTATTTTTTTTTTTTTAAAGATTTATTGGGTTGCCTGTGTGGCTCAGTGGGTTAAAGCCTCTGTCTTCAGCTCAGGTCATGGTCTCAGGGTCCTGGGATCGAGCCCCGCATTGGGCGCTCTGCTCAGTGGGGAGCCTGCTTCCCCCTCTCTCTCTACCTGCCTCTCTACCTACTTGTAATCTCTCCTCTCTGTCAAATAAATTTTAAAAAAAAAGATTTTATTTATTTATTTGACAGAGAGACACAACGAGAGAGGGAACCACAGGCAGGGGGAGTGGGAGAAGGAGAAGCAGGCTGCCTGCTGATCAGGGAGCCCTATGCAGGGCTCAATCCCAGGACCCTGGGATCATGACCTGAGCCAAAGGCTGACGCTTAATGACTGAGCCATCCAGGCACCTCATGTTGGATTTCTTTTTATGAAAGTTATTTGAAGTAAATATGGCAAATATTAAGCTGTGTTAAAGTTGAACAGTGGGTACATGGATGTTTGTTACATTCTGTATAATTTGTTTTGTCTTTTTAAAACATATAATAAAAAGGATAATAAAATGCCATGATTCAGTAGCAAGAAGTGTTTTTAGATATGTCAGGAGCCAAGCTATAGGAGGTAGAGGGGTGCCTTCCCCTTCTGTTAGAGATTCACATCCTGTCATGACATCTTACTTGGCAGGGGTGATGAAATGGCTGGTCACTCACACAGTTGCATCATGAGAAAAAAAGCCCTCATGGTGGGGAAAGATGGTAGTAGGGCAGTCAGAATTAAAGGCTAGTTAGCTATGGCAGAATTAGTGTTTTCTGGAATATGCTGACCTATTGCCTTTATCAGAAGGTTTGGGCTAAGTCATGGGGGATGACTTGGTTATAATGATTCCAGTGTTTAGAGACAATAAGAGAAAGGGAGATTTTTTGAAAGCAAAGCTTTTGTGCATAATTTAATAACTGGTTCCCTTGATAAGACTTACCAGAAAAAAGTGATTTCTACTACTGATTGGTTGTCCATGTGGTAATCTCGTCAGCCTTCCCACACAAAGCAGGATTAGGCTGTGTCACTTCTCAGCAAGAGAGGCAACCCTCAGTCTGGGGAGTAAGAAGACCAATTGTTCTGAGGCTTGGCTTCATGGCCCGCTTCCAAAATGTGGCTAGTGCCTCCATGCCTCCATGCCTCCATGCCTTCCTTCCAGAAGACTTGGAGGTTGGAGTGATCCTTGTGCCCAGGTCCCATTCTGTGTGATTTAATATATTTATAGGTGTCGGGGGTGGTGAGCATGTCAGTTTGCACACAATAAATGTTCACTTGATCTCTTAGGGAATACAGATGTGAGATGTTCACTTCCTTGGTATTTTTATTCACTTAGACCTCTCAATAGAGATCATCGTTTCCTAGGCTTGAGAGAACTCATGTAACAGAGAGAGAGTGTAAGCCCCACGTGCCCTCCTGGTGAAACATTCTGTTAACAGAACACACGCTTTGGGAGCCTGTGTGGAGCTGGGGAGAGGGGGTGCACGGGACAGGAGACCCAAACTTCCAGAGACCCTGCTTTGTGGTATCCTCGAATCTGAGGAAGCTGGTTACTTGAAGACCAGACCAGCGCTTCACCACCTCGTGCCCTGGAAATGACCTCCTTTCAGTAGGGATGGTGGTCTCTAGGGGGGTACTTTCTGGATGTCTGTGAGGATGAGGATTGGAGTGAGCTCACCACTTGGGAAGGGACCTTTGCTTTATGCCAGGGGAGAAGCCACAGGAAGCAAAGGCCACCCAGACTGGAAGCCACTGAGCAGCACTCACTTCATGTTCTGTACCTTTCCAGGCTTCTTTGCTTTTCCTGGAAGAATTTGAGAGGCTACCAGACCCAGGCAGCTGTGCAGCTTTCTCCCAGGCAGTCCCATTGGATTGCCTCTACTTAAATCCCAGCTCTTCTGAGGGAGCAGCCTCATGCAGGGAGGAACTAGGGAGAGGTGCAGACCTCTGCAGGGTGAGGGGGCCTCTGGGTGCTGGGCGCGGTTTGGTTACATTGCCTCTGGTCTCTACTGTCGTTTTCAACTTTATGTCTTCCTTCATCATGGTTTTCCCCAAAGCTGGCAAAGAATAAAATAAATTGAGGTATCAAAAGCACACACGTATGACTGAGAGGTTATTTTTTCTATTTTTTGTCTTCCTTTTTGTTTGGCTAATTTAGCACCACTCAAAGAAAAAATTATATTTAAACTTAATGAGATCCATTCGAGCATGTCAATCAGTAGCTTCTTAAGGTGCTGCTGGGTCCAGTGATACAGTGTAGACCACAAAGTTAGAAAGCCAGAAACCAGCCTGGGAACTCAGCAGAGGGCTTTGTCCTAAAGTCCCACATTACTTGGACCTTGTTGTGGATTTAAAAGTGTCTAAATCCAGCCCTTGGTTCTCCTCCAGAATAGTGGGGGCAAAGTTGGTTAATTAATGATTAATAATTATATAATGATTCTTAATTAATATATTAATATAACTAATAGATATAATGATTAATAATAGTTAGCCTCTGAATGCTTTCATGGATGTGTAAAAGATGAGGTAAGTCTGTAAGGGTTTACTGTACATGTGAGACTCATGGTAAAGATAGAGGTAGTTCCTTTCTCTAGAGTTGCAGTTCTTTCGGTGAGGCTTATTTCCAGCAAGAATTTCTTTAGCATCTCTTTCTTTCCCCCAATCTTTCTCCCCATGTGACAATCAGCAACATATCTCCTTCCCTCTTTTCCTGGGCTTGTCTTTCCACGATAGCTTTTTGATTGTCTTCCCCTATAGCTCATATTATCTCTATTAAAAATTTTTCCCTCACTTCTGTTGCACGATTATAATGTCCAAGTTTTCTGACATATTTCCTAAGGTAGCCATTTATCAAAAAGAACATCCTGAAATCCTCATGAATGTTAATAAAAATTTAATTTGTTCAGTAAATATATGTCCAGTGTCAAGTCAGGGAAACAGGACAGAAAATTACGTTTTCAAATTTATAAAACAAATATACTTAGAAGAAAAAATGAAAATGTAATATATCAAACTGTCAACAATGGTAAAGTCAGGGTAGCTGGACTATGAATACCTTTTTACCCTCTTTTCTGAATTTTCAGGAATATCATTCTGTTGTGCTTATATTTAAACTCTACCACCACCACCAAACCCGGCCAAACCATAAGGCATTTTTAGGTGTGCAAATGTGCAGGACAGTGGAGTGTAAAGGAGTGTGGTGTAAAGGGAGTTGTTTTCAAATGCAGACCTAAGAGGAGGGCTACAGGAGGGGCTGTACGGGGGCTCTGGGTCTTCTCCCCCCAACTTTACCCAGAGCATTTCTACTGTAATTTGTTCAGCATATCAGGGTATGACTAAGATGGTACAGAGAAGAGAGTGAATCTTGGCTTCAGAGCCAGGGAGCCCAGGCGTGGGCCCCGGCCCAGGCTTCCCCAGCGCTGTGTGACGTTGTGCAGGTTGTTTCAGTTCTCCGGACTCTGGTGTTCCCGTGTCTGAAGTGATGGGTTGGGGTAAGGTGAGGTCTGAAGGTCGCCTATAGCTCGGATATTTTAACACATTTTAGGATTAAATTCGGGTGATGTTAAAAAACAAGTAACTCCAGGAAAAGAGGGCTATGATTCCCAGCCTGGAGGTTTCTAACTTGCGGTTTGTTAATACGTGTGTGTCTAATAGGAGTGTGTGATTGGGACAAGGAGTGATAGGATGCAGTTTTTAACAATGACTTATTGGTTTAGGGGTGCCTGGGTGGCTCAGAGGGTTAAGCCTCTGCCTTCGGATCAGGTCATGATCTCAGGGTCCTGGGATCGAGCCCCACATCAGGCTCTCTGCTCAGGGAGCCTGCTTCCCCTTTTCTCTCTGCCTGCCTCTCTGCCTGCTTGTGATCTCTCTCTCTGTCAAATAAATAAATAAAATCTTTAAAACAAACAAACAAAAAACAATGACTTATTGGTTTAAATTAGAGGCCCAGGCTCTTTAGAAGAAGTGGACAGTAGTTTCTCTCATCCTAAAATTATGCCAAATTGACAGTAGGAAAGGGGACAGAACAGTGGCCCCCGGTCCTGACTAACAGGTCTCAGGTGTCCATTTCCAGAATCTTCGCCCACTGCTTTGTCAGCACCGTCTGGATGGCCTTGGATGGGCGTGAGGAGGCCGTCCTGAAATCCTGGTCTATAGCAGGAGACTTTTCCCATTAACAGACCAAGAGGAAAGGTAACCTTGGGATCTGTCCTTTCTCACTGGAGATGCCTGGTGCCCTGGCATCCAGATCCCCTAGCCCCTCTACCCTGATGGTATGGTACGGTGTCCTCCTTCAGACCTTGCCACTCCCCGCTGTGACAGGGGAGGCCTGAATCCTGCTCCCTTTCATATGCAAAGCATGGACTCTTCACCAGAACGCCTCTGGGGAAGGAAACAAGAACTCCGTTGGTTGCTTCGCTAATTGAATCATTAGCTTTTTGATTTGGGGGACAGATTTCAGATTCATGTACTACAGTATATGGTTTGTAGATAATATCAGAAAGCTCAGTTTGTTGGTCACAAGTGCATTGGACTGAAATGAGAGAAAGGCAAAGGAGCCGGTCTCACTGTATTTCGCTCTCCGAAAGTATTTCTTGGGACAGAAAACCATGCTTAAGCATGGGTGCATCAACCCCAGGTGACAGCAACCATAGGACCCCTTTAGAAGGGAGCAAGTGGAGCCAGACCCTGTCTTGGGCAGGTTTGGCTTTGCTCCCAGGTTGAGCTTAACATTCCTTCCCTAAACCCCTCTCCAGAATCCAGCTACTGCAACTACTTAGGCAAGTTCCTTTTCTCTTTAAGCTGAATAAATTAAGCGTGGACTAACTCTCCCTGAAAGGAACAATCCATTTTAGGAGAACAAAACCTAGATGATCCATGTATTGAGGTCTTGGTCCTTTGGCATAAAGCTGTAGATTTTACTTTCTGAACGTATATTGAACACCACACTGCATGCATCCCCCTGTGCCGTTCACTCGGAGATGCAGAAAGAGCAGAGAACTTGCTTGTTGGTCTCAGTTTACAGTCAACTCAGAAAGGCAGCATTAAATAGAAAAACAGACACCTGTGAAACTACTTCAAAACTGCAAAGCGCTGAATGTAGGACCGTTCTGCTTTTAAAACTGGGGTGCCTGCTTCCAAATGCAGAGAAGCATCTCTGTGATTTGAATGGAGTGGAGCCAGTCTTGCCGCAAAGTACTTTTAAGTTGGAATGTGAAGGAAGTGACGTACATGAGAAGGAGGAGAGACAGTGCTCCCAGTGCAACTCGTGGAAGGAAGCAAGCAGTGAGCAGGAAGGTAGAGATGATGTCACCGTGTGATAATTGGGATTGATCCTTTGAAAATACACACAAGACTCCTGAAAAGCTTAGCTGCGCACAGTAGGCATTAAGTTAGGAGAATCTTTCAAGAGACGTAATTTGGGCAGCAATACCTATAGGTCGAACTGAAATGGAAACACCCTTCCTCCTCCCCCCTGCCCTTAGGTTAGCCACATGCTTCTGTGTTAGGGTACCGAGTGCTTTAACAGCAGCATACTGTACTTTTTCTGAACACTAAGCACGTATTAAATAAATTAACAAAGATATGCTTCATCAAACAAAAATGTCAGTATCACATGTGAATATTGTTCCATTTGTTCTGATGTTTAAAATTTTTTTTAATCCATCATTTTCAGTTGTGTGAACTTGTTAACATCCATTACATAGCATATTTAGGATATTTAATTAGTTGGGGGTTTTTGATCCTTCACAGTTTCATGTATATAATTAGTAGATATGAAACTTGGGTTATTAATCATACAGCTTATTAATACCTTCCAGACATTGTTTCTGCCACTTCAAATTATTTTACCACTTCACGTTATGTTTTTCTACAAAGTTGATGGATCCACTCATTTGTAAGTTTATTTAACAAATACCTATTTGGCCCTACTATGCTGTTACTGATTAGAAACAAAATTCAACTTTTCAGTGGGATTGGATTGGTTTAGCTCATTTTGGTTTCCCTCTGATGCCTTTGAATTTAAGTTACTGATTTAATTTACTTAAAAATATTTCAACAGCAGCAGCAAAAACCAAACGTTCTTACTAATGATATTAAGACATTTCTGTAAATGCTTTTGAAAGCAATGAATTTTGGTAAATTTAGTACATTGTATTTTAGTGGCTTGGTCTGTTTCCCTCACCTAAGGCCCTAACGAACCCTCACAGCTTCACTAAGCAGTTTGAACACCACTGAGTAAGCTGATCTCTGATCCCTCTTCCCATTCCAGAATTCTGCCTCAACTTCTCTGTGCCATTTTTCTTCTGCATTAAATAAGGTAATAACAGTTAACTTACCAACCAGACAGAGTTATGATGACTACTTGATATAGATTTAAGGTGTAATTCCCCTTAATCCATTTTCGGGTTTTTTTTTCCCCTTTTGTGGCAAAGGACGGAGCATGAGAATGGGGGAGTACAGAATCTACCGTTAAATTCCAAGTATCAGGTATTCGAGGGACAACCTTAGGTATGTGGGATGTGCGCAGTAGGACTTAGAGCTGTCCCCCTTTTCAGAACAGTTATCCTACAGTCAATATCCCTCTTCTGTTTTGCTTATAAAGGATAAACTTTTTAGTGGGGTTGGTGGGTACTCCGTACTTTGAGTACATTCATTGTATTAAGACGTGTCTACACAGGCGGACTAGCTGGAAAAGGATTCTGTGTGGGCTGGAGGAAGAAGAAACCACGAAGACAGGAAGCCTGAAATATTAAACCTTAGTAATTCTGGCTTTGGGCAGTTTTTTGGTTTTTGTCTCCATGTTTTTCTGATTTTCCTAGATTTTTAGAATAAGCATGTATTACTTTGGTAATCAAAGGAAAGCTAAAGACTGGAAACCAAAGTTCAGCAGCTTTTACCCAATTCAAGGCTAGCAAATAACAAAATTTTTGAAAAATTAGAATAATTTCGGACGCCGGGGTGGCTCAGTCGGTTGGGCCACTGCCTTCGGCTCAGGTCATGATCCTGGGGTCCTGGGATTGAGTTCTGCATCAGGCTCCCTGCTTAGCAGGGAGCCTGCTTCTCCCTCTGCCTGCTCTGCTGGCCACTCCCCCTGCTCGCTTGCTCGCGCTCTCTCTCTCTCTCTCTCTGACAAATAAATTTAAAAAATCTTTAAAAAAAATTTAGAATAATTTGTGTATGGCAGTAGCTGCACTCTAAATTACTGTCCTCACTGAGGTGAGAATTTTAACTCTTAATTTGTGTTGTTTTGGGCAATTGCTGGAAGAGTCCTAGGTAGGATTGCCTGACCCCTGTCCAGCTGAGTTAGCATGCAGCCTCCTTAGTGGTCCCATGAAGCTAACCCATCCCCAGCTACTGCAGCTTCAGTTTTTGTTATCATTTTAGCTTGTTCTAGTCCTTTGCATACAGATTGAGCTCATTTCTAAGAATCTAAACATATTGTGTATTTCACATGATCTGATAAGTACAGCTGAGCTTCTACGCTAGAGAATTTCTATGTGCTCTCCGATTCTTAATCTGAAGATACCAGCTTGTAAAATGTTAAAATATGTTTTCAAACTCTCCTTTCCCCACCTTTTGGTAATCTGTATGGGAAGCTTTACTTCAGGAAGAATTGGATTTCACCCCAGTTTTTGTGCAGTGCTGTTCTGTAGAGGATAACTTCATTTTTTTGTTCATTGTTGCAATTTTACTGTGTAGACAATAAATAATTCTTTTTTAAAATTTTTTAAAATTTTATTTATTTGACAGAGGGAGATCACAAGTAGGCTGAGCAGCAGGCAGGGAGAGAGGGGGAAGCAGGCTTCCCCGCTGAGCAGAGATCCTGATGCAGGGTTCGATCCCAGGACCCTGAGATCATGACCTGAGCCGAAGGCAGAGGCTTTAACTCACTGAGCCATCCAGGTGCCCCAACAATAAGCAATTCTTTACCCAGGACCAGCTTGACTTCTATGGACTTGGTGTACATTAAACTGGCTGAAGGCAGAAAGGACAGGAAGGGTGGGGACATGGAAGGGCTTAGGCCATGCAAGGATCATTGCTTGCTTTCATTACTGGTTTGCACCATTGAGGTCACCTCAGATACTAGCACTTCCCTCTCAAGTACCCAAAAAACGATTCCCAGGTGGAGGTGAAGGCTGCGGGATTGCTAGGTTTTGAAAACAAGATGAGCAGACCTAAGAAGTACACAGCTGCTCTGTTTTGTTGTGTGTTTGTCACAGAATGAAAAGACTGTTCAACAGCAATCCGTCACTTTCTTCTCATTGCTCCACTTTCCTTCCTGCCTAAACCATGTAAGGAAAGGACATACAGCCAGAACGATCCCATGTGTTTTGCTTTGTCCCTGCCCAGCCTGTGGCAGCGGGGCCCAAGGACTAAAAGTGATACCGTCCAGAGCTGAAGTGCAGAGAATGGAAGCCAAGGGGCAGGAGCCATAACACCCGACTGAAGTGTGGAGTACAGTATGGTGTGCCCCTTAGGTCATCTCTAGGCTGAAATTATTTTCCATGGTCTCTCACTGACGAATGGTGGAAAAGCAAGTTGGAAATTATAGTATGTATTCTGGGATGTACCAGCCCTTAGACGGTAATAATTTTCTCCAGATGAAAGGACAATCTTATGGCTATTGCACCAGTAGAATCTGCCTGTAGACTCTTCTTACCTTATCTCACGACCTCTACTAGGAAAGTCTGGTGTGACTCAAGGGCCAGGACAGTGCCAGTCCCTGTCCGTAGGCCCTAGGTCCTGTTCCCTCACCCCCTGAGGCCTTCACGGCGTGGTCTGGAGCCAGACCTCTTGTGTTCCCATCCTGGATCCTCCACTCACATCATGTGATCTTGGACAGGTTTCCTCAAGCTTGAGCTTTCTCATCTGCAAAATGGGGGATAATGTTACCCCCATTGTTAGAATAGTGTTTAGTATGTAGTAAGCACTCAATAAATGTTAGCTTTTTTGTTATGATTAGTGATTCCTTGCTGGCATCTTCCCTGGTTTCTGCCACTAGCACTCAATCACCAGTGATAACCTTATTGCCAAAGCTCATGGACACTCTTGATCTCCTCTTTTTACGTTTTTCCGTGGTAACTGCTCTCTCCTTCTTGAAGTACTGTTTTCTTATGGCCGTGATCACCACACTCCCCTCCCGTGTGGTGGCTCCTATTCATTCTCTATTCATCCTCTTTGTGATCCTTTTCTCTACCTGACCTCGTGTTGCATGACTTCAAGGAAAACTCAGATTTCTCTTCTTCCTTTTTCTCTCTAGGTGAACTCATCCACTCCAATGACTTTTGTTACTTGGTTGCTCATTCTCCAGGTCTTCGTCTGTCTTGACTTTCCAGTCTAAGTCTTTGGTCCATCCAAACCGCCCATTATTTTCTCTCGTGGCACCCTGTTGTTTTCCTTCAGAGCCCTTTTCAGTTTGTAATTATGTATAGCTTTGTTCATTGTAATTAATGTCTGTCCCTCACTTCCCCTTCACTCCACAAAATCATAATGAGACCAGGGGCTTTGGCTGTCTTTTCACTAGTGTCTGTGTGCCCGGTGCATGGAAGGACCTCAGTAAACGCCCGTCTGCACACTATGTGTGTGTGTGTGTGTGTGTGTGTGAGGCCCCTCCGCTTCTTCCCCCATGGCGCCAGCCCTGGCGGCTCTGGTGAGGCCGAGGGGAGAGGCTGGACCTTTGTTCTTCTTTCTACTCCCTGCCAACCTAGATCTACCCTCCATGTCAGAGGAAGTCTTATGGAATCGTGCCGGTTCCCTTTCACCTTCAAAACATAGAAGCCTCAGAGTTAATGATCTGAAGACTAAAGGAAGCACCAGGTGCTTGTTGCTGGGAAGCACTGAGGACGGAACATCCTGGGTGGTTTGCTCAAATCCCTCAGCGAAAGGAATTTGGGACTTGATGTAGGGCATTTCTACCTGGTGACAAAATATTAACAAACTAAAACCACTTTCCAAAACAGCTATTTCAGTTCATCAAACATTTGTGACTTGGAGGGTTTTCTCCTTTTTAACGTTTCCTTTAGGGTGATTCCAAGTTTAATGGAAGAATGTTTGTTGTGCCCAGTCCTGTGTGAGGAGTTCCTTGGGAGACACCAATGAAGTTGGTGCTCCTGGCCCGGGGGCCTTACACCCTGGCAAGGATGTTGCTGCCCCAGGGGCCATTTCAGAACCAACACTTTGCAGGTTCATTTTTGAAGTGCCAGGAGTGGACTCAGTAGCATAACAAGGTGTTAAAAGATGTCAAAAGGAATAGTTCAACTCTGAAATAAACCCTTTTCATCCCACACAGGCTTAGGGAGCAACTATGTTGTATGTTTCAGTAAACTGAATATATCCATTACTAAACAACCACCTTTCCTCTGAGCAGATGGCCCGGCCCATCTTCTCGTCTTCTTCTGGGGACGACGGCTCTGTTCACTAACAGTGACTGTAACCCAGAAGTACGTACCTGACTAAGAATATTCAGGATGGTTTCCCGGGCCTGTTCTTTCTCACATACTGACAGAAGTGGGCAGCGTGGTCAGATATCCGTGATGCTGCCCTGTTAACCAGGCCGTCACAGACACAGTTCTTAGTATCTAGACTTCAGACATGAAAAATTGAGATAGTCAAATGGTATCTTAATGCAACAGAGTTTTTATTCTTGTATAGCACTCATTATTCAGAATATTGGAATGGCTTTCGGACGGATTTCTTCATTTGCTCATTTCCTGATTTTTGAAAATTCGTTTTAGGGAAGGATAACTGACCACAATTTGGTTCAGTGGGAATATAGAATTATTTTTAATACTCTTACTGGATGCTATCCCACATTGTCCAGATAGGAGGCCATTGGTTTCCTTATTGAATAGCATTTTTATTTTTTTGATTTGATGCTCTGGGCTTCAGTGGAAACTGATATGTCGCTCTGTCTGCCTTACTTTCTGCACATATCTTGTCACTCTAGAGTCAGAAGAGTGTAAGCCTTTGTCCAAGTTATGACATCGTGGTGGTATATTCTAGATATTCTTTGCCCACTGGCTATTGATGTTATTTCTGATAGCTTTGTGAAAATTGTTGCTGACCCAGTGGCCCAGGCTTATTCCCATGATTGGTAGAAATAGCCTTTTAAGGCCATATGTCTCTTGGAGCCAGTTTTGGCATAATTCATTTTTATGTCTTGAGGCCCCCAAAATGCTCTTTCTCTTGAAACCAAGGTTGACGCAAAACAAGTTTTAAGAGCTTCATAATACAACGTGTTGTATTGAGTTGCGAACGTGTTGAGTCTCTATCCTCCGTGGTTTCCACATCAAAGCTTCTTTGGGGCCAGGAGGATCACTGCCCGCTTGTCCTGCCAGCCTTGTAACATGGGAGGATGACACACACATCAAGGGAGGTGGGAGTCAGGCACAGAAAAGTCTTTCTTGCTAGGTGCGTCTATTGTATTATTTACTTGATGTGATTAGAAACCTCTGATATCATTATTAATACTTGGAATTTTGTAATCAACTGGTTTTTTTAATTATCAATTAATATTTGCAGAAGTTGAGAGAAAAACAGAACACATATGGATAACACATGCAGAAGGGCATACCAGTAAGATTCATTTCTAAAAATAGTTTTTGGGTTTATCAGTCAGGATTAGGTTTGGCTATGTATAACAGAAAACCCAAATTTAATAATAGTGAATTATTTTCACATAAAAAAAGTCTAGGGCTGGGACAAGGGTGGCTCAGTTGGTTAAGCGACTGCCTTTGGCTCAGGTCATGATCCCAGGGTCCTGGGATCAAGCCCCACATCAGACTCCCTCTCCCTCTGTTGCTATGCCTGCATGTGCTTTCTTGCTCTGTGTGTCAAATACATAAATAAAAAATCTTAAAAAAAAATAAAAAGTCTAGGACTGATAGAGTTATTCTAAGAAGTGATTGAGAATTAGATGTAGATGGAAAAAAGAAATGTAGAACAAAAGGAACTCTCTCTCATCTGAGTCAGCTACTTTTATTTTGTTTGCTTGTGTTTTTTTAAGATTTTATTATTTATATATTTGAGAGAGAAAGAGAGAACATGCAGTGGAGGGAGAGAGAGAGAAGCAGGCTCTCCTGAGCAGGGAGCCCAATACGGGGTTCGATCCCAGAACCCCTGGGATCATGACCTGAGCCAAAGGCAGACGCTTAACCGACTGAGCTACCCGGGTGCCCCCTCCTCTTGTATTTGTCCACTGGAAGTATGAGTATGATTTCTAATAAACAAATAGTATCTACATTTTGAACTTCTAATTGCTTCTGAAGTTTAAGGGAGGCAACTTAATTTTTAAAAATCTGATACTTTATTATGGTGTATTTGCTGTATGACTTTCAGTGCTAAAGGTAGATTTCTTTGGAGATGAAGAACCTGAGGACAGAGAGTCTGTTTAACACTGGACTTCCCAGGTTGTATTGCAGGTGCTAACTTTATTTAGTGTGGTTTAGTTCAAAAGAGAAAATAAAAGAGTTCATTTCAAGAAATGAGTCTTTCATATATCAGGCATCTTTAGCATTGATAAGGAGACCTAGTTGTGCTTTCTTTTGCTATTAACACTTTCAAGTTGTCTTCTTATATGAACACATATGAGTTCATATTTTTATGCACTTTTTCCTTCCAAGAAATATTTTAATAATCATCCCTAAACATAGTACGGCATAAAAGAGAACTGTCAGGAAGAACGACAGGAACGCTAGAAGGCTTTTTAATGTCCTAGTGATATCTAAATTTTAGACCTTTATTTTTTCCTATATTTAGACCTCATCTATAAAGTGAAACCTGTTTCACTATAGTAAGAATACTGCACCGTAGCTTAAATTGATGTTTTTTTTTAAATGATGACTTTTGCCAAGTTCTTTTGGCAGCTGCTCTAGACTGAAAGTACTAGAAATTGATTACTTGCAAGTTGTTGCTAATAGTTTCTTTTTTTATGCAGCGCTTGTCACCCAGCCCAAGCCAGGGTCCCCGTAAAATGTTAGTATCTATGGTGACTGTGTGGGGGACCTATTGCCCAAGTAGAGTGAGTTGGCTCAAATTTACTCGGATGTCTGCATTCTTTTCCACGTCTATCCACAAATAGCGTCACAGCAAATTAATGTAATTTTCTGATTGATGTAAAGAGTAACCAAAGAAAGCTTGTTGTGTTTGGTGGCCAAAATACCACACAGTGCGAGCAGAGTAGAACTGCTGGCCCATTTTATAGCACTCTAATTGATAATTATTTCTCAAAGAGCACATTATTTTGGCCGTGTGGCAACAATTCAGTGTTATTCCAGAGGCACTGGACGTGTAGGTGCATGTGAACACTATAGTAAATATATGCCTGCTTTTGCCAAGAATGGAAGTAGGTTATCCAAGAGGAAAGGGGAGGGAAAAGAAAATATCAATTTCCTATGTACCAGAACAGGCCCAGCTTAAATCAGTTCGTTAAAAAACTGTAGAGCATGAAATCTTGTAAAGTTTTTGTATTTTGTAGTAGAGGCTTCTGGTTTATATTTAATAAGCTAGAAAATTAACTCTCTTCTGGAAACTTGGAAAAAGTGTATAAACACATATATATGTGTGCATGAGTTTGCTTTTGGTTCATGGGCACTCTGTAGTCCATTTTCCTTTCTGTAGGTCTAAAGCTGCTAAATACTTTCAGAGGAATGAAGGAAATGGGTAAGGGAGAGGTAAGATGGCAAGAGGAGGGAATCCTGGATTTCTCCAGAAGTGTGTGACCGGTTACAATGACAAAGTCATTGTTGGAAGGAGAAAGGCCTAACAGCATTTTCATCAGGGTTAAATTTGAAGCAGCCCATTTGAAGCAGACAAGTGCAGGGGACTAAGGAGAGGCTCTTCCCTCCGAGTGCCCGGGGGCTCTGAAATGGAGCTCTGGACCTGGTGGAAACTCCACAGATGTTACCTAGAGGACTGCGGTGCAGTGGGGCTGTCGGTTGTCAGGGAGGTGGGGAGGGTGGACGTGACGTGGCCTGCTTGGGGGTCCAGTGGAGGAAGGCCAGGGAGAGACCTACACCTGCTGCCCACTCAGTTCTGCTCTTCACAAGCAAACAGCATCCAGCAACAGCTGAGAAACATGGTGACCTGATGCGGGTGAAACCCGCAGTGTCGCTGTGTCCGGGGAGCTGCTCTTTTATTAATTAATGGTCTGTTTTCCTAAAGCCTTACGGGTCTTCAGCAGAGCTGGATCAGAATACTCAAAATGCTGGAGCGGTGCATTTCTGCCTCTCCTACCTATGGCTTCCTTTTCCTTCTTTACCCCCTTTGTCTTGTGTTCCTTCTCACTTATGTAGGGGTAGAGAAGGAGGTTAGCTACATATGAATTGCCGAGTTGCATCTTTTGCATTGACTCCACTAGGCGTGAGACTCTTGGGTCAGAGGCCAAGGAATCGCTTACTCACACCCCACACAGCAAGCGCACGGGCAGCTGCAGATGTTGCGTCTGTTTCCTCTTTGTCCCCGAGTCCCACAGGAGTGACACAGATGGGCCCAGGTTCGTGCTGTGCGTGTGGCGGGTTCTCTTAACAGGAGGGAAACCCTGAGTTTGGGGAGCCTGTGTCTTTCCTAATGGACAGTCAGTGTATCTGTATGTTGCTCTGGAGGGAAACACAATCACTCACTATCTTTCAAGATTGTTCACTATGCAAATGCAGATCTCCTAGAAATACAGTCCAAAACAGAGGGCCATTAGTACTTTGCTTGCAAGACATGCAGAAACACCATCGACCCATGGAGAATTGTCTCTCATCTTGGATTTATTAACCCTATAAGAAGCTTGTGGGACTTCTGTTTCTGTCCACAAATTAACATCAGGACTTGGCTGTCTTTCTTACTTGGGAAGACTACTGAGGTCACGGCTGTTTGAAAGAACCTGATAGAACCTGTTTCTGGAGAAAGCTTAATACTGGGTGACACTGCTCCACATAATGCCTCCAAGAGCTGGAAGTGTATTATTTGAAGCTACCTTTGAACCTGAAAATAGCTCAGCAACACCTATCCTTGTGTATTTTTCTTCCCTTGTTTTGTATTGAAGGGATTAATCTCAGTGGCCCCTGCATGTCCAATGATTTGTTTTGCTTTAGGGGAAGATCTATACCTGGTTGTGCTATGAGCTCACACACACATTTCCTATTAGCAAACGAACAACCTGATTAAGAGGAAAGAATTGGAAACTTCAGGGAGCCCCGGAGATGAACTCCAGGAAGTTAAGAAAGTCTGTGGACTAAACCTGCCAAGTCAGACTCAACCAAGGAGGCAGTTATAAGGTTAAGGGTCCTATGTCCTCAACAATGTCCTTGGAACCACAGACAGCTGGTATTCAGGGACCACTGAACCCTGGAGCACTGTGACACCTGCTAGGTGAAGCATGAGCTCACCCCCTGACTCCCCACCATACTCAGAGTCTTTTTGGGGCCTATCCTTGCCTGTTAATATTATCCCTCCTGCCCTGCGGTTGGTAGACACTATACTACTGATGCTCCTGTTTCCAGTTTTTTGTTTTTTTTTTTTTTTTTTTTTTTAAGATTTATTTATTTGACAGCGAGAAACACAGCGAGAGAGGGAACACAAGCAGAGGGAATGGTAGCGGGAGAAGCAGGCTTCCTGCCGAGCAGGGAGCCCGGTGCGGGGCTCGATCCCAGGACCCTGGGATCATGACCTGAGCCGAAGGCAGACGCTTAACGACTGAGCCACCCAGGCGCCCCCTGTTTCCAGTTTTTTAAGTGCTTTCAAGCTTACCTCCACACATGAAGTACATTAGAGCCGAGTACATATTGATACAAAAGGACCACATTCTTGTCATGGCCTTTAGAAAAGCTGTGACTTACCCCATGTTCATTCAGCCTTTTTAATTCACAATGGTTTAGAGAGGAATGCTAACATTCACTTGTACATTTAGGAACATCTTGGATTTTGAGTTAAAGGCACGAGTATCTAAATGATTTTTCCCCCAGAGCAGTGGAATGAATGCCTTGTTCCTTTAGTTGACGGAAGTGTTCTCTATTTGCTCCTTTTATGTGAACTTCCGAGCTGTGTGGTGCCCATCGCTGTGTGTCATCGGCGCCCAGTGGTGTCCTGGAGCGAGTAGTTGATTCCCTTGGCATTTAGCAATATCATTACATCGGTCATCAGCCACCTTTGCATCCTGTGGTTTGAAACTAAGAACAAATCTTGCGAAACCAGTACAGTGAATTGCTGTACATGCAGATGAGGTTAGAAGGTAGAGAAAGCCGTTCCTCAGGAGGTTCCTTTTTAGCTGAATCTCATTAGGGTGTGGAAGGGAGAGAGGAGGGTGCTGTAGGCCTGAGTCATTTTTCAGAATTGACTGCTGTGCTCTTTATTCCTATAAAGAGAAAGTCCATCAGTTGTTTTCTTTGCAGTAGCCAACAGAGGTACTCTGTTGTGTGGCATTTCCTTTTTTTTTTTTTTTTTTTTGTCTTCTGCTTTTTACCAGTATCATCTTGGCTTTTGATGACTATTAGAATAATGAACATTGACATTTGGAAGATAGCCAGCTTCCAGATGCATACACACTTGTCTGTTTTGTAAATCCGAGCCCAAACTTTCTCCTTCCCTAGCTGAAAAATGAGCCTCTACCCCTCCCAGTCTTTCCAGGGTATGGGCCTGTGCTTAGCTGTGTGACTGTGCCCACGCACTGGCCTATATTTCAGAGCTACCCAAAAGAAAGCAGTTGCCCTTGAAATAACAAGATGCAAAAGAATGGTTTTTCTGAGCCATAATATCTGAAGAGCTGGAAACAGTTGTGTTTGTATGTGTGATGCTAAAGCCAGTGACTTTCATGTGAAGGAAGGGATTGTAAACTAAGAACAGAAAAGCAGTTTTCCTGGATTTCAGATGACAAACTCCCAGGCTGTCTCACTCACCCACTCAGCACCTGCACAGCCATCCCTTTAATGTGCTTGCATGCATTGTCAGTGATTTCTGTTTCTGCAGGTTTTGTTGCCAGAGGACAAATAATAAAAGAGCGCGCATATACAGCCTGAAAGCAGTGTTCTACCAGTTTTTGATTGAGGTTAAACAGAAGCATCCTGATCATGCTGTCAGTTGGCAGGCAAAAAGCATATTTTAAAATTCACATAGATTTAAAGAAAGCTGATATTTTCTGGCTCCGTAATAAACTAATTACATGTTTAAAATAGTACAGAGTTGGGTCCCTGTTTCAGATTAAGCCTCGTAATGGCAAGGTCAGGACGAAGCAGACGTTTGCCTGGCTTTGCCCGATGTCTCTGGCTTGAGGACCCATAGCTTGGTGCCAGCTGTTCGAGGGCCTGAATAAGTCTGCCAAGGACGGACAGGTAGTACTGACCTGACTCCGCGGTACGGGTTAGTGCTCTCTGAGCACAGACAGGCCAGCAGACTTGCCACTGAGGAAGGCCTGGACACTAATAGCTTATGGCGGAACTCATGCTTGGTTGTTCCCTAACAGTGGTGATCCCGGGTCAGGTTAGGACATTCCTAGAGTATCTCTTTTGGGCTGTATCTGAGAAAAAAGGTGTCATTTCTAAAGATGATCTGGTTTCAGCAAGGCTGGCTTCATGGTTAGTCATTTTTTCCACGCTTTACCTCGCTTTCATAATCCTTGGGACCATGTGCAGAAACGTAAAGATGAGAACGTGTAATTCAGTAACACAGATTTTTATTCTTGTTCCTTCACGTTCCTTGGTCACCAGTCAGTGGTGCCTCTCTCCTTAGCAGTTTGGTGACATCAGAGGGAAACACGCAGTACAGTGGTGAGAGCTTCACTTTGGAGTTAGCCTCGGGCTCGATTACTAGCACCACCACCTTCCAGACGCGTTACCTAACTTTTCTTTCTGTACCTCCATTTCCTCCTGACTCACAGGCTTGTCGTGAAAATGAAATGAGATTAGATTTGTCGAGCACAGAGCCTTGACCCTGGTAGATATCAAATATGTTAAGTTCTTTCAGATAGCAGGTGAAATAGACTCTTATGTTGGATTTTCCACGTTCTTGTTTTTCTTTGGATGTGCGTTGGAGGAGATTTAGTACCAGAGCATGTGATCTGTGGTTTCGAGTATGCCTCTGAGGGCTCTTGGCCAACTTCACTGCCAAGTAATGAGGCCCCATAGCGTTCCAAGACAGGTAAGGAGTCAGCTCTTCTCCCTGGATGGATGGGAGACCTTCGTGCCAAGCCCTCCTTGCTCCACCAAGTAGCCCCACACACTGTCATTTTGCCCTTCTTAGCATCTCTTATTATAGACAGCCTTAAGTCTACTAATTAGACTGTCATCTTGTTTTTGGAAATTGGATTGTATAATTGAAGTTAATACCCAAGGGAGAGACTTGCTACTTCACATTTTACAATGGATGCTTGCTTCCATCTTCACTCATGTGAGGATTGTTCATTGAGCTTATGTTTTATAACATTTCAAAGTATAATTTGTTTTGTATAGGTTTGGTTTGTGGCTGCTGCCCCCTTCCCACCAATTCTTTGATTAAACCAATGTTTTTTGAGCACCTACTATATACCAGGCCCCATGCTAGATGCTAAAGCTATAATATGGTAACTGGTTGTAAAGAGTTTGATATGTGTTGGGGTAGACAGACTTCTAGCCCTCAAATTGTAAAATAAGGCAGACTGAAGTTGGATGGGTAGGGCGATGGATGGATAGGTGGGTGGGTGGAAGGTACTCCCCATGCTTTGTGCTCCTTGCACCTCATCCCTTCCGTTGGCATGGTAATCCAGACATCGGGGCTTATGTTGTTTCTGGGTATTACAGTTAAACTAAGTTCAGGCTGGGAGATTGGAGTTTGTCTCAGCTTTGAGTCCACTTACTAGCTGTTTGAGTTCAGGCACTCCCCTGTATCTCTTTGGTCCTTTGTTTCTTTCACTATGAAGTTAAGACTACTTGTTACTAGATGGGTTTCACAGCCCTCTCTGTTTTTCCCAGTTTACTTTTTACTGAACTTCCTGCTCTGATCACTTATATAATGGCATGAGAGTGATTAAACTCTCTGATGTATTCTTGAATTATAGTTGTGTATTTCCAATGCCCTTTTATTCTATTTCCACCCACAATACATTTTCAAACTGGAAACATTTATGGCCTTTTTTTTTTTAAATCGAAGTGAAAATTATGTTAATAGTGAAACTATTTCTGTTCTACTTTGTTCTACTTGGCAGAGTCTGTTGCTTTTAACCCTTTGAAGCATCCATTCCATGTGGCTGGTCATGCATGGTCCTACCAGGGAATTTACATAATATGTGCTTGCCAAGCCCCTCATGGGAAAGGGAAGTGGATTCAGTAACACTGGGGAAGAAGTTTGGAGGAAGAGAGCAGGGGCTGCCAAATGCTGTAACTTTAGCTGGCTTTCTGGGGACTGTCATTCGGTTGACTGCTTGCCTTGAGCTTGCGTCTCCCTCAGTCTGGGGAGGATGGCCAGGGGATTGGAAGCAGGAGGGTTTGTGGGGAGGGGCCGGTGCTGCAGGGAGTGGGTGTGGGCAGAGGCTGCAAGGCTGCCAGGGTTCTCTTTGTGCCGGAAGTGCAGGTTTGGCTGTAAGGAATGGAATGTTCCCTCTTGCCCTCCAAGAACAGAAACAGCTGTGGAAGAGCTTGAAAAGAAGATTACTAAATGAAAAAAAAAAATAATGTGAAAATAAAACCCACATAGAAAACCCAACAAAACTGCAGTGGAGTGGCAGCTGTCTTTTTCATGCTCTTCAAGAGAACTTTCTTCCTGTCTAGGATTTCTTTTTCACTGGGGGCCAGGACAGATTGTCTGCCCAGCCCTTCCTCTTCTAAGAAAGCCTCACGTATCTCATTTTGCTTAGATAGAGAATGGGTTCATTATACTGATTATCAGATGATTGTTATTTTATTCCTTATTTTTTTAAGATTGGTTTATGTATTTGAGAGAGAAAGAGCGGGAGCACACAGAGGGAGAAGCCGATTCCCCGCTGAGCAGGGGTCCCAAAGGAGGCTTGATCCCAAAACCCTGGGATCATGACCTGAGCTGAAGGCAAACACTTAACCGACTGAGCCACCCTGGCGCCTCTACTTTATTCCTTCTAATGAGATACCAGAACCTGTCACTTAATGCATGAAAACTTGAAACAAATGTTAGTTTTCAAAGAGATCTCTGTGGGTAGATGATTATTGTTAGCAAATTTAACGGAAATCTTGTTTCTAGCTGGGAATTTAATCCTTCAGCCAAGTTCCTGACAATATTTATTTTAGAACATCATCTTTTAAAAATAAGTCCCATAATGGCTTAAACTTACTGTTTTAGACAAGAGTAAGAGTGGAGCTAGCCTGGAACTTGTCTTACACATCAGGGTTGATTATGCAATCCTTTATGTGAATGTTTATTTAAGTTTTCTTCCCAGTCTGAAAGGCCTGCTTGGCTATTAGACCTGGTATTCCATATTGTCAAAAATAATAGCTGTTTCTGAGTTCTAGTCTGTTTTATGCTATCATACTTTCTGTTCTTGCTTTTGAACAAGTTAGCCCCAGAGAAGACAAAATCTAGTGGAAGCCTAGAGCTAAAACCTAGCCTCTCCCCGTATCTGATGGGAAGGACCAGCCTCACAAGTCCCCCTCTGACGGCAGCACTGCTTGGCCCCTTGTGGCATCCACCCAAGGATCCTTGCCGTGAGTGTAATGCTGTGGTGTTTTGCACAGTTGAGGAATGAGAAGGAATGAGAAACAGAGTATGTGATTGTTATTTTTGAGGCCGAATGTGTCCTCAGGGAAGTTCATTAAGTAATACTTTGCTGTATCCTTAACAGTGGGAGCTAATAAGTATCTCACGATCGGGGTATGGCTTTTTCAGGAGTAATTTTTTTCCCAATCTGTCTTTTTGGCATTTTGCTTGAAGGATAGTTTGTAAAGGGGCTTGTACAAGATGGCATGCCACTTCAGGGAGGCCCCTGAAAATTATAGGGGTCACTTACTGTCCCAGCTCATCCTTTCTTCAGCCTGTATCAACTCTTAGTTTTATACATGTCCACCTGGCTTCTGTTCTGTCCATGCCTGTCTGTGCTGGGTGGAGAAGTGGCACAGGACAGGATGAGAACACTGTCCTAAGGTCCAGGAGCCTTCACCCTCTCCCTGCTCCTTGCCCTTTCTTTTTTTAAGAAAAAAGGTATCTGGATCCCAGTGGCCTGAACACTGGCTCTGTTTTATCCTGCACATATAATCCTGGCTTGAATCTCTAGCCCTGGATCTCGCCCTTATTTTCTAAATGGGGGGATCTTGGGGACTTCGACAGCATGGACAGTGCTGTATTACCAGATTCGGGAAGACTAGGGATTGTTAGGTCGGACTTAGAGTCTCAGTGGAAATTCCGGTGATTCTCAGTTCTAATTGCACATTAGAATAATCTGGGGAGCTTTAAAAATGCGCCTCCACCCAGGCCTTACCCATACCGATTGAATAAGGGTCTCTAGGAGCGGGGCAGGAATATGGAAAGCCTCCCCAGGTGATTCTAAGGGGCAGCCGGGCGGGGGGAATTAATACTTAAGAGGAGTCAGGGCCTCGTCCAGAGAACTGCTTTGAAAAGAGCCTGTCATTATAAATCAGAGGCGGCTTCCCAGGCCCTCTCCGGAAGCTGTATCTTCGAGTTACTCTGTGGTGGCGCACAACTCCCTGGGTCTCCCCGTGATTTGTGGTTTCCATTGGGCTTTTCACGTGACCTTTATCATTGGCTGCTCGGGGGATGCATGTATTAGAATTCAGGCATTTGGCAGTTTCATTCTGAATTGTCACTGCCCACAAGTCAGAGCAGTGAGACCTACTTGAAATGCTGGTCCCGTGTGCAAGGTAGAGGTGTACTGTGTCTAAAGGCAAACCTTTGCAGACTGTCCCGCTGAAATCCCTTAGAAGGACCAGGCGGATGCCTGCAGTCTGTCGGTTGGGAAGCAGTGGGTCCAGCTCTGCAGTTCACAGCCATGACCGTCCTTTTGCTGCTTTTGAGACCTCACCAAAAAAAAAAAGAGGGAGCGGGAGGGGTTGTCTTTGTAGAAAGGAGGGTGGGCAGGAGGCTTTAAGAGTTAAATTACACAACTCCTTTTTTATTTTTAAAGTCAGTGGATTCCTTGTTGCCGTTGCTGAGAAAGATAAATTGATACCACATGTTGCTTCCAGACAAAACCCTCTCTGTGTTCCAGGGGACGCACACGCAGCTGGCGTCTGGGTTAGGGGACAGGCCCCACAAGGTAAACATGGGGTGGGAGGCACTGGAGTGGGCATAGGGCAGCAACAGTTAGGAAATTACCAGTCACTCCCGACTGACACGGCACCTTTGAAATACTTTTAAGAGTCTGAAACCTTTTCCTGGAAGGAGCCGCCCTCTCACCTTTTGGCTTAAATTATACGATGCTCGGAAATAGTGAACGTTTCTGATGTCACTGCTTCCGTATGTGGGATCTGACAGTAGAGAGCCTCTTTGTGCTTGGCACTCCAGTGGGTACTTCGCATGCGTAATTTCATTTAACCTTCCCGAGGATACTAGAGTTAGGCAGAGAGGGTAATTTTATCCTCATTTTATGAAAGGGGCGTGTGAGGTTAACTCAGTTGTCCAAGGTCACTGGACAAATGTCAGAGCCAGGATTCCAGCCTGGAACTGACGGACATCAAAGCTTGTAGTCTTCCTTCAGCATCCTGCTGCCGCCCACTACTCCCTCCCCCCTCCCCCCTGCCCCCACTGGCCACCTTAAATTGCGTGTGTGAATTATCCACTTTGTAAAGTATCACTGGAGAATACTTGTTCATTTCAGGCAGCTTCTCTCTGACCCCTCATCTCCTCAGTTTAGGGTCCATCTGTCTTCACAACTAGTTGGCATATATGTAGTGACCGTGTGCACTTTAATATTAGCAAGAAATTTATCTTACAGTAGAAAATTGTCTTTCAGGATAGCAAGATTCCAAGAGTACAAGAAAGTACAGGAAAGGGGCGCCTGGGTGGTTCAGTCGTTAAGCGTCTGCCTTCGGCTCAGGTCATAATCCCAGGGTCCTGGGATCGAGCCCCATATCAGGCTCCCTGCTTGGCAGGAAGCCTGCTTCTCCTGCTACCATTCCCTCTGCTTGTGTTCCCTCTCTCGCTGTGTTTCTCTCTGTCAAATAAATAAAAATCTTAAAAAAAAAAAAAAGAAAGTACAGGAAAGCAAGATTCTGATAAGTACAGTCATCTTTATGCTAATTTCTTTGAGGAGGGCCAAGCGAAAATCTCTAGGCTGTGGCCCCCCAGTCAGCATGACTGTAAATTGTGAGTCCCTCCTGCTCCCACCTTCATACGCCTTCTACACATACCTGCTTGAAGGATTAGGCACTAAATGCAGCTGCAATCACACAGAACACAGGTTTGCTAGTTCTTTTACTATTTAGCAACATCTGAAGCATTTCTGCACAGTACAAGGCTTGCTTGGGTGTAAATCATTTTGTAAGAGCATTGACATTAAATGGGATGAAGAGTGTTCTTATCTCTGCTCTCTCTTCAGACACGTTGTATTAGAGGTGCTTTAAGGATTTTCTAAATCTTTGGGCCAGTTTGGAGAAAAACTGGCATATTTGTCCCTGACACTCAAGTTTCTTCCTAGAAGATGTTTGCTTTCCTGTAATTCACCAGTGTCTGGATTTCTTAGGAGTGGACTTAAAGAACCAGAACTCTTCACGTGATTTTGGGTTGAGATTGTAGTAGCTTCTTGGCTCCTTTAGTAAGTAAATGTGATGACAGAATGGACTGTGCTCAAGTCCTGGTTGTTAATATTTACCTTATCACTTCGGCATTGATGAAAACGCATCCCTAGTACTTCAGCCAATTAACAATGGCCTGCCTCACAAGGTATTTCAAAGTGGGTATAAGAAAAATCACTCTAGTCCTGTCAAACCAGCCCTCCTTTACTTCGGCTCCCAATCCCCAAACTAATGTAAAACTTTAGAAATATAGACTGGTATGATATACAAATTGGAAAACCATAGAATATTTTTAATGGTGGTTCTATAAAATACACCTAGTATGTTGGAAACTAATTTGCAGACCCTAATACAGAGGTCTTTAGAGATCTTAAATGATAGCTCCTAAGAAGATTTTACAGTTGGCTTGTCTGTTTTGATAAATCCCACTTCTAGTTCCTGGGACTGGTGAGGGTGTGGTACTTTGTAACCTTACAGAAGGTTACCAGAGAAGGAGTAGGGAAACATTACAGTTCTGACATTTTATTTGGCGTTTATTTATTTACCTTTTCCTGTGTCCAATGTTTAGGTAGAGAAACTAGTGATTAGAGTCATGACCTGTGAGGAAAACCAGATACCACTTCCTGGCATCTGACCTTGTTAGGGGGAAGGGGACATTTGAACTGGAAATGGATAGAGGGGCCCTGCTCCTTGGCCCTCTGTCAGTGGCCCATCTTCACGTTATGGATTTTGTAAATGGAGAGCTGACCGGCCTGTATGGATAGGGGACTGTCACTATGGTGGTGGCAGTTTTTGTGTAAGGTAACTGGAAAAACCTGTCTGATGGTTGTGTAGGTAATATGCCTTAGGGCATGCATTCTGCTGCTAGTAACCTCTAAAACTGAAGTCAGCAAAGACTGGAGACTGAAGCTAATCACCCATGTAAGAAGTTGGGTTTTATTTCAGAATCCAAGGGCAGTTAACCTAGGTTTGTGTGGTCACTGCTGTGCTCTCCCTAGAGTCAGCGCCCTTACTTAGTAAACAAGTACGGGGATGTGGGCTGGGTGAGCCTTCACTTTCAGATGGGTTCTTCTGAAAGACCTTCCTTAAAAAAAATTTAGGAAAAACCCATCAAATTCGTATCCCTATTTCATAAACAAAGTTATAGTAATAAGGTTGTGTGTGTTTTTCTTTTTTGGAAAGGGACCTTTTTTTTTTTTAAAGAGAAAAAGAGACCAGGGGCCTGGGGAGCAGAGGGAGGGAGAATCCTAGGCAGGCTCCACTCCCAGCGCGGAGCCAGACATGGGGCTCCATCTCACGACCCTGATGAGATCATGACCCGAGCCGAAGTCAACAGTCTTTTCATTTAACTGACAGAGCCACCCAGGCGCCCCTGAAAGGAAGCTTTTTCTCTGAGCAGAATAAAGTTGTGCCTTTTATATCCTTCTTTCTTAAATGTTTCGTTAAGTGTGACACAAATAGCTCAAACAATGACTTCAAAATAATTTGGTGACAAAGCTGTGGAAAGTTTATAATACAAGTGTTGGAGTTCGAAAAACAAATTTCACTTGGGGTTAGTTATATAGACACTAGTGTGACATAAGGTCACACTGGGTGACCTTGTGTGAGTTATTTAATATCTCTCAGCCTGAGCCTCATCTCTCTGATGAGGGCACTGATACCAACTTTGCAGGTTTATGATGAGCCTTAGAGACCATGAATCTAAAAGTTATGGCCCAGTAACTGCAGTGCTCTGATCAGGCAGGCTTTCATTTCTTAACCCTCGAGATCAGGGACTTGGCCCTGACACCCTGCGGTTCTGATCCTAAATGTGGGTATTCTAGCCCCTTTACCACGTGCCCTTACAGAGGCTTAGTTTCTGTCTCCAGATTTTAACCAATTGTAGCTTGTAATTGTACTAAATTATACATACATGTTGAGGTTTAGAGTTGCAATAATAGATGATCTGTAGAGAATTCACATAGGGCATTTTGGAGTTCTGTAAAGTTTTTTTCTCTACTCTAAAAATACATACATATACACACACACACACACACACACATACATACATACATACATACACACATATAGAGAGAGAGTTGGGGCACCCGGATGGTACAGTCGGTAAAGCACTCGGCCGTTGATTTTGGCTCAGGTCATAATTTCATGGTCCTGGGATTGAGCCCTGTGTCAGGCTCAGCACTCAGTGGGGAGTCTGCTTGAGATTCTTTCTCTGCCCTTCTCCCCACTCGTGTTTTCTCTCTAAGATAAATAATATCTTTTAAAAAGTATGTATAGTTCCCTAAGTGCTTTTAATTTTTTAATTTTTATTTTTTAAAAGATTTTTATTTATTTGAGAGCAAGAGAGCACACGCACTTGTGTGCACACATGGGCAGGGGGAGGGGCAGAGGGAGAGGGAGAAGCAGACTCTCTGCTGGGCAGGGAACCGGAAACGGGGGCTCAATCCCAGGCTGCTGAGATCATGACATGAGCCAAAGGCAGACACTTAATCCACTGAGCCACCCAGGCGCCCCTCCTAAGTGCTTTTTAAGGCGCAGGGGTAACACGTAAGATTGGTCATTATTAATCCTAGGTGTTGGTATGAACCCTATCCAAAATCTGAAAGTGGGCTGACCAGGGTTGCACTTTGCCCCCACGGAGGCAGAATTTCCGTGGTTCTTCAGAACCTTCCTGTTTTTTTCACCAAGAAGTTTGAGCTTAAGGTTTTTTTTTTAATAGATCTAGTCATCCAAGTACTCAGCTGATAGAACCACCTTGTACTTACCTGCTTTTTGAACCCTGCAGAATGAATTTTAAGAGCATGCTTCATATCTGATTTATAAAGTATTCTGTTTTTTAAAGAAACATGATTTCTGAACCATTAGGAGAGATGCCATTATTCTTTCAAAAACGTAAGAGTCAAAGGGAATCAGAGTATATAGTCTCCGGGGCAACATTTGTCTCATCAGATCCTCAGCATGTTCCCTTTTTGTTTTTCTCTCAAATGTGTCTGTATGGCCATCACGGAAATGCCAACATACGACCCATGGTTGTAAATGTTCATTGCCCAACCTGAGCTGTAGGCCCTCCTTGCATGGGGACATATACATGGGAAACACTGAGTATTTTGGGTTATTTACTTATGGTAAAATCCTGCTGACTTTCTGTGTTTTTAAAACATTCTGGGAGAACACATGTATTTGCACCTTCTACATAAATACAGTTGGTGATTGCCAATTTTTTTAAAACTATGGTAACTTTTAGGATTGTTTGTATTTAATATACAGCATCAAGCAATACCTTTTGTCTTTAACTTGCAAATAAAAGCTCATCTGGTCTGTAGGTGCTGTTGCAGATGTGGGGAATACCGTCAGCTCCTCTCTTTTCCTGCGCCTGAGGCATTTTACGGATTAGAATGAGCCCACATCAGGCGATGAGCTCTCTAGTCAGGGACCCTGTGTTTTACAATAGCAGTGAGGACACCCTGACTTGATACCATGACCGGTTCCTGAAGTGTATTATCATCTATCATTCTTACGTCATCCCTATCAGGGAGGGATGGTTTGGATGTGATTACGGCTATGATGAAGATGGAGAAGTTGTTGCAGACGGATTAAGTGACTTGCTCAAGGTCCCATGGTTGATCAGTGGCGGAGATCAGACTGGATCTGGGTCATCCCAGCCAACCAGGCTTATCTGCCAGGCCAAGAGGAGCATCTTGCAAGATGGCTGCAGTTGTTAGGAATTTGAAGATAGTTTGCCCTATTTTTGTTTAACCCTCTAATATCGAATAGCTTTAGATTTACAGAAAAGTTGCAAAACTAGTACAGAGAGTTCTCATATACCCAACATCAAGCTTCCCCTATCGTTAACATCTTATCTTAATCTAAGGTTAGTTTGGTACATTTGTCACAACTAATGAACCAATATTGATATATTATTATTAACTGAAGTCCATATTTTATTCAAGATTTCCTTCCTTTTTACTTAATGTCCTTTTTCTGTCCAGCATCCCATCCAAGATACACATTACATTTAATCATCATTCTTCCTTACATTCCTCATGGGTCTGACAGTTTGGAGGAGTACTGAACAGGCAGGCGTTTTTTTAAATGTCCCTTAATTGGAATCTGTCTTAGTTGGATGTTTTTCTCATAATTAGACTGGGGTGATGGGTTTTAGAAAGAAAACTACAAAAGAGAGTTCTATTTTCATCACATCAAGAATACATATTATCAACATGACTCAGGCCTTCTGATGTTGACCTTAATCACCTAAGATATGTTTGTGTCTCCACTGTAAAGTTACTTTTTTCCCCTCTTTCCATACTGTACTCTTTGGAAGGAAGTTATTGTACTCAGACCATTGCCTTGGGGGGGGGGGGAGTATCTATATAAATTATCTGGAATTGTTCTGAATGGAAGATTTGCCTATTTCTGTCAACAGAAATCCTACTGTACCATTTTTTGGTACAAAAAAACGTACCAAATCCTACTGTACCATTTTTATTTCTCATGCCTGTTGGACAGGTGTGAAATTATGGCAGGAAGAGGTAGAGTCGTAGAAAGGATCCGTAACAATTCACACCAGTTCTGAGTTTATAGACATGGCTAAGAAAAGGTAGATGCTGCCTTTACACTAGTGAAGGAGGGAACTGTAGAGAATAAAATGACCCCCAAGTGATTAATTACCCAAAGAGAGCCAGGGAGGTTTGTTGCAAAGTGCAGGGAGAGAGTGCTGTGGTAATAAAAGTATGAACTTCAGTATAGGAAATAGAATTATAGAAAGGACAGCAGAATTTAGGAATTTGGGGAAAACAACATCATTGAGCTTATACCTTTCCAGCTTCTCCGGGATATGAAACCATCTCCCACCTCCTAAATACCAAACTTGGCCATTTACAGTGTTGTCATTGAATTCCCACCTTGGAGGGGGGGTCATATCATCCAAATGTTTTTCTTTTAAAAAAAAAAAAAAAAAAAAAACACCTCCAAAATTAAGGAGCCCCTCCACCCCAAAATGAGTCTGATTAACTACCTCTTCTGGGTGCCTAAATTTGGACTGTTTTGTCTTATATATTCTGCGTTTTCCTCTCTCTGCAGAACTCGATCCGGCACAACCTGTCCCTGCACAGCCGGTTCATGCGGGTCCAGAATGAGGGGACCGGCAAGAGCTCTTGGTGGATCATCAACCCTGATGGGGGAAAGAGCGGGAAGGCACCCCGGCGGCGGGCTGTGTCCATGGACAACAGCAACAAGTATACCAAGAGCCGTGGCCGCGCAGCCAAGAAGAAGGCCGCCCTGCAGACAGCCCCTGAGTCCGCTGATGACAGTCCCTCCCAGCTCTCCAAGTGGCCCGGCAGCCCCACGTCACGCAGCAGCGATGAGCTGGATGCGTGGACGGATTTCCGCTCGCGCACCAATTCCAACGCCAGCACCGTCAGCGGTCGCCTGTCACCCATCTTGGCAAGCACAGAGTTGGATGACGTCCAGGATGACGATGGCCCGCTCTCCCCCATGCTCTACAGCAGCTCAGCTAGCCTCTCCCCCTCTGTCAGTAAGCCGTGCCCCGTGGAGCTACCGCGGCTGACCGATATGGCGGGCACCATGAATCTGAACGACGGGCTGTCCGACAACCTCATGGATGACCTGCTGGATAACATCACGCTCCCGTCGTCCCAGCCGGCGCCCGCCGGAGGGCTCCTGCAGCGGAGCTCCAGCTTCCCATACCCCACCAAGGGCTCCGGCCTGGCTTCTCCGACCGGCTCCTTTAACAGCACGGTGTTTGGCCCCTCGTCTCTGAATTCCCTGCGCCAGTCTCCCATGCAGACCATCCAGGAGAACAAGCCAGCTACCTTCTCTTCCATGTCGCACTATGGCAGCCAGACACTCCAGGACCTGCTCACTGCAGACTCACTCAGCCACAGCGATGTCATGATGACGCAGTCGGACCCCTTGATGTCTCAGGCCAGCACCGCTGTGTCCGCCCAGAACTCCCGCCGGAACGTGATGCTTCGAAATGACCCAATGATGTCCTTTGCCGCCCAGCCCAACCAGGGGAGTTTGGTCAATCAGAACTTGCTCCACCACCAGCACCAAGCCCAGGGCGCTCTCGGTGGCAGCCGTGCCTTGTCGAATTCTGTCAGCAACATGGGCTTGAGCGACTCCAGCAGCCTCGGGTCAGTTAAACACCAGCAACAGTCTCCTGTCAGCCAGTCTATGCAAACCCTCTCGGACTCTCTCTCAGGCTCCTCCTTGTACTCAACTAGTGCAAACCTTCCCGTCATGGGCCATGAGAAGTTCCCCAGCGACTTGGACCTGGACATGTTCAATGGGAGCTTGGAATGTGACATGGAGTCCATTATCCGTAGCGAACTCATGGATGCGGATGGGTTGGATTTTAATTTTGATTCCCTCATCTCCACACAGAATGTTGTTGGTTTGAACGTGGGGAACTTCACTGGTGCTAAGCAGGCCTCATCTCAGAGCTGGGTGCCAGGCTGAAGGATCACTGAGGAAAGGGGAAGTGGGCAAAGCAGGTCAGTGCCCAGTGCTATGGCGTTTAATAACAAAGCGGGGTGATGGGGGAGGCTGACTTTTATTTACTTGGAACTTTACTCCACACTGAGAAATTGAGAGCCATGGAGCAGGGGCACACAGTAACATGGCTGGCTCCCGACCATTTCATCTCCAGGTCAGACAGGGCCATCAGGGGCCCCTCCCCTGATGTTTGCTGACAGCTCAGGAATTTTACTGCCAGTACAAAGAACATACACACATTTAGAGATGTCATTCTCCTTTGTATCCAGTCACTCTCGCTTACCCACGACACAGGTCTCCCTGCTTGATGGATGGATGAGGATAGAATGGAAGGGGAGGAAGGGGGACCTTAGGTCACACAAACGTCAAGGTTAAAGACCCAGCCAGAGGATGTTCTTAGCCTCTCAAGTCCAACACTGCTGTTGTCGATCGTCGGTGTTATGGTTTCTTCATCTTTTTTCCAGTAAAGTAACAATTTGCAGGTACTTCTAACTTAACTGTAGAATGTATGTTCTGGACTCCTTCATGCATGAGTATTACCACCAAAAGCAAGATCTGTTAGATTCTTAACCACAGTACTAATCGTCTTAGTTAGTGTTCAGCATCCACCAAAAGAGCAAAAGAATTAAATTGAAGACCATTTTTATGTGAGAGAGAAAGAGAGCACTTGCTCATGTGCTTCTTGTCCCCAAAGCATAAGTGAGGTCAGGTTCCAAACAGTGACATGGGTTGTGAATGGGACAGAGATTTTCTCAAGTGTGGCATTTTAATAATGTTGGAACCAGAAAGATCACAGAACGTGATAAGAAAAACATTTTACTGGTATCGGAAATCAAGGGTTCAGTTCCACTTCTGCTGCTTTGTGGCTACTGTCAGAAGTGTGTCACTTAGCCTCTGAGCCTCAGTTTACCATTTTATAAAATGAGAATAATTGCTCCCTTGTTACTTCACAGGGTTATTTTAAGGATCAAATGCACTGAAGTATGTGAAAGTGCTCTGTAAAACTACAGTGGGCTGAAATATGTATAGCGTAATTAGGTAAACATACTGACAGATGAGTAAGCAGGGAGCCCAGAGAGGTTAAGTAGTTTGCCAAAGGTCACACAGCTGGACCCAGAATCCGTATTTCTTAAATGGCTTGAAACAGTTCTAATTTTCTCTAGGTAGGAAAAAATAGGAAATACTCTAAACTGGAGCCAGTGTAGCAGAGAATACACAGGCTTGCCCTAAAACTCTCCCTAAGAAGTAAGGTGAGCACTGGAGTATTCTGCTGACAAGTTTGTACCCCCAGACCTTACCCATGTTCAAGGGCTGTGCTCTGTGCCCTGGCTCCTCTTTTAAAAACATCTCTGGCAAGCCACTTACACCCTTCTTTAAATGGTATAAAGGGGAAATGGGATTCAAAGCCATTAAAACCTGAGCCTTGTTTAACCCTCTGCCCCTGGAAGGAATTACAAGGGTCTCCTATGGTGAGCTCAGAGCGGCTCACAGGGTAGTTGGAGAAAGGGGAGTGTCAAGAGTGTTGTGATGCTAAAGCTTCTCGGCTTTCCCAGGCATAAGCAGGCCCCTAATGGAACTCAGACATCTGTTTTCAGTCATTTAATAGCCCTTGAGATGGTAAAAAGACTGTAATGGAAGCTAAATAGGGTGACACGCTTGTGTGCCAGCCAGTTCTGTCCCATCCCAGAACTCAGACTGGTGAAGACCGGTCGGGAGAAAGGTAGATATTTGGCTTTTAGAAGAATAAAGAGTCTGTCTTCCTTTAAGAAGAGGAATGTGATTGTGGCTTTTAATGACACAACTAAGTTTAATTTTGGTATAGTTGTGAGGAGGCCACTTTCTAATTCACCAAGAAGAGGTAGTTGAGAAGAAAACGTACTGCCCGTTCTTGCCTGCTTCTTCAAGTGTAGTTGAATAGCAGACCTTTCTTGTGTATGTGTAATTCTAATTTTGAGGTAGATGTAAATTTTAAAAGCATATTTAATGAATTATTATTTGGATGTTAAAGAACTACTTTTGCGATAATGCATTTTATTATTACGCCCTAAGGAACCGTAGCATAGGGTCATTTAGTCACCTTTTTCTCAGAACGTTTTGGGGAGATTGTTTTGAGAAGATAGATTTCTTCATTTAAGAATGAAAAGTCACCAGAATTTCCCGAAGGTAAATCAGCTCAGTGTGATCAGAACAAGAGAAGAAACCTCTTTCCATATTGTCTTGGAATGAATTGCTTGTCTAAACAGCCAAGAACACAGATGTCCTGAAGTATATTCCTTAGTTTTAAACCTGTGACTCTCCTAAATTCACAAAATGGGCCTGAGGTCACTACTCCCACATTAAGCACCCCAGCTTCCCAAGACCTGTTGTATAATGACTTTGTTGGTTAGGCCTGCCTGCCTGCCTTCCTTTCTTCTCTCTCTCTCTTTCTTTCTCTCTCTCTTTCTTTCTTTCTTTCTTTCTTTCTTTCTTTCTTTCTTTCTTTCTTTCTTTCTTTCTTTCTTTCTTTCTCACTCTCTTTCTCTCTTTCTCTCTCTTTCTTTTCTTTCTTTTTCTTTCTTTTCTTTCTTCTCTTCCTTCCGTCCTTAACTAGTAGTCATGGTAGTCTCCAGACTCCCTTCCTGGCTCAACAGGAAGGCCACATGACCCTGAATTAGAGCCTTCGAGTTGTGGAGTTAATGGAGCAGCTCCGTCCATTTGACAGACTGCCTTGCTAGAGAGCCAGGGAGAGGTGCTTCTCCGGAGGGCTGGGTGTTTTACACACGTCATTCATCTTAGACCATGTGTAAAATCCTGGGACCTATGGGTCTATCTGGAAAAGAAAAAATAACCATCCCTTTTTATGAGTGCCAGCTACTGGGGTGTGAAGGGCACCGGCTTCTCTTCTACAGCTTGGTGCACGCACTTTCAGATTGGCAGCAGAGAGGTCCGTGAGCTCCTGTGGTGGTTGTAAGGCTGAGCTTCTGGGTCTGATGTGTGTGCCTCAGAGTGCAGGCAGCCTCAGCCTCACTGTCGTTTTGAGGTCAAAGGATGCCTAAGTTCACAAGCTCTTTCATTCATCTTCATCTTTTGGCATTTGGAGACCCCATTAGGGAACAGCCCCATATTTAGTTTTAAACTACTTTGCGATAAAGATTGGAAAACATCAAGCAGAAAAGGCCCAGCTGGAGAGCAGAGGGGTAGTTCTCTCCCCGCTTCTGCCACATCACCAGTGACTCTCTCACAATAGTAGGTTTCTCATCTGTCAGATGAGGGTAGAATCATAGAGTTTCAGAAGTGCATAGTATGTGTAATTTTAAACCCAAAACCTAACATTCTGTCTGTGAAGTGGTCCTAGTAAGAGGTGCGTGATGATATAGAACTATAAAGAAACAGTGGTATGCTAGTGTGGAAACGGCAGGACCTAGTGTTGGAGGCCATTTAGAGTTTGTTTAGGCTGCTGTCCAAAGGGAGCACATTTCTGATACTTATAGAACTGATTCTGTTATGTATTCATATTGGGGAATAGGATTAATTCTAACTGAATACAGGCAATGTAAGCTAAAAATTTTATTTATTTATTTGACAGAGAGACAGCGAAAGAGGGAACATAAGCAGGGAGAGAGAGAGAGGGAGAAGCAGGCTTCCTGCCAAGCAAGGATCCCGATGCAGGGCTTGATCCCAGGACCCTGGGATCATGACCTGAGCTGAAGGCAGACACTTAACGACTGAGCCACCCAGGCGCCCTTATGTTTTTTGGTTTTTTTCTTCCCTGATGGAGACATTTCTATGTTATGCAATGTAACGTACGATTAATACAAATCTGTACATATTGCATGGAGAATATACTCTCTGTTACTTGCGCTTGGGACTCTAGTCTAGTCTGTGATTACAATATGTCCGTCTCAAGAATTAAGCATCTGCAGGGATCTTTATTCTTACCTTAAAAAAAAGCCCAAAGTCTGAACTGTCATTCATTGAAAGAATGGCTGTCTGGATCTTTTCAGTGTTGACAACAGTAAAGGAAAATTGGCACAGCTGTGAAAAGGGGTTTTCTGTGCAGAGGCTGGTACGCTCCATACATACACTCTTTCCCCTAGAAACCAGAGATCTCCAGCACCGTCCCTGCTCCTCCAGGGCACAGGGACAGAGCCTAGGTGACTCCCACTTTAAGGGAGTCCCACTTCCTGCTTTTATATGTGGCTTTCTGGAAAGTCTTTTTGGCCACAGAGCTTACGAGGAGCATGAATAATGGGGTGAAAATCACCTGAATCACTACTGGAAATTCTTGTAAACTTTAAGCTCCCATTAAATGCTTCTTTTCCCAGGGTTCTTAATGCTCACTATTCAACATCTCATAAGTAACGTTTTCTCAAGGACAAGGACAGTCTTCCCCCAGATGCCACCTGTGCTTCTCATAGGCTTCCCTTTCTTTCTAGAGACGGGAGGAAGGGGCTTGTCAGGATCTGCCTTGTTCCTGGGGCAGGTAGAAGGCTGTTTGCAGACTTTCTCTTCCCGACTTGGAGATGCATGTTTTAACACTGGATTTTCATTCCAAGATGGGAGATTCCCCACTTCGTGAGAGCAATCATCCACTTCACCTTGGCTTTGTGGTTGTGTTCATTTGATGTAAGAACATTGCTTTCCCCCATCTTCCAAATTGTTTTGAAGTTTAAAGTTCCAAAAACTAAAATGAATTAGAATTTTTGTTTTGGAAATTAGTGTGACACTTCTGATATTTAGAGGTCTCATAAGTCAGTGTTTCTCAAAGTGTTCCTCAGAAGATTAGACCCTCAAGGCATTCGTGGGTATTAAGTTAGAAAATGCACTCCGTGGTCAAATAAGTTTGAGGAATACGATGTTAAAGTGAGTTAGGGTTTTTTGCCAGATGGGCTTCAAAGAGCCTTGGAAGTTAATATATGTTATGAACCTTCTAGGATAGGATTGCAGTGTTTCCTAAATTTATTTGATAGCTTGAGTCAAATCCTTTTTCTTCAAGAAGCCATAGGACCCATGTTCTAAGGAAGCCCCTAAAGACATGAGCCAGCCACCCACCCAGCTGCTCACTGTCCTTGGGTTCTGCTCTGGTGGGAACCGTGGATTTAAAAAACCTCCCCTACAACCCACTCCCAAGTTAAGTATCACCTGTGCGGTACAGCCGAGGAGCCTGTGCGATTCGTAGCAGAAGGCTGCCGTTTCCATGGCTGTGTGTCAGAGTTAAGTCACTCATCTATCTCCCTCAGTCTCAGTTTACTTATCTGTGAAATGGGGTTAAAATGGAGACCTACCCCACAGAGCTCTTATATGGGCTAATGTCCTTTGGCAACATTTTAAAAAGTTACTTAATGTTTATTGTTACTGACAGGAGCTCCAAAGGTTGATCCGAATAAGGGAGGCAGCCAAGCCAGACTTACGTGCTTGGCAGAAAGAGAATAAACTAGAATGAGTTTGGTTTCTTTTTATTATAAAGGTATATGGCAGTTGCCTGTAGTGTGTGGACGCCCCCTAGAAGTCCTGGCTTCCAATTGGGAGGTACCCATGAGAGAAACGATCGTTTCACTAACAGGGAACTTCTGACCTAGAGGGAATGAGGAGGTTTGTGTGTGGTATGCACAGTGTTCCCTTAGCTTCTTTTGAGGATTGCCTGAGAAGTCCTGGCCGTCTGGCTTCGGCTTTCCTTGGGGTGTCTGTCCGTACCCAAAAGGCTGGTAGCTCTCTGCGGAGGGAACAGCCTCCCTGTGCCTCTTCTCTGCTCCCCTGTAGTGTGGCCTCTTCCTGCTGCCAGGGAGCCTGGAAATCTGATCTTCCCCTTGCCACTGCCAGCCCGTCCCAAGCCACAGAACTAAAGCGGAGAAATAAAGAGCTGTTCCAGGCCTCCTAGGGCTCTCCTGAGAGCCGAAAGTTGCCACACAATCAATAGCTTGATGCTGGCAGTGCCGTGGCCACGGACACCCCCACCCCCAGGGCTGGCAGTTTACCCCCTTTTGGGCTAATGTGACACAGTTTGGGATTCAGCAAATGTGGTCGCTGCGCCCTTAAGATCTCTTCCGACTGTAAGTTCAGTGAAAACCCAGAGGAAATGGGCTGTTCTTCTCCAGGAGCTTTCCTCCCAAAGAAGCAGGACCGGGCTTAGAACAGAAACACACCCCTCCCTGAGGAACTGTGTGCGCTTGGGCGCGGGTCTTGGGCTTTGCTTCTCTTCCCCAGTAATAGATGTGGGCTGTACTCTGTAATTCTAGATTTCCTGTTTTTTTTAATAACCTCTTTTTGGCTAAAATCTATGATATTCATTTATTAAACGATGAGAATTACTTAGTCATGGGAGCCTCAGAAGGTAATTCCAGTGTTTCCAGAGGATAAAACGTTAATTGCCAGTTTTAGCTTGATTGAAGGTTTGTGTATCAGGATGCCTTCTCTCTCCCTCCTCCCCTCCCGTCTCTGTCTCTTTCTCTCTGATGGAAGAAGTCTGGATCATAAGATTTTCTTTCTTTTCTTCTGCTTTTTTGTTTTTTTTTTTTTTTTTTGAAGTATTCATGTCTGTGTGGAGTGTTTGACTCCTTAAGGAAATGTAATGGCCAAAAAGAGAAGGCCAGAGATTCCGAGGTTGAAATTTTAAATTACTTTCCAGTGGGTCTCCCCGTATACATTGCCACAGTAATTAATTGGAACTTCTGGTCATTTGTATGTTCAGAAATGATCAGAAAGCAGTACAGCCCAGCCTGTGTACAGAGGTGGTAGAAGGTGTCCCTCATGCCCGCTGCCTGAACGCCTCAAGCCAAAAGCACTCCCTGTCCAGCCCCATTCAGTTCCCGAGGCCCGCTGGCCGGGGGTGGGGGGCCCCGTGGGAGGGAGCTCCAGGCACTTAACCAGGCTGAGCAGGGGCACGAGGGCCTCCCGCAGCCATACAAGTGTGGATTTACCCCACTCCCGGAGCCTACACTGCTGGCCAGACTGCTGACCCTGAGGTCCTCTGTCTGTCTGTCCTCAGTCTCAGAGCCGCTGCTGAGACCCTCCTTTCAGTTCCCTTCTTGGTTTCCTCCTCCTGTTGCACTGGGCTAATGGTTGCTTCTTGGCCACCACCTGTGTCACCTGTGTGTCCTGGTCCTACCTTACAGGGGGTTGAGTGGTTTGGTCTATTTGTGAGACTAAAACAGCTGGTTTTGTGTTTTCAATTTCAGAATCACTTTTGGAAAA
>CM053608.1:44849985-44912284 GCA_028646535.1 Procyon lotor | reverse complement strand
CCCCCCCCCCCCCCCCAGCCAGTAGATGTCCTGAGGAGTCACAGGGCAGACATAAACAGGTGACATTCGAGTCATGGTTTATGGCTCTACGCATTTCTTCCTGTACTACGGTTCCCTCTTGTTTGTAAGTGGTAAATCACTAAAGCAGTGACAGCAATCTGAGGGTTAGAGTGGCGAGACTGTTGATTTTGGTCCTTGTAATAAAGGATGTGTATGGTAGGATATACAGAAAAGATGGGAGAAGGTAAATAGTGTTTTAAATTTTTTTTAAGATTTTATTTCTTTATTTGACAGATCACAAGTAGGCAGAGAGGCAGGCAGAGAGAGGGGGAAGCAGACTCCCTGCTGAGCAGAGAGCCCGATGCGGGCTTGATCCCAGGACCCTGAGATTATGACCTGAGCCGAAGGCAAAGGCTTTAACCCACTGGGCCACCCAGGTGCCCCTAATTTTGAAATTTTTTAATTAATTTTTTGAAGTTCTCTTAATTGAGGGGCACGTGGGTGGCTCAGTCAGTTGAGCGTCTGACTCTTGATTTTGGCGCAGGTTATGATCTCAGGGTTGTAAGATCGAGCCCTGTGTCAGGCTCTGTGCTCAGCAGGGAGTCCGCTTGAGATTCCTCTTCTCTTCCCTCTGCCCCCCCCACTCCCACATGCGCACACATGCGTGCATTCTCTCTCCCTCTCTCTCTCCCTCTCTCTCTGAAATAAAACTTAAAAAGGCATCTGTGCCTGTGGGCTACATTTCCTAGAAACCTGACTTTCCTTTACTGAGGCTCCTCAAACTGAACACAAATTTGGCTTCCTGCCTGGCCAAAACCTCCACACCTGTTCCGATTCCCTCATTAACTATTCAATTGCTAAAGTGGCACGTTGACAGCATTTGTCAAAATGTATTTTTATAGAGCTGCACCACCTCATCCCCCTTCTCTGGCCGTCCTGGAGGATGGCACTGTTGGGCCAGCATTGCCGACAGGGGGCTGGGTTGTCGTCTGTCAGGTTCCTGCCATCATAGTGACCACCAGGCTGGCTTCCCGGGGCCTCCGTAAGTCTTCTTTGTCTCCCGTTCCAACCTGGGAGATGCTGAAGAATTGCCAAATTAGGCGAAGTGTTGCGCCCGCTAGGTGTTTTCTTGAACTGCTCGGGTTTGGGCTGTGAAGACGGACCGCAAGGGGACTGCTGCCGTTTGGGTGCTCCGACACCGGACGCGGTTGCCCAACCCGAGACCCACAGAAGTGCCATTTTTCCTGGGGTGACACCAGCTCCAGAAACCTAGGGGGATGGTGGCAGACGGCTGTGGCTCCTGATGGATTGGGTGCCCTGGAGATCCCTCGGGGCAGAGCAGAGGTGGTGGCAGGGGGTGGAAACATCCCGACTCTGAAGCCCACCCCTGTTCTCTGAACTCCACATGAGGCTTCCCTGTCACATCAAGTGAACATTGATTCATTTCCTTTTCTGTCCTAAATGTTCTGTATTTAGTCCCCAGCTCATCCTGGGCATGGCAAGTTTGGCCTAAATTATCTTTGTCTAAAGAGTAGGGAAAGTGATATTTCACTTTAATTTTGTGTTTCAGGCAGACCTCCTCCAGGCCCCTTTCGTCTTAGCTCAGGAAAGCAGTGGCTAACCTTCATGGATTTATGGATGTGAGGGTCCCACGCTACTGGCTTGTTTTCCTTGTGTGTCATATTTGGTATTAGGGTCCTGTTCCTTTCCTCTGTGCCAAAAAGATAAAAACACCGCTGAGAAATTCATATTTGTCACAGCCAAGTTAAGTTGTGGGAGGACAGCAGTAGGAGCTTTAATGTTTTATTCCCAGGTTAAAGTTGATTGGGATTGTTGGGTTTTGTGTAGAGTTTTTTGGAGGTGTTGCCCTCTCTTAGCACATCATGTGATTTAGTGGTGATAATTAGGCAGAAACTTGTCTTCCCTGCAGATGCCAAGATTGTAGAGGGACTTACTCTCACCAGAGACCAGATGACAGCATCCGTAGATATTTTTAGAATGGGTCTCATCATTTGGTGTCCCCATTTCATTTTCCTTGCATCAACAGTCTGATTTCAAACTTATGTATCGGGCACGGTCAGAGAAGAGAGGGCATCTCCTCCCCATCAATGAAAGTCACTGATGGGATAAGATGACATTTTCTGGGCTTTTTAAAGGACATTTTCATATTTATTATTCATTGGCCTATTGTCTAGTAACTACAAAGGGATAGCTATGATTCCCTGCAGCTATATGCTTCCTTTTCCTTCCAGAAGTTTCCCTTAATCTGATGTGTTTTTAAACTTAGAATTAGCATCCTTAAACCTCCGTTCACTTAATCATCTTACGTTGAACAATGTTAAGAGGGGGGAAGCTTCACTGAAAACCACCACACCTGCACCCAACCTAAGCATCATTAAATTCCCAGCTGGGTAGTTGGTGTCGTCATTTAAAGTGGTCCCCCTATTCTCTCAGTCGTTGATGGAGTCAGTCAGATAAATGTGTGCAAATGGTGAGTCACCAAAGCCGCTGAAAATCTATGGCAGACAAGGAGCTGTGTTCTCTGGGACTATTTTTAATCATAAGGTCTTCCTAGTGAATGGGGATTCTGGTGTTTCTTTTAGAAGAACGCTTGTATTTCTCATCAACATTTACCTGATTTCTTTATATTTTCACAATATTTTACAATCTGTTTGCTTTCTGTCACAGAGAAAACAGGTCATCTTTCTGTCCTGTGGAGTGGGATTTCCTTATTACCTTCATCCTTGTGAGAGCTGGCTCCCCTCGAAGCACGCAGGTTTCCCTGCCAGGCGGAGAGGCATGGCCTGGGAGACCCCAGGGAGTGTGAGAACTTGGCGCCACTAGGGCCCCAAGCCCATTCTGCAGAAATGGAAAGAGTCCTGATCATTGCATCTCCTTTTTAATGATGATGTTCCCTGAAGGTTCTGGGCCTTCTGATGAGGGAGTGTATGTGGCCGAGGGATCGTTGTCAGCTCTTGCTGTCAACTGTCCAGTGGGGGCTGCCTGCCCTGGTTTCAAGGCCGTGGCCCTCTTCTGCTTAGACGGATGCCAGGGTGGGGGTTACAGGTGCCCTGTGCCTTCTTTCCCCCTGTGTCACCCAGCTGCAGCGACAGCAGGCTGCGTGCTCTGCTCTGTACTTGGGGAATGAAGTGTGTCACCTTCCCAGTATGCACTGCTTTCCATGGCTGAATAATTAATACCGAAGGGAACAAGGATGGGGTCTGAATTAGGTAATGCTTTACAGCCTCTCTCTTGGCACCTGGGGACCATAGTCCCTGATGACTAATTGCATGGTGATGTTAGATTGTGGTTTATTAAGTGTTACTGTGAAGGAAAAAACTGAATATCCTTCTAAAGAACCATGTCTGTACCCTGTGAATGTACCCATTCACTCCTCAGGGGTTCCCAGGTAGAGTAGCTAGAATAGCACTGGCTGGCTCTAGGAGGCTCATTCTTTCGGATGCTTTGATCTGGTGCCTATTTTTAGCTGCCTTTTTTTTTTAAGTAATCTCTAGGCCCAACGTGGGGCTTGAACTCAAAACCCCGAGATCAAAGGTCACATGTTCCGCTGACTGAGCCAGCTAGGCACCTCTATTTTAGCTTTTTCTTTTCTTTCTTTCTTTTTTAAGATTTTATTTATTTATTTGTCAGAGAGAGCATGCACACAAGCAGGGGAACAAGCAGGCTCCCTGCCGAGCAAGGAGCCCAGTGCAGGACTCTATCCCAGGACCTCGAGATCATGAGGCGCTTAACCAACTGAGCCACCTAGGTGTCCCTGTTTTAGCTTTTTCTTGCTCTGAAATCAATAAGACCAGAATAATAATGTCTAATACCCTTTCAAAGCAAAAAATCCGTCAGCCAACGAAACTAAATACTGGGGATGGGTGGGGGAAAGGGGGCCCTTTTTCCTTCTTTCTTGTTGCTGCCTCTGAGAAAACCCCCCAAGTGCTTCTGTTTGGGGCCGTAGCAAGGGTGGTTGTGACCATGGGTAACAATGGTACCCAATGATAATTAGTAATTAACATTACTAATACTAAGCCCTGCTCTCTTTCTTTCTTTTTTTTTTTTTTCCTGCTGTCTTTCTGAGTATTGGTAGTGAAAGGTAAGATTGCCAGCCAGCCCACCCACAGAAGAGATTGAAGTCCTCAGTACATTTGTGAAAATCCCAAATGAACCTATGATAATATCTGGTCTAAAGAGTGGGAAGCAGATGTGTGTAACGTGTGCGTGAGCTTACTGGCACACATTTCATGACTTGCTTACCTACTCTGATGAGAAGATGGTGAGTTCAGCTTGTTTCCCTCCTACTTCTCTATTCATTTCTTGGCCTAGATCCATTTTTTTCCCTTCCACGATGGCAGACACTGTCTCCATAAACAAAAGGTCTTATGTCCTGAGATCTGTTGTATGTCGATTCCTTTAGCTACATCTCTGTGAGTATACTCTTTTTAGTTCTTTAACTTGTCTGGGCTCAGAGGTCTCATGAAGTCTGCTAAGACATGTAAATTGAGATGGTCTGAGAAGGCCTCTTTTGTGCCTCACCACTGAAGACTCTTGAAGGCAAAATAATAATAAATTGTTAACTGTAAAAGGGATCTTTTGTGTGGGAGGGGTTTTGGCCATATGTGTGTTATGTAATTTTTTTTTCTCTACAGACTTTTAATGTAAAAAAAAAATCCTACACAGTCCACTTAGAGATTACTTACTCCTTTAATAAGCAAGGGGAGTCAAGTTGCTGTCCAACCAGCAGTGCAGACTGAGTAAGCCTTTGTGGAAAGTGCCCATTTCAGATCCCCTGGTACTGAAGGTAAACAAGGTTGGTTAGTCCATTGAACCAGTGGGAGAGAACCAGAAGAGTATAGCTGGTCTGCTTAGGGTGACCACCTGTTCTGCTTTTAGCTTGAAAGTTCCATGTCCCAGGACACCCCTCAATCCAGAAGTCTAGAGCAAAATCCCATCTGTGCCCTGCACTTAACCCAACTAAAGAGGGCCGACTAAGGGGGCATCTGGGTGACTTGGTCCATTATGCATCTGACTCTTGGTTTTGGCTCAGGTCATGATCTCAGGGTCATGAGCTCAAGCCCCACATTGGGCTTTTCGCTCAGCATGAAGTCTGCTGCTTTTCTTCTCCCTGTCCTTCTGCCTTCTCCCCAAACACACACACACACACACACACGTGTGCGCTCCCTCGAATGAATGAATGAATGAATGAATGAATACATCTTGAACAGAGAGATTCAAGACAAGAAAGGGCCAACTAAAACACCCCTAACTTGCCTTTCTTTGTTAACCTTCCAAGATGAATGACCTCTTTTCCTCTAGGCTTTTTCAACTTGAGAGCATCAAGCAGAGAAATAAGGTAAGTAATCTCCATGCTTCATCCTTAGGTTTTCAGACCTTTGAAGCTAGTGTAGCAAAACAGCTTTACTGTGAGTACCCTTAGTTTGGAGGTGAGGTGAGGAGACAGGAGGCTGGCGAAGCGTGACCCAGCAGGGCCTACGGTTGCTGTTTGAATGTCCTTAGTCATCTCTGGTTTTCTTTTCTCCTCCTGCAGACCCTCGAACTGACACAAGACCTACAGAGAAACCCTTTGCCAAATCTGCTCAGCAAGTGGACAGTGATACCGTTTACAGCTTAACACCTTTGTGAATCCCGCACCATTTTCCTGACCCAGCAGAGACTGTTAACAGCCCCTTACCCCGGGTGAAGCACTTCCCCTTGGAACAGAACTCTCTATATAAAGTATGCAAAATCTTCCTTGTACAGGGTCACGAGCCACCTGCCAGCGAAGGACGGCACCCTGTCAGCACCACCCCCCTCGGTCAGAGCCCCGCTCCTGTTGGTGATTCTGTGGCGTATTCATATCACAGTGGTTTATGGGATGTTTTGTGTCGATTTTGTGTTTGTTTTCCTTTGACTTCCTGAGTTTTTCACATGCATTAACTTGCAGTATTTTTATGTTAAAATGTTAATCATCCTTCCCCTGGCAACTTTAAAAACAGAAGGAAAATGTTGTGACCTGTTACTAGTCTAGCTTTGGGCATCACAAGCAATTTGAGCTCTTGGAACTCCATAAACTAACAAATTACATAAACCGGAGGGGGGTTTTCTTTCTTTCTTTTGTTTGGTGGAAAACTATCCTTTTCTAAAAACTGAACAATGGCACAACTGTTTGCAGTGCGCACCGGTCCGGGACTGACCCCCACATAGGCCCAGCGGATAGAGCGCAGTGTGTGACCCAGTGTGTTTTCGTTCTGAGTTGGGGCTGCAGGGGGTGGGGTGGGGGCAGGAGACCCCCAGCCCTGGGTCTGCAGTTGCCAGAGCAGTCGGGCCTGTGATATCCTGGCATTGTTTTCAGCTAATGCAGTGAACAGTGATGGTGTGCTGGTTAGAAGTTAGGGTCTTTTCAAGAAAGAAGTCAGCTCCGCTGCCCACTTATTGCCAAATGCCACTGAAGGATTTAGTTTTAAGGAGAAAAAAGGAAAAAAAAAATAGTAGTCCTGTTTTGCTTTGCAGAAGAAATGAACTTACAGGTGAGCATTAAGCCTACAGTGAGAAATGTGTGAAAAGTACAAAGCAGAGTCACTATTTTCCTAAAATACCCTTGATTATTTTCAGCCTTGCTGCGTATAATCGGATCTACTAGACATGTATGAGTGAGAGGCAATAGCATACAAACTGATTTTTATATATATACACACACAATCTAATATATATATATATATATATATATATATATATATATATATGAAAGCTTAGATGGTAATTGTGCAGTGACACAATGGAAGTACAGATAGGGCAGTTTTGACTCCCCCCCCCGCCCCATCTTTCTGCTTCTGTGGATTTCATTTTGTTTGGTTTTCAAAAAGTTATGGTGCTGTATAGGTGCTTTCTGTTTCCCCTGGAAAGTGTGATTTGGTCTATCAGTCACCCTCTGTGGCAGACGGAATAGTTGGGAACACCGTGGGTACCTTTCAGAAGCCGGTGCAGTGAAGCTCTGGTGAGCACAGCATATGCATACTTCTCCAAAGTGATAGATGAAGACTCTTTTCTTTGCATAAAAAGCATTAGGTATATAAATGTATAAATAAATTTTATCATGTACATTACAAAAATGGAACATTCTGCATGGACGTTAGGAACACAGGCTAGTGCTTCAGCACAGACTTCCCTGCATGAGTTCTCACTGACGCTCGCACCGTGCAGTGGCCACTGACTCCCTCCCACCAACACAGACGTGCCACCCGACCCCTGCACCAGCCGCCAGGGGCCCCCCTGGGCACCTTTGCTTCATAATGCCCCCGGGGGCGATACTGGGGGTGAGGGCAGCTCCTGGCATAATGAGAGTTCCATTTGGTATTGTCACGCGTCTCCCCCGCCTCGCCTCGCTTGGGTTCTCCTGTTTGAGTGATGGCCCTGTTGATTTCACCCTGCCTTTTACTGAACCTGTAAATTGTCGTGCGATTGTGGTTATAGTCGGCCTGTAGCATACTGCCTTTTCTAAACTGCTATGCGTTTTTAATCTTCATTTTAAAAGTATGTATAATTTTTAAAGGTATGTATTCTATTCACCTGGTCTGCTTGTCAGTGAGACAGACTTTTGCTAGCCACTTCCCTGATTCGTTGGTAGTCCGCTGTACGGGAGAACTGTCCAGTGTCCTTGCACGAGGGCCACCCCTCTGGGTTCGCAGCGGATGCTGCCCTGGTGGGGACGCCGTGGGGACACAGCTGCAGCCATGGCGGGACCGAGAGGTGGCGGGTGGGCAGATACGAGGAGAACCCCCAGTGCTTACAGCGAGAGGGCCCTCAGAAGGTCTCTCCTGAACTCAAAGAGACAGCAAACTAACAAAACAGCTCATTTGCCTTTGCAGTTTTATAGACCCCCGGAGCTACTTTGGGAGTTAAGAAAAGCAACTCTCAAATGTGTTTCAACTTAAAATGTTGACTTCCTGTCAGACATGTGGCATCTCATTTATTCTCCTTTTCTCTCAGTGTCTGTTAGATTTCAGGCAGAATGTCTTACAAAATATCCTAGAGCCGGATTATAATTTAATCTGAAACAGCTGAGGGAGGAACAGAGGCGGTCTGGGAGCAAAGGTGGCACATCAGGAACGTGGAGGGGGAGGGGTGCTTTGCATTTGTTGGGTGGTTTTTTAACAATGCAAATAGTGCGAACCTGTAGAGCATTGTGGGGAGCTGAGATCCAGACCAAGCCGGGTGCCAGCAGCAGCTTCGGTTTCGAGAGAGAGTAGGAATAGTCAGGCCCATCCAGGACCACGGCAGTGCCCCTTTCAGCCTCGGCCACTGCCAGCTGGCCGTCCCCCCGGAGGCCGGGCTCCCCTGGACCCGCCAGGTTCTAAGGTGGTCAGACGGGCCGAGGGGCAGCCTGAGACCTCCGTCTCTTACACCGAGACCCTGCTTTCAGCCAGGGCCAGCCGTCAGCCGCCATGTGGTGTTCTGAGTGTCACGGGTCCCTCACAGTAACTTTTCCGATCTGGAGCATCTCGGTGGAACACTTGGCGTCCAGGGGCCTGGCAGCCGCGATGTTTGCATCCTGCTGAGAACTCTTTCAGGTTATCTTCAGCCTCTAAGTAAGCTGCTCTAGGGAGCCTTCCAGTTTGACGGGAAATTAGAAAGAAGAGTCACTCATGTTGAACACATGACACGCACTGCAGGGTTCCGTTGTTCTCTCTTCAGGCTCCAGCACCAGATACCTTGTACCAAAGTCAGAAAAGAGCTTTATCATCAGCCTGCCCTGTCCCGGCGTGAGAGCTGCCTGCCGGGTTCAGCGCGCCCATTAACTGTGAATGAAGCTGAGCTCCAGCTCCTTTATTGCACCCCTGGCAGTGGGATGATTGCTGAAACACAGATTTTTTTTTAATTTCCGAAGTTTGTCTTTCCTGTTAACGGGAGGATTGTGCACACACATGTGATACAAGGCGGGCTGCGTGTGTGTGTGTGTGTGTGTGTGTGTGTGTGTTTGGCGTTGAGTTCAGGTGTCGTGTGTGCAGCCCTTGAGCACCCTGAGGGGAGGCCCTCGTGACTCACAGCTCAGGACAGCTCTGCCCAGTCTCAGGGTGCCCTTTCAGGTGGCTTCCGGTCTTGTTGAAAATGCTAGGGACAGACTTGGCCTACACCCAGTGGACCCCGCTTACGGAAGAAGGACCATTGGAATCTCTTGAGGAGACCGCCAAGAGCAAAGCGGTCAGACAGCCAGTCCTGTGTCGCGTGCTTATGCCACAGGCTGCTAAATGGAAATGCAAATGTCACCCTTTCTCTCTGAAAGCAGAAGCAAAACCCTGATAACTCAAACTAATTTCCTTTCTCTTGATATATTTGGGGAACATTGTATGATTAGGCATACTGGTTTTTTTTGGTTTTTTTTTTTTAATTTAGCAGAGTTTTTTTTGTAGAAATGCAATCACTGGCAAAGAGGTACGAAAAAGCCAGCCTCTCCTGAAGACTGGGGGTAGCAGGCACAATGAGGGGACAGCGAAGGCCTTGTGAAATATGTCTGTGCACGAGATCTTGATGCAGACGCCCAAGTAACTGAAGAGAGTCTATTCTATTTGATCTAAATCTTCGGTGGATAACATTTTATGCAGTTCGAATGAATGAAATATTTCCCTCTTGTTTCGTTTTATTTGTGTATATTTTTCTCTGATGAATGATTGGTTCTGAGGCCTCTGCCACACTCCAGAATTATGTGTGTGGCTGCTTTAAAAACCTGTGTGTCTGGTCACTTATTCCTCTAAAATTATCTCATTGCCTGGCAATCAGTCTTCTCTCGTATACTTGTCCTAGCACATTATGTACACGGGAAATGTAAACAGATGTGAAGGAGGACCAGAAAAATTAGTTAATATTTAAAAAATATATTGTGTTTTGGCTTCACATGTTTAACTTTTTTTAAGAAAAAAAAGTTGCATGAATGGAAAAAAAAAATCTGTATACAGTATCTGTAAAATTGTCTTACCTGTTTCAACTTCTTGCTCATACCCCGCCCAGACGAGGATTGATATGGTGCATGGCCATATTCAGACACCAGAGAGTCCAGCAGTTGGTACTTTGGTTGGAAGCACCTCACCCTTTCTCTCCAAGCGAACACTATCATACTGCATTCTTCCTGAGGATTTTGTCCAACCATATGTTGCCATGGATTAACTTCTACCACTTCTCTTCTCAAGAATCAAAACCCATTTGATTTGGGAACCTTCCCCTTTCCAAATGAAATAGAGGCGCAGTACTTAACTTTTCTCGGTGTTTGTAGATATTGCCTTGTGTATTCCATTTAAAACCGTAATCTAGTTTGTAAAAGAGATGGTGACGCATGTAAATAAAGCATCAGTGACACTCTGTCGCACTCCAAGAAGTCTTCTGTTCTCCCGTCCTCGTTCTTGAACTCCTGACACGAAAGGTCTCCGTGCCTGTCAAGGTCTTCTTGTGGGATGACGTCCCAGGCTGGGAGAGGCACAAAGCTGAGAGCCTCTGCCCTGAGCTCTCTAAATGGAATCATCTAGCAAACCTGCTCTCCAGCCAACTTGTTAGCTCCCCAGACAACCAGACAGTTAAATAAAAGCAGTTCTGATCTGTGGCCTTGTTCATGGTGGCTGATGGCTGCTTGGGCTTGCGTGGCGGCATGCTGCCCCGGGAGGGGCTTCTCTGTAGGGAGGCCGAATTTTGACTCTCTGCCTTCACTGAGTGTCAGAGATTTTGACCTACGCAAGCTTTAGACTCAGTAAGGTCCCCGTCATGTGAGTGCCACAAATGAACATCATCAGTCATCAGAGAGCCCTCCTGCATATTAAAAATCAGGCTCGGTATTTCAGGCCTCCACTGGCAACAGCGTAAATAATTCCTCCGGATGTGTGCTGAGGGCCTCTCAGTCAAGTGAGGAGGAACGCCCCTCCCCCCATGGTAAAACTACCCCTCCTAGCCTGGGTGGTAGTCTTTATTTTAATAGTCGTAAAAATTATTCCACTTTTTTAAACTCCCCAGGATTGGATTCAAAGTCCCAAGGAACACGGTGGACTCATTTCAGATCAAGTGAGTAAATATTTTAAAGTTTGCCCTTTGGAAAAAAAAAAATAATAAAGTTTGCCCTTTGGGATAGATTTTGTATTGGTGGAGAGTCATGCTTTCCTAAGTGTCCTTTCCGTGGTTTTTATTACCTGTAAAGGTAAAACCTCACCATCTTCTAACACCAAAGCCAACTGGGAGAAAGTATTTCACTTGAGATTGTGCCTCAGTTTTGATTTTGTTTACCAAAAGATTAAAGATGGAAACCTAATACTAGTTATCATCAGAGTCTCAATAGAGAGTTCTCCCAAACCAAGTAAAACTCCAACCAAGAGCTAATTAAAGTTAATGATCAACAATTAACTAAGTCAAGTGTGGCTGTGGGCCAGACGCTGTGATGAGCACCAGGAGAACTAGGACCCGGGCGCTGCCCCAGGAACTTATATTCTAGGTAGAAGTATCTGCTCCACTTGGGAGCATAAAGGGTTAACCCTTGCTGACTCTCCGCTTCAGCTTCTTGTTTAAAAGAGGAAGAATTTGGACTAACTTCTATAAAACCTTAGGGATTTGATTTTGCAAATCAAATGGAAGTAATGGGCAAACCTTTAAAAAGCTAGCAGATGTGACATGCATCAACCCAGTCACCCAAACCACAGCCAGAATGCAGGGCCACAAGGCAGAGGGAGGTAGCATTCAGAGCCACTGTCTCCACCAGCTCCCAGCCCAGCCAGGCCCCTGGGACTTGGAAAAGCAGGGAGCGGGCTATGGGGTAAGGGTAGGCAATGGGGGGGGGGGGGGTAGCGTGTTGAAAGTGTGGAGGCAGGGAATGAAAGGAGCATTCAGAAGGGGACCCGCCCTAGCTCTGCTTTTAACTCCAAGAGAAGCAGTGGTGCTGGATCTGAGGACCAGACACCTTTGGAACTGGAGGAACAGGAGGCCTTCCCCGGGATTTTCCTAATTTGAATGTTACAAGAGGAAAGCCATCAGCAATACGTTAGACTTGAGAAAAGTGTGTGTGTGTGTGTGGTTCTGCCTAGTTACTGTCATAGAATAGTGACTCAAAACTGCACGTTTACCTGCCTTCTCTGAGGACCTTCTAGAAACACTACAAACTCAGGGAAGAAAAATATCAATGCCCTTCTTATATTGACCCAGGACCTCCCCGAACCCTGTCTCCATCCGTCTCAGCAGCACCTACTAAGCCCAGGCATGGTCTTGGTCCTAGACCGAGGGGCGTAAAGGGGCCGAGGTGAAACATAGGGCTGCTGGCGGGAGTTCTCGCGTGGATGAATCCTACCAACGCTGCTAAGGGTATGATGGGACAGAGGAAGTAAAGCCGCGGGAGCCCAGAGGAAGGGAACATTGGAGGGGAAAGGTAGAAATGGGTCGGGTTTTCTAGCTCGAGTGATGAATCGCAGAGACGGAGGCGGCAGGAAAGATTGGAACATTTCTGGGAAACAGTGAGTACTGGGTTTGTTTGGGGCTTAAAGAGCTCAAGGAAGATCAGTGAGAAGTCAGACAAGAAAAGTGGGCTGCCCAGAAAATTCCAGAACAGTGGCTTGGACTCTGATAGTGGAATGGGAAGAGGGCAGGGCAGGGAGCTGTTTCGAGTGGGCCTTTAGAAAGGGCACACTGTGGGAGGCGGGTCCTGGGAGGAAGCTGTTGAGGAAACGAGAAGTCACGGTTTTTCTGGAACTATTTTCACAACATTCTACAGAAAATGATGACGTGTATTGCCCACTGAGATGACAGAGGAAGCTGCTCCGGGTCCCAGGCCTCTGACAGCCACGGGCCCTGGAGGCTGCCCCGAGGGCTGACAGATCAATAGCTCCCGGCATCCTCGAGTCCTCGTGACTTTGCAACTGAGGCCAAAGCCCTGGTCTAGTGGAAATCACAAAACACTCGGTTAAGTCTGGGGGGTGCAGGCAAGGGACTGGGCTTTCAACTCTTCACCTTCTGTACAAATTTACTTTATCAAAGTGGGCGTGTGTTTCTTTTATAAAGATAAATACAGTTTCATGCCAGGATCTGTCCCCAGAAGACAAATGTCCATTGTATCTGGCAATTGGGTTATGAACATTTTTGCCAAAATTATCCTCATTTTGTTGCACTGTATTTTTAAATACTTTGAAAGGGAATTCATGCACAAGATTCGAAAGCCAGAAAGCATATAGATACACACAGGATATGTTTTCTTCCCATCCCTGTCTAGTTCTCTGGCTTTATTGCTCATCCTTCCAGAATTTATGCACCTACAAGCAATAAAAACACAAATTCTTATTCCCCCCTTTTTTTATTTTTTTGGAAAAAGATTTTATTAGAGAGAGAGTGAGAGAGAGTATGAGCGTGGGGGAGAGGGGAGAGGCAGAGGGAGAGGGAGAAAGAGACTCCCCACTGAGCAGAGAGCCCAAGTCGGGGCTTGATCCCAGGACCCTGGGATCAAGACCTGAGCCGAAGGCAGATATTTAACTGACTGAGTCCCCCACTACATTCTACACACTGTCAGGCATCTTACTGTGCTAGTATGTTTCTCACAGACAGAGAAAATACCAGTACCGAGAAAAGCCCCTCGTTTTTATACTTACATAGTATTCCATTGTATTATTATACCTAGCTCATAGAATCAGTGGTCCCTCATTGATAGACAACATTTTTTCCGAATGCAAGTTATTATCCGCAACACTGCAGGGAATAATCTTATGCATATTACATACACATGTAAGACTCTCTGTAGAATTAATGGCCGAACTTGGAATTGCTGGGCCAAAGGATATACATACATTTGCAATTTTAACAGAGATTGACCATATTGCCCTCCAAGGTACCCAAGCCACATCACCAACAATACAGGAGAACTCCTGTTTTCCCACAGCCTCATATTTTTAATGTTTTAAAAATTAAATTGCAAGACTGTCTTTCCCTCTCCTCCTCCAGGCTTCTTCAAGTCCTACCTAAGGGACAGAGGACCTGGTGAGGGGATGGGCAGGTGGGAGAGGCTCAGGGAGGCAGCGCCGGGCAGCCTGGCCCCTGCTGGGAAGGGAGGAGGGGTTCCCGGCACTCAGAGTAGAGCTCCCATCCTTGTGCCAGCAGGCTGGCGATCACACTGCCAACCTGTCCATCCGGTCTGGCCATGGGCTCCACCCCTCACGCCACCGGCTTGGACCGCCCAGCCTCAGGGGCAGCCGCCAAATCTCGCAGCTGTGCTCCCTCACCTCCCAGAATTCCAGAGGGGAGCTGTCACCCGAAGGAAACAAGTCTGGTCTCTTTGGCACCAAACCCCACACCTAGACCTATTCATAGCAAGCTTGCACAACCGGCTGGAGAGTGGCCCGGCTGGGCACAGGGAGAGTGGGGCCACATGTGGGCCAGACCCTGCCCCACTGGTGCCCCAGGCTGGCCTTCCGGCTTTCAGAGCAAGGCTGTCCCCTGGGGGGTTCGGCGACCTCAAAGTCTGACTTGCTTCTCCTCCTAAGTGGATCGGGGGAAACTTGCTCCTCCAAAGGAAAGGCTCTAACAGTCTCGGGGGGGAAGCCTCCTTTGGCCCTCCTGTGCAGGTTGGCACCAGGTGTGTGCATGGTGCGGGGCGGGGGAGAGGGTGGGGGGATGTCTCCTTAGTTAACACAGAAACCGGGAGGCAGGCTTTTACACAAGAGGAAACTGAGTCACTTAATGACTAAGCCTTTTATGTCTCTGTGGGGAGCCGGTGTCACGGGGTAGGAGAGGGAAACTCAGCTGTGGAATGGGACAGATCTTGATTTACACCCAGCCCTGCCTAGTCTCTCACTGAATGAACGATAGATGAGTCAAGTTAACTTCTCTGGACCTCTGTTTTCACTCCTGTGAAATGGGAACAAGGCAGCCTGCGTTGTGAGTTGTGAGGATCCCCTGAGAGCGAGCCGGTGAGGTTCCGCAGCCGCGGCCACATCAGCAGAAGACCCTCGTCCAAAGTTCTCTCTAGACACAGCCCACTGGCCCACGCACTGCGGGATGTGGGAGTTTTTCTTCTTAATTGAGTAGAGTTGGCACATGATGCTACAGTGATTCCAGGTGCACGACACAGGGATTCAACAAGTTCCTGTGTTAGGCTGTGCTCCCCACAAGTGTAACTACGGTCTGTTACAATTCCATTGACTAGGTCCCGTAGCCTGTGCCTTTCACCCTGGCGACTTGCTCATCCCCTAACTATAAGCCTGTGCCTCCCACTCCCCTTCATCCACTCTCCTGTCTTCCCACTCTCTCACCTCTGGCAAACCATCAGCTCGATCTCTGTATTTATACGTCTGATTCTGCTTTTTGTTTGTTTGTGTGTTCATTTGCTTTGTGCGGGGTGTTGGTTTTTATCATATAAAAACATAAAACCAACTTGGACATATTAACCAACCCCAGCAGTATAATTAAATGGCATAGTAACTATGCATAAAAGGTGGCAGCCAACCTGTAAGGTTTTCCCGCTCTCGGTTTCTTTGATGTCTTTGGGGATCTGTGGGCAGCACCCTGTGCCTGGACCCTGCTGACCGGAGAGTCATCCCCATTATCCCAAAGAACTCAGATGTCATTGCAAGCAAGTGTTGGAAGACGAGTTCCTGGTGCTGGCTTGGCCACTAAACACCGTGTGGCCTTGAGAGAGTCATTTCCCTCCCCCGTCTCTCTGGCCTTCGGTCTCCCCATCTACAAAGTCTACGTTATGAACATTCTGTACTTCGTAAGGCTGGCACGATGAGCCCAGATGGGGAGCCCACCGTTTACAAACCACAAAGCAAGTACAGAACCACAGACGTTTTTCAGAGTCAGGAAGTTGGCAAATGTTAACACACTCATTTTCCAGAAGGGAAACGGAGGCAGAGTCCAAAGTGGGCTTCAAGGTCCATGGTTTCTTGCTACAAGCCAGTCCTCGGCCCCAGGGGCCTCCAAAGCCATGCACATCAGGCCTGGAGAGCCTGGGGCAGGAGTTGGGGTCCAGCCCCCTCCCCCCCATTAAGGAGGCAAGAAAAGAACTGGAAAAAGGGAATGGGACAGGCTGGCAGAAAAGGGAGAGGAGGCCAGCAGGGGGGCGTCGGGCAGGGAGAGCGGGAAGGAGCAGCTCACCGCCCCACCCCCCTCCTCAGACATCAGCCCTCGAGCCCGGCTGGTGTGGCAGGGAGCCTCTCCAGTCTCAAGAAGTCGCAAGAAGTAGATGACACAAGCCCCACAGTGGGCCAGCCGGAAGGTCTCTCGGACAGACACAGGAGGCCACAAGGAATGGCAGCAGGCCGAGGCCTGCCAGGGTAAGGAGGGGAACCTGTCCCTGGGGATGTGTGTGCATGTGTGTGAGTGTGTGTGTGGAGGGGAGGCGGGCAGAGGCACAGGCCCCGGAGTTGCCGTCTCCAGGATGGGCCGGGGTGCCATTTCCTCCACAGACCAACCCTGTCCTGCCCAGGGCACTCCAGCGGCCCTGCTGTGTGTTTGGAAAAGAACTGAATTAAAGAGAAGTTCCCTGTGTGGTTTGAAGCGTCTAATTGCTGTGTTTGTACCTCCCTGAGTATAAGGCTCGGGCCTCCTCCCTCAGGCTCAGGCCTCCTCCCTCGGGCTGCCTCTGCCTAGGGCCAGCTCCACTCTGCAGGAGGGAGAGAAAACGTCACTCAGGCCCGATTTTGTACATTCAGCTTCTTGTCGATAGAAGCCATTTGTTCATGATGGAACCCAAAGCAAATTTAACTTGTACAGCAGTACGAAGCCTCTCTCATAAAGCTTGCATGATTAGAAAACACTCGTTTGCGGGAGCCTGCGGACGGCTGCTTGCAAGGCCCCTGGTGTAGGAGCAGCAGCACATGGACTTCAGAGTCAGACACCGCCCTGGAACCGACCCTCACGACTCATCATCCAGGGCCTTGTCTGTTTTCTAGAGATAATAATAGTACCTCCCTTTAGGATTCTTACAAGGATTAGAGCTAACTCATACTAACACCTACTTATTTATTTACCCTGTAGTTCAACATATACTTACTGAGGGCCTACTGTGTGGCGGCACTCTGCCAATTAGTGGTGAACAGCTCAGGTTGTTCATTTTAGAGAGTCACCGCCATGGAGCTTCTGCTCAATAGGCCATTTGAAGGAAGGAAGGAAGGAAGGAAGGGAGGAAAGAAGGAAGGAAGGGAGGGAGGGAGGGAGGGAGGAAAAGAAAGAGAGAAAGAAAGAAAAGAAAGAAAGAAAGAAAGAAAGAAAGAAAGAAAGAAAGAAAGAAAGAAAGAAAGAAAGAAAGAAAGAAAGAAAGAAAGAAAGAAAAAAGGAAACAAAGGAGCTCAGGCATTAGAAAAAGAAAAGGAAGGAGATGAATGGGCTGTTGGCTTTGCTCGTCTAAACTTACCTAGGTCACCTAACCCCCATGCCTCTGTTTTCTCATCTCCAAGATGGCGATAACAATAAGAAGTCTACCTGCCGTGTTATTGTGAGCTTTAAATGAGATGATACATGATGGAGCTTAGCCTCTGGCAGAGAGTAGGTGCTGGATGAACTTAGCTATATTGATTAGTTCACTGGAATTGCTCAATAAATCCTAGACCATAGATTTTGTAATTAGGTCTCTCAAATATAGTCACTATACCTTCCAATGACATAGGAAAGCAGATTTGTCCAAATGTGCCCCTGGGATCATGTGTATCAGGAAAGCGTGAAGGGAGCTTGCTAAAAATTCTGATTCCATTTCAGAAGTGCTGAGTCAGCATCCAATGGGGCCCGAAAGCCTCCCTTTTCACAAACACTGGTTCTCACGATTCCGAAGTACACTGAAGTTTGAAAATTCCTGGGGGTAACAGGTAAAACCCTCATCCACTGAGGGGCCGTCTCTGTGGCGGGTAGAGTAATGGCCCCCAATGATGTCCATGTTCCAATCCCTGGAACCTGCGACTGTGTTAGGGTTATAAAGGGGAATTCAGGTCCTAATTAGTAAACTTCAAAGTAAGGAGATTATCTGCCTGATGTAATCTGCACGTCTTTAAACGGAGGAGAGGGAGACAGAAGAGCGGCAATTCGAAGAAGACTCCACTGGCTTCGAAGATGAAGGCAGGACCACAAGCCCAGGAATGTGGGTAGCCTCTAGAAACTGGAGAAGACAAGAAAACGGATTCTCACCTAGAACCTCCAGAAGGAACACGGCCCTGCTTGATTCTAGCCAGGGAGACCCATTCTGCACCTCTGACCTCTAGAATCTTCATACATTTGTGCTATTTTAAGCCACTAAGTTTGTGATAATTTGTTCCAGCAGCCACAAGAAAGGAATATGTCCTCTTCAAGCACATTGGACTCATGCCACTTGGTCTGGAAGACCCGTCAAACTCAGCCCCCCTGAGCGAGGAGAGGAGCCTTGAGCCAGGGGAGCCACAAGGGAAGGGGACGAGCTGTGCATTTCTGGGCTGTTCTCGTGTCTTTGCTGTCCCCCCTTCTTCATTCACTCCTTGTGCATTTACTCTCTGGTGCTCAGGAAGTCTACTGAGCAAGACTCATGTACAGCAGGGTGGCTCAGAGTGTCTACAAACTTCAAACAATCTGGAGGCCCAGGGGATCGCTAGCAGGATTCCTACCTCAACCAAGAGAGCCCGAAGCACCCGAGGAAAGGGAAAAGAACATGCCAGGAACCTCCCTCACGCCCAGATTCTCTGGAGAGGGGAACATGAAAGGCTATTCTCACACCCATTGCCGGGACTCCTGCGTCCTTTGGTTCTTTGCTCTCCCTGAGCCCCACCAGCCCTGGACTAGCCTGCCCCCCTCCCCCCTCCCTGCCCTGCCTCCTCCCACCTTTCCTGCTCTTAGACCTGCTGAGACCTGCTGGGCGGCAGGCACTGTGTTGATGGGCTTTTTTCCCCCCGATTGTATAAAGAAAATCTTCAAACATACAGAAAAGTTGAAAGAATGATTACCCCTATACTGGTTTTTAAGATTCAAAAATTCTTAACATTTGCCATGCTTGTTTTATATATTTATATAAGCATGTAATATAATATAGGTATTTATGGTTTTGGTTTTTGTTTTTTAAGATTTTATTTATTCGAGAGAGAGAGAGAGAACAGGAGCAGGGGGGAGGAGCAGAGGGAGAGGGAGAAGAAGACTCTCCCTGAGCGGGGAGCCTAGTGAGGGGGGGCTCCATCCCAGGACCCTGGGATCACAACCTGAGCCAAAGGCAGACATTTAACCGACTGAGCCACCCAGGTGGCCCACTATTCGACATTCTTAAAGTCTCATTTTATTTTATTTTATTTTTTATTTTTATTTTTTTTTAAAGATTTTATTTATTTGACAGAGAGAAACACAGCGAGAGAGGGAACACAAGCAGAGGGAATGGTAGCGGGAGAAGCAGGCTTCCTGCTGAGCAGAGAGCCCGATGCGGGGCTCGATCCCAGGACCCTGGGATCATGACCTGAGCCGAAGGCAGACGCCTAACGACTGTGCCACCCAGGCGCCCCTCATTTTATTTTATTTTTGAAAAGACTTTATTTTTTAAGTAATCTCTTTACCCAAATGGGGCTTCGGACAGAGCCAGCCAGGCACCCCTTAAAATCCTGTTTAAGCTTTACATTTCAGAAATGGTGAAACATAAGTCTGTTCAATAAAAGACAAAATAAAAGAAGAAGAAGGGCACTTGGCTGGCTCAGTCGGAAGAACATGGAAGCCCAAGTCGCTGTAGAGCAGGAGACAGGCTAATTGTCCTCATTTTACTGGTAGAAACCCCAAGGCATATGAGGACCAGCTCATGAAAGAATGTAATTCCTAAATAATGAGAAAAGCTGAATAATGGGCCTCAAAATGTGGGCCGTTAGCCACCTGAACCCCAACAACCTGGGAGGCTTGTCTAAAATATAGACTCCAGGGTTTACCAGGGAATCAGATCACCTGGGGGTGGGGCCCCCTTAACACCTTACCCAGGTGACTGATGCCATCGCAAGCCAGAGCACTGGTGGCCAAATTCCCGGATGACTACACTAACTCAGCTACAAGCCTCTGCGTAATGCGACATCATACTGGACCACGGGACTCCCTGCCAAACTGCTTCACTGCCCCAGTGACCCCTTTGTAAAAATTCTGAGCAGTTAATTTTTGTAACTTGGAAAAATCTCTTTTAAGTTACCTGCCATAAAACCCACTCCTTGGGGTATAGGGTTCTATGAGTTTTAACAAGTACGTAGAGTCGCGTAAACGCCACCACAATCAACATACAGAACAGGTTCTTCACCCCCCAAAACTCCTTTGTGTCAACCCCTTCTACTCAAATCCTTCCCACAATTTACCTCTGGTGCCACTGATCTGTTTCAATCCTATAGTTCCGCCTCTTCCAGAACGTCATCTAAGTGTAATCATACAATACCTAGCCTTTTGAGGCTGACCCTTTCCTTTCTGCATAAAGCATCTGTAGCATGTAACAATCATTCATTCTTTTTGTTGCTGAGAGTAATACTCAGTTGTGTGCAGGTACCATGGTTGTTTCTCTATTTCCCCAGCTGAAGGACATTGGAGTTGTTTCTGGGCTTTGGTGATAAACTCGATGATCCAAATTTAATAAACTGATTCCCATGGGAGAGTCAAAATCGGACATAATGCCAGTGATAAGGGAGGGTGGTGGTAGGTGGGTTGAAGACAATGGCTCCCCATGGTTCCTGCCAGGGGGTCACCGGTTGAATGGGCCAGCTTCAGTCATAGAGGACTTAGTCTGCCATTATGATAAGCCTTCTGGTCTACCATAAAAAATAACAGGGTCTTACAGAGGGCCTCGGAGCCTGTTTCTGACAAATGAAATGAAAGGCTCTGGGCACTTCAGGCCCCCCAACTCACTCTGGGATCACCTGGGTGAGCCTCTCTTGTCTTAGAATGTGTTGTGTCCCATAGTGCAGTCAGTCATCAAACACCCTTCTCTACGGTTTGTGATGCTTTTGCCCAACTGGATCTCTTGATTTTCCAATAAACCCAAGAGGGAAGAAAGGAAGATATTTTTATTTGCATTATTTTGAAGGTAAGGTTATGGGAGCCCAAGGAAGCCGTTACTCGCCCAAAGTCAATGAGGCGCCTGTGTTTGGGGAGAAACCCTGGTTCTTCCAACACTCAATCCAGTGTTTTCTGGTTTCACAAAGATTTTTTAGAGTGGTGGTTAGCTCTTTAATCTGCACATTTGAAAGCCAACTCTTGCTCGAAGTTACTGGTAGGGTGGGCCTAAAGAGAGCAAAGCCGAGTTTAAATCCTCCCTTTGCTGGCCACTGCTCGGGCTCTGTGTTCTCACGGGCCAGGTGAAACCATTCCCGCCTCCTAGTTAGTCTTCAAAGCTGAGAGGTCTCAGAAGAGCTCATAATGCAAGTGGGTAAGTCATACGAGGTACTCCATAAATGGCCGCAATTATTATTAATCTGGTTTATTAGGAGAAACTCTAGAACGTGCACACTACGAGCACCTTGGGGTGGATGCGCGCCGCCCCTGGGCCCTGCACGGGGTTTCCGAGACCTGACCTTTCTCCGGCGGTGGTGGAGGAAACCACGGGGTTAAGGAGGAGGCCTGGAGGCTGGCACAGGTGACCCTTGGCTTCTAAGGAGCGGCCAGCCCGGGAAGGAGGCCTCGGACGCAGCTGCGCTCAGGCGCGCGGAGGGTGTCATGGTGGAGGAGAGCTGGGCTGAAAGCTTTGTTTTTCTTCTTCCTGAACTCGGTTTCACACCCCAGAGGGGAGTTCTTCGTGTCTGAACTTGGTGTCGGAGCCCTGGCGCTGGTGGTTCCCCCAGTAAACGGCCTGCCGCTCCTGGTGGGGCAACATTGCCATTGATGTCAGGCCAAGGTGGTTAGGAAACGGGATCTTCCAAATGGGGACCCTGTGGTTTGGCCGCACTGCGTCGCGCCTCCGCAAGCCCAGATGGGGGTTGAGACAGTTACCCACGGGGCGGGGCAGGAGGGCGCAGCGGGGTAACCTTCCCGGCCCTTCCCAGCAGCCTTACCGCCCCTGCGTCCCCTGGCTGGTGGCCTCCGACTCCAGCAAGAGAAGGGCCTGCGGAGGAACGCCTGGGCCCCGAGGAGCCTCCCGAGAGTGTAAAGCAGGAGACAGACGAGGGAGCCAAGGCTCCCTGGAGGATGAAGCCTGTCTTCTGACTGCCTGTCCCCCCACAGCACGGGCCCCTTCACCAGAGCCGGGTCAAGGGGTGGAAAGGCGGTGGGCCTGGAGAAGGCCTGGGTGGCCTCGGCCCCCGCTGGGGAGCCTTCCACGTCCACCATGCAGCCATAGGCGCCTTCTGCCGTGTCCCCGCTCAGCCTCGTGTCCCCGCCTCCATGCAGCCCTTGTCGCCCTGTCCTGTAATGACCCACCCCCATATGCAGCGACGGCCGCCGCTCGGAACACCGTGGGGTGACTGCATGAATCTGAAGAGACCACAGAGGTCTGAAGACAGCTCCCAGAAGGAGCCCAAGGGGCATCTGGCCAGGGGACCCCCGCGGAAAAACTCTCACAAAAGAAGGGCAGGTAAGAGCGCCCACTCCTGCCCTTTGAGTTTGATTTCCTTTGGAATTCTCCTTCGTTTGTATTCCAGCTGCTCCCTAGAAGCAGCGAGTCCTGGCTCGGTTTTAAGCGCGAGCGATGTGGGCTTCACAATCACCACTGGTGTTAGAGTCCTCCCGCCAGGTCTGCCGTCCTCTCGGGCGGCCAGGCAGACGAGGTGAACTCTTAACTCCTTTACCCTGTTCTTGACCGCGGCGTCAGGCCCCGCCCCTTTGGTGCTGAGGCCACAGGGCTCACGACAAGAAGCAGCGATCGATCGCGGTCGAGGGCTCAAAGGGGGAGGTTGAAAAGGATCAAAAGCTCTTGAGCCAGGCGCCTGCTGTGCGGGAGGGCAGAAGAATCTAGAGCCCCTGGCCATGGTCTAACGGGGCTAATGATATAGCGGGGGAGGAGCTGGGTGGGATGAACGATGGCGGAGTTCCCACATCACAGAGCTGAGGAGCCCTGTGGACTTGCCGTTAGTTCCCGGGGTGCCCCTCTTCGTCTTGACTCAGGCGGGTAGCCTGCGTCCCTCAGCAGGCTGACTCTCTTCTTCCAGGCAGAGAGGCAGAGGGGGCGATGCTCGGGATCCAGTGTCTATGGGAGCCGTTAGACCTTCAGTGGACCTGCAGAAGCTTGTATTTCCACAAATTCGTTTGTTGATGTTTTTCCTCACCCTCGTTGCCTAAGAGGATTGATTATACAGGAAATGGTGATGGGTAGTCTATGACCTGCCTGGAGAATTACCTCAACACTGGCCAGAGCTTCGCATTCTTAGCCACGTGGGGCTCCGGAGGTGCATTCAGCAGGACCCAGAACTCCTGGGTGCCCTGCAGGCTGAGAGCACGTTCTAGAAGCGGGGGGCAAGGATGCAAAGTAGGGGTGGAGAGTACAGAAGAGCTCATGCCCCTGGACTTGAATCCCCTCTCCCTGAAGGGTGCCTCTCCCACTGACTTCTGAAATCCTGGGCCTCTGGCTGCCTCTGCTAATCAGACCCTTGTCCTCTCCTCCCTGTGAACTCTGAAGCCCAGGCACAGGAAGACAAGTGGTGGAACGAGTCTCCCAGCTCAGACCAGAGAGAGGAATCCTAGGCCATAGCTATTTTCAGAACGAAAATTGAAGCCCATGGTTTATTTCTTCAGCACTTAATTAGACTCTAGCGCTGCACAGGGCTGCCTCCTTCCCGCCCACGAGCAAAAGCCTGACCAGTGGGTTTAGGAGCTGACGCCATGTCACAGGCGGGAGGGCCTGGGCCTGGAGTATTTTTACTTATGGGAGGCTTTGGAGAACAAAACCGCTTGGCCCCAAGCCAGCTAGACTAAGTCAGTTGGGAGAGGGAGGGAGCAGGAAAGCTGTTATATCATCCTTCCTTCTTTGAACTGCGTTGTAAATCTGCTTGACAGGAAATGGGGATGGGGAGGAGAAGGGGCCTGCATTGTGTGACTGGGGGGGGGCACAGGTTACCCCCACCCTCAGAGCCTGGCTGAGGCTGAGGCCCTGTCCTCAGGGGTAGGGAGGGGGGACTCACCTGGGGCTGGGGGAGGGGCAGGCGAGAGGGCACACTTGGGTGTGTTCAAAGCTTCCTGGGTCAAGTTGACTCTGGGGTGAGCCTGTGGGTGATTTCTGGGTTGGCTTCAGGTCCTCCAACTAATACCACTCTCACAGATAGGGTTTTTAGAGCTGAAAGGAACTTTGAGACCCTTAAATGGGGATGTCAAGGACAATAGAGGAAAAATAAGTTCCCTAAAGCCACAGCGAATGAGAACCGGAAGTGAGGATGGGGGAGGGGTTGTGACTGTAAGATGGCTCTTCTAGAGCTCCCCTTCTTCCCTGCTGTTTCTTGGTTTTCATTCCTGAGTGAAAGTAGCCATAAAATGCAAATACACTTGGGTGAAGTGGCACATTAATTCAATTTATGTTAAGAGCTAAACAACTGATGTTTAATCCTTAACTCAGGAGACATTTTGGTGAGTGGGAGACCCCTGAGCTCCGTGAAAGGACACTTCTGACCACACGGAGGGGAGGCATCATCCACTCATGACCAACCTGGGACTCCACTGGCCTCAGTGTTTCTGGAGCAGGGAGGTACAGGGAAGATGAGACAGTGATGTCTCTGAAATAGAACCAGTTCCTTGTAGAGGTGGAAACAGGAAAGCTGGCTAATGACTTCCCAGAGTCATACATCTGGGCAATGTTTCTCCAGAAAGGTCTGGATACCAGCCTGAGGAGCCCCATCCCTATGAGATTAAACTCCTGCTCACCCGTAGAATCATGGAACCTCCTATTTTTCACCTCTTCTTTCCCTTTCCACCACACTCCCGAGGCCACCTCTCAAAGGAGGAATCCAATCACAATAGTCTAAGACCTTCCTATACACTCCAGGACCCTAATTTAAGTTAAATAATGGCTGTAGCCAACTTTTATTTTGCTTTTGGTTTTTTTGGTTTTTTTTGTTTTGTTTTGTTTTGCCAAGCATTTCACTAGCATTATCTCATGTCCTCTTGATTATTTTTATCATCATCTCCATTTCACAAGGAGGATATCGAGACTCAGAGAGGAGAAATAATTTGCCCCAAGTCACCTAAGTGATAGAGCCAAGACTTGAACTAAGGCAGACTCATTGGAGAGCCTCTGCTTCTCCCTCCTCAGACTGCTTCTTCCACCCGTGGAAACAAAATTCTCTGGAGTCCCCAGGAAGCTAGATAGAATTCCATCCAATAGCAAGAAGGAGGCCCACCCACATTGTTTATTATGAGGCATGAGGATAAAAAAAGGGTGAGGAGTATCTGGCCCTGGAGAGGGGCTGAGAGCTGGAGTTGGAGTAGGATTGCCGCGTTCTGTGCTCTGTGCCTGGTGTTTGGTGTATATTTATGCTTTTCTGGGCCAATAGCCGAAATATCCCCTTTCGCTTCTCCTTGGCTGGGTCTTGGGCCATTAATACCATATCACACCCACTCCATTCTTATATGGGTCACCCAACTCATTTCCGTGGCCTAAATCCGCCTTTATTTGGTGTCTTTTGAATGCAAATAAAGCTGATTCTTGATACTCAGGGACAGTTGATGTAAGGTTTTGATTGTTCTCTCTTCTCTTCCTGTTAACTTCTTCCCCACTACTTACTTTAGACATCACCTCTGCTAGGGAGCACACAAGAGGAAAGAAAGCTTGCTCATTGTCAGTATTTTGCTGTAAACTAACTTTGTTAGTGGTCCCCCCTGCAAGGAGACTACTGGGGAAGTAGTTTGAGGCCTGTAGATTACCTTTTCGTCTGTGCATTCCTTGTCATCCGATAGCCTAGACAGCACCTTAACTTTCTTCTTAGTTAGGCCTTGGCTACGTTTGTTGAATTGTTGTGTTGTGTTTGTTGAATTATGTATCATCTTTAATCCATGACCCACCCTTGGTCAAAATCTATGATTAAGGGATATGAGCAGCACTGGACTCTCACTCTATCCCATTAAATGAATTAAAGCATGGAACATACTAGGATATTTCCTGGCCCAGAGTAAACACTGAGTAATTGTTATTTTGTCAATATTATATGATATGCCTAAAAAATAATTTTCAATATCCAAGGCATCAGTTCTTAAAAAAATTTTTTTAAAAATTTATTTGAGAGCAAACAAGTGAGGAGGAAGGTCAGAGAGAGAGGGAGAAGCAGATTCTCTGCTGAGCAGAGAGCCCAATGTGGAGTTCAATCCCAGGACCCTGAGACCACGACCTGAGCCAAAAGCAGACACTTAACCAACTGAGCCACCCCAAGGCAGACACCCCAAGGCAGCCGGCACTGAGTTTAAGAGCAAAGTTCCTCAAGGGCAGGAATTAAGGATGGTAACATGGAGCAGTACTAGTTATAAACTCCTTAGGGGAAGACTTCCGTTGCTAGTTATCATGGACTAGTTTGTATCAGATCAATCCTCCAGATGAGAACAACTAGAAAAACCTAGATTTTTTTTTTTTTTAACAGTGAGAAACATCTATTCGAAAGCATTGGAGAGATACTCAGAGTCTAAGGTGTCAGAGAAAAAGGAAATACAGAGAGGTGAGCCCCTTACCATGTGCAGCTACTTTCCTTCGTGAGGCATTTGATGGTTCTGAATGCGTACAGAGATGCTGAGCTGGCTGCTGGCAATCTTACAGGGGTAAAGAGACAAAAGTTGGGATTCAAAGCTTTCCAAAAAGAGAGGTCCTGGTAAACGGCCCAGTCTTTCAAGCTAGGAATCTTAAAGGACTACACCCTGGTCATAAAAGCTAGCCGGAAAATAGACTAGCATTTACAGAGACTGAAACTCAGATCTGAATCAAATCAATCTCAGATTAGAGAAAAGAGATATTCTCCTAGCAGTTAGCTAGGTTACTGCCTGCCTGGTTACTGCCTGCCTGAACCAAAGTAAATCTTCTGTAGAGAAAGATGACATCATCCAGACTCTCAAATTATCACCACAATTTTTCATGCATGGTATCTGGCATGAAACAAACAACAACAGTAAAACTGGGCATATCAAGAGATAGGAACAAATGACCAAGAAAACCAAGAAAAATGCTTTAATTTAAACAGATATGTTGAATATATTTTTCAAATGGTCTAATAAAAAATCACAGGGCATAAATTAAGAACTCAGTGGAAGGATTTAAAAGCAGATTAGACTCAACTGAAGAGATGATTCATGAACTTGAATATAGATCAGAAGAAAATACATAGACTTCACTACAATTACAGCAAGATAAAAATTTTAAGAAATACAGAAAAGGAAGACTAAGAGATATGTGGGACCCAGTATAAACATTTGTGTAATTAGAGGCCTGGAAGAGAAGGAGAGAGATAACACAGCATAAACAATTTTGGAGAGAAAGTAATTTGAGAAATTTAAAAAGGAACAAAAGACATAGAGCCACAGATAAATACAAAGAAAGTTACAACTAGGCCCATCATAGTGAAACAGATGAAAAACAACTAAAGGCAAAAACTGTAACTACAGCTAGTATAAAAAATAATAGGACACATTTTGTTCAGAGGCACAGTAATAAGACAGCCAAGTTTTCAAGTAAAAATAATGGAAGCCAAACAATAATGAAAGGATATCTTTAAAAGGCTAAAGGAAAAGGTGTGGCTGGAATTTGAGGTGCGTGGGGCCTGAGATGCCACAGGCCCAGGACCTGGAGCCCCCCAGGGCGTGGGGGGGTGAGTAATAGCTCTTCAAGCCTGCAATTAAAAAAAAAAAAAGGCCTGCAATAAAACAACATTGCAAAAAATTGGGAAGAAACAGAAAGGAAAGAGTGAAAAAGTAGAAGAGGCAGAGCCTGAAGAATTTGTGGTGGAAAAAGTACTGGACCAACGTGTAGTAAATGGGAAAGTGGAGTACTTCCTAAACTGGAAGAGATTTATAGATGCTGACAATATTGGGGAACCTGAAGAAAATTTAGATCATCCAGAGTGAATTGAAGTATTTCTTTTTTTTTTTTTTTTTAAAGATTTTATTTATTTATTTGATAGGAGAGAGATCACAAGTAGGCAGAGAGGCAGGCAGAGGGAGGGGGGAAGCAAGCTCCTCGCTGAGCAGAGAGCCCGATGCAGGGCTCGATCCCAGGACCCTGAGATCATGACCTGAGCTGAAGGCAGAGGCTTTAACCCACTGGGCCACCCAGGCGCCCCTGAAGTATTTTCTAATTCTCAGAAAGCTGGTAAAGAAAAAGGTGGCACGAAAAGGCAATCTTTATCTGACCATGAATCTGATGATAGCAAATCAAAGAATGAGAGAGATGCTGTGGATAAACCAAGAGGTCTTGATCCTGAACGAGTAACTGGTACTACAGACACCGGTGGGGAATTCATGGCTGCCATGAAATGGAAAGATTCCGATGAGTCTGACTCGGTCAGCGCTAGCAAAAGGGGCAAATAGGAAGTGTCCTCAAACTGTAATTGTTTTTTACAAAGAGAGACCAACTTGGCATTCTTGTCCAGAAGATAAAGTTTGATAATTGTTTCCATTGCTTTTTATAGATATTTATAGATAAATAAAATCTGGGTCTTGGCTTTTTGATTTATTACTGTGAGGAAATAACGTTCTAATGAAAATCAAATTTGATATGTTTGTTTTGGAGTAGTATCAGGGGAGTTGGGGATTTTTTGCATCTCTAGCCCTGGTTACTTTGAACAAATAAAAGCTTTCTGTAGTTGCTTCCTTTATCAGGAAAGAATATTTGAAGCCATGGTATGTTATTCCCCTACATCAAGGAAGATCTTTCCCAAATGTTGGGGGAAATCTTCAGAGTTGTTACTCAATCAGAATTTGTGTTTAACTCCTATAAGCCTAAGGACTATTCTGGGGTTTTTTTGTTTTGTTTTGTTTATTTGGAGTTTTTTGGTTGTGTGTGTGTGTGTGTGTGTGTGTGTATACATAAAAATACATGTGTAAGTGGTTTTCTTTTCTTTTTTTTCTTTAAACAGTCACCAAAATAAAAACAGCATTTCATAACCATGGGTAAGCCCATGTTTCTGGGATGCCGTCATTTTCAGCAACCTAAGAAATAAATTACTTAAAGTAAATTGAAATTTTTCCTGAAATGTTAACCTTTCAAATTTTCTAATTAACTGAAAATTTAAATATAATAAAAACAATTTAAACTGGACAATTTTAAAGCAGCCATACCAGAATCCATATCCATATCTATAGTCCTATAAATGCAAGTTTATTTGCAAGATGCTGAAGGGAAAATTTTTATCACTACCAACAACTTCTCCACCCAAATGAGAAAACTGGATGAGTTTTGGTATGTTCTAATTAGATAAGCAAAATTTAGTTAAATGGAAATTCAGAGTTCCTTCTAATGAACCAATCCTTTTCAAGAAGTTGAAATCCCTGTTCTATATTGACTAAAAGATCACGATTCATGGAATGTCTAGGACTTTGTTCATGGAAACCTAATCATAATCAGATGGTTAGAGATGTTGGCAGTTTAGGACCAGCTGGAATAAATGGGTGAACAAATCCTACAATCTAAATTTTTGACCTGCATGTCTTATCTTTACCCCAAGTCATTCCTTACATGTAGGCTCAGTCTTCTCAGTATTTGAATTCCTGGTTCAGCAGAAACTAGGAAAAAAATAACTCTGTAATAGTCAGAATCCAACTGTATCTTGTTTACTTTATTGTAAATACTGGTAAACAGTGGTTGATAAACAGTTTTCTATTGAAAAAATAAGTAAAAATAAAAGGCTGAAAGAAAATAATTGCTAACCTAAAATTCTATACCCAGAGGAACTATCATTCAGAAATGAAAGTGAAAAAGAAAAGACCTTTCCAACCAAACAAAAACTGAGATGATTTGTAGCTCGCTGACAGACACAAAAGGAAAAACTAGTTTTTCAGGGAGAAGGAAAAGAATTCCAAATGGAAGCAAGAAGATGCAGAAAGGGATAAAGAACACCATAAAGAGTAAACAAGGAAATCTAATACTGACTGTATAAATATAATTTCTTGAGAGAGCTAGAATATTTGAAGAATTAACATCATAAAATATAAGCAGCAAGAGGAGTTAAGGTATTCCAATGTCCTTAACATTATCCATGAATTGAAAAAAAATACTAACTGGATTTTAATAAGTTAAGGATATATGTTGTAATCTTTAGGTGTAGGATAACCAATAAAAGGATTATAAGAGAATCAATGATGAACTAGTTAATACAAGAGAGAAATGAAATAATAATAAAAATACTTTATTCCAAAGAAATTAAAGAGAGAAAAAAGAAAACAGAACAATTATAACATCTAAAAAATAAGAAGATGGTTGATTTATATCCAGATATATCAGTAAGTATATTAAATGTAAACAGATTAAGTATTCTAATTAAAAGATAAAAATAGACTGGATTAAAAATAAACATGTCACTATACCCAAATATAAGCATACAGAAAGAATAAAAGTAAAAGGAGGAAAAATATATTTCTAGCTAAATAAATCTGGTATGTCTATATCAACATCAGACCATGTTTAAGGCAAGAAACTTTACAAGAGATAAAGTAGTATATTTCATAAGGCTAAAAATGTCAATCCATCTGGAAGATATAACAATTCTAAACTGTACCTAATAACACATCATCTAATTTTATGCAAAATTAGACAGAAACAAAAGGAAAAATGGGAGATTTTTAACACAACTTTCACTTCTCTTTCTAACTTTGAGAAGAAGTGGCAGAGAACAAAAACCAACCACAGGGATATAAAAAATTTGAACAGCACAATTAACAAATGCACACGTGACCCAATTATTATGCAGAGAATTCTGCACACAACTGCAGAATACAATTTTATTTCTATTTCTATTTTTTTTTTAAGATTTTACTTATTTGGGAGAAAGAGCATAAGCAGGGGGAATGACAAGGGGAGAGGGAGAAGCAGGCTCTCCCCTGAGCAGGGAGCCCCATGTGGCTCGATCCCAGGACCCCAGAATCATGACCTGATCCTCAGGCAGGTGCTTAACTGACTGAGCCACCCAGGTGCCCCCAGAATACAGTTTTAAAATTTCGATTACACATGGTATATTTATCAAAACTGACTGTATGCTGATCCATAAAACAAATCTCAACAGATTTCAGAGGATTTAAATTCTCTTTTCCTTTCCTTTTTCTCTCCCCACATAATATCCTTGTTAGGTTTTGGCATTAAGGTTAAATAACCCTCATAAAATGAATGCTAAGTGTTCTTACCTTTTATTTCTTTGGGAAAATTTCTGGTCTGTGACCACAGTAAAAGTCAGCTAGAAATCAATAGGAAAAGATACCTGGAAAAATCCTCGAAAATAAACCTTAAAGAAAAATGAGAAAACATTTTAATGAGATGATAGTAAAAATATAACTTATCAGAACATGTGGGATGCAGTTGAAGCTGTGCTTGAGTAGGGACAGCAATCTGTGGCTTTATTTTTTTAAAAATTTTTTTAAGTTAAAAAAATTTTTTTAAATGTATTTTAATTTTTTTTAAATTTGTGGCTTTAAATGCAAATGTTGAAGAAAAGCTGAAAATCAGTTACATAAGAATCTATCTCAAGAAATTGGGCAGGGGAGGAGGAGCTTAGTAAATTAAACCCAAGAAAGTAGAAACATAATAAAGACAAAACAAAATTAATGAGACAGTACACAAATGTAAATGAGAGAACAAGCAAACCCCAAGTTTGGTTCTACAAAAAGATCAATACTCTTGATAAACCTCGATTAAGAATAATCGAGAAAAAAGTGAGAAGCAAAATACTGATATCAAGAATGAAAAAGAGCAGCTCACCACACATCCTACCTTTAAAAGAATACAAGGCGGGGCTCCTGGCTGGCTTAGTCAGTGGGGCATGCAAGTCTTGATCTTAGGGGTTCTGAGTTTGAGCCCCATGTTGAGCATAGAGCCCATTAAGGAAGAAAAAGTGGGTGATGGACATTAAGGAGGGCACGTGATGTAATGAGCACTGGGTGTACATAAGACTGATGAATCACTGACCTCTACCTCTGAAGCTAATACACTGTATGTTAATTAATTGAATTTAAATTTTTAAAAAGACTAAAACATTTTTTTGAATTAAGAAAGAAAGATTCTCTCCCTCTTCCTCTGCCCCTTCTCTGTTCACACACACACACACACACACACACACACGTGCAGGTACGCTCTCTCAAAAAAAATTATACAGAGGAAATCATTGTATATATATCCATCTGTAATTTGTCTTTTTTGCTCAAAATTATGTTTCTGAGATTCAGCAATGTTAAATTTCTAGTTGTAGTTAATTCATTTTCACTGTGGTATGAAATTCCATTCAGCAATTATACTGCAATTTCTTTAAAAAAAGAATGTAAGGATATTATAAGTTTTTGCCAATAAATTTGAAAATAGGAAATAAATTCTTCAAAAGGGACACTGTACTAAACTTAAGACAAGGGAAAATAGAAATCTAATTTAGTCCTATATATATCGAATCTGTAATTTAAAACTTTCCCTCAAAGAAAACTCCAGGCCCACATTGACTTTATCAGTGAATTCTTCAAGAATTTAGGGAAGAAACAGCAACAATTTTACATAAACCATAAACTCTCCTAGAGAAGAGAGAGGGAACAGTTACTACCTAGTTTTATGAAGGCAACTTAACCTTAAATCCTGACAAAAATCTTCAGGAAAGGAGAATTACCAAACTCTCTTATAAACATAGATATGAACATTCTATTTAAAATATTAGCCTAGGGGCACCTGGGTGGCTCAGATGGTTGGGCGTCTGCCTTTGGCTTGGGTCATGACCCCAGAGTCCTGGGATCGAGTCCCTCGTTGGGCTCTCTGCTCAGCAGAGAGCCTGCTTCCCCTCTTCCTGCTGCTCCTCCTGCTTGAACTCTCTCTCTCTATCAAATAAGTAAAAAATCTTAAAAAAAAATTAGCCTTAGATATATGAAAAAAATAACCAAGTAGAGTTTATTTCAAGAATATAAGGAAAAGTTTGGATGCCTGGCTGGCTCAGTTGATTGGGCAACTGCCTTCGGCTCAGGTCATGATCCCAGAGTCCTGGGATCGAGTCCCACATCGGACTCCCAGCTCCACAGGGAGTCTGTTTTTCCCTCTGACCTTCTCTCTTCTCATGCTCTCTCTCACACACTCTCTCTCTGTCAAATAAATAAATAAAATCTTTAAGAAAAAAAAGAATATAAGGAAAAGTTTAATATTTAAAACTCAACGAAGACTGGCAGATACCACTTTAACCTAGTGATCAAGGTTACTATTACCAGTAACAAGACATATCGTGTACCCCCGATATGATTGGGAAGAGCACATCACCTCTGCCGTATATTGCTTAGAAATGAAGCCTTCAGTCTAATCGTAAGAAGACATCACACAAATCTAAATTAAAGGATACTCTAACAAAATTCTCTTCAAAAGCGTCAGGAAAAACAAAGAAGGACAAAGAAAGACAAAGATTAGAGCAGACTAAGGAGATACCACAACTAAATGCAATATGGCATCCTGAAATAGAATGTTAGTGGGAAAACTAGTAAAATCTGAATAAAGGACATAGCATGACTAAAAGGATTATACCAATGCTATTTAAGTGACAGTTGACAATTACCCTATAGTTATATAGCATGAGCATTTGGGGCAGTTGGGTGAAGGGTATAAGGAAACTACTATTTTTGCAACTCTTCCGTAAGTCTAAAATTGTTTCAAAATAAAAAGCCGAGGTAATTAATGTAATTTACCACGTAAACAGAATGAAAAGAAAAATCTTATGATTATGTCAATAGATACAGAAAAAACATCACAAAAATTCAATATTGGGGCAACTGGGTTAAAGCACCTGTCTTTGGCTTGGGTCCTGATCTTGGGATCAAGTCCTATGTTGCGCTCCCTGCTCAGCGAGGAGTCTGCTTCTCCCTCTGCTTGTGCACTTTCTCTCTCTGACAAACAAATAAAAAAAATTTTTTTAAATAGGGTTCTTAGCCAACTAGAAATATAAAGAATTTCCTTAATCCTATAAAGGACATCTATAAACAACCCTATGGAAAACATCATAATCCCCCCAATTTGGAAATGAGACAAAGACGTCTGTTCTCACATCCATTCAAAATTGGACTGGAGGTTCACAGCTAGTACAATATGGCAAGAAAAATGAGAATGAAGAAGAAAGAGAAAACTGCCATTATTCATCAGGATCATGGGTAATATAGAGAAATATTTATGAGTATGTATGTAATTCATATTATTTATGTAGATATAGCTATTGAGAGAAGATCCAAAAGAACCTACAAACTATATAAATTAGTGAGTGAACTTAGCAAGATAGCTGACTACAAGGTCAATATAAAAACTCAACTGCATTCTATATACTAAAAATAAATCAGAAAATAAAAATTTTAAATAATGATACAGCATTACGATAACATAACCAACATTAAACACCTAAGAATAAATCCAGGAGAAGATGTGCGACATAGGTGTTGTGCGAAAAGCACAAAGGTGTGCGAAAAGAGTAGCATGTCACCGAACTGACTTAAAGACTCAAATAAATGGTCAAGCACTAGGGGATGAGGGATTATAAACATGCTCTCCCACATAATCTACAGATTCAGTGCGGTCCCAAATTCCAAGAAATTGGTAAACTGATTCTAAAATTTACGTGGCAATGCAGAAGGCCAGGGGTGGCCAAGAAAATAATGAAGAACGACAACACTGGAGAACTTGCACCAGGCTAGCTGGATTTATTTAAAAGCTACAGTGATTAAGACAGCGTGCTATGGTTCCTGAACATGTTTAGGATAGGAGTGGAAATGCAGACTGACTCATGAGGGGAAAGACAGTCTTTTCCCAAAATCATACTGGATCATTTGGGTATCCACATCAGGAAAAAAAAATGAACCTTAGTAATTACCTCACACCATTCACAAAAACTAATTCTAGATGACTTGTAGGTTTAAAAGTGATAGGTAGGGGCGCCTGGGTTAAAGCCTCTGCCTTTGGCTCAGGTCATGATCCCAGAGTCCTGGGATTGAGTCCCACATCGGGCTCTCTGCTTGGCGGGGAGCCTGCTTCCCCCTCTCTCTCTGCCTGCCTCTCTGCCTGCTTGTGATCCCTCTCTTTCTGTCAAATGAATAGATGAAATCTTTAAAAAAAAATAAAAGTAATAGGTAAAATCATCGAAAAACAACCAGAGGAAACAGAGTATTTTCATTATTTGGGGTACGTTAGCAAATAGTTCTTTAAAGAGACACAAAAGCACTAGCCTTAAAGCAAAAGATTGGTAAGATAGACTACTCGAAAACAAAACCATTTAAAATCAAAAGACGGGGTGCCTGGGTGGCTCAGTGGGTTGAGGCCTCTGTCTTCGTCTCGGGTCGAGGTCTCAGGGTCCTGGGATCGAGCCCCGCATCGGGGCTCTCTGCTCAGCAGGGAGCCTGCTTCCCCCACCCTCTCTCTGCCTGCCTCTCTACCTACTTGTGATCTCTCTCTCTGTCAAATAAATAAATAAAATCTTTAAAAATGAATAAATAAATAAATAAATAAATAAATAAAATCAAAAGACATCATGAAAAAAGTGTATGATTCTATTTACTTAAGGTTCAAAATGGCCAACCTGGATCTATGGCATTATAGTCTGTGGCAGGCTGGACAGCGGCCCCCCAAAACACATCTGTGTCCTAATCCCCTGAACCTTGGCATTTATTACCGTATATATGGTAAAAGAGATTTTGTGGTTGTGATTCAATTAAAGGTTTGGAGACGGGGAGATTTTCCTTGGTTATCCAAGTAGGCCTAATCTAATTAGAAGAGTCCTATTAAGAGGAAGGCAGGACGATCAGAGTCAGAGAGAAAAGTCTAGGTGGCTGGCTTTGAAAATGTAGGAAGGAGGCAGTAAGTCAAGCAGAGTAGGCGGCCCCTGGGATCTGGAAAAGACAGGGAAACATTCTCCTGAGAGCCTCTAGGAGGAATGAGCCCTGCCAACACCTTGATTTTAGCCCAGGGAGACTGATTCGGGATTTCTGTTCTCCACGACTCTAAGAGAATATGGTTCCAAGCCACTAAGTTTGACTTTGTTGCAGCAGTAATAGGAAGCTTACACGAGGTCAGAAGGCTGGTCACTTGACCTAGGAAGGAGGGAAGGCGTAGTGTTGGCCAGAGGGGCTAGGTAGCTGATGACGCTCTATTTCTTGATGTGGGTGGTGGTTGCATGAGCAGTTATTTTGTGAAAATTTATGATTGCATAGGTCTCTGAATGTATATTATAATTCACTGAAAATTTATATAATAAAAAATCCAAGGCACCTGGGTGGCTCAGTCGGTTAAGTGTCTGCCTTCGGCTCAGGTCATGATCCCTGGGTCCTGGGATGGAGCCCCGCATCGGGCTCCTTGCTCAGTGGGGAGCCTGCTTCTCCCTCTGCCTGCCACTCCCCCAGCTTGTGCTCTCTCTTTCTCTCCCTCTGACAAATAAATAAAATCTTTTTAAGAAGTTAAAAAAGAACCCAAAAATTCCTTAATAGGGAATATATTCTATGTTGCGCCACCAGAGCCTACACAGACCTTTGCCGCAAAGAGGATTTCAGCGTCTGCTGAGAGCATAGCTGAGCAGGAGGGTAACTCCCAGATGTTATTTAAGGCCATCACTAGTAGGAGCATATATTTAACTTTATGAAAAGAGGAGTCCCATGCTTATGTTCAAAGATAGTCTTGGCTTGTCTTTTCTCTAAGGACAGTCCTCCCTCTTAGAGAAATTTATTTTTTCCAACAGCCCAATTTTCAATCAACATATAAAAGATTAATAAAAGGTTGTATAGCCAGAAGGACAGACCTCATTATCTCAAGTGGCGACACAAGATTAAAAGAATAAATAGGTTTTTATAAGTTTTAGATAAATTTGTGGGTATTGGATCCATAATTGACTGCTAACGGGATGTTGGAGGTATGGCTCTGGCCTTGGAAGTTGACCTCGAGAGGACAATCATGTGCTTCCACTGTCAGTGGCCCTTGGGTCTGATTCAGTGTCACCATTAAGGCTGTCAAGAGGAGGCAGGCCAGCAGCCGTGTCAGATATAGTCTCTGAGGATCCGAGCATCAGCCTCCTCACAACTATTAAATTAGTAACATAGTTAAAGACCATGTGTTTTCACGTGGGAACAGCCAAGGTCATGAAACTGAGCCTGATGTTGGACTTGGTGACCCGGTCATCCTGGCTTCGGTTCCCGGTCGTCCCTTCACCGGCTGTGAGACACCGGGTGTTGGGCATGCCCCTTAACATAGCTGAACGTCCTCTGTGAGTGGGGATCCTGAGACCACAGCAATGGGGTTATTTGGGGAGTTAAGTAAGAAGTGGTAAGAGAGCACTCAGGCAAGTGTGGTATGCTGTGCAGCTGTGAGGTTTTACTGTTGGTTTTACCGTCACAGGAAAAAAAGATAGGGCTCTGGTTACCATACTGTACCGTATGAAAGATTTTTCTAGTGCAGTAAGATGCCTTGTGATAGAAGGATTCTGTGTCAAAAAAAGGTTCAGAAATCTCTGAAATCAGGTGTCTCTGCATTTAGAGATTCCCAGTGTTCATTAGTCTTTCTTATCTCCTCCAGAAATGCAAACACTTAACCTTTTATGTTTATTTACTTTTATTTTATTTTTTTTTTTAAGATTTTATTTATTTATTTGACAGAGACAGAGCAAGATCACAAGCAGACAGAGAGGCAGGAAGAGAGAGAAGCAGGCTCCCTGCTGTGCAGAGAGCCCGATGCGGGGCTCGATCCCAGGACCCTGAGATCATGACCTGAGCCGAAGGCAGAGGCTTTAACCCACTGAGCCACCCAGGTGCCCCTCCCAAGAACTTTCTACCTGGTCTCCCTGCTTGCTCTCTTGCCTCCTCAATTCCACGTTTTTAGAATCCAAGTCTAATTCCTCCCTTAATTCCTCCCTTGTTGTTATGTTCTCTGTGCCCCTGTCACCAGGTTTCTTCTATGTTTTCAGATGTCCCCATGACAGTGCCTTGCTTGGGCCCTTTGCAATGCCTAGAATGTTCTCACCCTGCCCCCACTCCACTCCCTTAGCCTAAATAACCTTTGCTCAATCTTTAGATCTGCACTGGATTCCCCTTCCTCGGGAAGCTGTCCCCACACACCCAACACCCCCTCCCCACACACTGGCCTCTTCTGCATGTGGCTTTTCAAGGGACAATTACACATTTATTTTTATATTATTTAAATGAATGTCTGCTCTCCCCCACTAGACTACAAGCTTTATGAGGGTAGGGCCTTGCCTCTTGCCTCTTAGATAGACATTATCTAGCTAAAAGTTTTACAAATACTTTTTGTGAAAAAATATTTTGATAGATTGTTGTAGAAAAAAAAATTTTCTCCTCAATACATCTCATACTTGTAATTGCTGCTGCCCTGTCTCACTGGCCTCCAGCTTCTTCTGAAAATAAAAATTCAACTGTTAAGCTACCTTCTTTTCTTCCCAGTGATCTCCAGAGAGCCTCTTTCCCACAGGCTCTGCTCCAAACGCACATTATGGCCACGCACACTCCCCATGGCCTGGCCCCCTTCACGGGACTGCGGTGTGTGCGGCGCCCCCGCCCACCCCAGGCTGGCCTTGCTGGGAGCCAAGACTACTTGACCTGGCCTTTAATCAGAAGATTCATTATTTCTGTCTGATTTAAGTATCTGACCCAGAGCTGGTTTGGGGGCTAAAGTTTATTACCGCTCCAGGCTCCCGTTCCTCTCCTGGAAACCCACCCCTACTGCACACATGCAGAAATGTACTAAAACTTTTGCTTGGATCCTTTGGAGGAATTGCAGTGTTTTCATTTGCCTGTTGGCTCTGATTGGTTTGGTCTTCAGGTCAACCCCTATTTTTCCCAACTTCAGGCCTTAGTGTGGACTGTTCTTTCCTCTTTTCCTTCCTTCCTTCTTTTTCTTTTTTTTTTTTTAAAGATTTATTTATTTATTTGAGAGAGGGAGACAGCGAGGGGGTGGGGAGAGCAGTAGAGGGGAGGGGCAGAGGGAGAAGCAGACTCCCCACCGAGCTGGGAGCCTGATGTGGGGCTCGATCCCAGGATCATGACCTGAGCCAAAGGCAGACACTCAACTGACTGAGCCCCCCCAGACCCCCCACCCCGAGCTGTTCCTTCTGCTCCCCCACCCAACACCCCACCTCCTTTCTCAAAATGGTCTAGCTCACACTCATCCTTCCCGCCTCAACTTACACATGCCGCTTCTTCAGAGGGGCCCTTCCTAACCAACCAATTTAATTCAGTTCAGCCCACTCCGCCCTCTCATGGCATCGCACACTTTTCCTTAAAGACACCCATCCCAATCCGTACTTCCCCGTCTGTGGGTACTTATGAATGTAGCCATTGTCTCCCCGCTAAACCATGAACTCCGCGAGGGCAGGGCCAGGCTCTCCCCACTCTAGGCTCAGCCCAGGGGCTGCTGACAGAGCAGGACTCTCGTAAACGTGCACTGAAAGACACCGTGAATTCACCCATGAATGTGGCTGCTCTCAAAACAGCTTTTGACCCTTGGAAGTCGGCCTGACGGGAAAACAGCTGCAGGCCCAAGCAAAACTTAAGTGTCATTTGAAGAAACAAATTGTGTCTTGGACTTGTCAATGCCAATTCTTCATTTTGATTTGTTTTTTCATCTCCTGGGCTCTGAGTGACCTTGCCAGTGTGTAATCTCCTGGGTCATGTCCTTGCCTTCCGCCCTGTAATAGGAGGCCGCCTGGGGGCTTGCTGGCCACAGGTGGCTTCTCCCCTGCAGGGGAGGGGACATTCTGGAGGGCAGGGCTGCACGTCCACCTTCCTAGGCGCACTGGCCCTCAGAGGCCAGGGTGGGCACATGCAGTCTTCTGCTCTGTTGAAAACACACTTGCACCCAGGCCTTGGTGTACTTTTGCTTCCGAGCCGGCCCTGTGGTTCTTTCTGGCAGACGGTCCTCAGGGCTGGGGAGCTGCCTCGGCTGCACGGAGGGAGCGTCCAGAGCGCACTTCCTGCATGTGGGGTCAGGCTGTCGGGCTGCGGCCACCTCTGGGAGCCCTGGCCCGTGCTCCTCCCCAGTCCTGTCTCCACCCACCACTCCCCACCAGGCTCCTGCATCCCCCGCACACAGAACCTCATCTGGGGTCTGCTTTGGGGGACCTGACCTAAGACGGCTGGTAACTGGAGTGGAGCTGGAAGAAAAGCACACCGAAGCCAGGAGTGAACAAACCCACAAACCAGGAATCTAAGAGGATCTGGCAGTGGCTAGACGTTGCCCACTAGTCTCCCACATTGAAGTCCAGGGCTTTCATGATGGAGATTGACCATGGTTTATGGAAAATGTACAAGAGGAGAGTCAGTCTGAAAATTCAGAGTCCTGCCCCCCCTCCCCCACAGCTAGTCTGGAGAAGGAATGGATTTTCATGGACCCCTCCTCCACTCCTCAGCTTTGCCCAGCTGGCTTTCTGCGGGCTGTGACCCTGCCCTTCATCCCGGAGGAGTCTGAGCCCCCGATGACCATGGCTCGGCCCACTCTAGTTGTCGGGTCACAATTCACCCCAGGCCTGGGAGTAACCTGGAGCTGCCCGACTTCCACACATACTCCTGCCTGGCCCGTGGAAGCAGAGACAGAGCCCCCTCCTCATGACTCATTACGCCACCCAGGATGGCAGCTCCTTTCTTTGCCTGGTGGGTTGCCAGTCTGAGAAGCCACCAAATGGCCACGGGCTTGCATAGATTTAGGCTCAGCGGGGCTCTTTTTGGTGTCCCTTGCCGAATGCGTCGTGTCCCTTCTGGGAATCAGGGTCTCTGGACCCTCAGATCTGGGGGAGTTGTGGCGATGGGAGACACAGCTTCTCCCAGGTAGGTCACCTGAACGTGGTGGACAGAGCCACTCCCACATCCCACTTGCTGCCCATCCTTGGGCTCCATTTCCCTCAGGCTGGATGGTCACGTGCACAGTCACATGCTCCAGGGCCCCCTGCCGGGTCAGTCTATCAAGCTGGCCTTGGGCAGACTGCTCAGACCTCATTCTTGTTTGGCCTCCTCACTTTCCCTGTCCTCATCCCCCTTCTCCCTTACTGGTTACCTCTGGGAGCACTGCCTTGACGAGTTCTTCGCACCCAAACTCTGCTTTCTGGGGAAGCCAACCTAAAACAACTGGAAGTCATGGCAAGTGGGGTGGGCCCACCACTCCCCTTTTTGAACATATGAAGTCAGGGTTAAAGGAAGGAGGCATGAGCTACTGGGTGGAGCCTCACACTGGAAGGGGAGTCACAGAGGCGCCTGGGTGGCTCAGTGGGTTAAGCCTCGGCCTTCAACTCAGGTCATGATTCCAGGGTCCTGAAAATGGAGCCCCACGTTGGGCTCCCTGCTTGGTAGAGAATCTGCTTCTCTCTGCCCCTCCCCATTCATGCTGTTTCTCGTTAGCTCTGTCTCTCTCTCTCTCTCAAATAAATTTAAAAATCTTAAAAAAAAAAAAAAAAGGTTGGAAGGTGGGAGTTACTGAACTATTGTCCCCTCACTGAAAACCCGCAAAACAGGCCTCAGCCCTACCCTGTGTCTGACACGGATTATGTTTAACTTCGAGCAACATAGAAAAACTATTTTCATAAGGTACGCAGAGCACATTTATTTAAATGTAATGAATTTTAATCATTTAATCATTTGCAGGTAATGATATGTAATAAGGTACAGTTGACCTTTGAACAATGTGGAGCTTAAGGGCCTCATCCCCCCAAACCCCTTGCACCCTGCACGGTGGAAATTCATGTATGAGTTTTGACCCCTCCCCGGACTTAACTACTAATAGCTTACTTTTGACTAGAAGCCTAACCAGTAACATAAACAGCCAATCGATACAAATAGTGTATGTTATATGTATTATATACTGTATTCTTGCAGTAAAGTCAGCTGGAGAAAAGAAAATGTTAAGAAAATGGTAGAGAAAAGAAAATACGTTTATAGTACTAGCCTGTATTTATCTAAAAAAAATCCACATATATGTGGGCTCGTGCCATTCAAACCCATGTTGCTCGAGGGTCAACGGTAACATGACAAGAGCTGACATTTCCAGGGCATTTCTTCAGTAGATTCCCTCCTTCGATCCTTACATCGACCGACCCCATGTAGAACACACGGTTATTAGTTAGGAGTCCCATTTTACAGATGAGGGGACAGAAGGACAGGAAGTGATTTGCCTGCGTGACAGGCAGAGCTGGGAGTCAATCCAGGCCCTGAGCTCCAGACCGCCTACCGCACTGTAAGCAGGGGGACCCGTAAGAGTTCCGTCTCTCCCAAGTGTGTCTGGGGCGCGCAGGGGCTTTGCTGTTCTGAGTTTTAAGTTTGCACACATCTGAAATCCAGAGTTTCTTTGAATTGAAGATGCTACTTGGCTGGGCTCTCCAGGGAAGTTAGGGGTGGCCCGAGGAACCCCACTGATCCTACTCCAACGAAGGAATGCAGTCGATGTTAATATCACTTGATAGTACTAATGGCTTCAGTCGGTATTTTCGTGCGGAAATCGTGGCTGTCCTCGGCTCCTGGGTGGATAGGTGTGCCCCACCTGAAAGGCACTCCAGGGGAATCAACAGCTTCCCCTGTTGGTTCGAATGTGCCAAAACCCCTCTTCCAAAGGCCAGAGTCACCATTAAAACATACCTACCCTTAGAGCCATTTTCTTCAAAAAAGATTCAGTTTTAACTCCTGAGAAGTAGTATGTCACGCATCTTGATCGCTAAGTGAATTTGAATTTGGCTTGGCAGTTGGTGAGTCCTGGATAAGTTCCCACTTATTCTGGCGTAATTTTACAGACAAGACCCGTATGGAATGAACCTCTTCGTTAGACTAAAAGCCTCGGAGGTGAGGCTTATATTTTGTTCACTCCCGGGGGTGGGGCCTGTCACATGGTAGGCTCTCTATAAATGGTGTGACCTCAACAAACAGGTTGACAAATGATTAAAGAGATCCAGTACAGTACAGGAACCACAAGCCTGGATCCAAATCCCAGGACCTGTGCGACCATGGGCAGGTGACATACCTCTCGGTAGCTGGTATTCCCATCTGTACAATGGGTATGACATCCCTCAAGGTCATGGGAAGATTAAGTGAGTTAGTATTACATGGGTTCGTGAAGTATTCAGAACAGTGCCAGGCATACAGCAAGTGTGAACTCACCGTATTTCTTACAGACTGTGACATCCAAGTGTGGCCCTGGGTTTGGCATACTCTCCTCACAGTTGTGACCCTCTCCCTTGGCCACACTAGAGAAAACAAGTTTTGCTGTGTCTGTGTTAGCTTGAAAACCCCTCATCCTCATTTTCCACTGTAGCGTCTTCGTATCTGAAGGTGGGGTGGGTGGGCTGCTAGATCTCACTGTTTGCACAAAAAAAAAAAAAAATGCTGAGATCCTGAAAATTCTTCCCTGTGAGGAGTGAGAAGAGATACATTTTGTTTTTCCTGAAGCAAAGCTGACAATTTATCATTGCCTGCCAACATCTTCTGCTAAGACATCCCTTCTCAAACATTTGAAACCCTCTCCTTGACAGTCCCATCAGAACAACAAAGTCCCGGAGTCCTGAGAGAGAGAGAGACAGGACTGGCTGGTGGCTGGAAGCCAGGTGCAAGATGCTTCAGCAAGGGGTGGGGGACAGCTGAGGCCACCATGAACCCCACTCTGTGAGCCACCATAGGCAGTCTGCTAATGGCTGCCGTTGTGAGCCACTTTTGCTCAGCGGGACTGCTTTGTACACACTCAGAAAGCTAAGCATTCATTTCTTTGTTTCGTTTACTCTGTTCATTTCTTTGTTCATTCAACAAATATTTTCTGAGCACTTACTATGTGCCAAGTGCTGGGAACAGAGAGATGACCAAGATAAATGTCTCTGCCTGCATGGAGCTTACATTCCACCATCATTCATATCATCATGATCATAGAATGTAAAATCATAATTAATATTACAGTAGACCATTATCCACTCGCCACCTACTGCAAACACTGCTCACCCAGGAATGGTTCATGGAACTGTAGCAGTTCCTCAGGGATTCTCCGAGAGGGAGTTATAACATACGCAGGGATTTTCAGCAAGTGTGAATATCAAATGGTGCCATGGCTATGGAAGACAGTCTGGGAGTTCTCAGAACATTAAAGATAGAATTACCATTTTTGTGTCTCCAGCCATAAGAACTAAAAACGGGATCTCAGAGGGACATTGGCACACCCTCTATAGCAGCGTTACTAATAATAGCCGAGAGACAGAAGCCACCCAGATGTCCTTTAAGGGATGAATGAACAAACAAAAAGTGGTGCACAGAGACCATGGACTATCATTCGGTCGTTAACAAGGAAGGAAACCCTATCACATGCTATGACACGAATGAGCCTTGGGGACGTTAAGCTAAGTGAAATAAGTCAGTCACAAAAAGACAAATACTGTATGAGTCCACTTAGATCAGTTATCTAAAATAGTCCAATTCCTAGACACGGAAAGGAGAATGGTAGTTTCTAGGGGCTGGGGAGAGGGAGAGTGAAAAAGAGAGCCCTGTCTAACGGGTATGGCTTCAGATGTGCAAGTTGGAAAGGCCCTCGAGATTTGTTTCACAACAATGTGAATATACTTACCACTATTGAATGATACACCTTAAAAAAGATTGACATTAAATTTTATTATATATATAATGTATATAATATATAATGTGCATAATATATACATTATATATTTATATATAACATATAATATGTATACACACATGTATATTTAAATTTAAAATTTAATTTTAAAAAATTAAAAAAATTAATTTACAACTTAAAATTTAAAATAAAAAAAAAAAAAAAGAGTTCCAGCTCCAGTGGCCAACGGCTGGGACTCTGTGACTTCTTCCTGGACCCAAAAGGAGGGGAGAGGGAGAGGTAGGTGTGTGTAGGTTTCCCCGGGGCAGGGGAGGGACTGGCTTCTGCTCCACTTCCATTCTGCGGCAGAGGTACTAGAAGTTGAAATGAACCTGGTCCCTAGAGAGCCTGGGGGTGATTTTTACTTGGACTAGGCCCCCAGAGGAAGTGCATCAGGGCCCACTGCCTGGTGGTTATCCCTGCCAGGTCTCAAAGTCCCCAGCTTTCTATCACAAGAGAGGAAATAGAATATAGCGCAGAGCAAGCATTCATGAGGTCAAATCCCATCTCTGCCATTTATTTGGCTATGGGGCCTTCAGCAAGGTACCTGAGCTCTCAAGTGCCTCAGTTTCTTCATCTGTAAAACGGGGGCGGCAGTACTGCTATCATGGGCCTAGAGTGAAGACTAAGCAGCCGTCCTATGAAAACCCTTGAACTTTGGCCCAGTGTGCTCTGTTGATGCTTCGGAAGGTCAGGGATTCTTGACAGGGTCAGAGCACGTACGGGGGATTCCCCGCTGCATCTGAAGAACTGAGCCTCTGGGTGGCCATGGGTGCCCTGGAAAGAAAATGCCCCTGAGGCAAAGTGGCACCACGCACTCTCCAAGGCCACTTTGCTCAGCCCCGGGAGGCCAGCCTCAGGGCTGGGTGGGATGAGAGCAGGAGAGCAAGGTGGCCAGCGCTGCCCAAGCTGTCATTCCCCCGTCCCCGACCCCCAAGTCACATATCACCCCCCTTTCCGCAAGCCCAGCCCACGGGCCAGGGGTGTGGGAGGGGACAGGCCAGCACCTCCAGCTGGGGTGGCGGGAGACAGACCCTCTCTGGGGCTTGGCGCTTCCCACCCAGGCTCCAGTTTCCTCTGAAGAATCACCCAGACCAACTCCTGGGGGTGCATATTTAAAACCGGTTCTTCCAGCTATTAACCCTGCAACTCCTGACAAAAACACACACCCCGGTGGAGCTAATGCGGATGGGAGGGGCAGTCAGGACTCTAGGAATTCGGTGCCAGCCTCCCCTGCAGGTCTCAGGCCTGCGACTCAGAGCCACGCAACCAGCAGACCCGGCCTCCTTTCACAGAGCCCACATCTGATGGGGGAGGGGGTCAACCCGCTCCTCATGCTACTTCCGGAGGATGCCCCCTGGTTTGGGAGAGCTTCGGATTCCCTCAAGGTGACCACTGTGTGATCCTAACACCTAAAGATGAGGGATTTGGATAAAGGACCACGTCTTTGGCACTTGGTCTATGGAGCAAGGTGCTTTACAGTTGACTCCAGATTGGTGGGTACCATTATTATTCCCATTATACAGATGAGAAAATGGAAGCTCAGAGGTGGGAAGGTGCTTGGTTAAGGCCCTCAGGCTTTAAATGATGGAGTTGGTGTTTTAAACCTGGGTCTGTCAGACTGCAAATCCTACTCACCACTGTTTCCCTTTTCTGCCTCGTACTGAAGATGAAATGATCTTATACTACTATGCTTGGCTGGTGTATTCTGCTCTGCCTGTCATGCTTATAGGCATCTGCTAGTCTTAAATGTTAATGCTGAGAGCAACGTAGTTATGATGCAAAACAGCCCAAAACCTTAAAACTGTGCACCTAAAATAGGATCACATCACTACTGTTTTCAAAAATCTTCAGGGATTACTTACCAGATCAAATTCAAAGTCTTCAGTTTGCGATGTAAAGCACTAAAGAGGGTATGACAAAATGCCAAACTCCCGTTGCTCTTTCCTCTTTCAAGAATGATCTTCAGTCTGGAAAGGGAAAAATCACCATACTGAGTTGGAACTGGAGCCCAAGGTTGGAGGAGAGTCTGGATGCCCTCCCGGTGCTCCCCAGCCCCAGCACAGCCAAGAGGAGAGCAGGATCCCAGATCGCCCCGTGGCTGTTGTTAGTCTTTCATAGACCTTAGCAAATGTGAGAGATCCAAAGATTGGGGTGGGCAAAAGTCCTCGTCTTCAAAAGAGAGTGCTTGGATTCTGCAAACTACCTATGTACAGGTATGACGGGGAGCACGAAAAACGCAGCACAACTGTAGTACATGCTAGTAAGCAAATGGTGTATGCACCCTAGAAACCAGAGCACGGAGAGCTGAAGAGCTTCAGGCATCCACTCAAAACAAGTCAGGCTAGTCTCATTTTCTGTTCTGATGGGGTTGTTGGGCCGGTAGGTCATGGAGACATTGATGATGGTATATCCAAATTTCAGCGGGACAGCGGATTCTCTCAGGACTTTCTTGTAGACAAAATTGGAAAACTGTGAGCTGGATGTGCTTGTATTTAGAACTCATGACCTAAGGAATGCCGACTCATGGTAACAGAGTCAGTCTGTAGTGATGTATCACTGTGAGGTATCAGAGGAAGTCTGTAGTGATGGGCAACAAGTCTCTGCCCAAGCCTGTTGTTTTGGATACTTTTATCAGTAACAGAAAGGGCAAGTGATGAAGGATTGGCAAGAAGAATGAACAATTTGGGTGTGCAGAAATAGGATCCAGGACTGACTAGGATCTAATAGGATGAAATCGAATCTGAGTAAGTGAAAAGTTCTGGACTTTAGTTTAACAAATCAATGATGCAGGGTGAAAGGACTTAAGGATTTCAGTGGACTAAAAGCTCCATGAATTAATAGAAATCAAGTCTGAGAAAAAGGCTTGTGGCTCCCCTCTGCCTTCAGGATGTCAGATCCCTCTGAACGATCAGACGGAGATGTGGTCTGACTACAAAATTATTCAGTAGGTTCTGGAATGTACCATGTCCTTGCACACCTCCCTACCTCCACATGCATTGTTCCCACCTCCTTCTCTAGCTGGCCTGATGGATTCCTATTCATTCTTTAACATCCGTTTTCTAACCACCCCTGCTACAGAATGTTATCTCTTCTGGGCTCCCTCATGGCACTCACACTTTGTTCAAATGACTAATTCCCCTGTCTGTCTCTTTCACTGGACTATATTCTCTTTGAGGACAGGCTTTCTCATTCACAGGATGGGTGTTCAACAAATGCTTGTGGACAGGCTCTTGCAAAGGGCTAATCCTGTCTTGCTATGTTTGCGCAAGAACGATGGGCAGAAATGACTTCCTAATTCTGCTCACGCAGGAAGATCAGACAACTTGAATATGGATTCATTTCTGGGTTTCACACTACAAAAGAGACAAGGAGACAGGATGGAGTGACCCCAAGTAAAGGGTTTAGATGTTCTACCACGTGAGGAGAAACAAAAAGATGGGAATGTTCAGCCAGGAAAAGAGGCGGCTTGGCCAAGATCACAAGAACTGTCTTTTGGTGTTTAGGAGAATGAGAAAGTGGTCCCTCACTGTCTGAGGGGTGAGAGACTTCTTTAAGCCCTCAGTGAAGCTCTGGACACACACTCTCTCTCTCTCTCTGATGGAGTAGGAGCCCAGCTTGAGACTCAGACTCAGGGATCTGAATCCTGGTTGTGCCTTGGGCAAATTGCTTAACCTCCTTATCTGTTTCTTTATCTGTGAAATGGAGGTAATGATATTATCTGCCTCATGGGAGGATTACATGTGACAATAGATGGAATGTGTTTAGAACAAAATATGCCATATTCCATAAATGTTAGCTTAGAAATATCAAAAGGTGTGTAGTCCCACAAAGCCTGAAGAAGTTTGCTCAGGAAGGCTGCAGATACCAGATTTGGAAGCCCTGGAACCTCCACCCTTGTGGATATAGAGCCCTCGTCCATCCCTTGCCTGTGAGCGTCTGTGGGTCTGGACCTCTCCTTCCCTGTTTGCCTGAGCCTCACACTCTCAGAGCCCAAACTCTGGTTAAAGAGCCAGTCTCCTTCTGACCCAGGCCCACTCTGAGCAAGTGTGGGGACCACAGCAGGAGGGTCCATGGTTGCCCCTAATACATGAAAGTTAGAAATCAAGCTGACAACCACTAAATAAAATATGTTCTGTCCTCATAATTCAACAGTCACACCTTGGTAACAACCTGGAAGGTGGGGTTCCAGTGGAGAACTCCTTGAAATTCTATGCCAGAACGTCAGGGCAGGTGGAGGGCTGGCCCCAACCCCAGGCAGGCAGCCTGTCCCCTTTCTTTGCACGCCCTTCGTTACACCCCTCCCCAGGAGGGGCTTCACAGGCAGGTGTGTGGACACCCCAGGTGCGTGGCGTATAAGCCATGTTTATAACCATAACCCTCCCCTCCTGACTCTCCCATGAATGGTTGCCCCTCAGGTCTAAGGATGCTGGCTCTGGAGGGGTGGTCCATCATCAGGAGGGCGGAGCAGGAGAAAAGACCATTCAGGGCCTGTGAATATGCTCCAGGCTCCTTGAGCAGGGAATTTGATGTCAAACACCAGGAGCAGGGGCGGAGGAGCGGAGACAGGAGTTGACAGTTTTCCTTGGCCCTTAAGAGTCCTGGCCTTTTATAAGTGAGGCCCAGAGCAGGGGCACCCCAGCCCAAGCCTGAGGGCAGCACTGTGCCTGCGAACCCTCCAAAGCCTGTGTGCTTCCAGCCTAGCTGTCCCCTGCCTACCCAGCCCAACACAACGGGTTTGGGCAGGTGCGGTGGGGAGTGCTTGCCCCTAGGGAGCAGTGCCTGGAAAAAGGAAGGGAAATCTATTTACCCTGGGGTCAGTTTAGAGAAAGACAGAAATCTATTTATCAGTTTAGAGAAAAAAGTTTAGAGATCAGTTTAGAGAAAGATAGAAAGCCGGCATTAAAGACAGGGCTACCGGGGGCAGTGCCTGAGGCCTGCCCCCAGGGGGACAGGCTTCCCTGCCCCAACAAGTGAAGTCAGGACTTCCGGTCTCGTGACGCCAGTACTTCCGGTCTCCAGCGCTGGTCCGGGGCCTGCTTGTGCTCAGGCCGGTTCCTGAGCCTCCGCTCCGCTCCGTATGGTAAGGAGCAGGCCCTGCAGGCGGCCCTCTCTCGGTGTGGGTGGGCAGCCCGAGGCTTTGGCAAGAGGTGGGAGGGGGCGGCCGTGTTTCTCCCCGTCCTCCTCTGCCTTGGGTGCCATCTCTGGCAGCAGACGTGCTTCCCTCAGGACCCTGGCTCCCAATGTGGCTGTGGCCCCACTTTTCCTTCCAGCGACCTTCGCGCTTGTCCTTGGAGAGCCTGACTGCTACCTGTGTCGCCTCAGCCTCAGGCGGTGGGAGGTGTTGCTGATCTCTGGGCTGCCGCACTCTCCCCTGGTTGACTTCTTAACCTTTTCCGGCACCTTGAACTCAATTCCTTGCATTAAATTCCTCTTGCTTTATATCCTCGGAAGCCGATTTCTGTTTTCCTGAAATCAACGTGCGTGGAGCCCTATTAAGTATCAGTTGACTTCATAGATCATTAGTTTGACTATTCAGATCGAAACTAATGCAGATAGCATTTATGTATATAGAGAGAATACTGAGTTTTTAAGAGGCGACATACGTTTCTAAGATTCCCAGCTAATAAGTGGTAGAACAGCTAGGATTTGAATCTTAAGTTTGCTTCCCCTCCAAGCCCATTCTCTTTTTAATATGCCTTAACTGCTTGCTTGGACAACGTGTTAGGAAACATTTGAGTCAGTGTGGGAAGCCAGTGGAAGGAGAGTTTTGGGGTGAGGGTGCTTTTGACCTCCCCAAGTTACTCCAGCAGCCACCTCCTCATTGCTAGGAAGGCATAAATAAGAATAACTCCAAAAATTCTCATTTTAAATATTTTCAGAACATCTGAATAGAAAGAAATCTCACGGAGTCCACACAGACTTCCATTCAAACTGCTGGAAACATTTAAATTGTTAAGCTGAATGGAAAGCTGGGTGAAACACTGATTTTTTGAGACACAAGAAACTTGGCTGAAAGGAAATGCCTGCTATCATGAGTCAGTTTTAGATCTAAACCCTGTAATACCAGTGCAAATAATTCTCCCCCCTCGCCTTTCTCTCCTTTTTTTTTTTTTCTTCTCTTTTAAAACCTTAAACCAGTGGCTCCCAGCTGATGGTGCATCGCAAGCTGGATTGGGGTGATTTGTTCCCAAGGCAAAGAACTTGGGTCTTTTCCTAATTCACGAGAGGGGGTAACAGAGGGAGGAGAAGGCGGGAAATTAGGTTCATGGTATAATTTTTCTCAGTTTTAAGAATTTTCTTCTTTACTTCTTACAAGTCACCTGAAATGCTTCTTTGAGCCAGAATCTAGATCATAGTGTGGGGTGGCATCTGATTTATCATGAGTTTACTTAGAAGGCCTTGAAGGTGCGCCACAGAGTGGCAGGGCTGCAGTTGCTCTGTCCTAAAAAGCAGCCGCTGCCTTCAGAAGCGCGCCCAGACGCCTGCCGAGGTGCACCATTCAGATTCCATCGTGGGAGGGAAGGCACTGTAAGGAACAGTTAGGGTGACTCCCAGCGTCCCAGACTAGCCAGGCCCTGGCTCATGTGACTCCCTGCATCTACTGTTGCCTGTCAGACCAGGAGTCCCCCTCCCCTCCCCAGCAGCCCCCAGCTTGGCTCAAAAAATAAGGCAGTGCCAGGCAGGGGAAACCGCTCCAGGTAGGATGACCCACACACATCTCGGAGGGCGTTGTTCTGGAGTGACCTAGAAGCTTCGAAAGGATATAGGAACTGCCTTCCTTACTGAGGTATGGGGAAGGAGACTCTGGCTGGTCAGTGTCCTCTTTCTCTCCATCACTCCTTGCACTAACACAAAAGGTAGCCAAGACCTGTGAGTGGATTGGTAAAGCTGATCGGTTTCGCCTCTTGAGCCTGGCCGTGGTGGGGAGTCTGCGTGAGGTCGTCTGCCTGGAAGCGGGGGAGAATACCAGCTCCACTTTTAAAGAGGAGAACATTGCCCCTGGAGCCTGCTGGGCTGTCCCCTTCCCCCGATGTTTGCCGATGACCTCCTGTGTGGGAGAAGGGGACTCTTGTCAAATTAAGCACAAGGCATTTGCAGCCTATTTTGCTATGTGCTTTGCCAAGGACAAAATCAATTCCCCAGCAATCAGTAGTTGGTGGTGTTTGCAGATCCCATCCCAAAGCCCATCTCAGTAAACCAGGGCACTCTGTTCAATATTTGCACCACATCCCGGTAGGGGTTAATGGAATCTAAATCTATCCTGCGGGGGATTGTCTTTTATCATTTCTAATAAGTCACCGGAATTGGCAGATTGCAGGCCAATTTTTCAGAACAGCCAATATTTAATAGACTACCTCAGATGATTAAGTGAAATGATTTCTTGGAGTGGTCCCAGAGATAGCTTTAGAAGTCGTCTCGGCTAATTATCTCAAAACTAAAGGAGAAAGTCATAATGCCACTTGCCAGTTAAGTTTGGTTTCTGCCAAGATGAAGGCCTCTTAATCCAGTATCTGCATGCCCAGAAGGTCCACGATGAGGCCCCAGTGAGTACCTTAAATTTACACAAAGTCCTGTGTGTTCGTATCAGTGATTATCAGATTCCCATGTGGATCCATGACCCCAGAGGAAATAAAAATGCCTGCTTGGGGGCTTGGCGTCATTCATTTTACAGGTCCCTGTCTTTAAGCTCTGATTAATTTTTTCACGTTTGTCAGATTTCTCCCCTTACTCTGGGTGGCTTTTGTCTGTGGACCCAAGAAAACTGCTGGATGCTTTATCAACCTGTTCTCTGCAGCTGAGAAAGAAACTGCATCGTTTGGGAAGCTGACACCTCACTGCCCATTCCTCCCTCCCCCTGCCCGATATTAAAATATTCACATCTAAACCTGGAATAGTGGGGTAGTGTGCAGCGTCTTTAAAATAAAGGCCAACCCCTTTATTTGATTCCCCCCTCCACTCACAAATTACACGTAAAGTCAGATTTCCAGACATCTGAGGATGGTATCTGTCCCGTGTCTCGGTGGGATTTCTAACTTACACCTGGCTCCCTCCAACGACGAGGTCTTTCTTCCCACACCCTGGCAGTTACATGCCAGTTAATACAATCGAGTAATCACTGTGTGAACAGCTTCTAATTTTGAATATCAGGTCATACATTTTCTTCACTATCCACCCACAATTTCCTGAATTTTCAAGGTGTGGGCTTTCCTCTCTCTCCTATTCATCTGGAAACCAGGCAGGGCTGGGGTAGTGAAGAATACCCATGCGAAAATCTGTGCGAAGGACTTCTGGCTCCTTCCTTCCTCAGTGCACTAGTCGCATAGCCTAAGCAGTAAGGTCAACATGGGCTGCGGAAAAAGCCTTACCCACCCAAAGCTGTGGGGTTTGTGTGAGCCCAGCATTGCAGATCTGAGTGCTGGTTTTCTTGCTACCAGCTGGGATCTCCAGAAAACAAAGCCCTCTTGTTTAGGTAGCTCAGAGCTCCTTAACACCTACACATTCATTCCATCTTCTGCCCAAAGTCCCCCCTGGAGGCATGTCCGGGTGAGGGTGAGTCAGCAGCACCTGCCTGGTGCGGTGCTTCAGAGGAATCTGCGTCAGTGCCCACTTTTGTCCCAGTGACCCATTCACCTTGGGTGGATGGAGGTGATGGTAACTCCTAACTTTCTGCCGCTAGCTGTGGGTGACCCTAGGCAAGTCACTTAATTTCCTTCCATTGCTGTCAGCTGGTCATAGTGATGCCTACGTGACCGGGAAGAAGAGCCAATTCACTTAGATGAAATGTATCGAGTGGGTCAATGAAATATATCAAGTGTTGGGTTTCTTCTCACTTGTAAAGTAGGGGTAATGATACTTGGCGAGCATCTAATCCTGCTTATTAACAGCCTCTGACAGGTGGGGTTCTGTGGAAAGCTGCAAGGAGTGAATGTGTACGAATTTTTCTAAGGATATTTGATTTGGAGGTTGAAACTTCTGAAGTATAACGTCGCTAAGACATATGTAAAATTGCATTAGGCTTTCCTAGAGTTTGTGCTTTTGGAACCAAAGAGACAGTGATTATGAAAAAGTTCTGAAATCAGATGCGGTGCTTGGGAGACGCTACAGCCTATATGTTTCTCTGGGAAGTTGGCATTGCTCATTCATATCTTAAAGTCCTGTGACCTGAGCTGAAATCAAGAGTCACACATTTAACCTTAAAAGGATATTTAACTATGATTAACTCAGTGTTTGCACATTTATTTGACCACTTAATAAAAAGGACCCTTTTATTCACATCACATGGTTAATATCCCTGATTTGATGTAACACTATGAGATGTGCTAAATTACCCTACTCCCACTCTAAGCTATCCCTGGATTGTGATAATTTTAAAGATAGATTTTAAATTGAATTGGAAATCCAAAATGGGGGTGTTCCGTGACTATATATTTAGTCATCAGGAATTTTTGTTAACCTGTGATTTAAAAAGACAGCCTTCTTGTGAAAGACGGGTTTGGTTACCTTTTGGATTCAGATGCTCCAGCATCTGAGCATTTTGTCTCATCAAAAACAATACCACTTTTGGGTGTATATATGGCTTTTTCTCTAGTTGGTCTGCTACACAGGATCATGAAGGCACACAGGAAAGAAGCAGAGAAGCCTTTATCCAGATATTCCTGGAAGGAGTTTTCTCCACCCTGAGCTAAAGCTGCATTGGGGTGTTTGTCCACCCAACTGGACACACCGTATCTTCACTCTCCAGGAGCAATGCCCCAAGAGTTTCACATCTTAGCAGCATAGGCAGCAGTGTCTATTTTTTAAACAATTTTTAAAAAAGATTATTTATTAGAGAGAGAGTGCACAAATGTGTGAGTGGAGGGGAGAAGGGGCAGAGGGAGAGGGAGAAGCTCCAGCAGACGCCCTGCTGGGTGCACCTTCCGTCCCCCGCCTCCCCATCCCACCCCAAGATGGAGCTTGAACTCACGACCCTGAGATCATGACCTGAGCTGAAATCAAGAGTCACACACTTTACCGACTGAGCCCCCCCAGGACTCCCCAGTATTTACTGTTAAATGTGCTAGATACTATGCCTTGTGCTTTAATCCTAACCACAGCTTTCCCAGGTAGGGATTATTTCCTTTATCTGACACCTGAAAAGACTGAGGCTCAAAGTGGTTCATTTGACTTGCTTATAGTCAGATGTAGACTAGGTCTCAAAGGCCAGTGCTGCTGACTAAAAAGCTGAGGTCCTGATGTCACCTTCACACCTTCACACCTCTTCTCCAAGAAGTCTGAAGCTTTCCATGGCAGGATCTCATATGCCACACTTTTTCTTACCTCCATAAAACTACGTCGGTCTTAGTGCTACAGACTGTGCGTGTCCCCACATTCATATGTTGGAACCTAATCCCCCATGCGATGCTATTAGGAGATGGGGCCTTTGGGAGGTGATAAAGTTGTGAAGGTAGAGCCCTTACGAATGGGATTTGTACCTTTCTAAATGAGGCCCCAGAGAACTCCCTCATCCTTTCTGCCATGTGAAGACAAAACAAAAAAATAGTCCTCTATGAACCAGAAAGTGAGCCCTCAGTAGACATCGAATCTGCTGGCAACTTGATCTTGAATTTCCCAGCCCCCAGAACTTTGCGAAATGAATTTCTATGGTTTATAAGCCAATCTGGTATTTTGTTATAGCAGCATGAATGGACGAAGACACTTGGTAAAGGAGGAAAACCATTTCGCCATTTCAGTCAATGCGGAAAGCACTTAATAAGATTCAGCACTCATTTATGATAAAAAGTCTAAGCAACTAGATTTTCCTCAAGTTGATAAAAAGCAGTTCCAGAAAACCAGCGCTCACATCATACTTTATGGTGAAAGATTAAACGCTGTCTCCTAAGATAAGAAACAAGGCAAGGATACCTGCTTTCACTTTTATTTAATATTGTACTGGCAGCTCTAACCATTGCAGTCAGACAAGAAAAGTAAATAAAAGGCACAAAGACCAAGAAGGAACATATAAAATTGTACTTTTTTGCAAATGTTACAGTTGTTTATATATAAAATCCCAAGGAATCTGCAGTACAACTAGTGGAACTCATAAGTGAACTTAGTAAGGTTGCAGGATACAAAGATATTATAGGAAAAGCCATCATATTCTTAAATACTAGCAGCAAACAATTTGAAAATGAAACTTTAAAAAAATAATTCCATTTATAATAGCACCACAAAACATAAAATAGTTAGAAATGAATTTGATAAAAATGGCCAAGTCTTCCATGCTGAGATGTACAAATCATGGCTGAGAGATAGTAAAGAAGATTAATTAAATGGAAAGCAGTACTGTGATCATTGATTGGAAGATTCAGTATTCTCCCCGAACTGATCTACAGATTCAAAATATTTTCAATCAAAGTCTTAGGAAGAAAAAAAAAAATCTTAGGAAGATCTTTTGTAAAGATTGATAGGCTTGTTCTACAATGCATGTGGACTTGTAAAGCACACAGGACAACCAGAGCTAACTTGAAAAAGAGCAAAGTTGGAGCACTTTCTCTACCTGATAGATGATGGGAGGAGATGACCCAGCTACCTGGAGCTCGAACAATAAAGAAAGGAGGTGAGACTGACCTACTCACCAGCATTCCATTGGAAAGCTTGATTTGACCTGCAGACATAGGAGGAAAAGCATGGAATTCTAGGAACAGCAGAAAGGAACGGGTATAGGAGGGACTCAGGGAGCTGAGAGGGCTGAAAGGGTCTGCCCTTGGACAATCTGGGCTTTGACTTGGAGAGAAGGGTAGCCATGGAGGATTTAGAGCAGGGGAGTGACGTAGTCAGGTGGTGGATTTTAATAGACTCTTTTGGACTCTTGAGGAGAGATAGTGAAAGGAGAGGAAAGTGGTGATCCAGAAAGGACAGGGCCTGAGTTGGACGATGTGTTCCTCAACCTTGTCACAGTAGCCTGTGACACTTAGCCGTCTCCCAGGAGGGTGGAAACTGCAGGCCTCCTACCCTTTGTCCCCACACTCACCCCTCCCGCCCAGGCTATCCATGTCCCAGTGTGTCACTGTGAGCAGTCTGTCTGAGCTTATCTCTGAGAACCTCCCATAAAACTGTGTGTGGGTTTTGGTTTAGGGCTTCCCTCAACTTTTGTCCCAATGAGTTGGAATTGCTTTCTGGCCTTTGACCTTCAGCATACTGAGGCATATGATAGTAAAATTAGGAAATATTGGGCATGTTAAAAATCAAACAACCTTTAGGACTAGGCTGGATGTCTCTAGGCATCCCTAGAGACTTGTGAGTAGGACTCACAAGTGGTTAGTGCTTAGTGGTTTTCAATTGAGGGTGACTTTACCCTCCAAGAAACCTCTGGGAATTTCTAGAGGCATTTCTTTGCTCTGACTAGGGGTGCCACAGCTTCAGGTGGGTAGAGGCCTGGATTACCACTGAATATCCTACAGCGCACAGGGCCTCCCCCCACAACAAAGAATCACCCAGCCCCGAATGTTCATAGTGCCAAGTTGGAGAAATCCTGGTCTAGTAAGAAAGCTGGGTGCCAATTCCAGCTCTGTCATTTATAGCTGTGTGACACCGGGCAAGTCACTTCTCTGTGTTGGTTTCCACATCTGCAAAATGAGGGTGATAACAGCAGTCAGTACCCCATAAGGCTGTTGTGAGCATTAAATGAGTTCAGAGTATGTCCAGAGTTCAGATCAGTGACTGAGCCGTGGGGAAACCCTATCTAGGAGTTTGTATCTGAGAATCACTCAGATGATCATCACCCAGAAGAGTCATAGCCTTCCCCACCCCAGAACTACCCCATCCCCAGATAAGCCCTCTCTTTTCTGGGCTACATATGTCCCTTTGCTTGAACTGATTGAGTTCCCAGATACTTTACCAAGCTGGTCTCTTTTTGTGGAAGGATTCTAATGTATCAGTATTAAAATAAGCCTCCCAGAATTGTACCCAACAAACCTGATGTCTGAAAGTATAGAGGGACCACGCTATTACCATACTCTGCTAGATGAACGCTTTGATGGATGTGTCTTAAGTTGGGTTGGCTTTTACTATAAGAGCTATGCGCTGCGATGGGCTGCTTCTACTGTGACCCACTGGGATTTCCCTGCCATCCTGCAGAGGAGGAATCCCACGGTAGAGAGAGTGTCCTGGGCAGAAATCACAGAGAATGTGGCTCTCCCACGACAAATGCTATATTGAAAACTAATCTTCCCCTTAGCCTGAAAATTCAGAAGAACAAAACTCTGCTTTCTTTGAGGTTGAGGGCAGTGTTGTTGAACTGGAAAGAACCTCCCGAAAAGCCACGTCACCAAGAAGGAGACCCTGACACCTGCGTGCCTTATTCCTCTCCTGCCCTCCCCTTCTAGGCCAGGTTCTTGGTCTGATTTACTGTTTTTTATCATTTATCCCAACACCTCAGAGAACAGTCCCTTCTAGAAATGGGAGCTCATAAAAGATTTCCATTTGTCTACCAGATTTATCCCCTAGCAGGCGGGAGAACGGCTGTTTGATACAGAGACAGCAGACCCTGCTAATATAAATATAGCAAGGGCAACTTCACGTCCAAACTTTCCGAAGTCTTGGGGGAGCCCACCTTAGCATTCCTCCCATAGGCTTCTGGGAGGGTCTGTTAAATTGTCATGGCTTCATTTTGGTCCAGTTAACTTCACACCGGGCTAACTTCTGCCCTTAGCTGTGGGTTGGCAGCTACTGCGGATTCAGGTACAGGGCCGGGCCGGGAATAATGGACACGCACTCAGCGCGTTGCAGGAGAAACAGTTAACCTTGTCCTCCAGGCGCGAGGGAACCAACAGCCCGGCCAAGGCTTGCTGACCAGAGGTGCACGGCCCACCCAGAAATCTGCATCAAAGCCAAACCAAGTGGAAACGAAGTATGTGGCCAGCTTTGAACGTGAGTGAGATTTGCTAGTTTGTTTTATGTTGCTGGCTGCCTTTTACTCACAGAATATGTTGAATGGCTGCTAATTTCAGCTCCCCGTGATTAGGGAACGGCCAAACCAATTTCTTTTGTCCAAAGAAGTCCTTTTTAAAAACCCGGCTTTCTTTGGGTATCCTCCACGCTAAGCCCTTGCTTTCTGTGGAAGGTGGCCCCTCCCCCGCAGCCAAGTAGGTCCCACAGCTTTTCTGTGGGAGACCCAGAACCTGTCATTTCCGTTCTCACTCAGCGTCCTTTTGGGGTATCCTCCACCTCCAGGATGAAGTCCACACACCTCTGAATGGTGGTTTTTAGCTTCAGGGCTACGGTTTGTAACTGGATGATGGGACATGGCAATGGAAGAGTCAGTGAGGGCCCTGGGGAGCCGAGGGCTTTTGACCCGGCCATTCTCATGCCCGTGGGAGGAATCAGGACCCAGATTCCCAGCTGGGTTCTGCAGACCCCTGGGGGTTCAGGGAAGGGAGGCGGTGGGAGGGGCTGAGCAAATCCCAGCACCTCCTTTTCAACCTTCCTTCCAACCAAGCACCTCCACTTCGATTTTGAATTTTTCAAGTTTAACATTTATTTAGAAAAAGGCAGTGATCATAAAGGTACAGGTCAGTGAGGTTTTACAAACTGCACACATTTGTGGAACCAGCACAGCGCCGGAAATAGAACATCTCCGGGCCCCCCAGGAGCCCCCCATGCTCCTTTTCAACACTGTCCCCGAAAGGGGAGCCACTCTCCCGACTTCTCAGAGTATCTCCTTGATGTATTTATATATCAGGGCCCGCATAGATATATTTTTCACTTTTTATTTTAAAATAATTATAGATTCACAGGGAGTTACGAATACAGTGAAGCATTCTTTTTATGTTCAAAAAATCCTTTTTTAAAAAGAAGCTTAAAAACCAGTGGTATAGTGAAAGAAAATGGATGGGTTTTGGAGTCAGGCCTCGCAGGATGGAACCCAAATTCTTTTCCTTAACCAGCACGTGACCCAGTGTGTCCTTCAATAGTCCTGAGCCGCAGAGAAGGTTCACTCTCCTCTCCTGCTGTGGGGAGGGTCCGGCTCAAGGAGAGACAGGGTGCGAACGTGCAAACGACAGGGCGCTGCACGAAGGCAGGCCTCCCCGGGGCTCTGAGTGGAGTGCTGGCTAGAGCACGGGTGCCCAGTGGCGGCTTTGTTTGGTTTCCAGTCAGGTATCACTGAGCACTCAGGACCCGGCTCTTCCACCATTCCTCTGCCTCCCACACGTGCAGCAGCATCTCCCTGGAGCTGTTTGGGCAGGTGGGGTGTGGAGAGGTTGCAGCCTGGGCGGGAAGGCTGGGGACAGCTCGCAGAGCAGGCCCTGGAGGCGTGTCCCTCTCAGATGCTCCAGCTGGGCCTGCCCTCGGGCCTGCCCTTTGGGCTGGCCACTGTGAAGTCAGCCCTGTTCATGAGCCACCTGGAATGGCCACCGCCCCCCATCCCCACCCCCCATTCTGGGGGAAGGGTGTGCCTCACTGCTCATTAAAGGAGAATTCCCACTGTGGATGAGTGACAAAAGACAGCCTCTGTGCTGTGCCATTACTAAATCCGAAGGAATTTGGCCTCTCATTATCCAGGGGAGCTGAGGGCGACTCTTGGCCTGCTGGCCCTGAGTCATCTCGGGGAAGACAAGACAAGCCCACATGACCCATCTCAGAGGCCTGAACCGGGGCAGACAGGTGCCCGGAGCCACCCAAGACATAAAATCTGGGCTGGCCGGATCCACCAGTACTTAACAATGGACAAAGGCTGTCCACTTTGCCTACCTCGGGCTGTACCTGCCACACCCCGGACCAGAAAAGGGGATGCCCATAGAGGAAGGACTTTGTTCCTCTGGTAGCCTGCCATCTTTCTGGCTTCAAAATGTGGTGCCCACCAGTGTCCCCTCTGGAGAGCAGCGTGTGGCCCAGGCTGCCTTTGAGACAGCCCTGCCCTTCTGGGAAATAGCCCCCGCCTCTTTCCTTCCTTGGCAGTCAAGCTTTTCCGGGGCATCTTAGGGTGCAGTCTTAAGCCCAAGGTCGGGGGAGGGAGCTGCGGGGTGGAAGGAGTCAAGCTTTTGATGGTGATGGTGAGATTAATAATAATAATAATAAAATAATAACAGGGTGGTTGGGGGGGCTGGTGAGCAACACGGGAGAGAGGACTGGTCCTGGGTGGTAGGCTTAGGTAGCCCCATGCCCTCCTCCTAATGACAGCTGTCACTTATTGAATGCCTGTATGAACCATGCATCACTCTCAGAGCTTTGCACGTATGGTGTCACGTAATCCGGTAACCTAGAGAGGTCATTACTGTCATTAGGATGTCCCTTAAGTAACTTGCTGAAGGTCATGGAGGCGGTGAGTGGCAGAAGCAGAACATGACTGAAATCCCTTTCTTCCTTCTCCCTCCTGGCCCCTTATCCACCACGCAGAGACTCTTAACCTTCCTAACCTTTTCTTCTGGGGAGTGTTTATTCTTAACAGCCCGCTACCCTGTTGCAAGTGACTGACACCTGCCAAAGCAGAAGACATTACTCATCTCAGGGGAGTCCGTTTTAACAAGAGCCCTGGGGGGCAGGGGTGGGGGATGCAGTCGTGACCGCCATTTCCGTGGAGTTGTGCTTCTCACAGCAAGGATGCTGGCATAGCAGTTTGTAGCGCCATTCACATTCATTGTCTCCTTGCTTTAGAGCAGTGCTTCCCTGACGTCAGAGGGTGTTGGAACCACCCAGGGTGCTTGTGCCAACACAGATTGCCTGCCCACAGCCCGGAGTTTCTGATTCTGTAGGTCTGGGGTCAGAGGGCCTGAGCATTTGCATTTTAAATAATTTCCCAGGTGCTGCTGGTGCTGCTGTTCTGGGGACCAGACTTTGGGAACCACTGCCTTGTAGCAATCCTGTAAGATTAGAAGAGGAGGCATCATTGCTTCCATCTTTTTATTTATTTATTTATTAAAATTTTATTTTATTTTTTCAGTGTTACAAGATTCATTGTTCATGCACCACACCCAGTGCTCCATGCAATACATGCCCTTCTCAATACCCACCACCAGGCTCACCCAATCCCCCAACTCGCTCTCCTCCAAAACCCTCACTTTGTTTCTCAGAGTCCACAGTCTCTCATGGTTCATCTCTCCCTCTGATTTCCCCCAATTCACCCTTCCTTTCCTTCTCCCAATGTCCTCCATGTTTTTTCTTATGTTCCACACGTAAGTGATACCATATGATAATTGACTTTCTCTGCTTGACTTATTTCACTCAGCATAATCTCTTCCAGTCCCGTCCATGTTGATACAAAAGTTGGGTATTCATCTTTTCTGATGGAGTCATAATATTACATTGTATATATAGACCATATCTTCTTTATCCATTCGTCTGTTGAAGGACATCTTGGCTCTTTCCACACTCTGGCGATTGTGGCCATTGCTGCTATGAACATTGGGGTACATGTGGCCCTTCTTTGCACTGCATCTGTATCTTTGGGGTAAATACCTAGTAGTGCAATTGCAGGGTCATATGGTAGCTCTATTTTTAATTTCTTGAGGAATCTCCACACTGTTTTCCAAAGTGGCTGCACCAACTTGCATTCCCACCAACAGTGGAAGAGGGTTCCCCTTTCTCCACATCCTCTCCAACATTTGTTGTTTCCTGTCCTGTTGATTTTGGCCATTCTAACTGGTGTAAGGTGGTATCTCAATGTGGTTTTGATTTGAGTCTCCCTGA
>CM053608.1:44797231-44849485 GCA_028646535.1 Procyon lotor | reverse complement strand
TTTTTTTTTTTTTTTAAGATTTTATTTATTTGACAGAGAGAAACACAGTGAGAGAGGGAACACAAGAAGAGGGAATGGTAGTGGGAGAAGCAGGCTTCCTGCAGAGCAGAGAGCCCGATGCGGGGCTCGATCCCAGGACCCTGGGATCTGACCTGGGCTGAAGGCAGACGCTTAACGACTGAGCCACCCAGGTGCCCCTCTGCAGAATTTTTTTTATAAGTTTTATAACTCTACATATAGAGTTACAGATTTAACTCTATAAATCCTTAGAACTATGGAAATGAACTATAACATGCTAAAGGATTTTCTACTGGTTTATTTTTTGTTTGTGAATATTGTGGCAGCTAAACTGATGGCTCATATCTAAATCACAAATTTTCTATCCCTATCAAACTTGCCTTTTTTCCCCACCATCCTGTATTCCTTCAAAGACACTGGGGGCATTGCCCAATTAAGTTTTCAGTACAAATTCTTTTCATGGCCCCAATATTCTTTTAAAGAATGAGGAGAAACAAAATATGCTCATTTTCTTTGGAAAATTAGCTGGGGCTATTTTATGAATTGAAACTCTTAAAATTAAATCATTTTATTTGAAAGAAGCCAGAACACATATTCATTCTCAGTGCTTCCTGCCTCTTGGTGGGATGGTAGATGTTTCCAGAAAATTGCCCTGCCAAAGTTCCACAAGTCTGGTCTTTAAACCTGTTTTCCAAGCCTGCCCTCCAGTTGTTTGTGGAGAAACATGCCTTTCATGGTAAATGGAAACATATCCAGTGTCAAGTTCCATGCTCTTAGCTCTAAAATTAGAAAGTATTGCGGGGAGGGGGGTGTGCTGACGAGGGTAGGACTGATGGTAGTTACTCAGGAAGAAACTCAAATTAGATGGGATTGTACAGATTTTGTAATAAGTGTTTTGTTTTATTTTTCTCATAAAAGCCAGGGACTTTCGTAAGAAGGGCAAGGGGGGATGTGCTCCCAGGGAGAGTGTGAGGAGAGAACTGTGGTCCTTCATTTACAGTTTATATTAAACTAGGAAGCTCCGCCCCCTACCCCAATTCCTCCCACCCCCCAAATACTCTGGTTCTCCATTTTCTCTATTTTTAATTCTAAAAGCAAAAAGCAATGGATGGATGAATGGATAAACGGACAGATAGAGGTGTGTGTGTGTGTGTGTGTGTGTGTGTGTGTGTGTGTGTGTGTGTTTAACCTTGGGAAGGTTCTAAAAATTTGCCGTTCTGCCTCTGACTTTTCTCCACCAGTCAGCCTCCTCCTGTCTTCTTTGTCCCAGGCCACCTGTCCTCAGGACACTGGGGTGTCCTGACCTTTCTGTGTTTCTGAGCAAAACCATGATGGTGTCATGTCCCAGCTGCCAGAGCCACAGAGGTGAGATGGGAGACAGGAAGGGGCTAGTGTCCAGGAACATTCTCCTGCTGGGGCTAGGACATGGTTTTTTCCCTTTGGCTCCACCAGGGGGGGAGGACGTCAGTGGGCTAGGCCCTTGCCCTCAGTCTCAGGTAATATGAGCCGTTTAGCCTTGCCAATCAAAGCAGAGTTTTGCCAGACCCATTCTATGCCTGCTGGTTTGTTCACTTCCTCTTTTGTTTAGGTCTTAGGTCATTTTATCTAAATGTTAGCTCTCCTCTTCATGTCTGCCATGATTAGATAGCCTTCTGGAGCACAGGGACTTGGCTTTATTTATCTAAGTCTGTCTTCAGGGTTTGCTGCAGTGTCCAGGACATAATGAGATTTCAGCAACTATTTGTTTTGTTTTCAAGATTTTATTTATGAGAGAGAGCGAGCACGTGCTCACGAGCAGGGGGGAGGGGCCTAGGGAGAGGGAGGGAGAAGTAGGCTCCTCCTGAGCAGGGAGCCCGACAAGGGACTCCATCCCAGGACCCCAGGATCATGACCAGAGCCGAAGGTAGATGCTTAACCAACTGAGCCACCCAGGTGCCCCTCAACAAACATTTGCACAGGCAAATTCTCTTTGGCACACCGTTATTGATGCCCGGGCCCATACCTTGGACTGCATGTGTCACAGGGAGGACGAGTGCCCCGGTGACTCGGCACCTACACCTTGCAAGGTCCTGGTCAGGTGAGGGAGAGGAAAGGCATCGACCGTGATGCTCGGGGCAGGAATGACACCTGCCAACAGGTGCAGACGGAGGTGTGCACATGCTAATAAAACACTTGTTCGTTCAAATTGTGTGTTTTCAATCTAAGATTTCTGAAAGGTGTTTCAGGCTTCTGGCCTCCATACTTCCCAGATCAGCCAAGCCACTTTAGAAGCTGCACTTGATGCGTCCGTTCTCTCTCCAGTGTTCCTGGCGGCTTTGACTTGAATCCAAAACATGCCGCCCTACCCCGCGCCCTCCCACAGATTCTGAGGCTCCTCTTTCCTGCTTCCTACAGCCCTTGGCAGGGGATACTTAGCCCCCAGCTCTAGAGGCGGGGGGGTTCTGATGAGTAATGGTGTACTATTTGCAACAATGGCTAGTGGTTGTAGTAAAACAGCCAGAATTAATCTCAGGTGGGACATGGGCTTTGTTCTAGAGAAATCCATCAGTACTGTAGTCTGTAGAGCAAAGGGATCTGAGGACGAGATTGGCAGCCTGGCCTGCCAAGGAAGAGTGGGAGAGGAGTGGGGTGAAGGGAAGGAAGCCACATTCACTCTCATAAGAAGAAAAATCCAGAAGGCCCAGTGGAGTTCTGTTGGTTGCTGGTGGGCGGCGGGGAGGGCAGGAGGGCGGGAGGAGAGGCTGGGTTCTGGTTTGGAGCTGCTGGAGGAGCTGGACATCGTAGGTGGAGTTTGCTGCCTTGTTTCAAACAACTAGGATGATGTTGCCAAAGGGGGAAAGTTGCAAATCTGAAACTTGGGGCAGTAGTTAGTCTGCAGTTCTCCATCCATTTGACATTAAAATGTGGTGTAAATAAGCAGCCTTGTGTAGTTTGGAAACTTAATAACACAGGAGGTCCCAGAGGCCCAATGGGGCCACCTGCATCAGGAGCCCCTCCAACCCCAGGTCTCTATTTTAATGACTGATTTGTGTCCAGGGAGGGAAGGCACGAAGTGACTTTTGTGCCCTGTGTCTGGGCTGAGGATGGGGGGCGGGGAGAAGGGTGGTGGTGAGGCTCTTCTCCAGGCTGGCCCTGGAGTGTGGCCTCAGAATAGCGACACCTTTCGAGAAGTTAGGGAAAGGTACAGACATGGCTTGGTGCTCCCCCCACACACTGCACACACGCACAGGAACACACACGGGGGCTTCCTGACTCCCCTGAGCCCACCCATGGGTCCCGAGCACTGTAGTTCCTTTGCTCCCAAAGATGTGGCCCCACTTCACCTCCGGAATCAACTCTGAGTCCTCATCACGGTTGTTCAGACCTCCCATGGCAGGGCCCCAAGTGCCCTTCCCAGGCCTTCTCATAGCCTATCCGGTAAGGCCACACGCAGGCTTGGGGCTGGTGGTCCCTGTCCCAGCCCCTAACTCTCACCTGTCCTTTGCAACACGCTGCTTGAATGAAGCCTTCCTAGCTCTTTCCACTGGAAGTATTTGCTTTCTTCTAACAATTTCCAAGTGCTTGGACTTAAGTATGTTCATCATATGATCCTGGCTATGATTTCACCTTCTCTGTGTATCATATGATACCTATCCAGGGCCATGGAGGATAAGTCACTCGAGGGCAGGCAGTGTCCCCGCTCTATCAGGTGTCTCTAGTATGAATAGTACTTAGGGTCCAGGATAATGCCCAGTTTTGAGGTTTGAGGGGCTTAGGAAATGTGGGAGGGAATATATGATAAGGGCGGCTAAATCTCAACCACCTCAAGATTGACAGGGAGCAGGGCAGGGATGGGACTGATGACGAGCGGTGCGAGAGTCCTCAGAGATAGGAGAGGGGGCTTGGCTACATGTGCTGGCACACCTCCCCCGCCCCCACCACCAGCAGAGCCCCAGACCTTGACACCCTGTGCAGGACTAAAAAGCAAAGGGAAAACTCACAGGGTGCAAGATGGCCTGAGATGGATTTAAAAAAAAAAATAATAATAGCAGTATACATTCTATGCATATGGCATTGAGTAAAAAGTCTTCTGGCAAAAAACTGCTGTCGTTCTTGTTTCATGGGAAGCTCCAGGCCTTTATAGCATTTTTGACTCTTCCAGGCTCCCTCTCCTTTTCTTAAACCAAAGGGTTCTTTGCTCTTTCCCGAACAATTTAGGCCTTGTTCTCATTTTTCACTTGGGATATTTGAAATGCTCTCGGAAAACAGCCCTGCCATTCAGAAATTCCAAATATATCCGTGAGCCCTTATTATTCCTCAAGGTTACAGGAATTTTCCTTGGAAACTGTTTGAATTTGAGTGGAAGTTTTGCCTTTCACGTCTTCTCTTGCTTTTAAAATGAGTTTCAGTGAATTGCCGTCTCTGAACTTGTATTTACTTATTTATTTTGCCACATTTAGTCAATCTAAATATGCTTTGTCATTAAACAACAAACAAGCAGAAAGTAATTTCAGGCCCTCCCCTGAAATTGCCTTTTGAAAATTAACCCGGCAAGCTATTACCGTGTGTCATTCATTACCTTCAGCATGAAGCTGGTACTGACATTAACAGATGAAGCCAACGGAACTTAAAAAAGACATCTTTTGGCATCTCTTTTAACAGTCTGAACAAAACCTCGAAAGCCATTCCGTCTTCTGATCCCAACTTTGTAAATGAGACCCTGGACTTTGCCAACCTCTCGTGCCGAGGCGCTCCTCGGAAAAGAATGGGATCTGCGGGCCGTGGCGGGTAGAAACAAGAGCCCCCCCCCCATCTGAGGTGCCAAGGGGCCAACGCTGTCGGTCTCCCTCCTCACCCGACAGTCTGGAGTGGAAGACTGACGGCGCTGGCACCGTAACCTCGTCCATATGGCAAGTGCGTTCCAGCAGTCTGTCCTGCCTGGGCGCCGCGCAAGCTGTGGAGGCTGATGGGGAGCCAGATCCTGCCAACATGCTCCGGGGCTATACCCGAGAGCCAGGAGGAGGCACTGAGTGTAGCTCTGTGGGGAACAGGTGAGCCTGGAAGGGGCAGCATTGAGGGACTCCTAAAAAGAGGGAGCCCTGTTGGCTCGGCTCATGCTGGCCTGTAACTGAAAGGGGCATCCGGTGGGGTCTGACGTGGGCCCCACCCTCTTCTTGCACAGTTGCTTTTGACCAGGTTTGGTGAGAAGCTCCCCTGACTTGAGCTCATCTTCCTTCCTCCTTCAGTAGCTGTGCGTCCTTAAGAACATCATCTAACCGGGCACCGGGGTGGCTCAGTGGGTTCGGCGTCTGCCTTTGGCTAAGGTCACAATCCCAGGGTCCTGGGATTGCGTCCCACATTGGGTTCCCTGGACAACCGGGATTCTGCTTCTCCCTCTCCCTCTGCCCCTGCTTCTGCTCTCTCTTTCTCTCTTGCTCTCTCAAAGAAATGAAATCTTTAAAAACACAACCAAAAAACCAAAACCGTCATCTGTGAAATGTGGATAATAATGTCAGGCCTCCCTCCCTCCAGATCGCTGTGAAGAGTAGGCAAGCATTTGGTAATTTGTAAAATGTTATCAAACAGAGGTGGGGTGGCATTACGACTGTCTGGGGCTTTGTGCTCAGAGCCTGCGCTCTGGGAAAGGGCCCTGGGCTCCGGGCAGCTGGCTCTTCTCTTGGCTTGCATTAATGGAGACATTTGGCTTCGCGCTTCTCTTTCCAGGCCCCTCTCCCTGTTCTAGTCTCCCCTGTCCTCCTGCTTGCCCTGGGACCTCGGCCAAAGCCCCCCACCTGTCTGTCTGGGCCTCAGCTGCTCCCTCTGGAAAGTAGGTCTGCCCTGTAACTTCGCCTGTCTCAGGGAGACCCGGCAGAGCAAATCACGTTCATTCCCTGAGCCAGCAGTTTCTGAGGGTCTACTCTGGGCCTGGCACTTTGGGTAGGATGAGGAATCCAAGAAGACCTCTGCCGTAGGAGAAGAGACAGACTAGTGATTGGTCCGCCCTAGGACAATGCAGTTGGGTGACCTAAGAAAAATGGGGATGGTGTCATGAAAGACCGCCATGAGCCCACTTACGCAGCAGAATTAGAAGGAACCTTTCTGCCAACTTCATCTCGCTGACTTCTCCGCAAAAGAGCCCTTTAGGGAGACATGGCGAAAGCAGGAGCCATTCACCCTTCTCACACAGGGCTGCTCTCTGTAACCTGCAGAGCCCCAGGAAGAGAGGTTGGTACACTTCCCCTAGTGTTCGGAGAGAGTCTTACATTGCACGGGGAGGGTCCAAGCAACCCCAGTATACCCAGCATAGGACGGTGTCACTACCAGGGCACTTGGCCGACTCGCCTGCTGAAAGTTCTTTCTTATTGGGGCCAAAGTCACACTAAGCAGTTACAGTGTTTGATAAGGGGGTGGTGAATGATCAACCCACAGCGAACCTGGGAGAAGTCAGGAGTGGCAGGAGGTCAGCCTTCCCTGACTCACCGACTCCGTGACTTTTCCCTGGCCACACCTCTAAGCTGGTGGAGAGGTCTCTCTCACCCTGTCCCCTACCTGCAGTGGAGGGGAGGATGTTTTCTGGACATTGTCTAGGTTGCTTAGCAGGGCCTTGGTTGGTAGGCACAGAGCCAACTGAGTTACACAGAAATGATTTCTTTTGTTCATGCAAGCAGGCGTCCCTTCCATTTGCTTGTAACCATTGTACCGAATGGGCTGGACTCGTTGGGGTAGAACAGGAGAGAGCTTCTTTTTTCTCTTTCATCACTCTCTTTCCAAACTGCTCTGTCCCATCTTTCACTGGTCAACATCTCAGGCAGATCTCACATAGTATTCAGTTCCTTTCAGGTATTTGTGAATGGTTCTCATGTTGGAGTGTTAAAAACGTAATCCAATATACGCTTTTATCATTGCATTGTCTCTTGGCTTTCATTAGCTGGTTCTGACTCCCCAAGGTGGGACAGAGAGTGGGGAGAACAGGAAAAGAAGCAAAATTGTCTTTTTACTTAGCGGGGCCTGCCGTAACCCAGCCATTGGTGTCCTCTAAATACAGATGCTCGGATACTGATTATTTTCTTGGATGCACCTTGGTGGGACCCTTGGATGTGCCCCACCCAACCCAGGGCCTGTGCCTTGAATTGTCCACACTCAGACTGATGCCCTCCCTGGCTGACTCTTGATTCCCCTTCAGCCCTGGTGCCAATGGGATACTCCACAGGGCCATCTAATGCCAGGTGCACCTCTCTGGCAGTAAGGCTCCTGGCTGGTCATATCAGGAGGACTTAAGCCTCGCTACCATCTGCAGAGTCCTAGCTACCATCTCCTAGCTACCATCTGCAGAGTCCACATGGCCCACAGAGAAGATTTTTGCCCATTGTCACAGCAAACTCTGAAAGTGCAGAAAACTTTTATTCCCCAAGATGGCGGCAGCCATGGCAGGCCTCCAGGACCAGACAGCCAAGCGAGCATCCACCAGAAAAGGAGATTTTAGTCTCTACTCCTGGCACCCTCCCCTGTTCTCTGAATGGTCTTCTTGGGGCTATCTTTACTCAGCTCAATGATGGGACGAGCACTCCCTCCCCTTCCCCAATCTGAGAGGAAAAGGAAAATAAATGCAAATTGCACTTCTTACTAGAACTCCCTTACAACCAACCCAAAACTACGTCTATGTTCCCATCTGTTGTTTTGGCCAACTCTTAACAAATCCTACATGAATGAAAGCTGCATCTCTCTTTCGAATCTGGGGTCCCTTGTTACCATCCCAGCTTTGGGCATCAGCAGAAAATCTCAAACAACAGAGGCATTCCAATTTAACTCTCTGTTTTTCACTAATCCATTCATTCATACTATGTCGCCACCAAATACCCAGTGTGGACCATGAGCCCAGGACTGTTGCCTAGGTATGCCCAGCAAGGAGCAAGATTGGCCTGAACTTGGCCTCTTCTGGGTATGCTGGGTGCATCCACCACGTGCTGGCCTCTTGAAACCTCTTGAAACCTCTGCATTTGATCATCTGAACATCCTATCCACAGGAACTCTGTTATTCTTCACTGATGTGTGACTACAAAGACAGAGCTTCCTGTTTGTCATCATGGTCCCAATTGTGGCAAGATCCCAAGTGCCTTTGGAGTCATTGCTAATAACTTGATCATCAGAACTGTTTTAGTCTTGAGTGTATGTTGTTGATATCTGATTCTTTAGCAAATACAAACTTCCTTGTTTGTCTTTATCTTAATTACTAAGTAGATGCAAGCTCTGAGACAGAGGTGGTTCCCATAATCAAGAAATGTGTGCTAAATCCTGACACTCCATTTTTTGAGAGACTGAGTTCAGGACTTTTTTCTGTTTGTTTATAAAGTAGTTCATAATTCAGCAAGGGTATATAGTATATGTGTGTGTAAGTAGCTCCCACTGTGTTGTCTATTTTCTTTTTCTTTTTTTTTTAATTTTTTAAGGTTTTATTTATTTATTTGACAGAGAGAGATCACAAGTAGGCAGAGAGGCAGATAGAGAGAGGAGGAAGCAGGCTCCCTGCTGAGCAGAGGGCCCGATGTGGGGCTCGATCCCAGGACCCTGAGATGGTGACCTGAGCCTAAAGCAGAGGCTTTAATCCATTGAGCCACCCAGGCGCCCCTTGTATTTTCTTTTCTCCCCCCGCCCCTTGTATTTTCTTTTATTAGATTGAATTTTCCTGGTATTTTTCCTTTTATCAAAATAAGTAAATAAGTAAAGGTGCCCGCTTTCAGGCTTAAATGGATAACTCATTGAAATGATTAATTTAACTTGATTCTTTAAAGGCAAAGTCCTATGTTTTTAAAACACTGCTCCTCTTCCTGGCACTGCCAGTCAGAAACATTCAACTCAGAATGTCAGCCTTGTTCCTGAAGTTGGATTCTATGTGTTTTGATTTTGTGGGAATTTTTTTTCTCATCTCATTAAACCTCTACGTAGATGAAGAGTTTTGATCTCGTCCAGGGGAAAACACCAGAGAATCTTTATTGTTGCCAACTATTACATTTTAAAAGTCTTGCTTTCTAACCCTGGTTCCCTGATGTAATATATAAATCTCGTTAACCTTATAAATACGATTTTTCAAGAGCAAGAAACGTTTCCCTTCTTCCTTTATTATGCCTAATTTGCATACCAGCACACAGTCCAAGTGTTGGCAGATAATAATATTTTAAAGGGCATTGAAGTATAAGAATAACTACATACTTGCAGATGTGTTATGAAATATACCCCATTAGTCACTTTTTATTTGAAAGGCAGAAAGCTAGGCACCTAGCAACAGCATGCCATCATTCAGGATTAGAGAAAAGCCATTTTACCTCTAGGAGATATTTACCCCCCTTTTGGGGGCTGTCAGGCTAGTACAGTTAATTACACAAAAGATCCTCACAAGAGACTCGGCTGTTGAGTGTCCATATGCACGGGTGAGTGACAGTAATGACATCCCCCAAAGGATGGCCTTTTGGCAGCAGCAGCTGACAGGGGGCTTCGCCTTGGGAGCCTTCCAGACAGGTTCACAAGTCAGTCCTATGCAGAGAGACTTTGAGGCTCTGCTTGAGAACTGTGCTTTCCCTTCTGGAAGGCCACCATCTTCCTGCTCTCTTCCCCTCTGAGTAGATCAATAGGAGGGTATGCACCCCCCTAGAACACGGAACACCGTGTTCAAGGATCCAGCACCCAGTCCTCATCCATGACCTACCTTCCCCGGCCAGCCACAGGAGAGAGCGTCAAAATCTTGAGTCCACATCAACATCCAAATAGACCAAATTTCTAGAAGATTCTTTTCTCAAACCAGCTAGGACAAGTAAGAAGTAACAGGAGGCAAGCAAAGGTGATGAAGAGAAGAGAGATCAAAATTTAACATTCCAGTAGGAAGAAGTTCCTTCAGGAATCCCTACAGGTGGTTGCCACACAATGGAGGCCAAGGCCATTTTGCAGACATTTGCTGAGCCCCTATGGCAAATTCAGGGGTTCAGACTGAGGATATACAGCCTTGCCCTCAAGCCAGGTCCCTCTCAAGCAGTGGGGCTTGGCATCAGAAATGTCCCAGAAGAACTACATTCTCTCTGCGTCATGGAGACTTTCAGCAGAAATTCACATATGATCAAATCAGCCTCTTGCCTTCAAGTCTTTTCCACATCGGTTTAGTAGAAGAGTGTAGAGGGAAGCAGTGCAGTGAGGATTCACCTGCTTGGGGAAGCTGGGGCTTGGGGGAGATGCTCTTCCTTCTCTCCTTAAAAACAAAAAAGGAGAGAAGGGAGGGAGGGAGAGAGAAAGAAGAGTACAGAGCAAAAAATGGTACCCATGAGAAGTAGATATTGGTAACAGTTGCACAGCATTGTGAATGTACTTAATACCACTTCAAAATGGTTAAAATGGAAAATGTTATGTTATAGATATATTTTAGCAAAATTTTAAAAATATTATACCAAAACTCACTGAAGTACATTTTTATGTTAATTTAAACATTTTAACTTCTATTCCAGAGTAGTTAATGTATAGTGTTTAAATATTAGTTTCAGGTGTACAATATAGTGATTCAACAATTCCAATATATCACCCAGCGCTCCTCACGATGAGTGTACTCTTAATCTCCATCACTTATTTCACCCATCTTTCCAGCCACCTCCCCTTTGGTAACGATCAGTTTGTTCTCTACAGTTAAAAGTGCTTTCTTGTTGTTTCTCTCTCTTTTTCTCCTTTGTTTATTTGTTTTGTTTTTTAAATTCCACATATAAATGAAATCACATAGCGTTTGTCTTTCTTTGACGTGTTTAGCTTAGCATTATACTTTCTAGCTCCACCCATGTTGTTGTTAATGGCAAGATTTCATTCCTTTATATAGCTGAATAATATTCCTGTGTGTGTGTGTGTGTGTGTGTACACATAATGTCCCGGCTTTATCCACTCATCTGTCAATGAACACCTGGGCTGCTCCTGTAGTTTAGCTATTGTAAATAATGTTGAATAAACATAGGGGTGTATGGGGTGCCTGGGTGGCTCAGTGGGTTAAAGCCTCTGCCTTCAGCTCAGGTCATAATCTCAGGGTCCTGGGATCGAGCCCTGCGTTGAGCTCTCTGCTCAGCGGGGAGCCTGCTTCCCCCTCTCTCTCTGCCTGCCTCTCTGCCTACTTGTGATCTCTCTCTCTCTCTGTCAAATAAATAAATACAAAATCTTAAAAAAAAAATAGGGGTATATATATATATCTTTTCAAATTAGTGTTTCCATATTCTTTGGGTAAATACCCAGTAGTGCAATTACCGGATCCTAGAGTAGTTCTATTTTTAATTTTTTGAGGAATCTCCGTACCGTTTTCCACAGTGGCCGCACCAATCTGCATTCCCACCAGTAGTGCACATGGGTTCTTTCTCCACATCCTCTCCAACACTTGTTGTATCTTGTGTTTTTGATTTTAGATGTACTGACAGGTATGAGGTGATACCTCACTGTAGCTTTGGTCTATATTTCTTTGATGATGAGTCATGTTGAGTATCTTTCCATGTGTCTGTTGGCCTTCTGGATGTCTTTTTGGAGAAATGTCTGCTTATGTTTTTTGCTCATTTTTAAATAGGATTATTTGTTTTTTGAGTGTTGAGCTGCATCAGTTCTTCATATATTTTGGGTACTAACCCTTTATTGGATACGTCATTTGCAAATATCTTCGCCCACTCGATAGGTTGTTTTTTAGTTTTTTAAATTGTTTCCTTTGCTGTGAAAAAGCTTTTTATTGTGGTGTATTTCCAATAGTTTGTTTTTGTTTTCCTTGTCTTAGGAGACATATCTAGAAAGAAGTTGCTACAACTGATGTCAGAGAAATTACTTCCTGTGCTCTCTTCTAGGATTTTTATGGTTTCAGGTCTCACCTTTAGGTCTTTAATCCATTTTGAATTTATTTTTGTGTTTGGTGTAGGAAAGTGGTCCGGTTTCATCCTTTTGCATGTGCTGTCCAGTGCTCCCAACACCATCTGTTGAAGAGACTGTCTTTTTCCCATTTCATCGTCTCACCTCCTTTGTCAAAGATTAACAACCATATAATTGTGGGTTTATTTCTAGGCTCTGTATTCTGTTCCATTGATCTATGAGTCTATTTTCTGCCAGTACCATACTCTTTTGATTACTTCAGCTTTGGAATATGTCTTATAATCTGGGATTGTGATATCTCTGGTTTTGGTTTTCTTGTTCAAGATTGCTTTGGCTATTTGGGGTCTTTTGCAGTTCCATACAAATTTTAGGATTATTTGTTCTAGCTCTGTGAAACATGCTGTTGGTATTTTGATAGGGATTGCATTAAATCTGTTGATTATTTTGGGTAGTATGGACACTTTAGCAATATTCTTCCAGTCCATGAGCGTGGACTATCTTTCTGTTTGTGTCTTCAGTGTCTTTCATCAGTGTTTTATTGTTTTCAGAGTACAGGTCTTTCACTTCCTGGTTAAGTTTATCCCTAGGTATTTTATTATTTTGGGTGTGATTGTAAATGGGATTGTTTTCTTAATTTCTCTCTCTGCTGCTTCATTACTAGAGTCTACAGAAATGCAAGGAATTTCTTTACATTTATTTTGTGTCCTGCAATCTTACTGAATTCATCTATCAGTTCTAGCAGGTTTTTGGAGTCTTTGGGTTTTCTGTACATAGTAGTATCATGTCATCTGCAAATAATGAACATTTTTCATATATGGCCTTTATTACATTGAGTATGTTCCCTCTGAACCTACTTTGATGAGGGTATTTATCATGAATGGATATTCTACTTTGTCAAATGCTTTTTCTGCATCTATTAAAGTGATTATTTGGTGCTTACCCTTTCTCTTACTGATGTGATGTATCATGTTGATTTATTTGCAAATATTGAACCACCCTTGCATACCGGGAATAAATCCCACTTGATTGTAGTGAATGATATTTTTAATGTATTGTTGGATTCAGTTTGCTAATATTTTGTCAAGGATTTTTGCATCTATGTTCATCAGATAATTGCTTTTGGTTTTGGTGTGAGGGTAATGCTGGCCTGATAGAATGAATTTGGAAGTTTTCCTTCCTCTTTTATTTTTTTGGAACAGTTTGACTGAATTATATATTTTAAGTGGGTGAATTGTATAGTATCTGAATGTATATGTCAAAAAGCTGTTTTTTAAAAAATAACATAGTAAAGATAGTAATATAGTAAAAAATAGTATAGTTGTGTTTATGTGCACATGTGTGCGCCAACGGGAGATTCTGCCAATTTCTGAGTTAATCAACCTTGTGGGAAATATGTCTGCGAGGACCAGACAAAGGGAGGGAAGAGAAATGTAACCCGTCTGCCCATCTTTCACAGGTGTCCTAGAGGACGAAAGACGTAAAACCAGCAGATGCTAGAGTGGTATCGTAATAGTACAAGCTCCACGTATTTTTATAAGAGGGAGGATTCCCCACGAAAAGGTCCGTGCCTGGTTCTGCTTTCTCTGTGTACCTTGTTTTCCGAGTCAGAGGCCTGGCCAGCTCTGCCCACACAGGCTCATGAAGGTGTGGCCGCTAACGATCCAGCTGAAGCTTCTATTTCTTTTTGAAGTATCTGCTTGTGTTTAGGAATGCAACACATCATCTTTGATTATACCTTGAGGCCAAAGTCCCTGTTCCTGGAAGCACACTGCCAGATGTCAAGGTCACAAGGTAGAGGGGATGCTGGGTGTGGGTCGAAGACCTCCCTCCCTCCCTTTGAGACCTTTAACTGTCGTCGCCTGGGATTCTTGGGCCATAAAATGCAGATGACGATACTTCCCTTGCCTTTTCCCTAGAGTAGCATGAGAAACAAACTCTAAACACGGTAACATGTGAAAGCGTTCAGTAAACTGTGAATCACTGTCTGCCTTCGTGGAAGTTCTTCTGGGTGTGTGTGAGAGTAACCCAATAAATATGCAAAAAAAGGAAGGCACTGGGTTGAAGGATCCTGGGCCACCTCTCAGAAAGCATGGGCAGGAAGGGAGACCAGATCCCGAGATAGAGTCCGGAGAGCGGGGACCCCAGGCAGCTCACTCCCTTTGGCTCCTCTGGTTTTCATTTCTCTCTCTCGCTCTCTGCAGACTGGCTTTGTTTCTTCTAGCTTGCAGGGCCAAATATGGTCGCCCCGTGGCACTGTGATTGCACACCCTGCATTTAAGCCACGAGCCCAGACTTTAATTTAATCGGGTCCTAATTCAGACTGGGGGAGCCTGGACGGGGGAGTCACTCCTTGTGTGCTGACTCATCAATGTGAGCGAGTGTCACAAGGCATAAACCCGGCCATCCTTTGGCCATCGCTCTGGGGATGAGCTGGGCAGGTCCCAGGGGAGGCACCCGCTACAAACATCGGGGCAACACCTAGTGGTATGATTGCAGCAGTCGGTGGGAGAGTGAGATTCGGTTTTGAGAAACTCCCTCCATAGCATCCCTGTCTCTGCTGTCGTCTATGAGTTCTGTCGTGTGAGCTCTGCAGAGGCTGGCCATGGCTGGGCCCTGAGGCCCAGCTGAACGAAGGTGAGGCTGGAGGGCCCAGTCAGTGAGTGGGGTGAGGCCCACGGGGTGCTCTGGGGATCCTGCAGCCACCTTGCCCCTCCTTCAGTGTGACCAGGCTATTCTGTTGGGGCCCAAGGGGTCCATGTTGTGTTTCTCACAAAATAAATTACAAGTGAGATTGGGTACAAGTCACAGAAACTCATCCCAAGCTAGCTCAAACCAAAAAGATTATTCTGGGGCTGCTTTTCCAGATCCCTCTGTCCTTTCCCGCCTGCTGGCCTTTGAGCCATTCCGTTTCCCAGCTCGCTGTCACCCAGAGACAGACAGGGCGAGTTTTCAGCATTGATCTCTTCCCGTGAAAGGACAGTGGGAAGATGCTGAATCAAGGGCTGCTGATTCTTTTTTCCCCTTCTTTTTCTTTCATTGCTTGTGGTCGGCAATTACCCATTCCCCTCTTGGCCTTCATAGCTGGGAGAGGGTGAGCAGGTGTCGAGAGCAACTTTGTTCTTTTTGAGTCAATCTCATTGCATGGCAAAGCTCCAACTCTCTCTGGGTAGCTGGCAGCTCCTCCAAGGCCAGACCACTGGGCAGAGATCCCAAGAGCAGTGCTAGTCTATTTGGTGTCACAAGGAGCTGGGCCAGGCCTGCTTGTCCCTGCCCCCAAGAGCAGGCTGCTTTTCAAACAGATGTACAAATAATTGGATGCCTTGGATAGAAAGCAATGGTGTAAGGGAGCAACTCTAGCAGGCTTGCAGAAAAGTAAGAAAGAAAATCTCCAAGCTGAGGACACTTCTTTGGTCCCTCTCATTCATTCATTTATTCATTCATTCATCTATTATTTTATTTTTTTTATTTGAGAGAGAAAGAGAGAGAGAGGAGAGCAGGGGCCGGGCAGAGGGAGAAGCAGACTCCACTGAGCAGGAAGCCCGATGCAGGGCTCGATCCCAGAACCCTGAGATCATGACCTGAGCCGAAGGCAGACACCCAATGACTGAGCCACCCAGGTGCCCCAAGACTTAACCTTTAAGAAGCCACAGAGGTCAACAAGTACATGATTATATTCAGGGTCAGTTAATAATAATAATTGGCGTCTGGCCCTGGCGCTAGTCACTTCATGTTGGTCAGTTCATTGAATCCTTCCAGGGCTTTGAGGTAGACACTTTTATCAGTCCATTGTACACATGAGAAGCTGTAGGCATAGATCGGTTACCTACTGCGCCCAATTTCGCACAGCGAGTAAGAGGCAGAGCCAGGCTTTGAGCCCAGAGAGCTCATCTCCAGAGGACTACACAAGCTCTCTCCCACATCCTCAGCCTCTCGGGATGCAAATAAAACACCGAGGATGGGATGGATTCAGTGTTTGCTCCTGTGGGCCTGTGATAATTTGCTTGATTAAAAGATGCCACTGGAGAGGAGAAATATTTTAAAAATCTAACCAGTGGAAAAAGGACTTTTAGTGACTAAACATTTCACGACCGATCCAAAGCTCACCAGTCAGTTTTCGATGCTGCTCTCTTCCCACGGGAATAAAACCGGCCATTCTCACTGCCATTAACATAGAGGAGCTGTGACCTTGATGTGCAAGAGTGTGCAAGAGCGCGCAAGAGCGGGAGGGAAGCGGGCCATTATTTAAGCCATGTGATCTGAACGGAGGGGCTGGAAAATGAGCAAAAGTGGGTATTATTCCATAGCAGCTCAGTGACGTTTATTGTGATTTACAAAGCCGTGAACATATGGTAACTGCTAAAAGCATGGAAGAGGGGCAGTTGGAAATGGGTAGACTTAAGGGCAACAAAACCAGCCACTCATCCTTCCCTCCTTGGCTGCTGCTTCACCCATAGCCCAGAAAACGCAATTGTCTTGCTAGCCATTTTTGCTCCCAAATCTGCAGGAAGCCCAGGAAGAAAGGCCAGGACAAAGTAGCCCCTTTTCCTTAACCCATCCCCCTATACGTTGGTGTGGGCGTCTCCGCTTCCTGCAAAAGAAGTTGGTATTTTGGTTCTCAGCTACGGTGTTTCTAGCGTGCCGTGCCCTTCCCTGGTTTCTGCTGGATCTGGTTAAGTGCACTTCTTTGCTTCCCGTTGGCTGGATGCCAACTCATCATATTCACACTCATCTCTGTGTGCTCCAGGCCGAGCCCACTGTCTCTCATCAAGAAACAAATCTGCCACTTCTTTCCCTGTTTTCAAAATCCCTTTTTCCTAATAAGTGGTCTTGGGAAGTAGGGGCAGTCCTGGAACAGAGGCCAGATTTGCTCCATCCAAGTGAGAAAGGTCTGAAAGTCAGTTTCATAGGTAAACTGAGGCTCCTCCAGATACCTGCCTTTTCATGTAATAAGCTATCCCAGAGGGCTCAGGCCAGGCAGCAACTTCTTGGCTAAGCACATCTCTTTAGGAAATCTCATATAGAGAGTGCTAGTTTCCTATGTGATTTCCACTTTCTTTCTTTCCGAGTAATGGAGTCCCAGTGCCATTTTAGGTGGCATGCAGCCAGTGAAAACTCTCTTGTAGTACATGAAAGCAGAAATTGGATTGGACCTATGGGAAAGCTTTTTGTGTGCCATTCCATCCTACCTGCTTCCTGTTGTTTGGGATGTGGATATGATGGCTGGAGCTCCCACAGCCATTTTGAGGCCATGACGAAAAGACTACAGGAATCACAAAAACTCAGCCCTGATTTTCCTGATGAAAATTTTCCTGATGAGAAATGCATCTCCGCATTTCTCATGACATAGGCGGGGGAAAGAGCCTTTATATGTTTAAGCCACTTTAGGCAGTTTTCTGTGTCTAGTAACCAAAAGCAATTCCCAACTGATACACCAAATTAGAAGGTAGTTCGGTGATACCGAAAGGCCTTAGCTACAGGGAATTGGGCTCTTACGAAGCTCCAGTTCTCAGAACTTTTTCCTTTGCCGACAAACCCTAGTGTCACTCTTCTCTGAGTTAAGTGACATCCTTTTTGGTGTTCCCAAATTTAACTTCTCTGGTGAAAGTGAAACACAGAAGCCACTGGGCCCACCCGAGAAGCAGTTTTTAGGAAAGCAAGTCATCATTTCCCTTTGACGTGTAGTCACCTGCAAAAGCATTGCTGATACCGTGCCCGTGAGCTCCACGTTGAAGTTCTCCGACATCTGGCAGCTGAGATGCTACTTGCTTTTTTTTTTTTTTTTTTTGCTACTTGCTTTTTTAAGCACAAGTAAAACCAAGCATTCAAATGTTCCCAATTTAGCCTGCTAAGCATAATGTTGGGTATCTCTACCTTGGCCCACAGCTGCCAGCAATTCAAAGCTCTCTCTTCAACAGGCATTTTTCGTGTTTGTAGTCTGTGCATTCTCTTCACTCCCAACCATGGCAAGGTCGCATCGGAGAACTTTCAGAGAGGCAACCACTGTGATGTCTTATCAGGAGTAGGTGTCCAAAAGCTCTCTCTGGGGTGGTGGTGGTGGGAAGGGTCCTCAGAAGAGGGCAGAAAAGGCTGCCCATGAAGCCAAAAGCCCCATTGCTATTAACCCCTTTTAAAGAGCCTCCTCCACTCTGTAGCCAGGCCCTCCTGTCAAGTAGCCAGTTTAAGTAGTCGTGGGGCCACAGCAGTGATGGCGGCAGATGTGGCAGCCCCCACCTTCTTTCTGCTTCCTACCTGGGTGGGCTGAGAAGCCAGATTGGTGGGTGGCAGAACTCTGGAGCAGATGAACTCCATCCTCAAAGGCCTGACATAATTTGTCAATCGTCCCACCCCCCCCAGTAATACTGCCCAGGGCCTGAGGGCTCTTAGACTGCCCTTGACCTCCTGACATTGGTTCTCCTTTCACATTCCCTGTGAGTGCCTCCTCCCACCACAAACGTGTGGAATCAGAGAATATCCACAGTAGAGGGGGCCTCAGAGATGGCCTCAGCTCACTTTTTCATTTGCTACATGGATATACTGAAGTCCGTGGCAGAGAGAGCTGACCTGTCTCGGAGCTCATCGCCGGTGGGTGGCCTACCTTGAGGTCCTGGCCCTGGGCCAGCAGGTTTGGCGAGGGAACAAATGATAGCTAATTCATATATAATGTGTACAATGTGTAAGGTCCATTGTAAGATATGGGTACACACACTATATTTAAGCTTTCCCATTTTATACATGAAGATTATAAGGCATGGAGATGTTTAGTAACTTGTCCAAAGTCACAGCTAGCAAGTGGGAGAGTGAAGATGTGAACTCAGGCATCCTGGCTTTGTCCTTGGCCTAATACTGATATACTAATGTCTAGTCCTTGACTATTCATGTCAGGTCTGGATGAGGGATCCTTTTTTTTTTAAAGATTTTATTTATTTATTTGAGAGAGAGAGAGAAAGTGAGAGCATGAGAGGAGCAAAGGTCAGAGGGAGAAGCAGACTCCCCATGGAGCTGGGAGCCCGATGTGGGACTCGATCCCGGGACTCCAGGATCGTGACCTGGCCGAAGGCAGTTGCTTAACCAACTGAGCCACCCGGGTGCCCATGGATGTGGGATCCTTAATAAGTTCCTTGGCCAGAGGATTATTGGCTTAATATCTTACCCCTGGAGGAGCATTTTCCCAAACATGACAGCAAAAGGTATTCAACCAACCAAAACAAAAACAGGAATAAATTCCATGGTCAAGTAAATTTGCAATGTTATACGAAACCATGATAAACAGGATCTTGTTTTTGTTTTTGTTTTACTACAGAACTTCTTGGAGCCTTTAATATCCTAGTGGACATTGTGAATTCTCTAAGAATGTCTAAAAGCATTTGCTAAGCTTTCTGGACCACAGAATCTTTATTGATGTAATGATGTCATCACATATCATGTGGCCTCTGGAAACCTCAGCTGAGTGAAAAAGACAAATTGGGTCTTATTATGAAAATGGTTTTGATCTCAACAATCTCCTAAAATGGCCCAAGACCTCCCCCACTCAGGATTCCCTGGAACACAATTTGAGAACTTCTGTCCTAGAAAACCATATTTAAAAAAATAAGACTGTGGCGTCTGGGTGGCTCAGTGGGTTAAAGCCTCTGCCTTTGGATCAGGTCATGATCTCAGGGTCCTGGGATGGAGCCCCGCATCGGGCTCTCTGCTCAGCAGGGTGCCTGATTCCCCCTCTCTCTGCCTGCCTCTCTGCCTACTTGCAATCTCTCTGTCAAATAAATAAATAAAATCTTTAAAAAAAAATAATAAGACTTGAATAAGACCCATGATAATGATCATGGGTCCAGATATTATCTTGCCCCTTGCAAAGGACAAAAGAGAAAAGCAGATGAAAGAGTGGGGATCTGTGTTGTGAGAATCAGTTATTCATTCTACTAATTCCTTATTTCCTTTTTTCTTTCTTTCCTTCCCTCCTTTCTTCTTGTCATTTAAGAAGTTTTGTTCCACAAAGGATTTAAGGTAGCAGGTAGCTTTCTCTTCCGGAAGTCAACATTCTTGTTTATGTACTAAAGTCCTGAAGTCAGTGTTATTATTTTGGGGAGACTCCTGTCCTTCTACCCTATCCCTTAACTTCTCCTTTACCAGCATCCTATAGGTCAACCTAGAATTTCTATCATTGGCATTTTGTTTGTTTGGGTGAGGCCATGTCTCTCTAGAAAGAGGCTGGGGCTCAGACCCAGCCTCAGTCTGGTGAAAAGTGTGAACACATCGGGCCGATAACCTCCTCAACATGTGTGAGTCACTCAGGTTACGAAGCCCATCCAGGGAGGGGTTCCTGAGGGATGGGGAGTCAGGTGGGGGAGTTCTACAGTGGGTCCCTGCATGGAATCCTGCGGAATGAGGTTCCGTGATAAGAAGTAGCTGCTCTTTCCTTTTCAGGGAGATGCCCAAAGATGCATTTTGTTCATTTAACAATTTTAAATTTAACAATCTAGGCCCTGCCCTTGATCGGAGGTCATTGTATGTTTACTCTATACCAGAGGTCTTTGAACCTGAGATCAAAGCTCAGGTCAAAACTAATGTGGCATTTTGGGTATTGCACTCAAATTCGACAACCCGGACCAAGGGGCAAAAATGAAATGCGCTTCGGGTAGGTGGTCCGGGGTCCCCTCCTTGGGATACTAGCCTGCAACAATAGAGCATCACCCTTTGTTCACAGGCAGGGAAATCCCAGGAGGAATCTCCATTCTCCAGGTGGAGAATCAGAGGCTAGAGGGGCCCCCAAGTGTCCTTCTCCCTTAAGAACACCACCACTGCCTTCCATGCTTCTTTGTCTTTCCCATCCTCTTTGGTTTTAGGGCTCTGACAGTTTGTCATTGGCAAGTGAGAGGTCGTGCCTGTCAGGTGACACTAGCTCTGAATCACCAACCTCTTCCACACTTACCATTGTTGTGCTCCGAATGCTGGACTCAAGCTCCAGCTGTGCGCAAGGTTGAGTCCTTTGCTGTTGGCCTGGACTTGTATGGTTGGTGTGGCCAAGGTAGACTTATCCAACTAAATATCTTCAAACAGCAAAACAAGTTGATGAGTTTTTCCACACACATTAGTATACACATCAGTAACATGTACCCCTTTTAGGACATTTAGAAATGAGAAAATGGAAAAGTCATCCATAACCCTATTACCCAGAGACAACCACAGTCTGTTTTAGCTAGAAAACCTCCCTGCCCGTCCTTTCTCTCTCTGGCTCTGGCTTCATACCCAGCCGCATACCCATGTGAAGGTCCCAGATGGGATCCGTATGTGGCCGGAGTTTGGGCCCCTCCCCCACCCCACCCCCTGCATGGATGGGCAGCCCCGGTCTGTGTAGGGAAGAGGCCAGGTTTTGTGTTTGTATTCTCTCAGGCCCGGAGGGTAAATGGAGTGGACAGCATGGGGCTGGCCCCCTTTCTGCCTCAGAGGTGTGTCTGACCCGGGGGAGAGAGGCACGCACGCCACAGATCTGGGTGGAATTTGGTGTGGCTCCCTCCCAGTGAGGACCCAAACGATAGCTCTGCTCAGACAAGTGAAGTGGAGGGAGGATGTTCATTCTCAATAATGCCTGAAGCTGCTCTTTTTGGTCTTGGCACGCCGTGGTCGTGGAGCGGGGCCTCAGGCAGGGATCCCACCCTCTTGGCCAGGTGCCTGCCGCTCCGAGTCACGGTTCCTCCCGCGCTCACCACTGATGCTAGTTTGGTCTTCCTTTTAGATTTTAGTTCAGAGTCTATATTTAGTCTTTTCTGCACTAGAACACACATAGTGGTTAAATATGAAATCAAAGACGTCACAAACCAGCAGCCTACTACTCCATGGAAAATGTATGGAGAAACATGAGCATTCATGGGCTGGGATGAATCACCACAGGTTCTCAGCATCCCACCATCACTTTTCATTCTTCAAATTAAGCAGGGAAAGAGCTGGGGGAAGCTGGGCTCTTTTAAGGCCAACACCAGCCAGCTAGAGTGAGGTTCCTCTGCTGGCTCAGCCTCTCCCCAGGCAGCCCCTGCTGCCTTATGTGTTTATTTTTCAATTAGTGCTAGAAGGAGACTCCTGGGGAAATTCTTGCTTGGGGGCCCAAAATTTATATGTTAGAACTGCTCCCCCTCCTTAGAGCACCAGATTCTGTAGGAGGGTTTGAAAGCAATAGCTCTCAGTACTCTTTCCAACCAGACTCTCGATACTAATCCTTGGTGATTTCAGTATCCACAAACAACGTCCTTGTCATGCCTCCCAGTTCCTCAACTTCCTCTACTCCAGCAATCTTGTCCTTTATGGTACTGTGGCCACTCACACCCATGGCTACACCCTCAACCTTATCATTACCACCAGTTGTGCTCCCTCCATAATTTCGATTTCTAGCATCCCGCTCCTTCCCGCTCAGTCCTCTGCTCTCTTTGATGATTCTTCAACCTCACTGAGCTCCACAGTTGATTGATTTCCCACCTTTTCACTGTTCCTCTCCACCCCACCACTGGCTACAGATCCTCCCTAAGTCTTACCCACTTAGATTCTGTGGTCCCTCGTGACGCCCCACTCATCAATATACAATCAACTCCCTTTGACCCCTTCATTGTACCTTCCTGGCAAAACCATGACCTTAGCTGAATCTACACTCTGTCCACTACGTGTGTACCTGGACAACTGGGTATGGCTGCCTGGTTTTACTTTAAATTCAGCACCATAGCTGCTGGTGGGTCCTTGGTACTCACCTGCAGTCCTGTTCACACCACTGCTCTCCCATTCTTCAAGACAGTGATTTCACATTTTCTCTTCCCTCCATCTTCTTCCCCGTCCATCATTCTCAGTCGATGGCTTTGCTTCCTAATCCACTGAAATGATAGGTCAATGAACCAAGAAGTTGCATGTTTCCACCACTCTACCCACCTGCTCGCCCTCATCTCTGCCTGTCCACTCTGCCTTCTCCCCCAGTAGAGGATGAATCCCCAAGCTTCTATCAGTGTTACTCAAGATGTGGTCCTCAGTCTTGATTGGCAGCATCAGCATCACCTGGGAGATTGTCTAAGATGTGAATTCATCAACTCCACTTCAGACCTGCTGAATCTGACTCTCTGAGGTGGAGTCTGGGAATCCGTGTTTCAATGGGTTCTCCAAGTGGTTTTTATGCATGATGAAGTTTAAGAAGTACTGAGCTAGATCCCCTTCCCTTGCACTTGCTCAGGGATGTCCCTCCGGAGGTTACCACTTTTCTTGTGGATCATCACACTATCCCTTTCTCTTCTGGATCATTTTCTATTACTGTATAAATATGCAGGAAACAAAACAAAAATCTCTCTTGATCTCAAATCCCACTTTAGCCACCACCTCATTTCTGTACTTCTCTTTTTTTCTTGAACTCCCCTCAATCTTGGTTCTCCTGGACCCCAAGACTGATCTTGCTAAGGCCGTTATGGTAGAAATTGGCCAGATGGTCACAAAACTGTTTCCTCTCCCTGGGCACACAAATAAATGATGTTTCACAATTTCTTTGCATCTAAATGAGACCATGTGACTAGTTCTTGCCATTGGAATGTGAGTGAGGGTAATGTGCCAGCTGCAGGCTGAGGCATTTGAGTATGGGAGTACTTCCATATGACCGTCCCTTCCCTTTCCAGGGTGACCCTGGAGGCCACACATGGAAGATGGAAAGAGTTTGACTACCCAAATCACCCCATGGAAGGTCATCTACCAAACGTTTGACTGGACTATAACAGGAATGAGAAATAAGTTTTTATTGTGTTAAGTCACTGATTTGGTGGTTATTTGCTACAGAAGTAAGCCTATCCTAATGAAATTACCAGTGAGCTCCAAAATCCAATAGGGAATTCTCAGTTATTTTCACACATGACCAAAAGCAGCATTAAGCAAAGTTAATCAGTGTTCCTTCTTGACAAATTTTCTTCACATCCTCTTTAGGCCTTTTCTTCCTTCCTTCCTTCCTTCCTTCCTTCCTTCCTTCCTTCCTTCCTTCCTTCCTTCCTTCCTTTCTTTCTTCTTTCTTTTTTTTTTTTTTTATTTCTTAACTCCCTTTAATAAATCCTTTGCCCATCTTTCCTTGTGTTTTCTCAGCCCAGAGCTCAGCCCTTAAACCCCTTTTTTATCAGTACTCACTTTTCTGGTAATATCATCTTTGTTCTTGGCTTTATATACCTTCTCTATGAAGATATTCCCAAGTTTACATCTCTTGCCTGGACCCAAGGCTTGCTAATCCAATGGCCTGCTAGACCTCTCCACTTTGATGTCTAACAGACACTGCAGACTTGGTATATCTGAAATCATTCTGATATCTTTCACCCTACTTCACTCAGAATCTTCCTCTTCTCAGAAAAATGCTAACTCCAAAACTGCTAACTTCCAAATACTTAAGCCAAAAGCCAGGGACTAATCCTTGACTCTTTCTCTCATTTCCCACATCCCATCATTATTGATTCCTATAGGTCTTGCTTTAAAAATATCAAGCTCCCCCCCCCTCGCCCTCACCGTGCCCTGTCACTGTGCAAGCCCCCGCCATCATCTCTTTCTTACATTGTTGCACGGTCCCCAGATAGTCTCCCTGCTCACATTCTTTCCCGCCTACATTCTGTTCTCAGCAGAACAACCAGGAAGAGCTTTATACACATAAATCAAATCATTTCACTTTTCTGTTCCAACCTCTCCCGCTCCCCTGACACTCAGGGTTTTCCCAGATTGCTCAGTATTAAAATCAAAGTTCTTAAAATGGCTCTCAGGCCCTGCATGAGCTGGCTCCCCATTACCCCTCTGACTTCATCTCCTCTGACTCCCTCCTTGGCTCGCTCCATTCCTGTAACACTATCTTCTTTGCTGTTTCAAGTACACTCTTGCCCAGAATACACTTGCCCAGATAGTCGTCACTCACTATGTCACTTCCTTCAGACCCCTAGTCAAATTGACCTTAATGGTGTCACCTTCCCTGATTCAAACTCATGCTCACCCATACCTATACTCCTTATGCCTCTTAGCACTTACTACTACTGGGCACACCCTATATTCAATTATTTATTTGTTTACTGTTTCCCCACTCCCACCAAAATGTAAGAAGAGCAGGAATGTTGTTTATTCTATGTCCTTAGGACATAGAACAATGTTAGACATACAATAGATGCTCAGGAAATAATTGTAGAATGAACAAAGGGATGAATAAGCTAAATGGTCCCCTGTAAGCCTTATTGGCCCAGGTGAGGAATCAAGCCTCGCCAATTAAGTGTTGCATGTGTGCTTCATTCCTGGTGAATCTGGAGCCCTTTCTTGCTCTCCCAGAAAATTTTGTCTTAAGAATCTTGTCTTCCAAGCCTCTCGGGTATTCAACTTCGAATTGTCCCGGGAGACTGGTCTACCTTCTCCTAGGGTTGGCCTCACAAATGTTTGATGACATCCTGTGTGAATCTCCAGCACAGATTCTTGCTCGTGAGGCTCCAGGGCTCCATTTTACACTGGGGGGAAGAGGCAATGGGGTGGGAGGTGCTGATCCCCCAACCTGTTCTCCTATCGGGAATACCGTGAGATCTGACCAGGAGAACAATGAGCAGCACTGGGTTCTACTTTTGAAAAAGTACAGACAAGAGATCGTGAAATCTTCAGAAGAGAGGATGGAGATTTAGAGACCAATTTGGTCACAGTCTTAAGGAAGGATGAGCAAGATCGGGCAGATTTCTGGGAAGTGCTGCTTCCTGGTTCCCCCCGCCCTGCCCTCCAACACTCTCTCTGGGAAAGGTTGTTGGAACCAGAAAACACACATGCTTGGTGGATGAAAAGCCTGTTTATTCCTAGTACACTGGACACTTTGTTCAGGAATAGTTCATCCATTTGAAAATATTGCCCTTGTAATGGTGCCAAGGTCGTTGCCTGCTGGGGTTATCAGCAGAGTACGTGCCAGCTCTGACTGGGGTATTTTAATAGGTGTATCATTTCCCTGCCAAAGTGACTACAGAACATTGCGTAGCTAATTTGTATTCAGTGCTCTCCCTGCATGCATTCTTAATATTCAGTTTTTGTTGGGACTTTACGAGGAAAAAAGAGAAAGAAATGAATAAATAGGTTAGGATACAATGAACTGCTTTAAAAAGGAATTTTAAGTGGTACTGAGTCATTTTGGAGTTCTCTGTACCCATTTGATAAGACTAAATGTTGCAAAGCATTGGATAGTTTAAAAAAGAATTCTATTCATTCTCTTCTTTTGATGCTCAATTCAACCCTGTAAGGTAGGGCAGAGTGGTCCCCTATTTTAGGTGAGAAAACTGAGATAAATAGAAATTAAATGTCAGACAAGGTCAAGGATTTAAATATGGTGGAATGAGCATTAGCGCCCAAGTCTCTTAATGCCTACATCAGATCATGTCTATCCCACTGTGGCCAGCTGGGCGGATATAAGGGGGTTTGTGGAGGGGAGGATCTGGCTGCATTTGGTCAGAATCTCTTGAAGTCTAGAAGTGAAAGTGAGTGGAAAGCAACTTTGTTATTCACTGTAGACCTCTGTGTCAGCCAGCGCAGGGTAATAAACACGATTCTTGTCGTGAAATCTGTGTGGTGACCCTACCTGCTGAGTGGATGATGAGCATCCACTCAGGTATAGCAGGGCCTGTGGGAGGTAAGCACCCCCCACGGCAGCCACATGGCATTGTGGGAAAAATCTCCACCTGGGCTTCAGGAGGCCGGAATTCCAGTGCCATTTCCACAGAGCCTATGTCAGCTGTGCGACCTTGAGCAAACCCCACATAAGACAAATTTGATCACATCTAATCCAGCCTTGGTTTATCCCACCAAATTTTATTGCATTGTCGCCAATATAGAAATAAAACGTTGAACCATTGAGTTTGTGAATGCCACGCCGCTGGAGAGTGTAGCTAATAATGGTGGATCTGGTTTCTAGAAGATCTTGAGACTGGTCAGAACACTGGGATGAAACCGCTAAGGCAAGTGGGCAGAACTGTACTTAGGTTTAACAATAATGGCGCCAGTGGTGGCATTGGTTTTTGATCCATAGCTTTCTTACTCTTGGAAAGGATTTGGGAAAGCTAAAGTCACACGCTTGGACTGGAGAATATCGAGGAGTTTGGGTGGACTGGAGGCTCAAAATGACCAGGGTTGACAGTGCAACCTGAGGCTCTAGGACAGAGGTATAGGGCCTAGAAGGACTCACCCGGAGTTTGCATGTGTGGCCATGTGAACATTGGGTTCCAGAAGAGCCATTGACGAATTAGAGGGGAATACTCCCTGGGGGGACTTGATGGTGGTCTTTCTATAATTAAATGGTCAGGAAGATGAAAAAATGCAGTCTATGTGGAAAGCTGCATGATCAGAGCTAGACCAGGGAATGGAAACTGGAGAGAGGCGGAGATTAGCTGTAAAAGTAGGTGGGGGGGAAGGCCTGGTGACGCAGGGGGCTCCTTCCCATCAGATGGGCGACAGCCTGACTTCCTGGCAGGGGCTGGTGTGCGGCTCCCTACACCGTGCGGGATTGGAGCTAAGGGAAGTCACTTGATTGACGCTAGCTATCTAGATGAGAGACCTTGGTGACAAAATATAAATGCTGGGCGCAGGCTGCCCCATCTGAGAGAGAAGCTATAGAGGCTGCCTGCGCCTGCCTTCGTCAGCACGCACTCCATTATTCCCAGGGAAAGAGAGAAGTGTCTGTCTGCACTCACTCTTCATTGGTCTTAGAGTCAGTTGCTATACTCTGCCCATCTCTCTGGACGTGCCTGCAGACAGTAATATTGCTTAGGCAAGACTTTCAAGTGCTGTTCATTCCCCGTTCACCGCTGAGGACGTTGAAATTCCCAAAACTTCAGGGTGGGGAAGAAATTCAGAGGCAGCTCTTTCAAGAGCTCACCCCCGAGTGTGAATCGTTTCTAAGTAAAGCAGGTAAGTTGGAAGCTTTGCGAACGTGAATTTATTGGGGTGTCCTTTTCGTAAGGGAGTGATAGAATTAAGGGTTGAGGTTTCTCTGTTTCCTTTTTCTTTTTAGAGGTTTTGTTTGCTTACCTAATAGATCAGTTAGTTGGACTAGGCTGGAAAAAAGAAATGTATCTTTCAAACACAACTATTTGGGCGCACGAGTAATGAACTGAAAGCTGTTGGCAAAATGAAGCTCACCTCTTAGGCGGAGAACTCCGTGGAAGTGACACCCGAAGCTTCAGGGATCAAACCAGATGGGTTTCTGCCCATGGTACCTTCCTGAGGGTGTATTTGCATTTTGTCCAGAAAATATCAGCAAGCACGCCCATGCTGTTTGTTCCTCATCACCCACAGTTGGGTTTCATCTGGACGCCCCTCCACCCCTAGCCCCTCGTCCCTTGCTCTAAGAATTGCTACTGCCCCAGGCCAAGGGTGTGCTTCTGAACCAGGTTTACATCCAAAGGCCCTGCCCCACCTTTGGGGAGAACCCATCTACAAATTAGGCTGGACCAAGAAGGGAATGTCTCCTGGAAAATGGCACTGGGCCTGGCCAGTAGCTGGAGCACGAGATGAAGGCTGGGTTGAACCAGCTATTTCTGACCTGTGCTTTCAATCAAACAAAAACCTCCCAGGGCGCCTGGGTGGCTCAGTGGGTTAAAGCCTCTACCTTCGGCTCAGGTCATGATCTCAGGGTCCTGGGATAGAATCCCGCATCAGGCTCTCTGCTCAGCAGGGAGCCTACTTCCCCCCTCTCTCTGCCTGCCTCTCTGCCTACTTGTGATCTCTCTCTCTGTCAAATAAATAAATAAAATCTTAAAACGAACAAACAAAAAAACCCCAAAACCTCCCACTCAGTTGTAAGAGCTAAGAGAGAGCCTGCTGCAGACATGGGTGCCTCCTTCCTTCCCCTCACTAGCTGTGATTTCCCTGGGATGTGATTGCTAAGGGTGAGTTGTTTTCACTGAATTCCATCACAGTGAGAACCCGGATACTCTTGGAATTTATTAGACTCCGTGTCACGGGAAGTACATGTAGGTGATTTTGAGTTCAAACTGAGTCATGAGCAGACGTTATAACCTTGAACTGTGTTGGAGACATGCTGTTTTCTTAACCTTTGAGAGGTTAGGGGCCAGGGGCTGTGTTAGTGACTAGTCTCACAGAGCTCCCCAAGGCTTCCTTTCAGGTTTTTTAAATAATAGGCCTGCTTATAGAGCTGGTGCTCATTATTTTGATTCAGGTGCCGATGCCTTACTCTTCTAATTACTTTTGCAAAACATTAAAACTCATTCTGAGGTTGTCTTTTATACTTTTTAAGGCGGTTTGTGTATTGACAAGAAATAGCGTTTGACTGTGAGTAACAAAGACCTGAAAAACAGAGACATGCAAAGTTAGAGGCTTTATTTCTCGTGTTAAACAGAAACCTTCAGGTGGCATCCGGGGCTTGGTATGGTAGCTTCACGGCCCAGTTTCCTCCCATCTGCCATCCTTAGCATGTGGTTTCCATCCTCGTGGACATCAGATGGCTACCAGAATGCGAGCCATCAGGGCCACACTGCCAATGGAAGAAGGGGAAGGGCCAAGAGCACAATGTGTGTGCCAGTTACTTGGGTCCTACCCAATAGCTTCTACTTATAGCTCATTGGCTGGATTTAGTTCCAGGTTCATCTGGCAGGGGAGGCGGGAATATAGAAATATTAAGCCTGGCTCATAGCTGCCTCGGAAAAAAATTGGAGTTCTGTTAGCAAAAAAGGAGTGGGGGTTGGGGGGGAGGTCCAGCAATCTATGCTCTATGTGTAGAGAAACATTTCTGTACAAAATGTTCTATGGGCTTAATATTTTCTCGTCAAAACCTGTTCAGATGTATAAATTTTTCATGTAACGCCGTGAAATCTCCGGTAGGGTTTCCACGGCTGACTTCCCATCACTTCAAACTAAAGCCATAATTGGATTCTTAATCATCCCACCCAAATGGCTCTAGTCAGCCAGTTGTCCAGACCCAGAGCTGTGGTTTGCTCTTTCTTATCCTTCACCCTTCATGGTCACCCACGCACAGATGTTATCTGCTTACCATCCAGGATATCTCTGATATCTGTCTGTTCCTGTCCAGCCCAACCATCAGCCCGACTGGACTTCCACTAAGTCAGACACTGTGGTAGGCTCTGCACATGCAAAGACCACTAAAGCCCTTGGTTGCTGGACTTCAGTTCCGGGTTCTGCACCTGCACCTGTCCAAGAGCTAGTCTTCCTGATTCCACTTCCACACCTGCCACTCCTTGTGCGTTCAACACTGACTCAGACACTTCGTCCCCTTCTTCCCACAAGATAGGGTCAAAAATCTGTTTTTCAGATGCTCCACAGCCTGTATCCATTGTAGTTATGAATCTTGGCTTCTCCTGGCCATGTGGAGGGAGGGCAGATTCTAGAAAGATCCCTGTGGTGCCCCTTCTAGGCTCTGTGACCTTTGGCAGAATTTCTGGCTGCCAGTGGTGTGTGTGAACAATGGTGACGAGTAGCAAGGAACACTGGAGTGAATTTGTCAAAAGGAGGAATAACAAGACAATTTGAAAGAGCCTCCTGTTTTAAGAAGGTACTTGACTCCCTTTGGATCAATTCAGAGAGGCTTCAATGAGTCTTAAGAGGATTAGGCCAGAGGGCTTCAGTGAAACTTTTGTGCTTTTGTTTCCTGGGGTGGAAACCCTTGACTGAGTGTTACACACAAACAACACTTAAGGTGGAGCGAGAGCTTTTCAGTGACCCATGGGGGCCCATAATACCATTCAGCATCTCTGAAGAGCTTTAGAGTCTCTAAACATTTTCAAAATATTTCATTTAACCTTCACAGTCATTGAGATGCTTGAGAAATCCCACATTTTAAGATGCGTCTGTATCAGAAGCATCACCAGTATCCTCAACAGCCACTCAAAAGGATGACGTCTCCAGACCTGTCACCCTCTTCCTCTTCTATACAACTCTGTAGAGAGAGGGCCTGGAAGGAAGTAGAGTGAACATCCTTAGTCCCGTTTGCAGTTTAGGGCATTGAGAATTCGTGGGGTGGAGGGAGTTTTTTGAAATTACAGCAGTAAGGGGCAGAGTTAGGGAGTGGAATCTGGTCATCTGACTCTTGTTCTGTGGGGAGATAGTGAGAGAAAAGGAAATGGTGACCATGAGAGAATAAAAACCATGCTCTCCTCCTGCTACTCCGGGCCCAACTCTTGCTAAGATTTCAGAGGAACAGGAGAAAGGGAACACGTGGGTAGGGACATACCAGTGTTGGAAGAGCTCTGTGTGTGCCCTGGAGAGGCTGGGTATAAAGCACATGGCTGTGTGAAGGGAGTGAGGTCAAAGAGCCAGAAGCAGGATCCCGGAAATGGACTTAGAGGACCAAAGCGGGAAGACCACGATCTTCCAAGTAACTCTAGGCAGTGTGGACTTAGAGACTGCATTTGGCCAGGGAAGGGGACTCTGTTCTTTCCGTTGTCCAAGTTTGCTTTCTCCTGTTAACCACATCCTAACCTCTTGCTGGAGAACCACCACTAACTCCAATCTCAATCTTTGGATTTCTGGAAGAACTGAATCTAGCCCTGGCCTGGGAATCAGGGAACTGACCTGGGCTTAGGTTAATCACTCTATTAAATTTCCCTAAGCAAAGTGATTGGTTGAGGAATGGGCAGTGACCCAATTAGAGCCTATGAGGTTTTCCACATTCCTTCTCTGCTGGGTGTGGACCTGGAAGGGTGTAGTTCAGGGAGTTGCTGACAGCCATCTTATGGTCATAAGCCTGTTTAAAGATGGCTTTACCATTCTACATGCAGCCAAGCAGAGACAAAGATAAAATTGGATCCTGATAAACTTCATTTGAAATCTTGTATACAACGATCTTCCTCCTGAAATTTTTGGTATATAGAGAAAAAAAAAATTTTTTTTTTAGATTTTTTAAAAAATTTATTTATTTGACAGAGGGAGAGAGATGACAAGCAGGCAGAGAGAGGGAGGGAAGCAGGTTCCGTGCCGAGCAGAGAGCCCAATGCTGGGCTCAATCCCAGGACCCTGAGATCATGACCAGAGCCGAAGGCAGAGGCCTTAACCCAGTGAGCCATCCAGGTGCCCCTTTTGTTTGTTTGTTTAACCCAATTTGGAACATGTCTTCTCTCAACTGTAGTCAAATGGGTTCTTCATTTGTAAGGTTTTAACTTTATAAAGTTCATAAAGTAAGATTTTAACTTTATATAACCTGTCTATAGAGTAAATGTTTGTCATATAGATTTCTTATAATGAAATTTCTTTCTTTTTAATGGATTTATGTTAGGAAGGTTTGCAAAGGGCTTCTGCTTCTGGGTATAAGGGAGTGGCTCCTACCAGACTACCTTCCTCTCCAGAGCAACCATAAAAGCTGTCTTTGAAAATACAGCTGTTTGACAGTGTGGAGAAGTGTTGAGGCAACCAGAATTAGAGGGGATTGGATCTCTGAGAGAAGGAAGTACTATTCTAGATATAATTCTAGAGGTGGCACTCCACACTGATTTAAGGAACACGGTAGGAAGCATGTTTTGGTGGGGAGTAAAATAATGAATTAGGTTTGGGGCACATTGATTTTGAACTGCCATTGGGACCTTTTATTGGAAATGTAGGCCTGGGGATGAGGAGAGAAATCAAAGCAGAGATAGAGATCTAGGAGTTACCATGCATGTGGGACATGGATATTACAGATCTCCTCAGATTCTCTTGCCACCACTGCCTGTTGGACCCTCGACCACTTGTTCTGCTCTAAATGGGGTCATCGCCAGTTGACTGAATCTGCTTGCACTTAGGCAACTACACCAGGCACCCCCTCCTTGGCCACCACCACACAGTAATGCCAAGTGACAACATACTGTAGATTCTGGCTCCTCCCAACTCTTCCAGGCTTGAATGAAATGGCTCATCACAGCTCATAGGTCCTGGCATTCCAAACAGCCACCAAACAGGCCAATGATATAATTTGAAAATGTGGGGGAGCTAACTTCCCATGGAATAAATGATGACCGAGCGCTAATAAGAGAGCAGAGGAAATTCCTATGTCCTATGAACTGATAAAAGGTATTGTGTGTCCAGCTGGCCTATTTGGAAATGTCCATGTGGTCAAGCAGACATACTTGCTAATAACCTGTGTGTCTCATCACAGTTCATTATGAAGCGATGACTAGTGTGGTGATGCATCATCTTGCATTTGCTTCACATTCTTCCCTGCCTCACTTCTCAAATAAAGCATGGGTACCTAATGCTTGCCTCAGGCTCTGTTTTTGAAGAAACCTGATCAAAGAAAGTAGCTGATAGATGGTAGTTGAAGCCAAGGCTATTGATGAATAGACAGAATATGAAGAGAGGCAAGCCTCTCAAGAGCCATTAAGAAATATCATTAGGCAAAGGATGAGGGAAAAAGAGGAACCAGAGAAGAAGACCAACACAGAAACGTCAAAGACACAGGAGGAGCCCATCTTTAGGGGTGATAAGCTCTTTTTCATTGGATGCAATTAACAAAGTCTAAAGACATGGGTTATGGATATTGTACTTGGTAATGGGGAAATTGAGGACAAACTGCCCCATCCTTGTCTTGTGTATTTTTTTTAACTGTTATATATCTTCTCTTCAGTTGTTTAACTTAATTCTCTTCAGGACAAGAAGTTACTTTGTCCCAAATAGGTATAACTATAAGACCCCACCAGCTTGAGAATCCTTATTAAGGTAGATCATGTTAACAGTGCTTTTTTTTTTTTTTAAAGATTTTATTTATTTGTCAGAGAGAGAGAGAGAATACAAGCAGGCAGAGAGGCAGGCAGAGGCAGAGGGTGATGCAGGCTCCCTGCTGAGCAAGGAGCCCGATATGGGACTCGATCCCAGGACCCTGGGATCATGACCTGAGCCGAAGGCAGCTGCTTAACCAACTGAGCCACCTAGGCGTCCCAACAGTGCATTTTGATGTCCCTGGAATCAACAGCCTCCATCAACCAAATGGCAAAGTCCCTCCTTCCCTTGTATGGGTCTAGGAACCCTCCAGCAAGAAGAGGAGTGGATCATATAAAATTTCTGCCACTGCCGGAGTCCCAACCATTCCTCTGCTCTAGCTGAAGCCTTCCTTTTCCTTCACAGCCATTGTTGCCATCCTTTTGGTCAACCTATTGATGCCACCTGCCACATCTTGCTCCATGCCTTGCTAACTCTTCCCTATCTATCATCTGGGGTATCTGCCACTAACACCAGGAAGAACCCCAGCACCAGCTGTCCAGTACTCTAGCATAGGCAGGCTCAGTCTACCTGCAGAGATTGGCACATGGTCAGTGCTTGGTAAATGCACACTAAATGAAGTATTAAGTGGGAGAAACAAAATAATAGTAATGGGTGGGAATTTGGTGTGGTATGGCAGAGAAAGAAAACACAGTATCCGTCAAGAGTAAATTTTAGTGAAAGATGCACAATCCTTATGTCAAGGAAGAAAGAAGCCTGGCAGATTTGAGGGAAAAGTTAGTGAGGGTGAAGCCAGGGAGGCTCTGAAGCCAGCCCAATACGGAAAATTAAACAGGAGGAAGGTTATATGCTCTTGTGACGTCTCTGGCCTTTTACCTTGCGTAACTTCCATTAAAATTTCTGTCCTTGTATTTTGTAGATATATTGGGACTGGAAGTCACCTTAGACGTGCTATTTGTGGATAACCAATATATTTCGCTTTTTTCAATTTTGGTGTTTTTGCTTAACAAAGTGCCAGAGCAACTCCACTACAGTTTAGTTACTATACTGACAGCTAGTGTTAATAAGCAGCGGTGCAAGTTTGTGAGTATGGGTGTGATTGTGCGTGATGGTGTATCAGAGAGAGCCCAGTGATGACCAGGGCCAATGAGGTGTATTTAAAACATGTCTGAAAATTCTTTGATGCTTGTCCCATTGAGAGTTAGGGTGACTATCTCCTTCCCTTGAATCTGGGCCTTTGTGACTAGGTGATCAACTTTAGTGACTGATTGGCCAGTAGAGTAAGGCCCAAATTACACTCTGTGTCTTCTGGTGCTAGGTCATGAAAGGCAATGCAATTTCTGCCTGGTTCCCTTGGGATTCTTGCCTTTGGAGCCCTGAGCTGCCAGTAAGAAGTCCAAGGTCATCAAGTTGTGAGGAAGTCCCAGCTGCACGGAGCTCTGGCGTAGGTGTTCTGGCTAATAGGGCCAACTGAGGGCCCACTAGACACATGAATGAAGATGTCTCCAGATGATTTCCATCCCTACTCGCTGAGTTGCTTCACCTCCAAGTCTTTCCCACTGAGACTATAGACATTTTGAGGTGGAAACAAGCTGTTCCTACCGGGCCTTTTCCAAATTCCTGACCCACACAATCTTTACTACAGTGATTGTCTTTTCCTGCTGAATTTTGGAATAGTATGTTACACAAAATAGATACTTAAACAGTCATAGAACTTTTATCAGAACATAGTTTTCAGTAAATATGCTTACCATAAACAGTTACTTTTATGCTTCAAATACACGTCTATTTAGTATCTAATAGTTTTTAAATAAAATGAAAAGTCAGTTTCAGTGGCTTCTCAAATGGAAATCCCCTAAATACCATATTTCTTCCAGGGCATCCGCCCCAAATGCCAAATGTGTGTACATTTGTATTTTATTGTTTATATAAACATTACTCATGAGATTGAAGTAGGAGCACACACATAACATATTCATACCCAATTTTTAAGTAAGTGTTCTGCATTTTGATTTAGGCTCAAAGGGTGTTTATTATTATGGTCTAGTATGTTGCCTATGGTGAGAGAAGCTTACATGCTAGTTCCTGTGGAGGCAAAATAAAAATAACTCAAGAAATGAACATAGGGGAGCTGGTGTTAAAGGCGAGGGGCAGAAAGCAGGGAGGAAAATATACCAGTGGTTAGAAACGGCCAGGCTACACTGGATATTAAAGTAAAATGCCCCAATGGAATATGGATATGTGTATATATATGAAATACACATGTCTTTGAAACTTGAAAAAAAGATAGGTAAAATCATACAAAACAAACACAACAGAAAAATGAGATTGACATCCCAACAATCAAATAAGGTTGAATTAAAGGCAAAAAGCATTAAGTTCAGCATTAAATTAATCATTAAAACAGAGCATGCTGTTTTAGAATGATAAAGGTGTAAATCGCAGTAGACATCTAACAAATAAAATTTTGTAGTTAATAATATACCATGAATATTATACCAAATTCATGAAGCAAAGGCTATAGAACATAAAGAAAATAGAAGGAAAAATATTGATGATAGGAGATTTTAATTTTTTTTAATCTGAACCCAGACAGATACATAAAGATAAAAATAGTAAAGTCCTAAATAAAGTAATCGATAAGATAGATCTCATGAACATATATTCAAACACTGTATTAGAGAATATATCTTCTTTAAAGTAAAAGTACTCATACAGTAGTCATAAAAATGTGACTCTATTAAACTGAAAGAATATTTGATTTACTTGAAAGATATAGAAATAGTGCAGGTCAAATTCTCTAACACTATTTCAATAAAACTGGAAATAATTACAAATCTAAAAACTTTATCATTTGGAGAATTAAAATCTCTGTCAACTCTTTGGTCAAAGAGAAAATTAAAGCCTAGGAAATCTATAAAGCAATAATAATATGTATATTACATGTCAGAACTATGGGATATAGCTAAATCAGTGAACTTCAGAAATTTAAAGTCCTAAATATTTACATCAATAAACAAGAAAGAATAAAAATAAATCAGAGATAAAGTCAAGGCAAGGAAATGGAAGGTATACTAAAAATCAAAGCTTAACTTACTCCATTAAAAACAGAAAAATTGTAACACCAGGGAATAAAGCAAATCAAGAACTGTTTCTTCAGTGGATAAACATAAGATATACATAGATGTTAGGTAATCTAATCAGGAAAGGGGGGTGAAAACACAAATACAACATTTTTAAATAAAATTGAATCATAAATAACTGCTTTGCTTAACTACTGCAAATAAAATGAATATTGGATGTTTTCCTAGGAAATATAAATTGCCAGAATTGGTCAGAGAAGAAAGAAAATCTAAACAAACCACTTAATATGAAGGAATTACCATAACTAACCAACAAAGAGCAACAGGCCTATAAAGTTTCTTAGGCAAGTTCTATGTAATTTTTTTTTTTCTTCAAGTTCTATGTAATTTTTTAGGAGCTAGTAACTTCAATGCAAACTAAACTGTTTCAGAAAAAGAGGAGAATCAAAGGTGCATATTCTTTTTAATGAAACCAGTATAACATTGATATTAAAACCCAACAAAAATGATACCCCCAAATCAATAAAATCATAGTGTAATCTTATGAATATTACTGTAAAAATTCAGAATAAAATAAATAATTCTATTAAAGCCAGGAAATAGATAAAAATACATATTGTTATCCTTATTATTTCATAATGTATTGGAAACACTAGCCAACATAATTGAACATGATTAAATAAGTTGAGAGTGTACAAACTTGAAAATAGGAGATAAATTTATCACTTTGAAGGTAATAGGGTTTACCTGAAGAACCCAAGAGATTCAATTAAAAATCTATTAAAAGTAATAAGAAATTTGGGGCACCTGGGTGAGTCAGTTGGTCAAGTGTCTGACTTTGGCTCAGGTCATGATCTCAGGGTTCTGGGATCAAGCCCTGAGTCGGGTTCCCCAATGAGTGTGAAGTCCGCTTGTCCCTGTGTCCCTCCCCCTGCTCATGCTCTCTCTCAAATAAATAAAATCTTTTTTTTTTTTTTTAAAGACCTTATTTATTTGACAGAGAGAATCACAGCGAGAGAGGGAACATAAGCAGAGGGAATGGTAGCGGGAGAAGCAGGCCTCCCGCTGAGCAAGGGAACCCAATGCCGGCCTCCATCCCAGGACCCTGGGATCATGACCTGGGCCGAAGGCAGATGCTTAACCACTGAGCCACCTAGGTGCCCCAAATATATAAAATCTTTAAAAAAAGTAGTAAGAAATTTTATTTAGGGAGTTTGGTACAGAGTTAACATTTGGAAATTAGTAATCTAACTATATAGAAATAATAACCAGTTAAAAATGTGATGGAAAAAAGACCTCATGTACAATAGAAACAAAAACATAAATTGGGATAAATTTTAAAGGAAATTGTGCAAGGACTACATAGAGAAAACTTTCAAATGCAGATGAAGACCTTAAAAGAATGAAAAGACATATTATGTTCTTGGGTAGGAATATTCCACATCACAGAGATGTAAATTCTCCCAGAGTTAATCTCTAAGTGCCAAACAATGACAATAAAAATGCTATCAGAATATTCTTTTAGAATTAGATGAGCTGATATGGTTTATCTGAAAAAATAATTAGTAACCAGAAAAAAAGTCTAAAAAAGAATAGATATAATGGGTGTATTAGTTTTCCATTGCTGCATAACAAATTATCACAAATTTAGTGGCTTAAAATAACACCTACTTATGAGTTCACAGTTCTGTAGGTCAGAAGTCCAGGCATGGCATAACAGGGTTCTCAACTCAGGGTGTAGTGAGACTAAAATTCAGGTGTCCACCAGGTTGCGTTCCTTTCTAGAAGATAGACTGGGAAAGAATCTACTTCCAATTTCATTCTGATTATTGTCTGATTTTATTTCCTTGTGATTATAAGAACTGGGACTGGATTTCCTCACTGGTTGTCAGCCAGGAGCTTTTAGGTCCTAGAAATCTCCCATATTACTGACCACAGAGCCTCCTCCATCTTCAAAGCCAGAAATAGGGAATCGCCCTGGTATGATTTCCTTCATGTTCTGAATCTTTCCAGAAAGAGTCCGGTCTCTCTAAAGATTTCACCTAATTATGTCAGGCCCACCCAGGATAAGCTCCCTTGCTTAAACTTAACTATGCCAAATAATATAACTTAATCATGGGGGTGACTACCCTATAATTCACAAATCCTGAGGATTGTAAAAAATATATATTCCAGTTAGCAGGAATCTTGGGAGCCAATTTAGAATTCTGCCTTAGAATATCCCCTTGGAATCACAGGGAACAAGAAATCTGTAATAGTTAAAACAGTGTGATACTAGTGAATAGATATACCTCAATATTGATTGATCGATGAATATATCTGGGCTGAAAGTCCAGGAATAAACCCTAAAACATCAGTATAAGAAAGATGATTTTCAAGTAATTGATGAAAATAATCAATTATTTTAACAGGAACAAATTGGTAGCCAGCCAGAAAAAGTAGATTAGGATCCTACATTAATTATATAAAGTCATGCTAACTGCTATAACAGACCCCAAGTTCTCAGTAATTTAACACAATTAAGGTGTGTTCTTGTTTATATAAAATACAACTGGCTTTTACTGTTGTATAGTTTTCCACATGGCCATTCAGGGACCCAAGCTCTATTCACGTGGATATTCTCTAGAGCTATGATGTCCAGTATATTGACCATGAGCCTCATAAGACTGATGAGCACTTGACATGTGGCCAATGTAAAGTGAGATATGGTGTAAGTATAAAATACACATCAGATTTTGAAGACATAGTATGAAAAAAATGTACAACATCTCATTAATCCATCTTATAGTGAATATTTGTTCAACTGATAGTACTTTAGATATATATTGGGTTAAGTAAAATATATTATTACAACTAATTTTACCTGTTTTTGTTTACTTAATATGGTTCTAAGAAAATGTGAAATGACAAATATGTCTCGCTTTTATGGTTTACATTTATTTCTATTGGACAACACTGCTCTAGATCCTCTAGACATGACATGACATGACAGATAGGAAAAGGGAGGGTGAGGGAGTCACTTTACCTCCCCTCCATTTCCATTAGCCAGGACTCAGTCACATGTCCACACCTAACTTCAAGGGAAGAGGAGAAATGTAGTCTAGCCTTGTAGCCAAGAGGGGAAATGGATTTGGCTAATAACTAGTTAGTCTCCTGCGCAAATCCCTAACTCACACCTAATTCCAATGTTAATTAAGATGAAAGAGTAAAATGTTTAAAAGGAAAGAAGGAAGGGAAGAAGAAAACATAGATGAATTTTTCTAATTTTTAAAAAATTAGTTACAGAAATATTTTTTGGAATTATTTTTTAAAATCTCACAGTCAAGACAGCCTTTCTAAGTATGACTTAAAATGAAGACGTCTTAAAAGGAAAAGAATGATAAATTTAACTACTTTTAAAATTTAAAAAATTCTCAGCCAAACAAAACAAAACACCATCAATAAAGTAAAGACCAGTCAAATTCTAACTGGGAAAAATCTAGCATATTGAAATCTCAGCCAAAGTGTAAATTTCCTAAAGTGTAAAGAGCACCGACAAATCAATTTTAGGAGAGCAAAAACACTCAGTAAAGTAATGAGCAAGGGATGGGAAAATACAGTTCACAGAAAAGGAATAAATGGTTCTTAAAGTTATGAAGAGATTCTTGACTTTGCTTACCATAAGAGAAGAGCAGAACTACATTTTTAACCTGTCAAACTGGAGAAGAGGAAAAGACTGATATTGGCAAGGGTATGAGGCCCTGCTCTTGAAGGTATAGATTGTTCTAATCTGTGGAGAGCAATTCAGCAGTAAAATTTAGCATATCCTTATCCTTTGATCCAGTAAGTCCACTATTGGACTTTTTCTATAGGAATTTATGTACAAATATACTTGTATATAAATGAAAAGACAAACTACAACAGTACAATAATCATGGTGAAAGATTGGAAATACTTAAATGTTCATCAATGTGGAAACAGGGAAATACCATGGAATATGATAAAGCCATAAAAAAAGAATAAGGTATAAAATATATGGTCAGGGAGCACTCATCAAGATACACTCTCAAGTGACTAAGGCAGTGTAACGATAGTGTATCTATAGTATGGAAGGGTAGAACAGAGACGGACTTCTGGGAGTGAAATGGGAATTTGGAAGATAATTAGGTGGCTGGAGTAAAGGGGGATGGGAGCAACTTTCCTTTTATAATATACTCTCCTTGTAAATGTTGTGCTGTTTGAATTTTGTAGACTGTGTATGGATTGTCCATTCAAATAAGTAAATAAGATACATTTTTAAATTCTGGAAGCAAATCCATTATTTGGGTCCTCTGAGAAGATAAGACACTCAAGTGATTTGACACTCAAGTGATTTGCTGGGGAAAATGGGCAGGGAGAGCCCTCAGATGGTGATGAAGGTCTGACCCCTGAGAAGAAGAGAGGGAGGGAAGGAAGGAAGGAAGGAAGTTCTGGCAGGGCCAATGGGGGTCTCTGAGCTAAAACGCCAGTCAGAAGAGTCCCACCTCATGCAGGAGTGGGTGTGCCTTAGTCTCCCCGCTGCACTTGGTCATTGGCCAGGAGCCCCTGGAAAAGCAGCCTCAGAGTTCTTAGTGGCTTCAGAGCCCAGCAGCTGAGGCTCTCAATCCCTGTGCTCCCTGCCGCAAATCAGCTGGCCACAGCAGCTCCAGAATCTGTTCTGACCATTCCTATTCCAAGTCTGCCAATATTTCTCTTATATGATGAATTTCTTTGATTTTATCATTGTGGTGATTTGGGCTTTTCTGGTTTTGAATGCTTTTTTCCTTAATCATTCATTCATGCATTTGTTCATCCGTCCATCCATCCATCCATCCATCCATCCATCCATCCAATCAGCATTTTATTAAGTACTTACTATATACTATGCATTTTGCTAAGTGCCAGGGACACGAAGGTGAGCAAAACAGACATGGGTCCCAGACTCGTGGACCTTACAGTCAGCTGAGCTGGTTGACATGAATCAGATGATCAGACAGCGTGTAATTTCAAACTCTAGTAAGTGTTGTACACAAGTATTGTAAGTCATGCGTGCATCTAACACCACTCTGGGAGGTTGGAGAAAGCTCCCCAAAAGAAGTGAAACACTGAAAATACATGCTTATTCAGAAAACAGGGAGAAGACAGAGGATTTAAAGAACAAAACTAAAATCACCTGGAACTCTAAAACCCAGGGATAACCTCAACTAGAAATTTTCTTCATTTTAAAAAATGCAATTGTCTAATACAGCACCAGCCAAAAGAAATAGAATGTGCACTCTCTGTTTAATTTTAAACGTTCTAGTTGCCATGTTAAAAAAAAGAAAAGTAAAAAGAAACCGGCGAGATTAACGATAGAATTGATTTAGTCTAATATGTCTAAAATATTGTCATTCATGATGTAATCAATAAAATATTATTAATGTGGTAGTTTACATCATTTTTTCATGCTAAGTCTTTGAAATCCAATATGTAGTTGACACTTCCAGCGTCTCTTACTTTGGACTAGCCAGATTTCAAGTGCCCAATAGCCACATGTGGCTGGTGGCGATCATATTAGATAAAACAGGTTATATACACATATATAGGTATATAAATATGTATATACATGTATATGTAACATCACACTTGAGGTCTTAATATATATTCAGTTTTATGTCTTATTTTTCAGTTAACACTATATAGTGTGCACTTTCCCGTGACGATGTTTTTAAAAATCATCTTAATACACGACAGCCAACTATTCTACAGATCCGCAATTATTTGTTGAACCATTTCCATAGTGTCGGAGGGTTAGGTCATCTTCAACTCTTCAGTATTATAAATCACACTGGTTGCAGTGAACATAATAATAAATATAACTCTTCATTTGCCTCATAGCTCATTACCTTACAAAATATTCTTGTTGGAGTTACTGGATCAGAGTGAATGAAGATTTTTCAGGCTCCTGAGACATTTTATCAAATTACTTTGAGAGAGGCTGTCCTCGCTGCGCCGTCAGCAGCCCTGAGCATGTATGTCTCACTGCGACTCTGGCAACAATGAGCACTATAATTTCTCCTAAATTTGTTAATTTGATTTGCCAAATTTGGCATTTCCTTATTTTCACAGACAAGTCTTTGAATTTTAGAGGGGCTGAACGTTCTTTGTCTTTCTCTTCATTAGCTGGTTCATTTCTAGTTTTAAATTACTAATTTTCTTCTGTTAAAAGTGAATTAGTGGTGCCTCTTACATTGAATAGGGAAGGATTAGGCCTGACATTTGTGTTTATTTTTGTAAGCTAACATGGTTTGACTGCAAATTCCGCCAACAATTGTTGAGTTCTTCAAACTGGGCAACATGGGGCTGGGTATTAGAGGAGATCCATGGAGACGTGGACGACCCTCTCCAGGAGCTTAAGATTGTGAAGGAGAAAGGCAGGCCACACGTGTAGCCTGCCCACCCACCGGGCTGTGAGCACAAAGGATGGTCTGGAAGTTCCCAGGGCCCACGAGAGCACAGAATGGGGCTAGGTCGCCTACTCCAGAGGGATCAAGTCTTGAGGAATAAGGATCTCTGGGCAAGTGGAGTAGGGTGAGAGGGCTCAGCAGACACATGGAGGTGTGGAGATGCTCCTGGTATTTCAATGACAACTGGGATGAGTCTGATAAAAGGTCAGTGATAGGAGACAAAGTAGGAAGCCTGCTGGGCTCAGGTTCCGGCAGAATTTAAATACCCTGCTAAGGCTTCATTGTATAGATTTTGAGGACTGGTGGTGCTTTTAAGCAGTTTTTTTTTCCGCATGAGAGAGAAAATCTGAATCCACAGAGCTTTTCAAGCGAAAGAGTCTAAAGAGGAAAGATCCTCCGTCCTCAGATCTGCATTAGTCCCCTAGGTTGATATGCATCCCCTAGGTCAACGGAAGATGCAGAATGGTAAATCATCACGGAGGTATAATGAGCTCAGATCTGATCCAGATAGAGGAAATTAACCTGAAATCCTGTTGTTGTTTTACATTTTCATCTACAGGATCTTTGTTGGCTTCAACAAATGATTTCCTGGATCATAAAGGAATATAGCCACTGAGACAATGGACCTTCCTGATAGAGTCCAGCTCATAGAGTCCAGCTGGTCCAACCCAATTCTCATCTAGGGTTGAAAATGCAGTGACTTCAGCTCCCTTGTTGGGTGTGTGCCCAGAGGGCAGCACTCCTGACTGGCTGCCCCCTCACAGCCGTCTAGCCACAGGGTACAGCCTAACACCCCCAGCTGGACTGTAGGGACTGTCTCCCCTGAAGTCAGCTGAGCAAGAAGAGATCAGCTTTGGTTCCTCAGAACCACAACCGGTGAGTCCAGGTGCACGCCACGGACTGGCCAAGCCCCCAAGACAGTGTAGTAAGACTCCAGGGGCTGACAGTGGCTTCCCTGTCATGGTGGCGGCTCCGTCAGGTTCCAGCTTGACCCACGTTTCTGCCAGGCCTCTTCTAGTCCTTCTTCTACCCCCTGCACTCTTCCATCTTGACCCCTCCGCCTCAGTCATCTCCACCTCCGCTACCCCTCTATGTCTACCGCCTCTACCTTCACCTCCTGCACCAGCCCCTCACCTTCACCACCGTTGACCGCCCGCCTAGCCCAGGCTCTAGTCCTCTGGAGGAACACGCGTTTGGCCCCCTTTAGAATAGGCTGACTGCCGACTACCTCTGACTGAGGAATGCTCTCTGTAACACTTGGGACTCCCTGTATCTTCATTCCTCTAAACCTAACCAACAATCTCTGAGTTCTACCTGCCTCTGAGGAAAGAGGAGACAAGGCATCTAGGTTTCTAGCCTGGGAAGGGGAAGCATCTAGAAGCAAAGAAAGCCCCCTTCCGAGGAAGTCTTTTCCTTAGCAGTGTGCTTTCCAGAACCCAGGTGTTAGGAAGATTACAAACACATTCTGCTAGCTAATTCAAGTGGAATACACAAAAGCCGCCCAGCCCTAGGTTCTACATTGTTGTTGGGGCGGGTTTTACAAATGCTAATGAACCACTCCATTTCGCCTCTTAGACAAGCTCGATCCTCAGGCGATTTGACACTTGCTAATGCCTGAAACTCCCTTTGGCTCCTTAAACAGTGGGTGGCAGAGGAGAGGGGCAGGCTCTCCTCAAAAGGCCTGGGTCTGTAGTGTTCCTCGGGCCTTCTGCTATCGGGTGTGGAGTGAAGGGGTAGAAGGAAGGTGAGAAGGTGGTACCCTTTTCTTGGTCCCTCGGTTTCCCTCGGACTTTCTGTCTAGAATTCTTTGCACAAGGATAGAAGGATTCTCTCTCTCTCTCTCTCTCTCTCTCACACACACACACACACACGCACACACATGCACACACGCACACACACACATCCATTCCTCATCTCTGCCCATCAGATAGGCTCTGTGAGGGGCTAGGTGAGGGCTGGGGCATATTTGGAGAAGAATGCCTGATCACAACCCAATCCCAAAGATGAATCCCGAATCTGTGGGTATGTTTTGGCAGAGAGGTGAGGGGCAAGACAAAACAGGGAGGATAAAGACTTGCATTAGCATGATTGCTTTTTAAAAATTATGGCAATTCCAGAAGGCTTTATTTTGGTTTAGAGTGGAAGACACCCTTTCGTGCCATTTATAGAGCAATCCTGCCAGAGGGCTGTCTTGCAATTCCAAAACAGTAGCCAAGAGGGGGGCACAGCTGGGCCCTTCTGACTTTGGCTGGTTCCAAAGTTTCTTTTGTCACTGCTGCTCTCCCTTACTCTGGGCTCTACCTGCTGGGGGGGGTGGGGAGGGGCGGAGTTGGTCAGGGCACATTAAATATTAGGAAACCGGAAGAAAGGAGCCAAGGAGACCTAGACTGCGGTCCGCCCTTCTGAGGTTTGTGGTCCAGGAACAATGATGGGAGACTGCCACCTATGGGCCAGGTTCCAGGGGAGCCCGCACGTGGGGTTCAGCCGGCCAGATCTCCCCCTAGAAGGGGTTCTTCGTGGCACAGTTGCCACACGACAAAAACACTCATTTGGGACAAGTGCACATTTTCCTGATTGAAAGAACACTTTTCCTGCAAGGGAATCAACTTGTGAGCTGAGTTCTGTGTATAAAGAAAATAATATAATGGACGCCTCTGGACCCACCATCAAATTAAACAGATGTTCACATTGTTTGGCTGCTAGGTGCCACGGCAGGAAACCCGCCCCCCCCAACACCTAAAATTTTATGGCTGCTTCATAAAGATGAATCAGGATAATGAATCAGAGATAAACATCATCCAGCCGGGCCATCCTGGTAGAGAAGCAATAGGGTAAATAACAACCGGGCAAACATCAAAGACATATCAAAGACATTACAGAGGATGCCTGTGAGGGACGGGAGGGCTGGGAGAGTGGAATCAGGCACAAAGGGGAAAAATAAAATCAAGTAAAATAGAGCTAGAGAGGGGCCTCCCAGAACAGCGATGGTAATGGGCTAAGAACTGAAGGGTATAATTGAATCAACTCTGCTCACAAAATGAAAAAGAAAAGAAAATTCACAGGATTTGAGCTCGTGGGAGAGGAGGGGCCTGTTGTGTTAGAGCAGTTTCAATAGTATACAATTGTCCTTTGATATTTGAGATCTGTGTGTTCGTGAGTAGTAAATTCTATTATTCCCATTGTGTTCCATTATAAAATCAGATCTGCCACACAATATCTGCACAATATTGGATTTTGAGTGATTCAGCAAGCCCAGGTCCTGTTGCAAAGAAGGGAGTGGTGTAGATGTATGTGTGTGTGTGTGTGTGTGTATGTTTCTTTGTGTGTGCGAGTTTGTGTATATATGTGCATATCAGTGTGTTTGTGTGAATAGGAAAGTGTGTGTGTCTGTGCACATCTTGAATGGAGGAACTGAGAAAGGATCACAGTTATGTAACTCCAGGCTGAAGGGAGTTTAAAGGCCCCTTGCCAGGAGTGGCAGCTCCTAGAGGAAAGCTAAGCTCACCTAGGGAAGCGGCAGCCCCAGAAAGGCACAAGGACAGGCCATGAGTGTGGCTCAGAGGCAGAGCGAAGCTATAGAACCTTCTACAGAAGTCAGCAGGTAAAACGTGGGGTGTCGGGCTGTACTTCTGGGGGATGCCTAAGGAAACACAACAAGGGGATTTCCCAGTGCAAACCAGGCTAGGTGCCAGAGAACAATCCAGAAGCTGCAGGAGAAGACAGGAGCTATGCCAGAGCCATTCTGTTAACTCCACTGCTGGAGGGTTATTCTCCTTGATTCCTTAGTGAAGAGGAACTAGCTCCTGGTACTAGAATCCACCGAATGTCTTTAGGGTTCTTTGTACAGAAGCACACGGATAGCGCTCATTAGTGGCTCAGTTCTCAAAAAACTCTTTTATGTTTTATGTGTGAGCTCAAGGACCTCCAGGACACCTGGACAAGGAGGCTCCTCTCCGCCTCAAGAGGTATGAATAATAACTGGTAAGATTTTGGTATCTTTAATGCATTTGTAAATAATACGTACTATTGGCTCACTTATTTTAATTTTTATGGAAATGATATTGCCTATAAATATTTACTTTGCATCTTTTTAGCTTATCATTATATATTTTGGATTTATCTACTCAGAGAGAGAGGTAGTTCACTCATGTTAGCTGCAATGCGATGTGGCATTGTATAAATAATGCACGATTTGGAGCTCCTGGGTGGCTCAGTCATTAAGCGTCTGCCTTCGGCTCAGGTCATGGTCCCACGGTCCTGGAATTGAGCCGGACATCAGGCTCCCTGCTCAGTGAGAAGCCTGCTTCTCCCTCTCCTACTTCCCCTGCTTATGTTCCCTCTCCTGATGTTTCTGTCTCTCGGTCAACTAAATAAAATCTTAAAAAAAGAAAAAAAAAAGATTTTGAAAATGCACCTTTTATTCCCCCCATTTTACCCCTGAAGGCCAGGTAGCTTGTTTCCACTTTTCAGCTAGTGCATGGAGTGCTGAAAAGAATGTTCTTTTGTTTATATCTCCTTGGCCCTATGTATCTCCCAGGAACTTCTAGATACATCAAAGTGGAGTTGTTCATAGGTTATACATTCACTTTACCAGATATTATCTGCAGTGGTTAAATAATTTTACACTCCCACTAGCAACAGATGAAAGTTTTTATTTCTCTGTTCTCACCAACTGGTATTGTTGGTATTGTTAGCATTAAACATTTTTTTTTCCCACTCTAATAGTTGTGACATAATATCTATTTGTTTTAATTGCCTCTCCACAGCTAGTGAAGTGGAGCATATTTTCATGTGTCTCCTGACCATTAAATGTCCTCCTCTGCTAATTCCTTCTTCATATCCTTTGCCTTTTTGGTATTTTTTTTTTATTTCTCTTCCTATTTTTTATTTTTATTCTTATTTCTTATTTTTAGGAACTTACTATACATTTTGGATACTTCTCTTGGAAGTGTAGGTTGCAGATATTTTCTCTAAGTGCTTGTCTTTTTACTTTGTTATTGTTGTCATTCGTCATGGAGTTTTTAAAAATTATGTAGTTCAGTTGATCACTTTTCCATGATTTTTGCTGCTTTGCCCTTCTAGGATGTTATATATATTTTCCTATGTTTTGTCTAAATGTTTACAACTTTCCCTTAACATATCTGAAATTTAGTTTTGTGCATGCTGTGAGGTGTGAATATAATTTTTCCCCTTGAGAATACTGTTAGCAAGTTGTCCCAGTGCCGTTTATGAAACAGTCATCCTTTCTCTACTGATCTGTAATGTCCCCTCGGTCACATTCGAAGTTCCTATGTATATAATAATGTTTGCAGGTTTTACAGAAAATCTGACCCATTGATCTGTTTACTCAGATACTGATCCTAGAGTATTTTAATTGCTGTAAATTTACGACGATTTGAGATTGTTAGGGTGAGTCCTTTCTGTGTTTCAAAATTGTTTTGGCTATTCTTAGACCTTTACTCTTAAAGCTGTGTCAATTTTATGATCAGCTTATCCAGGTCACTGAAAAAAAAAAAAAAACAACTCCCCAGGGATTTTTGATAGAATTTATTAAATTTATAGTGTAAAGCTAGGAGAACACTTGCTGTGAATCTCCTGTCTTCCCAGATATGAACATGTCACTCCATTTACTCAGGTTATCCTTTATCTCTCTCTGTCAGCTTTTAGAGTTTTCTTCATAAAAGTTACCATGTCTTTTGTTAGATTTACATCTAGGCATCGTATAACTCTTTTATAGTGTCGAAATCTTTTGACTTTGTAATGACCCCGATTTCGAATTCGAGAGACCACCGAGGAGCCCATACCGATGCAAACGCAAGAGGGTTTATTTGCAAGCTTGAGCTTGGGCCCAAGTATATCGGACACAGCGGGGTCAGGACTTGGATGCCTAGGTCAAAGGGCGTAACAGTTTTATAGGGGCCAGTGGTCACACGGAAAGTTCTATAGTCATGTCGTTCCACACGCAGGTGGCCAATGAGATTGTAACACACGTGGAAAGTTGCATAGTCATTGTCGGTCCACACACAGGTGGCCAATGAGGTTGTAACACACTCGGAAAGTTGCGTAGTCATGTCGGTCCACACGTAGGTGGCCAATTGAATCACAATTTACCCTGTAGTAACTGTTTGAACTAGCCTATTACTCTGGTCTAAATTGGCGCGCAAGTTTGGTGGGTAAGGTAACTGTTTGAACTAGCCTATTACTCCTGTCGCAAGTTTGGTGGGCAAAAGGCAGGGTTTACATCCTGTGGCAGTGAGGGATTCCTCATTCCTATCTGCTAACTCAAACTGGTTCAAGGACCGGCTAGGCAATGTTCTGACATTCTGTGACCTTTCTCAGGAGCAGGTCGTGTAGGGGTTATAGACAAGATGGCAGGTGTAGCACAAAATGAAGTTGGCCTTGTTCTGCTCTCTCAACTTTAGGCTTACTCTTGAATGATTGTTTAACTATGTATAGAATTCTAAGTTGACAGTTTTTTTCCCTTGACATTCTGAATATAATTTCTCTTAATGAACTAAGAATAGATGGGAGATTCCCGAACCTGAGAAAGAATATCTACCAAATCCATAAAAAATATTATTTTTTTTAAATTTCAAGTTTTCATTAAAGTTGTAGTTAGCAGCATATATGGTAAAATTGATTTCAGGTGTGGAATTTAGTGATTGATCATTTAATACAACACCCAGTGCTCAATACAAGTACCTCCTTAATATCCATTATCCATTCAGCCCATCCCTCAACAAATCTTCTTCTTCTTCTTTTTTTAAATATTTTATTTATTCGTTTGTCAGAGAGAGAGAGCGTGCACAAGCAGGGGGAGTGGTAGGCAGAGGGAGAAGCAGGCTCTCTGCTGAGCAAGGAGCCCTACATGGGACTCAATCCCAGGACCCTGGGATCATGACCTGAGCCAAAGGCAGACTCCTAACCAACTGAGCCACCCAGGTGCCCCATCAACAAATATTATTCTTAATAGTGAAATGCTAAGAGCATCCCATTGAAAGTCAGTAACAAGACAAGGAAAAATATTCAAACGCAATTTCATCCTAATTACCAGGAACAGACAGAAAATCTAATTTAAAAAAAAAAAAAAAAAACCACTATGTACAGCTGGATTTATTTAAATCTGAGTCTCAGTCTTTTATCTGGTATTTGTCATCCATTTACATTTTTGTGATTCCATATAGTGGTGGGCTTATTCTTTTATTGTGTGCTTTCTGTTCACCCTATTCTTCTTTTTTCTCCTTTTCTTCTATGAGCAATTTTTTTCCTTTAAGTGATTCTATTGCTATTTTTTCCTATTTACTTTTAAATTTAGCAAGCATACTGTTCTACAATCTTGTAGGTTGATCAGTGGTCCTTTCTCTCCTTTCAAACAAAATAAGGATCTTGGGATGCTTTATCTCTAATCAGTCTTCTGCCATTTTCACTTATTATTGTTGCAGCATTTTAATTCCATCAATTTTTATAACTTCTGTGAGTGCTTTTGCTACTATTTGATACATTCAATGCTTGTTTAGATTTGACTATAAACTTATCAAATTCTTTACCCTCTATTGCTTTTTAAAAAGCATATTTACTGAAATATATAATCAACTCTTGAGCAACACACGGGCTAGGAACACTGACCCTCCCCCTGCCCCAGTGTAAAAAATCCATGTATAATTTTTGACTGTCCAAAACTTAACTACTAATAGCCTACTGTTGACTGGAAGCCTTACCAATAACATAAACAGTTTAACACCTATTTTGTGGGGCGCCTGGGTGGCTCAGTGTGTTAAGCCTCTGCCTTTGGCTCAGGTCATGATCTCAGGGTCCTGGGATCGAGCCCCGTGTCGGGCTCTCTGCTCAGTGGGGAGCCTGCTTCCCCTTCTCTCTGCCTGCCTCTCTGCCTACTTGTGATCTCTCTCTCTGTCAAATAAATAAATAAAATCTTAAAAAAAAAAAATAACACCTATTTTGTATGTTAAATGTATTATATACTGTAGTCTTACAATAAAATAAGGAGAGGAAAGAAAATGTTAGTAAGAAAGTCCTAAGGAAGAAAAAAATACAGTACTGCCCTGTATTTATTTTTTTTAAAAATCCATGTATAAGTGGATCCACCCAGTTCAAATCCATGTTGTTCAAGGGTCAGCTATAATAAACTTTCTATACAATTCACCCATTTTAAGTTTACAGGTGGTTTTGGTGACTGTATTCACAGAGTTGTGACTACCAGCAGAATCAACTTTAGAATATTTTCATGACCCCAAAAAGGGACCTCATGCCCATCAGCAGTCTTTCTCCATTTTCCTTCAACCTTCCCAGCCCTACGCAACCACTAATCTGCTTTCTATATCCATAGATTTGCCTATTCTAAACATTCATAGAAATGAAATTATAAAACATATGGTCTTTTGTGTCTGGCTTCTTTTGTTTAACATAATGGTTTGCATGTATCAGTTCTTCCTTCCTTTTATGGCTGAATAATACTGTATGGCTATACCACTTTTTATTTGTCTATTTATCAATTGATGGACATTTGGGTTGTTTCCACTTTTCAACTACCATGAATAATGCAGCTATGAACATGTACACTTTTTTGTCTGGACCATACTTTACTTTCCCTTGGGTATATATCTAGAAGTGGAATTATTAGGCCAAATGGTAACCTTCAGTTTAGTCTCTTGACAAACTGCCAGACTGTTTTCCAAAAAGGCTGTATTATTTTACATTCTCACCACCACTACATAAAAATTCTAATTTCTCCATATCCTTACCAACACTTGTTACTGTGTGTCTTTTATTGTAGCATTCCTAGTTTGTGTGAATTTTGTAACATCTCGTTGTTTTAGTTTGTATTTCTCTTATGACTAATGATGGTAAGCACATTTTCATGTATTTATTGGCCATTTTCTTTGGAATTCCGATCTTTTGCCCATTTTTAAATTAGATTATTTGTCTTTCCGTTACTGAGTTGTAAGAGTTCTTTGTATGCTATAGATGGAAATCACTTATCTGGTATATGATTTACAATATTTTTTCTCAATCTGTGGGGTTTCTTTCATTATCTTAATGGTGAGCTTTGAAGCACAATAGTTTTTATTTTTTTATTATTATTTTTTTAATTTGAAAAGGGTTTCTTTTTTTTATCTCATCGTTCATTTTATTTTATTTTTTAAATTTTTATTAACATATAATGTATTATTTACCCCAGGGTACATGTCTGTGAATCGTCA
>CM053608.1:44713687-44796731 GCA_028646535.1 Procyon lotor | reverse complement strand
CCCAGCAGTCTTTATTTTTGATGAAACCCAGTTTATATGTTTTTCTTTTGTTGCATGTGCTGTTACTTATATCTAAGAAGCTTTTGGCTAATCCAAGGTCATGAAAATATATCCCTATATTTCTTCTAGGAATTTTATACTTTTGACTCTTACATTTGCATCTATGACTAATTTTTAGTTAATTTTTGTGTATAGAGTTTGGAATAAGTACAACTTCATTCTTTTACACACAGTTACCCAGTTATCCAGAACCTTGTGTTAAAAAAGATTATTCTTTCTCCATTGAATATTTTGTACCCTTGTTGAAAATCAGTTGGCCATAACTCTAGGGTTTATTTTTGGACTCTATTCTATTGATCTGTATGTCTATTCCTAATCCAGTATCACATTGTCTTCATTACTGTAACTTTGTAATAAGTTTTGAAGTCCAGAAGTGTGAGTTTTCCAACTCTGTTCTTGTTCAGAGGGCTATTTGGAGTCCCTTGTACTTAAATGTGAATTTTATTTTATTTTGTTTATTTTTTTTAAATGTGAATTTTAATATCATCTTGATTTCTGTACAAAAAGTTAGATGGGATTTTGTTAGCATTGTACTGAATCTGTAGATGAATGCAGGAGTATTGTCATCTTGACAATAATATCTTTCAATCCATGAAGATGGGATGTCTTTCCATTTATTTAGGAATTCTTTAATGTCCTTAAAAAAATCTCGTAGTTTTTAGAATACAAGTTTTGTACCCTTGTGCTTTTTAAAATTTATTACTAAGTATTTTATTCTTTTTGATGCTAGTATAAATGGAATTGTTTTCCTAATTTTTTTAGATTGTGCACTGCTAATTTATTGCTTATTGAATTCTTTCTCATGGGTTCATTTTTCCTACTCCCTGAAGTACATCTTTATGTAGGTCTTTTTTTTTTTTTAAAGATTTTATTTATTTGAGAGTGAGAGAGAACACACTGGGAGTATGAGAGGGAGAAGCAAGCTCCCCACTGAGCAGAGAGCCTGATATGGGATTCCATCCCAGGACCCTGGGATCATGACCTGAGCTGAAGGCAGATACTTAACTAACTGAGCTACCCAGGTGCCCCTCTTTATATAGGTCTTTCATTTAGAATCTGTGAGTGGAAAATTATCTTAATCTTTGTTTGAAATGTCTTTATTTCATTCTCATTCTTGAATTATAATTTAAATGGGTATAGAATTCTAGGTCAGCAGTTCTTAAAATATTTTCCTTTTATTTTGGCCTCAACTTTTGCTGCTTACTCAACTCTCAGTCTAATTGTTATTCCTTTGCAGACAATGTGCTTTTATTACTGGCTGTTTTTACTTTTTTCTAAGATTTATTTATGAGGTTCCACAGTTTCACCATATATATCTAAGTGAGGCTTATTGTATTTATTCTAGTCAATATTTATGTGTTTTTCAACCACAAGATTTATTTTTCTTATTAATTATAGAATATTCTCAGCTACTAAGATTTGGATATAGGAGGCTCTAGTCTCTTTCTACAACTCCTGTGAATATTATACTTTCTCATTTTATTCTCTCATCTTTATTTTTGTCGTTACAAAAATCTCATTCTGAATTGCACTCACAATACTTTTCAGATCTATATTCTATTTCTTTCTTGTGATTTTTGACTTCATACAAAGTAAGGGGATTAATCCTCCTCAAAAAGAATATTTAATCTGAAAAGAAGGACTGAAATTTCATGAGGGGGAGGGAGAATCCCATAAAGACACTCTACCTTCTCCAATTATACCTTTTAAAAATAGAGAATAGTCCTACAGTGGCTATAATCTTTTTAACAGAAATATTGGTTAATTGATTGGATCTATGCTAGGGGAATATCTCTGAAAATAGTTGGGAGAAAAGACTGCATATTTTACACTTTTAGCTGTTGAACCTACAGATCAGTAGGATGCAAAAAAGCATATACTTTGGGGTTAGCTGAACTTGGGTTTCAATGCCAGCTTTGCCGATTGGGACTTGGGCAGTTTCTTTTAACCTGAGTCTCTCTGAATTTTAATTTCATCATCTGTAAAATAAACCCATCAGCATCAACACGAGAAACCAATGATAAGGTATATATATATAAAGAGGCTTGTGCAAAGTCTGGCTAATGGCAAGTGCTTCATGAAGGGGTATTATTATTTCTTGCATAAGAATCTTGATCAGAACTAGTGCCATTATGTGGGTTATCCCCATTTAGTATTTGAGATCATCTCATTAGTCACGTCCCATCATAACCCCTTTGTGTAACTCTGATCTCCCTAAAATACGCAGATTAATAATTAATCTAGGTAAGGAGTAGAATAATTGCTTGTGGAAACGTCTGTGGTGAGTGATATTTCACGCACTCTCGTCCTGCGGCAGTCCCCTTGGACAGCTGCCGAAGGCCCAGTATAAAACATTGCGGGGTCCTTTCTTGGAGCAGAAGATGTCATGCAAGTCTATCCAGCAGACATACCATATAGGCAAGACCTCTAGGACTCTTAAAAGATAAACGGTTAGAAAATTGATTCAGTCAAAATGGAGCTATGATAAACACACTTTCTTTGTAATTTTTCAAACGAAAATATTTAATTCTGTCTGGCAGTGTCCTCTAAATTGAATTCACATTAGCCAGATGAGTCCATTGGAAGAATATAATATATTGATCAGGAATTACTCTGCCTTTGGTGGGGGCACTCAATATTGCGAAAAAATGAGGCTGCTCAGGGTCTGATGGCAGATTTTGCCTTTCCTGGGCTGCTCTCATGAATTATTTCCCTAGTGGTAATTATGACAGGAAATGGGATTTTTTTTCCTGTTAGCACATTTTAATGACTAACATCCTTATCTGTGTAGTATTTAGGTCTTTTTGTGGATAGGCTTCTTTTCATGGATGGGTACAGCCACCCGAATGTAGAATAAATTCCATCTTTATTAAACAAGATCAATTAGCGTATTATCTGCAACCCACTATTATACATGTCGTCATTACCTAGAGCCCAGAGAATGCTTGAGCCCTAGGTGAAATGGGGATCCCATTGGTGATATTACTAACCTACTTAAGGTGGGGGAAACTGCAAATAATTTAGTGATAGTAATAATCGTGATAGTTAATATTTATTATATGGTCTCTGTGTGTCTGATACTATGCTCAACATACATGTGTTAATACATATCTATATGTATATAATACATATTAAATTTAGTTGTCATAGTAACTCTGTGAAGGAGCTACTATTATTAGCCCCATTTTATAGATGAGGAAAATGAATCATGGGAGTTAAGCGCTCAAGGTTGTACAACTAGGCAGCAGTGAAGCTGGATCCATCAGAAAAATGGACTTACCTTTACGGTGTGGATGTGGGAAGACTCACAGTTGGAGAGGGCTGTCTTCCCTATGTTCAGTGATTCCTGAAGTTAGCCTCCGTGCTTGGACCTACCAGTCTAGTCTATGATAACTCTAGACATATTGTCCAAAAGGCCAAAATTCAGAAATTTTAGCTCTGCTTGATTTCAGTTTTGTACTTACCTTACTTTATACTTACCTTAACAATTCCACGGACACTTGGGCAATAGTTCTGCTCCCCCTACCTTTCCTCTCTCCCCACTTCCTCTCCTTCCCTCCCTCCTTCCTTCTTTTTCCTTTCTTCACGTTTGCTGAGTGATTAGGGATAAAAAGAGAAGGACGAGGAGGAGAAGACAAAGGTAAAAAGATTCTCTTCGTTTGGGAAGCTTGCATCAGGGGTCAGGAAACAGGCTGCACACACGTGAAACAATTAGAGAATGACTTGACAGTGTTTGGTCATAAGCTGATCACACTTTAGGTAGCTCGGGCGGGGCCATTTCAATGTCTCCAGCCTCTTCCTCATACATGTTTGGACTCTAGCCTCACCTCTGGTGGTGGTAATGTACCACGTTCCTGCTCTGTGGCCTTCCCAGCCCATTGCTTGACTCTGCCACAGTCCTCCCTCCTTTGTTACTTGGGCCTTGGAGGGCCTTCTTCAGAGAGAGGGGCCAAAGTACCCCCACGAAGCTGGCATTGTAAATTCCAAACCACTCGAGGTGAAATGCAATTCCACTTCCTAAGCTGATAGAAGTTATAGTAAGAACATTAAGTTGGTTTTAGTACACAGACTAACTCACAGATCTCTTCAGTAGGACCCGGGAACATTGGACCATAAGCGAGCACTTCAGGAAGACCTCCTTAAATTTTGTTGTAGTGATTGTAAAATAAAGAGCTTTCTGGTCCCCTCCTCTGTGCTAGGTTGTATTAGTCAGTTTGGGTTGCCGTAACAAGATACCATAGAGTGAGTGTCTTAACAGAAATTTAGTTTCACAGTTCTGGAGGCTGGGAAGTCTGAGACTGGGGTGCTGGCTTGGTTGGGTTCTGGTAAGAGCCCTCTCCTGGTTTGTAGACCGTCGTCATCTTGCTGCGTCTTCACACAGGATAGAGAAGAAGCTCGGATGTCTCTCCCTTTTCTTGTAAGGGCACTAACCGCATCATGAAGCTGTATTCTCATGACTTCATCTAAAACTAATCACCTCCCCAAGGCCCTACCTCCCGATACCGTCACATCAGGGGTTTAGGCTTCAATATATGTGTTTTGGGGACACAACCATTCAGACCATAACATAGGAGGAGGTACTTTTAGCTCATAGAGATGAGAGTAGCCTTCTGTCTTCTTGTCACCTCTCTAAACCCACTCTCCCCTTCTTCACTGTTAGGACCACCACGACTTCGCAGGTGATTCACTACCACGTGGGACATTTGTCTATAAGATCAGAATAACTGATCTTCCCACCATGGCCACCTTCCACTACTAGTTCACAGACCAAAGAAAGTATCTTATGTAAATATTTTATTCTGTAGAACTTCTGAGGAATCTAGCTCAGATATTTTCCCTCAAAATTATTTTTCGTAATCCATGCACAAAATCGAAGAGTACAAAAGAATATAACATTCATTTGTCAAAACTCATCCAATATAGCTCAACGATGCTGACTTAAATTGGAAAAAAAAAAACTGGTTATGCTATTAAAGCAAATTCCTCTCATATTCCTGTCCCCCAGACACCCTAAGCCTCCCTGGAGGCCACAGCTGTCATATTTTTGGGAGGTAGGGACTGGGGAGTAGCCTTCCTGAGATGTTTCCTGCATGCACTTAAAATCTTCCATAAAAAAAAAAAAATTAGGGGCGCCTGGGTGGCTCAGTGGGTTAAAGCCTCTGCCTTCGGCTCAGGTCATGATCTCAGGGTCCTGGGATCCAGCCCTGCATCGGGCTCTCTGCTCAGCAGGGAGCCTGCTTCCCCCTCTCTCTCTGCCTGCCTCTCTGCCTACTTGTGATCTCTCTCTCTCTTTCTCTGTCAAATAAATAAATAAAATATTTTTTTAAAAAATTAAAAAATATATATATGGCAGTATTGTATATACTCTTATCCTCACTTTTGCCTTTTTTTTTTTTTTTTTTTAAGATTTATCCATTTATTTGAGAGAGAAAGCACATGCATGCAATGGGTGGAGGGGCAGGGGGAGGGAAAGAATCTTCAAGCAGACTCCCCATCCAGCACAGATCCTGATGTGGGACTCGATCCCATGACCCATAAGACCATGACCTGAGCTGAAACCGGGAGTCTGACACCCAGCCAGTTGAGCCCAGGTGTCCTACTTTTATCCTCTTAACGATGAATTGTGGAGATGATTCCATGTCATACAATCAGTATTACCCCATCCTTTTGATGAGCTGCATGCTTTTCCCCTCTATGGATACCACAGAGCATTCATGCCAGTTCTTTTTAAAGAACTTTCAGGATATTTGCCACCTTCCCTCATTTCAAACAATGCCTCTATATAAGCATATCTAGAGAATACATTACCCTAAGTAGAATTATTGGATCAAACGGTATGTACATTTTAAGAGCTGCAAAATAGTTTAAATATACAAAAAGTATAAAGAATAATGTGACTAACAGTCCAGCCAACTAACATGTGAGAGCAGTATTGCATCTCAACAGGGAAAATCATATTTCATTTAGGAAACCCCAAAGTGTAAAATCACTAACTCATGGCTTACACGTTAATGATTTGGGATAAGGAGGTGATCACATTTTGCTTTAAGATGTTTGCATTCAGATGCTGCTAGGATGGTAAATGTGTTCCATCTAGTGGCCCCAGGGATGTCCAAAGTGGATTATTTTTTCTAAATCATCACTCGTGTGTTCCTGAATATAATTCTTTGGTGTGCTTGGGAATACCAAGACCTGGTCTGAGGATGAGCGAGGCTGGAAAGAGGCCTGAATTTGCTAAAAAGTAACTACTTGGACCACCTAGAGTCTCCCCCAAGAATCCAGCCCCAGGAGTAAGTGACTTTATGGGGATTAGTTCCGTGCCTTTTAAAACGGAACTGGAGGGTATTATGCTAAGTGAAATAAGTCAGTCAGAGAAAGAAAAGTATCACATGATCTCTCTGATATGAAGAACTTGAGAGGCAAGGTGGGGGCTGGGGGAGAGAAATCAAACAGGAGGGGATGGGGAGGGAGACAAACCATAAGAGACTCCTAGACTCAAGAAATGAACTAAGGGTGGCCGGGGGTGGGTAGGGATAGGGTGGCTGGGTTGTGGACATTGGGGAGGGTATGTGCTGTTAAGTGCTGTGAAATGTGTAAGCCCGACGATTCACAGACATGTACCCTGGGGCAAATAATACATTATATGTTAATAAAAAAATACAAAAAAAAAATAAAATAAAGGGTTATGGTTGAAAAAAAAACAGAATGAGCTTTCAATTTTAGTCTTATCTTTTAAATTGATTGTGGCTTAATCTCTTTGTAAAGGGGTGTGTGTGTGTGTAATTTCCATTATACTTTATTGCATTTCTTCTGCAAAGATTTTAATAATGCTTTTCTTAATAGGAAGCTAGGGTTTCTGTCTGTGCCCATCTCTTGCTTCGTTGCATTCACTTTTCTTGCAGGCTGCATGGGTAGGGTTAAGGTTTTCCAGTTTTCCTCTGAATGATGATTGCTGTATTAAACACAGCCTGCTAACTTTCAGCCTATTATTTGTGTAGATGGCTCTCCAGTGCTTTTAAATTTACTTAATTAAAATTCGAGAATGATATGATTCCAGTGGGTTACATTAGTCTCACTCTTACCTTCCTCAGTCAGTTTTCTCTAATAGCTGTTTTCTTTGCAAGAATTCTTACTGAACATGACTATAGTCTCACCAACTGCTTAACTCGTAATTCATGGCTTAAAAAAAAAAAACACTACAATAATTAAAAGCATTCGTTTTGAGCACAGTGAAGTTAAACTCAGCTTGATATTTATTCCATGTCTTACTGCCCCAAGGATGTAGCTAACTTATCCTTAAAATGAAAAGAGAAAGGCTGCAGTTTCCAGAGATTTCCTAGCCGTCTTTTATTATTTTTTTCCTTTGCGCTGAAATTATTCTTTTTTTTTTTCTTTTTTCTTTTTTTTTTTCCTTCACGTCAAATGGGTAATGTGCCGAGGTCGTAACAAGGTTTGAGGGAGGCACATGTCACACAGTCGCGTGAACACCCAATCATCATGCTTATGAACTACAAAAGGATCGAGCTGAAATTATTCTATCCGTGAAGCACCAAGTTTGATTTTATTATCGGCTTGCAGTTCAACAGGAGGGGACAAAGGATGTGTGTGATCTTTTCCTTTTTACGCAGGACGTAGCAAGATTTGCACACCAGACGTCCAAGTATGGCCGCACTCCGGACTGACCTCGTGTGCATTTTATGTTCTTCCCTCCCTTAGTGACAGAAAACCCACTGAACCCTAGCAGCAGCCGAGCTCTGGCAGCCCCTGCCCCCAGAGCTCTGCCAGGAGGCATTCGAGTCCCTAGAGGCCAGCAGAGGTGGTGGCTAATGCCTCCATCCGTGTATCCAGGAGACTATGGCACAAGTGGCCATTTAAACCCAAGCAGAATGATGATCTAAGCAAACTGAGCCGAAAGGGTTAGGAGAAAGGGTAAAGGAAAAGAGAAATCTCATCAGGCTGCATTATTTACAGACAGCTGTGCCGAGGCTAAGCTGGGACTAACAAACCCCACCCCTGTGCCCTGAGCCAAACTCCTGGCCCTCGGTTCTGCCCCCTCCGAGCCTCCAGAAAGGAGGAATGGCTGCACAAAACAACCCCATGCTGAATTCTATGGGGAGAGATTCATTCTTCCATGATTTTTTTTTTCAACTGGGAAGAGTAGGTCTCCACTTAGATAAAAACATGCAGACCTCCACTTAGATATAAAAACACGCAGACTTGCCCTGGTCTGCAAATTGCTTGGGTTTCACAGGAAAACTGGGCGGTCTTTCACTCCGATAAGAGGAAAAGCGTTTGCTCCTGCCTCTGGAAGTCTGCGGTCCCTCTAACTCCGCGTGAGGCTTGCAAACAGAGTTCTCAGCTTGGACGCCGTCTTGCAACACGAGCAAATGTTCAGGCTCAGGAAATGATGCTAAAGAGATTTTAAAAAAAAGTAAGATGGGCTTGACCCAGCGTTGGCACAGGATATGGGACAGGAAGCAGCGTGCTGAGTGGAGATAACGGCCGGGGCAGGCAGGGAGCTGGTTTCACACCCCGAGCCCCAGCCCCCGCAGCAGGAGCCCCATCGGACTGCAGGTGGGAAGCGAAAATCTGGCTATGCCATGCCCCTGAGGGGCAGAGGGGGGTGGGGACAGGCCATGAGGAGGGAGGGTGAGCCCCCCCCCCCCCAAGCACCTTCTGACCAGTAAGGACTTGACAGATCACTTGACAGAAAGTGCACACATCCCACTTTCAAAAGTTGTGTCAGGTTTGGTTGTTTGGGGCTCTGCTCACACCTACTTTTCTAAAACACCCGCTGTAGACCAAGCTGTCTCGGGGACAAAAAGAGATGAGATGTTTGCCCTTAGGGTCTCTCAGGGCGAGGCTGCACAGTGCCACTTAGGAAGGGGCTCAAAAGGAATGAGGTGGAGAGGACACACCGGTTACTGTTGATGACGGGGTAAGTTAGTAACTGCGAGATGTGTCTCTGGGCAGCCCCGCCCCAGTGATGGAACCTACCACCCATCTGCTTAGGGAGGGGGGCTCTTCTTGCTCTTCTTCCAGATGGCCGTGGCCTTCCTTCAATGTCTGGTGCTCCTGGTTGTGAGGCAGATGAGGAATCCATTGTCACTTGCCACTCTTAAGAAAAAAAAAAAATCAAGGTTCTGGGCACAAGAACGAGAGCTTTGTAACCCTGAGCGTTTGTGCTTGTTCAAGTACAGAGGGCAAGCCCTCCTCTTGGATAATTAGCAAGGGTTCCAGCACTCGTCCCAAAGCTGTATTCTTACAGATCTGCTACCATGCATTTAGTACCTTTTCGCTGCAGAGAGGAGAGGGCAAAACTTGATGATGAGATGGAGTTCAGAGTGATTATTATGTTGGGTTTGGGTTTCTCCCGCATTACTCTTCCTTTGAGAGTAAGCAGGGAGGTATTAATATCTAGCCATTTCGCTTCCCTGATGTTGTTATTGCTGCTGCAATTTTAACAAGCACGGGAAGGCAGAACCATTTGAGGACCCCTCTAACCGGCAAATTCTAACCAGTGAATTCTGTAGGGGTCAATCAATTTAAATGATAAAAAAGAACCAGTTTAGGTAATGAAGTGAAGAGTGTAATTCCATGATGTTGCAAGATCAACAGACAGTCAAGCGTGCCCAGACACAGGAAGATAAACATCTTTAGCTCTAGATAGACAGAATTCCTGCTTTAAGGTGCTCAAAATCTAGCAAAGGAAACAGACACGTATACAATAATTGTAAGACAAGGCGCATACGTGACAAAAGTAAAGTGTAAACCAGATCAGCAAGGGTGCTCAGGAGACAGTGATTCATTCCAGGACTGAGGCCTTGGAGGTGGGATTAGAGATAAAGAGTGTTTCCACAGGCAGAGTGAAAGATTTCCCCTATGAAACTCTGCTGCCTTAAAAAGGGAATACTCTGAGTCTATACCAGCACAATAGGGCCCCCTGTCTGATATAGACTACATATAATAGGTAATCAGTAATGCGTGTAGAATTCTTAAATTTAGAGTTAAAAAATAGATGCATAATAGTCGAGCTTTTAAGCTCTACAGGCAGACTGGATTAAAATGTAAGCTCAGTACTTTCAGTGGATTGTGTTATTATTGAAAATATTTACCATCTCTCCCCGGGGGAAGGTTTTGTTTTCCTGTTCATTGATATGGGCTGGTCATGTGACCTGCTTTGGCTAATGAAAACAGAGGCTAAGTGAGGCAGGCCCCTGTGAATAGACCCTTTATGAGCCATCATTTGCCTTCTGTTATGTTCTCTTTTCTCTGTGTTCTGATGATTAGCTAAGTCCCTGATGGAAGGTGCTCTTTGGGGGTCAGCATGTGTCCTTGGATGAAGACAGGTGGGAGCAGAGCCACACATGATTGACACAGTTCATTAGCAAGAAACAAACCTTTGTCAATGTCAGCCACTGAGATATTGAAGATGCTGTTACCGTGGTGTAACTCAGCCTACGCTGACTAATAGGAACAACCCATGGAATCTTTGACTTTTTTAAGCCTCAGTTTCCTAGTCAATCAAATGGGGATAATAATAGTACTTGCCTGGGAGGATCATTGTGAGGTTAAAATGAGTTCATTCTAAAGCACATTGCATGGTGTCTAGTCTGTAATAAGAATTCCGTAAGGGTTTGTTATCTTTAAATATGCACAGAGACATGTCTGGAGGGATATACACCAACTTGTAAACAACAGTTCCATCTTAAATATGAGATTATAGGTGACTTACAGTTTCCATTTCACTTATGTCTTTAATCAAATGGTTTATGATGAACATATACTATTTTTTGAATATACATGATCTTAATAATCATAAAAAGATTTTTCCACTTTGGAAAAAAGGAGCAATTGCATCCCATACACAGTAGCATCTCTATCACAATGATCATCGCACTTGGATCCTTGAAGGAAGAGGCTGTGGGCATTGCCTGTGGCAGTAGGGTCTGGCCCACTGGATGGCACTGGAGAGGTTTTCAGATGTAATCGATCAGTTTCTCCTCTGGATAACAGGGCGGATGGCAAGTAATGATGCACTGTTTCTGAGATAAAAAACCCAAAGATGATACTACAATAGAGTACAAATTTAGAAAACGGGCATTCAGTTTTTCGGGTGATCAGTTTTTCACTGATCAGTTAAATGGGCACTGAAAATATGAATTTGGAGATCAGAGACAGAGATGTGGGGCTCATCCAAGTAGAGATGATTGGACAAGTAAGTGTGGAAAGGGAGCATGGGCTTTGGGTTTTTCTCTAGTCCCCTTGCAAAAGCCAGTCCAAACCTTTGTTGACAACAACGTTTATTCCACAGTTATTTACTAAACACCGACTGTGTGCCTCTACTCTCAAGCAGTTTATGTTTTATAGTAGGAGGCAGACAATAGCCAACAGCAAAATAAAGAAGTAAAATATAGAGTGTATCCTGTAGCGATAAAGACAAAAGTAAAACTTGAAAGGGGGAAAGGGAACATGGGGTGTTGCAATTTACAACAGGTAAGTCAAGGCAGGCCTTGCTGAAGATATGACATAAGACCTTAAAGACAGCAAGGTATCTCTGTATCTCTTGGGGAACAGTCCAGATAGAACAGAAAAGGCAGAGGCCTTGAGGGGCAAACATGCTTGTGTTTAGAGGAATAGCAAGGCAGTCAGTGGCTGGAGCATAATGAGTGAGGGGGTCAGTGGTAGAAAAGTTCAGAGAGATAATGACAGGTCGAAGAGGGGTGGTGGACAGATCACCTATGATCTCACTGGCAGACTGTGGGAGGCATTTTGACTTTTATTCTAAGTGATGTGAGAAGCTCCTGAAATGTGATTACAGGAGTAACATAATCTGACTTGTGTTTGAAACTGACCAGTGTACTCACTCTATTGAGAACAGGGGGACAAGGGGGGGGGGGGGTAGAAGCTGGTGAACATGAAGGAAGTTGTTGCAGTATAAGGTGATGCGTGGCTTGGGCTGGCATGGTGGCCGAGGAAGAGAGGAGAAGCTGGACGCTGGGCCTACTTTGCAAGTAAAGCCAACATGAGGTATGCAGGGATTCGATGTGGCCTCTGAGGGAAAGAGAGGAAGCAGGGATAGCTCCACGGTGTTTGGCTTTAGCAACGTGAATGATGGAGTTGCTGAGACAGCAGGACTTCAGGAGGAGCAGTTTGGGGTCGGAAGTTAGGAGTTCCATTTGAGACAAGATGACTTTGAGACGCCCTTAGGCATCCAGATAGGGATGCGGAGTGGGCCATCGGAAACCAGAGCCTCGGGCTCAAGGGAGTCAGCCGGGCTGCGTGCATACATTTGAGAGCGCTCTGCAGGTGAGTCATATTTAAGCTGTGAACGTGGAGAAGATCACCTGGGGAGTAAGTACAGCAGGAAGGGGAATCTGAGCTTTGGAGCACCCAACATGGTGAGCAGGGGAGAAAAAGATCAATCAGCAAGGGAGAGAAAAGTTGTCAGCAACGGAGGAGGAGACAACCAGAGGGGAGCAGCGTCCCCAGGGTAAGTGAAGAAAGTGGGCCCAGGAGGAGGATCTGCTGCACAGGGTCCAGTGAGACGAAGGCTGAGAATTGTCCGCTGGCTTAGCCAGCGGGTGGGGAGAAGGGTCACTGATGGCCAGACGGGAGCAATGGAGTGGAATGGGGAAGTGGCTGGAGAAGCCTGGCTGAGGAAGTTTGAAAAGAGAATTAGAAGAGAGGAATCAGAATAGGGAGAGGGTTTAAACAACTTTTTGGAGGACTTTTGCAGCAGAGGGGAGTAGGAAGCATGGAATCGTAGCTAGAGAGAGCGAGATGAGATCAAGAACATATTTTCTTCCTTTTTTTTCTTTTTTTCAAGGTGGGAGAAATTATAGTGGTTCATATACTGATGGAAAGAACACATTGGAGAGGGACAAACTGGTGATGCGGGAGAGCTAAAGGGGATGTTGGTGCTCTGGACATGGGGAGGTGCGAGGACGCGGGGTCTGCTGCGCGGAGAGAGGCTGCTCTTAGATAAGGTCTCCAGCCACAGTTGGGAGAAACAAAAGGGGGAGCGGTGCGCGTGGACACAGGCGCGGGTCAGTTGGCAGAAGCAGTAGTGGGAGTGTTTCAACCTGTGCATTCTCTACTGATTGTTTCTTTTGCTCTCTGGGAAGCCAGAAGCGAGGTCATCAGCTGAAAGGCAAAATAGAGGAAGGGGTACCAGGGGTTGGAGAAGGGAGGGACCCATGGGGCCTAGGGAAACAGTGCAAGTGTCAGCCAAGCCCTTCTGTACCTTGAGTCCCGTGGCTGTGAACTTAAATGATCAGCAGGGTTGAGAGCTAATCTCCCCTGTGGGTGTTGGGGTACAGCATAGGTGGAGGTGTGGATTTAAATAATTCAGAAGCTGGACAGATAACCTGAGAGAGAGAGAGAGGAGTAGGATGAAGGGCAGATGTGAATGGGTTGGGGAGGCTGGGAAGGAATTGGGGAGGCATTTATGATTCTGAGAGAGGGAGGGAGGGAGGAAGGAAGGAAGGAAGGAAGGAAGGAAGGAAGGAAGGAAGGAAGGAGGGAAGGAAGGAAGGAAGGGAGGGAGGAAGGAAGGAGGCGTGTATTTTCTTCTGCTATCTTGACAAGTTACAACTTAACACAACATGCGCTTATTACCCCATTGTTTCCTAGGGTCAGGAATCTGGGCATGGTCCTCCATTTCAGGGTCTCTCGCGAGACTGCAGTGGGGTGTCAGGCAGGGCTGGGGTCTCCCTGAGGCCCCAGTGAGGATGTATGTACCCATCCTGGGTACATTTCCCAGCTCCCACGGCTGTTGGCAAGATTTGGTTCTTTGTGGGCTATGAGACCGAGGGCCCCTTTTTCCTGCTGGCTTTCAGCTGGAGGCTTCCCTCAGTTCCTGGCCACGTGGGCCTCTCCATATAGTGGATTATTTCCTGCAAAGGAGAGTCAATAGAGAGAACCCGCAAGCAAGAAGGAGGTTATGGCGTTAAATAATGTGACCACAGAAAAATATCACCTTTACCATATTCTCCTGGTTGGAAACAAGTCACAGGTCCCACCCACACTTAAAGGGAAGGCAATTTCACGAAGGTCTGAATACCAGGAGGAAGGGATTATTGGGAGCCATTCCAGAGTCTATCTGCGATAAGGAGAAATGGATAAAGTGTATTTTTGAATACAAAGAAGGGAAACTGAGGAAGTTGAAGCAAAAGAGAGGGCCCCTCTCCTAGTGAAAAAAGAGATGATGTCAGCCCTTGAGAGAGAAAAGGTCAAAATAGGGAAAAAATGGTGGGAGGAGGCGGCGTGGGGAATGTGTGTGACAAGCAAAGGGAGTCTGTAGGTTGAGTAGATGAATCCTGAATAGCACCGCGGGGCTGGCCAGATTAGAAAGTGTGGATTTGCTGTGTGGGCCCATTGGCTGTTAAGTGATTTGCTTTAGCGATACATGGTACCTTGTTTTCAGTCTGAAAACTAATGGATGGAGGGATTGGCCCAGGGCTGGGCGTGTCAAAAAGTCAGGGTCAAGAGTGTATTAAAAGAATGCGTTGCAAGGTCAGGATCGAGAGTCTCTGTGGTGCTGGTAAGGAAATGATGTTAAATAATTGAAAATGAAAAGAAATCCTGGTGCTTCTTATGTTTAATATTAATGCTTGGTGAGGCGCCTGGGTGGCTCAGTGAGTTAAAGCCTCTGCCTTTGGCTCAGGTTGTGATATCAGGGTCCTGGGATCAAGCCCCGCATCTGGCTCTCTGCTCAGCAGGGAACCTGCTTCCTCCTATCTCTGCCTGCCTCTCTGCCTACTTGTGATGTCAAATAAATAATAAATAATAAATAAATAAAACCTTAAAAAAAAAGATTTAATATTAATGCTTGGTGAGTTGCTGTTATGTGGATTCCTTTACTGTCTTCCTGCTTTAAAAAGACACTACATTTAGTTATTTATATATTTATCATCTATTTACCTGTTTATTTATTTATAAATTCATTTCAATGTGGGGCTTGAACTCATGATGCTGAGATCAAGACCTGAGCTGAAATCTAGAGTCAGATACTTAGCCAACTGAGCCACAAAGGTACCCCAAAAAGACCTGTCTTTTTAAAGACCCAGAGTCAGGCTTTATTTATTTATTTATTTTTTTAAAGATTTTATTTATTTGACAGAGCGAAACACAGCGAGAGAGGGAACACAAGCAGAGGGAATGGTAGCGGGAGAAGCAGGCTCCCTGCCGCGCAGAGAGCCCGATGCGGGGCTTGATCCCAGGACCCTGGAATCATGACCCGAGCCGAAGGCAGACGCTTAACGACTGAGCCACCCAGGTGCCCCAGGCTTTATTTTTAAGAGAAAATTCTGGCTTGAAATTTTTTAAAGGCATGCAGATACATAGAGAAGAAAATCGTAACATCCTCACCATGCAAAATTAAGTACTATTATTATTTAGGCATATTTGCTTCCAGCCTTTGCATCCCGTACTCTGTTTTAAAAACCAGTGTTAGTGCAAAGATGTGCTGAAAAATATGAAGTGTGGCAGTTGTGTGCACACGTGTATGCAGTGTGAATTCACAAATTTGTTCTCACACATTTGTGGCGTTTTGCTTGTTCTTCCCGGAGTGTCTGAGTTGGAAAGGGCTATGTCACCAACTACCGTGGCAATAATGGAATGATGAAGCCATGATTTTACACGTCAATGTGGAGCGCACTGTCCAGACAATACATTTTTAAAGCATGAAAACTCTAAGTAATCCCTACACACTGGAAAAAAATTTTAACATGACCCTTTTGGCTTTTAGTCTTTCAGTTTTTCTTTTCAGAGGCAACCGGGATTGCCAGTTCCTTGTGAATGTCTCCAGAGAGATTATTTGCATATACAAACATATATTTCCTATTTCCCTACACGGCTGGTAGCGTCCTATGTAGTGTTTTGTACAGGATCATAGCGTTTTGAAATTTGGGGACATGTTTCTTAACAGTAAGCCTTTTTATCTTTTATGTTTTGTTTCTTTAAAGATTTTATTTGGAGAGCGAGAGCACGTGTGCGTGAGCCAGGAGAGGGGCTGAGAGAGAGGATCGCAAGCAGATTCCCTGCGGTGTGGGGAGCCCCACACGGTGCTGGATCCCACCACCCCGAGATCATGACCGGAGCCAAAACCAAGAGTTGGACATTCAACTGACGGAGCCATTGTGTGCCCTAACAGTAAGCCTTTAAGAAAAATTTTTCAATTTATTGAGGTTTTTAAAAAAATGCACTTTATTGTATTGACATACAAAAAGTAAGTTTTCGGGCTGTGTAATTTTGTCGTTCTGGCCGTCCTTCTTCCTAGTCTTAACTCGGGCAGTCAGGGAAAGTCCTCCACTGGCTGGACAGGCCCCCCAAAACCACAAATTCCCATGTCAGCACTAGACAGTCCGCTCTTACTATCTCTGGTTGAACTTACTCACTGAAAGCCCCACAAGGAAACCCTTTGTACTTCTAGTAGCTAAACCCGAGTCCCATAGAAGAACACAACAAAGCCAAACAGAGGGAAATTTGGGGCTCGGCTTAAAATACAGCTGGCCAAGCCCACACTCAGTTGCTGGAATAACAACCAGCTGGGAGACTCAATTTAGCTCAGAGCCTTAAATAGGGTCAGCTCTAGAATGTCCGAGGCCCCTCCACAGAGAACTCTTTGCCCTCTCTAGAGCTGGTCGTCAGAAAGGAACAGTGTTTGTCCAAAATGCTGACTTTGTGAAACCGGCCTAGTCGATCTGGTGTGATTTAATAGGCTATAGAATGTTTGATTTACAGTTGATCAATAGGCAAACAGTATGATTTGTTGTTGGGGGGGAATACAGAGCACAGCGAACAGGAAGATGCCAAACAGTGGAAAAGGTTAATTAACATTGTAGAGTTCATTTTAAAGTTTGATTTAAAAAAATAGAAGAACAGGGCGCCTGGGTGGCTCAGCGGGTTAAAGCCTCTGCCTTCGGCTCAGGTCATGATCTCAGGGTCCTGGGATCGAGTCCTGCATCAGGCTCTCTGCTTGGTGGGGAGCCTGCTTCTCCCCACCCCCGCCTGCCTGTCTGCCTACTTGTGAGCTCTCTCTCTGTCAAATAAATAAATAAAATCTTTAAAAAAATAGAAGAACAGACTGGAACAGGAAGCAGGTTTCCTGGCCTGAGGGGAACCAGAAGGTGGGCAGAATTGGCGTCCTCCATGCCGTCCTCCTGGGAGGCCCCCCCACTCACGCTCTGTCCCAAAGAACAGGGAGCCCCCAAACGGGGGTTCAAGTCTTGACTTTACAACTTGCTTAGCCTCAACTTCCCACTTTTTCCAAGCGAGAGGTTTGGAGTTGAGCCCTGAGCCTCCAAACCTCGAGGTTTGGGATTCTTGGTGCTTTTGCCTCCTACGACTAACTGCCCCCTCCACGTAGAGTTGCTCTATACCCTCTCCCCTCGCCCTCTGGAATCCCAAGAGTAGGTAAGCACAGAGGCCTCGGTGCCTCGAGGTGAGACCATGTTTTGCAAATCGAATTTGGTAAGTGGGGGAAACACAAGGACCCTGAGAGAGCTGGGCATCCACCCTGATCCTACACACGGCACCAGAGAAGGCTTGATGACCCACACCGTACCCCAGATGTCGGCTGGGCCTCCTCTAGGAGAAGCATGTGACACAGTTTATGGAATATAAACAGGACGAGGTTGCCAAGTATGGCCAGGTGGTACCCAGGGAACAATTGCAGTGACTTCTGATTTACTTCCTACACTCACACATGCGAAGAGAATGTCTGCCCTGGTCCTCCTGAGGCCCCTGCCCACTGGATGGTGATAAAGAGGAGCCAGATCAAGTCTGACTAGTTTAAGACTGAGATGCAGTGATTTAAATACTGTCTTGAGGGTTACTTTACCTCCATGGTTCAGTTGCTCGGTTTTCTAGGCTTCTCCCCGCCTCCTGCCCCCTTCTGCTTCTCTCTTAGAAGGTGACTAGTGGAGGGGGTGGCAGAAAAGGCTTTAGAGGCTGTCATGGCCATTGGGGGGTGGAGAGGGTCTCCTGCTCGTCTGTGTGTGAACACTTTCCATGACCCCCAAGCTACGGTTGGGTTGGGTTGGCGTCCTCTTTGTCTCAGCTGCCTATGAACTCCTGGTGCATTCCTTCTCAGCCTGAGGGCCCACTGCCCCTCCCCACGGATCTGGGCTCCCCTCGCCTCTTTTTGTCACCACAGACTACCTCTGAGACCCTGTCACCCTCTCCCTCTGGGCCCTGGCCAGGCTGTCCCCCAAAGCCTTGGCTGCAGACTGACTTCGCCCCCAGCCATATCAGGGCCTTGATGCAAATTACTCTTCTCCACCTGTGAGCTAAACATCTTAGGGGTGGGGTGCAGGGGGTGGTTGTCCTCCCAGAGGTGGTGGTGCTACCTCGGCAGGCCCTAGGGGGACAGCAGGAGTCCTGGGGGCGAGCACTGTGGCCAGGAGCATGGGTTCCACAGTCGCATGGGCCCGGCTTTCTCTCCATCCTTGTACTTAGCACCGGTGTGGCTTCAGACCAGGGCCTCGACCACTGACTAACGGGAACAATACACACGGTCATGGTCAAGGGGACTTGTGTTCAAGCGAGCAGCCTCCTCTCCTGGGTGAGGCAGGAGAGCTGGAGCAGAGAGGAAAGAGGTATCCGTTGCTAGTGAAGCCGGGGCGGCCACATGGCTCCCTGAGTTCTCATCTCAGCCCCGCCCCGGACCCACGAGGCACCCTGAACTGGCCATTTCTGCTTTTTCTGTTACCTGTTTATTTAGGTCTCAGTGACTAAATTGCCACTCTCTGATTGGCCAATAAGCCGTTTTTTAAAATAGCAAATTTTATCCTACCTCAATTACCAAGTCTCCGGGGGACGAAGTCAATTTATACAGCGACTGGTCGACATTGCAGTAAAAAGGGGTCACTTCCTCTCAGGGCCCAGAGGCAGCTTGCAGAGACGTGGCTGACCACACCAAGAAGCTTTGAGATGCCCACAGGCACGGGACTGGTTGGGGCTCTTGTCTCAGGAAAGTCATCAAGAAAATTGAAATCAACCTGCACACCAAGTACGCTTGCTCCTTCTGTGGCAAAATCAAAAATGAAGAGATGACATTCCTGCACAAAACAGCGGCCAGGGGTGCCTGGACCTATGTCCCCAAATCTGCCGACCCAGTGAAGCCTACCGTCAGGTGACTGCTGAATGAATGGGACCCAGAGAAGCTCCCCCATTGGAAACACGGCTAGCTGTCATAAATGGGTGAATGTGTGTAACCAAGGAAAGTACGGTCATGTGACTCAGCACTGCCTTCCTTGGGCCAGCCCCAGGCACAGTGTGTTCTGTCTTGGGTCCACTGAAGGTCACAGGGTGACTCTCCAGAGTCGTGATGCCTTCCAGGTCCCTCTTTGGAGGCAGACTCTTCACTTTCCAAATGCTCCCTCTCTGCAGGTAGCCCACGCCCAGGTGAGTCTCCTGTCCCCTACTGCCACTTTTGGCTAGAGGGAAGGATAAGGTAACCCACTTACTCACCAGAAGTCTTAACCCTGGGCCGCCTGGGTGGCTCAGTTGGTTAAGCCGCTGCCTTCAGCTCAGGTCAGGATCCCAGGGTCCTGGGGTGGAGTCCCATGTGGGGCTCCTTGCTCAGCGGGAAGCCTGCCTCTCCCTCCGCCTCTGTCCCTCCCCCATTCATGCTCTCTCTCTCTCACTCTTTCTCTCTCTCTCAAGCAAATAAATAAAATCTTAAAAAAAAAAAAAAAAAGAAGTGTTAACTCTGTAAGCTTTGCATTTTTAGCTTTTTATCAATTGAAATGAAAGGCTTTTTCTCTCCTGAATGGGGTTTTAGGTCTCAGTAGGGGAGGGGATGTTCCATTTTAAGGTCAATGGCCCTGGGTCAGTAAGTGCTCCTGGAATTGTCCCAGGCCCTGGTGGTGATTGGTTGGCCCTTAGGCACCCCTAGCATAGGGAGCCAGAGTCTTAACAGTCCTCTGTTTCCTCCAACCAGGGTGGCCCAGGCAGCGTGGGGCTTGGTCCCAAAGGAGCTGAGGAGAGGAGAAGGCTCACATTCACTTCTCCATTTAAACGCAGACCCACTTCTTTCCTGTGTCCTCACACGGGTCCCTACCTTGCCCGTTTTTGATCCCAAGGCTCTGAGATACGTACATTATCATACAAGTGACAGCATTTTAGATCATATTTAATGGTTTCTTTGTACCAAACTTTCTGGCCTTATTTCCTATACCTTCCCTCTCCTATACCTCTATGTTAATGTTCCCTCTACTAATAAAATGTCTGTGAGGGGAATGTCCCTGAAATCATCCTTTTTGTTAGTAGAGGTATTCTTTTATAGGAAAGCCATGGAGACATTTGGGGGACCTAAAATGCCACATCAATCATATAACTAGAGCAGAAGGTCTGACTAGAGAATGAGAACCCATAAGAGAAACCAGAAACATATTGTCTGCTCAAGTTTAGGGGCCAGAGAAGTGAAGGTGGCAATTTAACTTAAGAGCTATTCCTGACAGGGAATTCAGTCGTGTCAGGAAAGCTGCAAGTCAGAGGAAGAATTCTGTAAAATCGAAGGAGGCTTGTTGGGTAAGAATGCTGAAAATGTCAGCCCTACTCTCAGAGGTGCAGTCCCGATGAAGGCCGGCGGGTTAAAATGTCACGCTGCTTAGCTAAGGGGAACTGCCCTCTCAAACATGCTGTTTGACTTCTGGTTCCTTCTGTCCATGATTCAGGTTATTTATATACCGTGTACAATCAAAACAAGGCCATGATGGCTCAAGAATAAACTGGTTCAGGGGTGCCTGGGTGGCTCAGTGGGTTAAGCCTCTGCCTTCGGCTCAGGTCATGATCTCAGGGTCCTGGGATCTAGCCCCGCATTGGGCTCTCTGCTCAGCAGGGAGCCTGCTTCCCCCTCTCTCTGCCTGCCTCCCTGCATACTTGTGATCTCTCTGTCAAATAAATAAATAAAATCTTTAAAAAAAAATAAAAGAATAAACTGGTTCATTATCAGTTTGTAAAAGTGTCCATTGGGTCTTAGGCTTTTCATTCTACTTCTTTCTTTCTTTTTTTTTTTTAGTTTTATGGTTTTGTCATAAGCTATCACAAAACTTAATCTGAAAGTATGTGGTGTAAATAAAATTAAATAAAAATGTCTTTGCTGTCAAACACAGTTCTCTGGTTGCAAATTCTTTCATGTCCCTTCCCCCACCACTTACTGCAAACTTGAGACTAACTGCCTCCACCCTACATTGAGGAATCACTATGGCGGCCTCAGTGAGCCTCATTACCTCGTCCTCTCTGTTTCCCAAGTGGAAATATCAAATCTTATTCCATGAAGCCAGTGCTCGTGCCAGCTCCCAAACCAGACCCTCTCCTCTTCCACGTTCACAAATGCTTGTCCTTCTTCCTATGCTCACTCTGATTTTATCTTGTAATATATGTATTTACTTATTTTTATGTCTACCTCTCCACCTCTACCGTCTTGTAACCCCTACATTGTAGGCTCTTGGAGGGCAAGAACTGAAGTAACTTATCTTTGCAGTTCCTTGGAAGCTGAGAATAATATCTTGAACATAGCTAACTCTTGGTAAAATGTATGTTGATTGACAGTGGGTCAGATTTTTTATAAGGACATTATCAAGAAAGTGGCCCCTCAACCATTCATGGAAATTATCTATGCTAATTGTGTAAGGCATGGGGGATAGGAATTCCACAAACCTACCAGATAAGCCCACTTTTTAATGACTTTTCAAAGAAAACTTTTATTGTTTTGGCAACTGGAGTACAATATTTCTGCAGTTTTTCTTATTTTCTCTAATTTTAACTTTCATGAAGTTAGAGGGAAGCTAGTTGACCCTTTATAAACCTGGAACATGATATTAAATCAGGATTTTCCAAAAGCTAGTAGAGCAATTTGGTCTGAATAGGAAGGAATCAAAAAACCCAAAGGTGACTGGGCTTTGATATGGGCAGGATACCACAGGGTGCATTTAAAAATTGTTTTCTTATTTAAAAGCAAGGCTTACTCTGTAACTCATTTGATGAAGCATACCAAAATCCCTAGTTCTTTGTGCCAAATAACTATGCATACTCAGGCTATTAAAAGATAATCGGGGCGCCTGGGTGGCTCAGTGGGTTAAAGCCTCTGCCTTCTGCTCAGGTCATGATCACAGGGTCCTGGGATCAAGCCCCGCATCAGGCTCTCTGCTCAGCAGGGAGCCTGCTTCCTCCTCTCTCTCTGCCTGCCTCTCTGCCTACTTGTGATCTCTCTCCCTCTGTCAAATAAATAAATAAAAATCTTTAAAAAAATAAAAATAAAAAAATAAAAGATAATCTAAAGAGGACTTATTTATTTCCCCTACCTTACTCCCAAAAGGATCTGAGTTGGCTTTATATAAATATGCACAATATGGCAAACTAAAAATGAACAGAGATAGGTCAAAAGGCAAATAAAGAAGGAACAGTAAGACAAAGATGAGGCTAAAGTTAGCATGCAGATGTGTGTTAAAAATTCTTGAACTTCTCACAGTGCCTGGATCCTGGCACTTAGTTGATTAAGCATCCTGCTCTTGATCTCCACTCGGGTCTTGATTTCAGGGTTGTGAGTTCAAGCCCTGTGTTGGGCTCCACACTGGATGTGGAGCCTACTTACAAAGGGGGCAGCTGGGTTTCTCAGTTCATTCAGCAACCCGCTCTTGGTTTCAGTTTAGATCATGATCTCAGGTTCATGGGGTTGAGCTCCATGTTGGGTTTGGCGCAGAGTCTGCTTGTCTTTCTCCTTCTTCCCCTCCTCCCTCCACTCTCTCTCTCTCTCTCAAATAAATAAAATCTTTAAAAAAAAATTCTTGAACTTCTCAGTTTGGATCTGAGTGTCCTGGGGACCAAAGCAAAGAAGGGAATACAATTGGTGACAGATTTCACAGTGTTTTAAAAATCAGACCTAGTTCTTTTGTGTTCGCGTGCTGGATACTGCACCCCACTTCTCAGTGGTTTTCTCCATTTAGGGTTGGTTAATCTGGTGCCTGCCATGGTGAATAAATGTGTCTGAAACTGTAGGATGGGGGGAGCCCTTGGTGTCGCCTCTGGTGCCGCTGTCAGCACAACGCCCATTCTTTTCATGACTCAACCCAATGAGACCAGCTTTGTGAGAAAGGTCAGAAAGAGAAGCACTCCTTTTCCATGACAGTGTCATGGGAGGATTGTCAGCTGTGGTCTAGGAGTGAGAGCTACCCTCCAGAGAGACCCTAGAAAAGTCACAAGGGCCAAAAGAGTCTTTAACATATTCCTGACAGTTGACAACTTTCCTCTTTTTGTTCTCCAGAAATGATGAATCTGCTTCTCTCAACTTCCTCCGCCAGGTGCCCCCTTCTCCAAGGGGGAAAAAGATGACAGGTTCTTCCTCAGAGAGCTATTAGAAGGAAAGCCATGTATGTAAAATAATGAATACAATGATATGCAGGACTGATAGCTAAGCCTCCCAGGAATAGATTTTATTTTTTAAGAGTGGCTTTTGAACCCACTTAAAACCCTCATTACCTCACTCAAGGATTGATTGATTAATAGGTTATGAGCATGTAGAGCAGAGTTAGAGATTTTACAACAATGACACCTTCTCTGTATCTCTTGCACGTTTTAGTGACCACTTTGTCATCTGTCAAAAGCAAAGGATGTAGCAACATGACCTCGAACTTCTAAAAATTCACAACTGTGGCCCTAGTGGTACATGAGACACACTGGAGTCACTTAAGCCAGTTACCTCACTAAGCTTTGATCTTAATTTATAAAGGGGAATAACCAGAGAAGTCATTTTAGGAAATTTGGACATGAAAGTAATAGGAATACATTCTCTTCCCTCTTTTCCTGTCACCCACCCTCCCTCCCTCATTCCTTTGTCAGAGGCAAACCTGATTAACGACTGATTTCATGCTTCAAATTGGATGTCATTAAAAGCACTTTTCTTTACACCATTCCCAACACTGCTTTGCTTCTGGACAGTCTACAGTGTCTGCTTGTTTATCACTCCACTGTCTTATTTCCACAGAAAGTGTTCCAGTTGATATTGTCTCATAATTAAGGCTATAATCCCAAGGTCAGTTTACTTGAGCCAAGGGGTTAGATGTGGGGTACTCACTGCTTGCCACTCATAGTGGCCCATACCCCCTTCTCCAGACTGCTTTGTCCTATGTCACCTGCAATGGAATTGTCAGCAGCAGTTATCAAGGGACAGCACCTTATGGGGATACATATATTGTGTGCAATTTTTTTTTGTACCAAGGCCCAAATTTTGTTTTAGTTTGTCCTATATATAGCTAGGTTCCAGATATGAGCATCTGGCTCATTTCAAGCTTCTCAACAAACAATTCCCAATATTTTGAATATATTTTATTTATGTATTATTTTTAAATTCCAGGATAATCAACATACAATGTTATATTTCTTTTAGGTGTACACTACAGTGATTTGATAATTCTGTATCTTACTCAGAGCTCATCACGGTGAGTATACTCTTAATCCCCTTCTCCTATTTCACTCCCACATCTCACCCAACTGCCCTCTGGTACCCACCAGTTTGTTCTCTATATTTAAGAATCTGGGGTTTTTTTTGTTTGTCTTTTTTTTCTTTTGTTTGTTTCTTAAATTCCACATATAAGTGAAATCATATAGTATTTGTCTTTCTCTGACTTATTCCACTTAGCACTGAACCCTCTATGTCCATCCATGTTGTTGCAAATGATAAGATTTCATTCTTTTTTATGGTGAGTAATATTCCATTGTATCTACATATGGTGTGTGTACACAACACCTCTTTTTTCCATTCATCTACTGATGGACACTTGGGGGGCTTTCATAATTTGGCTGTTGTAAATAATGCTGCTATAAACATAGGGTACATATATCCTTTCAGATTAGTGTTTCCATGTTCTTTGGGTAAATACCCAATAGTGGAATTACTAGATCATATGATAATTCTATTTTTAATTGTTTGAAGAACCTCCATACTGTCTTCCACAGTAGTTGTGCCATTTTGTGTTCCCACCAACAGTGCACAAGTGTTCCTTTTTCTCCACATCCTTGCCAATACTGGTTGTTTCTTGTTTTCTTGATTTTAGCAATTCTGATAGGTATGAGGTGATATCTCATGGTGGTTTTGATTTACATTTCCCTGATGATTAGTGACGTGGAGTATCTTTTCATGTGTGTGTTGGCCATCTGGATGTCTTCTTTGCGGAATTGTCTGTTCATGTCTTCTGCTCATTTTTAATTGGATTATTTGTTTTTTGTTTGTGTTGAGTTATAAAAGTTCTTTATATATTTTGGAGACTAGTCCCTTATTGGATATATCATTTGCAAATATCTTTTCTCATTCGCAGGTTGTCTTTTAGTGTTGATTGTTTCCTTTGCTATGCAGAAACTTTTTAATTTTGATGTAGTCTCAATGATTTATTTTTGTTTTTGTTTCCCTTGCTTAAGGAGACATATCTAGAAAAATGTTGCTTGGGCTGGTGTCAGAGAAATAACTTCCTGTGCTCTTTTCTAGGATTTTTATAGCTTCAGTTCTCACAAATTTGGTCTCTAATCCATTTTTTAGCTGATTTTTGTGTATGGTGTAAGAAAGTGTTTTTTTTTTCCATTTCATATCCTTGCCTTCTTTGTTGAAGATTAATTGGCTATATAAGTGTAGGTTTAGTTCTGGGCTCCCTATTCGGTTTCATTGATCTATGTGTCTATGTTTGTGCCAGTGCCATATTGTTTTAATTACTACAGCTTTGTAGTATATCTTGAGTCTGAGATTGTGATACCTCCATTTTGTTTTTCTTTTTATTTTGAACATATTTTTAAAAGATTTTATTTATTTATTTAAGAGAATGAGAGAGCACAGAGGGAGAGTGAGGGGGAGAAGCAAACTCCTTGCTGAGCAGAGAGCCTCACTGGGGAGGGGGAGGGGTTAATCCCAGGACCCTGAGATTATGACCTGAGCTGAAGGCAGATGGTTAACTAAGCCACCCAGGTGCCCCTTATTTTGAACATATTTAAAAATAATAACCAGTAGTGACAGAGTACATTGGTTAGACAAGACTTCCCAAATACTAATAATATCTGGGATAAAATTTTTTTTTTTTTTAATAGAAATGACCTTAGAAAGCACTGAAGAATAACCAAAGCTGAGAGAAACTAGACAAGAACCTATCCTGGTGAGATGCTCTTTGCAGCAGCTTTTTTTCTTTTTTTTTTTTTAAGATTTATTTATTTATTTGATGGAATGAGAGAGAGAGACAGCATGAGCAGAAAGAAGGACAGAGGGAAAGCAGGCTCCCCACGGAGCAGGGAGGCCCACTGGGGGGCTCAATCCCAGGACCCTGGGATCATGACCTAAGCCAAAGGTTGATGCTTAACCAACCACCACCCAGGCACCCCATGCAGCAATTTTTTGTTTGAGATAACTTTTCAATCTGTATGCAGCTTTCTTCCAGGGGCAGCAGAAATCCAATCTCACTGGGTTGAGGAGTCAGAAGGTAGGGTTTGGGGAGAGAAAAGATTTAGGAAGAGAAGGAGACCCAGAGACAGTGAATACAAAATCTGTAAAAAGAAAAAAGAAAAAAAAAGAAAATCTTTTTTTTAAAATTTTAATGGCTGGCCATTAGATGATACACTTGTGAAGAGATCGCAGGGCCTTGATGGAAAAACAGTAGCTAGAAACAAAATTAACAACTTGAGTTTCAGCTGCTTCCCATCACAGGGAAAGTAAAGCTTGAAGTTTGAGTTCAATAATGTTAACTATTTGCTAAGACAAAAATTACTCCTTAGAGTAATATAACAGAATCCAGAGTCCTCACACTGAATCATTTACAATGTCCATGTGCATTTTTAAAAAGTCACTAGATATGACAGGAAACAGGAAACTGTGACCCACACTCAAGAAAAAATTAGTAAATTCTAATGCTGAGAAGTTGCAATAGTGGACAAAGACTTAAGGGTGCTATTATAACTATGTTCAAGGGGTGAAAGAAAACAATACATGATAAATGAACAGATGGGGGACACTCAGCAGAGAAATAAGCTATGCAAATAAAACACATGGAAATTCTAAAGCAGAAATGTCTACAATTAAAATAATAAATTCACTCAAAGGTTTTAATATTAGATTGGAGTTGGCAGAAAAATGAGTCAATGACTTGAAGATAATTCAATAGCAATCCACTCTAAAGATGAGAGAGTAAAAATTTAAGAAAAATAACAGTCCTAGACTTGTAGGATAATATCAAATGGTCTAACATACCATTAGAGTTCCAGAAGGAAAGGAGAGAGGATAAAGAAGAAAAAGTACCTGAAGGAGTAAAAGTCAAAAACTTCTCAATTTAGTTAAAGATATGAATTTACAGATCCAAGAAGTTGAATAAACCCTTAGTGGAATAAATATATACCTAGTGGGATAGACAACCATATCTAGGCATATTATACAAAAACTCACGCAATTCAAAGATTAAAAGAAAGTTCTGAAAGTTTCCAGAATAAAACAACACATTTCATTCAGGGGAACAATAATATGAATTACATTTTTCCTGTACTAAGAAATTAGAGAGGCTAGAAGACATTGAAATACAATCTTTAAAGAACTGGTGAAAGAAATAAACCCATTCACTGGTGAATTCTAGCAAATATTTAGTGAAGTAATAATACCAACTTCATACAAAATCCTTTGGAAAATAAGGGCAAAAAATACTTTTTTATGAGGCCAGCATAATGCTAATACCAAAATCTGACAAAGGCATTAACAGAAAATTAAAGATCAATATATCTCATGAATATTGACAAAAGAATTTTTTTTTTTTTATTAAAGATAGAGGAAAGGAAGGGAGGGCAGAGGGAGAGAGAGAGGATCTTGAGTGGGCTTCATACCTAGCACAGAGCCCAGTATGGGGCTCATCTTAAAACCTTTAGATCTTGCCCTGACTTGAAAGCAAGAGTTGGACTCTTAACCACCTGAGCCACCCAGGTGCCCCAAGACACAAAAATTTTTCTTAAAGATTTTATTTGACACAGAGAGAGCATGGGTGGGGGAAGGGGTAGAAGGAGAAGGAGAAGCAGACTCCCTGATGAGCAGGGAGCCCAGTGAGGGGCTTGATCCCAGGACCCTGGGATCATAACTTGAGCTGAAGGCAGACACTTACCTGACTGATCTACCCAGAGATGTGATACTATATTTGTGTTAACCTATTACAGCAGCCTTAGAAACTAACACAGCTACTATAAAAGACATACATTATAAAGCTACTGTAACAAAGACAGTGTGGTGCTAGCATAGAGATAATCATACCAAGTAATGGAACAAAATAGAATCTAGAAACAGAGCCCCATGTATATAGTCTATTGATTTTTTCCAGAAAGGTGCCAAAGTCATTTAATGAGAACAGGATAGTATTTTCAAAATGGTGCTGAAACAACTGGATATGCACATTTGAAAAGTGAACCTTTTCATTCAGGGGAACAATAATACATAATACACAGTAATTATTTTGAGATGGACTATAGATATAAATATAAAAGCTAAAATAAAAAAGCATGTACAAGAAAACCCAAGGTAATATCTTTATATCCTTGATTTGGCAAAAATTGCTCAGATAGGACACAGAAAGTAATAACCATAAAAGAAAATAATTAACAAATTAGTCTTCATCAAAATTAAAATATTCTGCTTGTCAAAAGACATCATTAGTAAAGTAAATAGACAAAGCACAGACTAGAAAATATTCATAAACATGGTCTGACGAAGGTCTTGCATCAGAATATATAAAAGAATCTCTACAACTCCATAATTTAAAATATAAGCAACCCAGTGTATTAGAAAAGGAAAAAATACTTGAACAGACATTTCACAAATGAAGACACACAGCTAACCAATAGCATATGAAAAAGTGCTTACCCTCATCAGTCATCAGGAAAATGGAAATTAAAACCACAATGAGGTACCACCCTATATCCATCAGAATGGCTAACATTTAAAAGATGAATAAAGCTAAGTGTTAGCAAGGCTGTGGAGTAACTGGAATTCTCACACGTTGACGTATAACGTTGGATGTATGTGTTGGACTATAAAATGGTACAACCACTTGGAAAATGGCTTGGCAGTGTCACACAGTTAACATAGAACTGCCCTTGTACTCAACAATCCCATTCCTAGGTATTTATTTATCCAAGAGAAATGAAAACTTATATACACGTACACACACACAAAGTATTTGTGCAAGAATGTTCATAGCAGCCTTCTCCACAATAGCCAAAAGCTAAAAGCAAGTCAGTGTCTTCCATCAGATAGTAGGGTCCATCCTACAAGGGTTCTTCCACCGTCAAAACCAATATTCTCACAGGGGACTATTGCTCAATAATAATAAGGAGTTACTCAAAATTATGGATGAACCTCACAAAAATTATGCTGAAGGCAGATTTCACAAGAGTATGGTTTCATTTATGTGAAGTTCCAGACCAGACAAAAATAACCAAAAGTGAAAAAATCCAACTGGTGGCTGTCTCTGAATAACTAGAAGACATAAGGGAACTTTCTGGAGAGGTGAAAATGTTCTACATTGTGACAGGTGTGCAGGTTATGTGAGAGTATCCATTTGTCAAAGTTATACTCTTGACATTTGTGTACATTACGTGTAAAGGTTACTTAAAAGAACTAACAGCAAAAATTATAATAATTGAGTGTCTTTGGCAGCGCGGGGGAGCAGGTGGTGGTGTTTGAAGATACAGATGAAACCATAATGGCAGAATATTAACAATTGTTGAAGCTGGGGGTTGGGTACATGGGAGTTCATGATACTGTTCTGTTTGCTCTGTATACATTGGACATTTTCCATAACAAAGTTTTAAAAATATAATAATCGATACATAATTCCTTTCAATTATGGCAAGATCCACTGAACATGATCTAGTATGTTTGATTAGCTGGAGGTTAAAAATGAGAAATTAAGTAGCTCTCATCAGGAATGTGTTTCTCTTTATTTCTTGGATTATCTTCTTTTGTTTCAATGTTCAGAAGTAGAAGAGAGGTTGTCACTTGAGGGCCAAAACCCTGTAAGGAAGTATATTGAGCTTTATAACTAACATTTCCTCAGAGAACAGATTCTCGAGTTTGATTTTATTAGAAAATTCACAGGTCTTCAAACTATATGAGAATATATTTGATAAACCCCAAACATTGAATTCCACTAAACTGTACAGTGAAAAATGTCTAGGATGTTAAATTTTATGTTATGTGTATTCTACCACAATTTAAAAATGATTATGTAAGTAAAAAGTTCCAAATGAAGAAATGAAATGTTTTTCTTTTTCCTCCACATACTCAATATTTATTCTCTTGCCCTCAGATGTCACATGGTACTCATTATTAGAGTTCCTGGAAATAAAATACTTTAAAAAATATTTCAAATAATTGTCAAGTCCCCAACAAGCTAAAATCTGGGATGCCAATATTCTCTGATATTTGTAAACATAAATGTTTCATGAAAAGCTGATTCATCTGCAGAAACTTCCAAATGAATTTTAGTTTAGCAGCCTGGTTTTTTTTTTTTAATATTTTATTTCTTTATTTGTCAGAGAGAGAGAGAGAGAGCACAAGCAGGCAGAGAGGCAGGCAGAGAGAAAGAAGCAGGCTCCCTGCCGAGCAAGGAGCCCAATGTGGGACTTGATCCCAGGACCCTGGGATCATGACCTGAGCCGAAGGCAGCCACCTAACCAACTGAGCCACCCAGGCATCCCTAGCAGCCTGTTTTATACCAGCCTTTTTATTTCATAATTTAAAAATCCCCAATTCGGGGTGGGGGCAAGAAGAAGAAATAGATGGATTCCATGTATAAAGAATATTTCCATAAAAATTCACTGAAGCAATCCTTAGAGAGGTACAATTGTAGAACTGACTTTTCACAAGGTTCTAATTTAGATTTTCTTCAAATGTGGAAGCTTTCACACTGGAATGTCTCTGGCTGGGCTATACCGGGAGTTTTGAAATCTCTATTTCCTGGGAACATGGTGGTTTTAGAAACAGAACAGATTTTCCTTCAGGGCAACTTTGGGCAACCAGGCGTCCAGAACAACTCAGCTGACCTGGCCAGGTAGTAGGGCTAGAGTGGGAGTTTTCTGGAATAAATGAACACCCACTGCTATCTTCTGTCCTCAAGTCACTTGATTGGAGATGTGAAGTCTTGAGGGAAAGAGTGTAATTGACTGAGCTTAGGTCTTGAGTTTTCCGCTGGCTGTGTGGAGGCAAGCACGGGAAGTTTCTGCCAGAAAGAACTTCCAAAAACTCCTTCTGCCTTCTCAGTGGTAGGGCAGGTTATCTCCAGTTACTGAACAGAATAGACGAAATGAAACGCCACAGAAGGAAATAGGGTACTGTTGCAGAATGGCAGCGGAGACTGGGCCCAGTTCTGAGGGGGCAGGCCGTTTAGAATATTTCAGTATGGCCCCACGTTACCCATCCATTTCATTTTCACTGATATATCCTCAGGCTCCTTCAGCCCCCAAAAGATGGTCCTGCTTATGTTCCTGTTTATCTCAGTCATCCGTGCAACACCAGACAGAGTGGGTCGATCAGGGTCCTGTGGGCTGCAAAGAAAACCTCAATTCCATTGACTTAAATAATCCAGAAAAGTATTATTTCAGGTAACAAGATAAGATGGGTTGGTTGAGTCAGTAGCTAAGTATTGCTGTCAAGGATGTAGATTAATTCCATCTTTCTGCCTTGCCATGTTAATTGTGTTAGTCACTGGATGGCTAGGGCCGCTCCAGGCTTCAAATCCCCACACACCCCTATCCAGAGGCACAACAAGGGGATTATTGTGCCCTTGTGTCTCTTTTTAAGAGCTAAGAAATCTTTCTCAGAAGTCCCTCAGCAAATGTCTCTTCATGCCTTGTTGGTCAGAACTGGGTCACATGCCTCTTTTGTATCAAGGAAAATGGAATTTCCATAACTGGCTTAATAAAAAAAATTTTTTTGGTCCACCTGGACAAAGTTGGGTAGCGTTTCATGGACATTTGTCGTATTTGAGGCTCCCTATGTTTGAGAAATTTCCCACATTATGAGTCCTGGATACCCATGACGGAAGCAAAACTCACCAGTAGGCAGGTATGTTTGGGTGCAGGTGTGTTGCCTGGACTCCACTAATTAGACACACCTACATAAGACTTAAATTCAGAAGAGAGCAAAGTAAGGAACTAGATGGGAGGCAGAATCCCTTCTCCAGTGAAGGTGGAGGAGCACTGCGGAAAGATGGTGTGGTTTTCCGAGACAACTATGTGGTGACATTCTGTGCACGGCAGCCATGTTACAGGTGGAAATGGCTGTGCGTGTCCACTGGAGCAGTTTGGTGGTATAATTTGGTACTGGCCCAGGTTATGTAGCTTTCAAGCCTAATTCTCTAGCCTTCCTCGGGATCCCGTGAGCTCCATATGTCCCTAATCAATTCCTTTCCGGCTTACGTTAGTTCCAGTTGGTTCTGTTGTTAATCACCGGAAACTCTGCAAGGAAGAAGTGGAGAATGCTGATGGCCGGCGAAACCAGCTCTACTCCAGGAGGGGCTCAGCAGGTACTGGGCATTATAAAGTGCCCTTGGGCTGTATTCTATTGGGGACACCCCACTTGCAGAGAAGAAAATGTGACCGGCGCCCCAGAAGTGGTGCCCTTTCCCCACGCCGGCTTCCTTCAGGATGAATCTGTTCTTCCCAGTGCTCTCCTTAAGCGTTTTCCAATGAGTGCCTTCATGCCCTGAGAATTTTTCCCCTTGGCCTCATGGGGAGGTGTCACTCAATAGTGTGTGGAAGACATCACAGACCAGTCTAGCCAAGTCGAGCCAAGCATAGATAAAAAGGTTGAAAAAAATGAGATACTGTATACCCTCCATTTTGTATCCTCTTACAAATAACTGAAAGGAAATGAACCTCGCCTGCAATTTTTTATAAAAAATTATTTTATAGTTTATAAATAAAAATAAAAATTTTTATTAATAAAAAAAGCATGGTGGGGCGCCTGGGTGGCTCAGTGGGTTAAAGCCTCTGCCTTCAGCTCAGGTCATGATCTCAGGGTCCTGGGATGGAGGAGCCCTGCATCAGGCTTTCTGCTCAGCAGGGAGCAGAACCCCCCTTTCTGCCTACTTGTAATCTCTCTCTGTCATATAAGTAAATAAAATCTTTAAAAAAGAAAAAAAGCATGGAAACATTAATGCAACTTCCAATAACAAGGAACTGTGTTTGCAATTCTGTCCCTCCCCCCCTCGACAGAGCTGCTTGTGCCTCATAACATTGCATTTTTTGCATATCTCGACTGGGTCCGTATGTTTATTAAGTGGGTACAATATATTTTCCCTAACCACCAACCACCCCTACTAGATATTTAGGAGGCTACCAGCTTATAAACATTCTTATATTAATTTTGTATCAAACAAGTATAAAACATTGTCCTTCTTTGGGATGCTGCAAACCACTGAATCCTCTGAATATTTGGAATGGATTTGCCTGAAATTGCTGTTTTGCATTGCCACCAGCAATGGGTGTGTGGACCAGATTTACTACACCACCTCTAGCAACGAGTACGTTTTGAGTATTTTTTAATTTAATAGAAGCAAAATGGAACCTTATTGCTCTTTTATTTTGTATATTTTAACTATTATTGAGGTTTTCCTATGATTCTGAGGGTAAAGCCTCCCTCATTCAGTATTGTCATAGAATGTTCCCAGAGTCAGCACCAGGCTCATGGATTGCAAATGTAATAAAGATGTGCACATTATCAAGAATGTTTCAGACAGTGCCATGTGGTTATTTTCAGGAGCTGGTTTTAGGCAGAATTAATCCTTTTAGAGGGTTATTATATTGGATTGTCCTAGTTATGTCAAGGGATGGCCTGGGGGAGGGGTTTTCTTCATTTGTTGGAACATTGCTGTACATTTAATTTCAAATTTTCTGCTTCGTGTATAATGAAAAACGTTCACCGAACTTGCAGCAGCAAATATAAACTGTATTTTTGACGTTTGAAAAATTTAAAATAGATTAATATTACAGAACTACATAAGTTCTCTCTGAAATCCCTTCCCCAAAATAAAACCACTATTTTTCAGATAAATTACTCCTCCTTTTTTCTTTTTTTCTCTGCTAGAGACATAAGCAGTCACTTAAAAAAAAAAAATAGCCATTGAAAGAAATTTACATTCTGGCAAATGTGGCTTAATTTTGAACGCTGGTATAGAATTTCTCACAGAAAGCTGGGGTCCTGGAAACAGAATGTTCTTTTTTGAACCACATTTTGAAAAGGGAAATTAATTGTAACTCTTGCTTTTCCAAGCTGTGCCATCCTGGGGGAGGACAGGCAAAAAGTAACAAAAATAGTTTTTGGCTCCAAGGGACCACCAATGGAAATGCTGGAACTCCTGTCCTCAAAATCCTTTCTTCTCGCAGAGGCCCCTCTGGATAAAACCTGCACCGAGCGGAGGCCCTTTCATGGGCTCGCCCATGCTACCCTCCTCGGCTCCCCCCAACCCCCACGGACCCCCACCACAGCTCTAGCTTCCATGCCTTTGACCTTGTGCTGCCCCAAAGCCACCTGTCTGCCTGAGCTGCTCTGGCCCAGGGAGGAGCGGGCTTTCTTTCCTCCCGCATAAGGGCAGGCACCATGGGGGGCACTCTCTGATAAGCTCACACCCTCAGGATCTTATTCTGAAACTCTACTCAGGTTCTCCTGGCCCTGGATCAAAGGACATTGAAGTGACACAATGTATTGTTGCCTCAGGGTCTTTCCCCCTCCTCAACAGCTGGGACAACCTGAGAACTGCGCCCATTACCAGCACTCTATCTAAGAATTAACTCCAAATGGGTTGAAGACGGCTAACTAAAGAGCTAACACTATAAAACTCCTAAAAGAAAACAGGAAAAAATCTTCATGACCTTGGATTTGGCAATGGATTCTTAGATTGGACAACACAAAGCACAAGCAATAAAAGAAAAAAAAAAAATCTGGAGTGCGGCCAGCCTTCCTGTATGAATGCCCCAAAGAGCCACATCTGCTCTCCCACCTGCCGAAGCTCCTGGAACATGAGGGGTGAATGTACCCTAAGAGGCGTCTTTTACCTCTGCACTTGATATAAGAGCGGGCCCCTGTTAGCTTCTGGGTGGGCTGTTTCCTCCCTCCGCTCAGAGGAACGCTCCCTCCCATGCCTTTCCTGGCTAACCGCTCATTTCCCACCACTAGGTTTCCTTCCTGTGCTTCTTGTCTTCACTTCTCTCTCATAAATCTCATGGCACCATAGACTGCTAAAACCTATTTTATTTTGCAGACCCAGAAACGGAGGTCATGGAGCCCCTGTGATTTCGCTCACATTACAAAGCGATTGAGAGAAATATGTGAGGCTTGACCTTGGACCCCAGGCCCTGAGCCCAGGGCTCTTTCCTGGATAGGACTCTCGAGATCCGGGAGGCTGGTGGTCCCCGAAGGTAGCCATTTACAGGAGTTGATTTGCAGGAGCACCTTTGGCTCTGGCTGATGGGAAAGGAAGGCATTTGTTGGCAGGAAGAGGGCAAAAAATGGAGTGACAGGGAAGTGAGAGAGATGGAGGAGACTCTGACCCTTAGCCAGGCCTGTGACTGGTTTTGGGCCTCAGGGCACTGAGACGGGTCACAGAATCAGGGGAGCCTGCCTTACCCCAGAGTGGCGCCAGTAGAGAGGAAGGCAGAACCATACTCTCCCAAAGGAAGGATTCCCGCAGCTGGGGCAGCAAGAGTCCCTTGAGATGGGGAGAGCAGGGGTAGCATGAGTGGGCTTGGTCGTAGGCACAGGGGATGGCAGAGCTGTGGGCACTCCCAGAAATAAGTGGCAGGAGACTGGGGGTGACTGTGGAAAGACCTCGTGGACCATAAGGGTTCAACATTGTGATCTCCTGACCTCGAGTATCATGTTCTCAGGCCCACGTTCCTTTGTTTATTTATTCAACAAATATTTCCCGAACATCTGTGTTCCGGCTACCATGTTTGTATTGAAGACACTCAAAGGCGAGCAAGAGGGACAAGAGCTGTTCTTGGGGGCTTAGCATTCCATTTAGCTTAGCATTCCCATTCTCCTCTTCTCAGGGTTCTCCTCTCTGTGACCCAAATAAACAAAAAGTATAATACACAGTGAAAAAAACCCCACTCACCAGAAAAAGAGATGCTTCAGAGCATCCTCTAGAACTATCCACAAGGACAATAATCTTTCTCAGTAAGGTCCTTGAAAGCGAGGACTGTGTGTTGGTGTAGGACTTCTGTACTGATTGCTTAGGGCCATGAAATGACGCCGTTCCCTTCGGGATGAGGGGACCTCAGGAGGCTGGGGACCTGCAGCGCCCTCTGTCGGGAGCTGTTCTGGGGGACCAGCTGGTAGGAGACATGGTCACGTGGCTTCTTAAGATCTTAAGCCACTTACTGCAAAGCCTGGCAGAGCTTTACTGTGCCAGCTAGGCTGAAATGGGAGGCGGTGCGGGATGTGCTCAGCCACGGTTGGCTGGGGGCTTGGCCCCTGCAGCTTAATTAAAGGGCGCAGGAGACAAGAACAGTGCACAGCCTGGAGCAGCAGCAGGAGGTGAGGGTGGGAGTCAGAGGGTCTCCATTCCTGATCGAAAATGAGTTGCTTTCAACACTGCTGTCTATGCCAAAAATTCATTTTCTTAATTTGAGTGTGAACTCTCATCATCAAACATAGTTTGAAAATGGAAAAGTTTCAGGGCGCCTGGGTGGCTTAGTTGGTTAAGCTTCTGCCTTTGACTCAGGTCATGGTCCGAAGTCTTTAGTATCGAGTCCCACATCAGGTTCCCTGTTCAGTCTGCTGCTTCTCCCTCAGCCCCTTGCCCTGCTTGTGTTCTCTCTCTCTCTACTAAATCAGAAAAATCTTTTTTAAAATTGAAAAGTTTCTGTTTCTTTCTATACCTTAATAAAAACCGTGGCACCTAAATGTTAAAAAAAAAATTACAAGTCAATTATACCTCAAGGAAGCTGAAATTTTAAAGAATAAAATGTTAAGAAAACTGTGATTGACACACTGTTCATTTTAACAGTCTTTCTGGCTGTGAACTTGGAAAACGCCAGGAAAAAGTGATTTCACCGAGACTTTCAGGGCTGAAATCCCCTTTTTTTGGTCAGTTAAGGCCGGTCCACTGGTTTCTGAGTTCCCGACAGAAATTGTTTTCTCCAGACTGCAACGTGAAATAATCATCCTGTTTATTTCCCAACTCATATTTCTTCTATGTTTGCACTGAGGAGCTGGGCAGAAATGAAATAGGAAGTGAGAGAGTGAAGTGGTTTATTTTAAACTTTTTATTTTGAGATCACTGTAGATTCACATGCAGTTGTAAGAAATGATATAGAGATTCTGAGAAGTCCCACACACCCTTTGCCCTGCTTCCCCAATGGTGACATCTTGCAGACCTATGGTCCAGTATCACAGCTGTGATATTGACATTGTTGGTCCGTGACCATATTCGAATTCCCTCTGTTTTACATATGCATGTGTGTGTGTATAGGTGTGTATTTAGTTCTGTGAAATGTGTTTGGAGCTCTGATGAAGAAAAGTGCTTTGCGAGTGCACAAGTGATTGTCATGAGGCTTTAATTGTTTTGTGTGTGGCTATTTTGTATTGTTGGTAGATAATATTGTGTATACCCTGTTTATGTAATACCTTTTGTCTGAATAGCATAAAGAATTCTATGACCATATTCATCTTAGTGAAATGTGCTCTTTAGCTCTTAAAGGTGTTGCATTAGAAGCCCAAATACTTCCAGTTAGATTTGGGACCTGCTAGGATTCCCTCTGTCTGAATATTTAAGTCTGAAGGTAGATTCTATTTTCTGGATCACCTGGATTCCCACAGTTAAATTACACTTTTCTCTATTTACATTTCCTTGTTGTTATAGTGCCAAGATAATAGATTCTTTTTTTTTTTTTTTTTTGGCCAAGATAATATATTCTTGGGCTGGTAACTCAATAGTACATAAATATTGTTTTAAAAAAAATAAGCTGGATTTGAGAACCCCAAGAAGTGGCCAAGTCAGTATCCTGGGTGACCCTAAGCCCACAGGGTCTCCAGACTAGTTAGGGGGTTCCTTCTCAGGGCAACTCCCTGCTGTCACCACCCACGAGAAGCAAGAGGCCTGTCTCTCCTGGAGCCTCAAGCCCTGGGGACTGGTAGCTTTTTCTGGGGCTGGAGGTTCTGTGGGGAGTGTTGGGGGGGGGCACTAGTAAACGGGTGTCATTAACACAGCGCAAGAGTCTTGAGGAACGAACTACTGACAGGTCGGGTTCTTCTCTCCCTCTGTTCCCGCTCTGTCGGTGCCCCCATCACCCTGACCTTCTCCAGGACAGCAGCCTGCCAGGCTGCACCTTGGACCCCATTATCTGGCTGTCACAACTGAGCCACCCGCCAAAATCTCTAACTCTCAGCCTCCTCTCTGATCAGCCCACCTCATCTGCTCTGGGAGGGTGTGACCTCCACCCTCTCTCAGGCCTCCCAGACCAGCACACTCTCCTCTCCCCGTACTTCCCCATGCAGCCGGGCCTGCAGCCTGCCCCTTCCGACTGTACCCTCCGGGCTCTCGCCAGTCCCGGGCACTGATCGTCTTCCTAGGCTGCGGGGCACTGTAGAGAAAGCCACAGAAGTGTCCCAACTAGATCCACTATGAACTTGACCAGCACAAAACAGGAGGCAGGAGGGAACGGGCAGATATATTCATCTTCTTTGTCTCTCCTGTGGATGATGCCAAGGCAAGTGCCTCCTTGCGATTCTTCCAGGGTTCCAGAAACATCGTTGCCCAGTGCCCAAGCTTTCTAAGGGAGAGGCACCAACCAAGGGGAAGGCACAGAAGTGGGAAGGTGCCAGGAGAGTCTGGGTGATAGCAGTAATCGTTTTGGCTGAGTACATGGTGTGTGTAGGGAGATGGCCTCCACAGTCAGACTAGCTGGGCTTGCCTCCTAGATCTGCCATTTTTACCACCTGTGTGACCTGAGCAAGTGAGGACACGAAGCCTCAATTTTCCTTGCATGTAAAGGGAGGATAATAGTTGTACTTTTAGTGTTGAAAGATTTACTGATTTTAAGTCATCAAAGTACTTAGCCCGGGTCTGTTAGAACCCTCAAATAAATCCTAGTTATTATTATAAGTTATCAGTACAAGCTGTGGGACAGAGGGCGGAGGATCTAGGATTTAATTTGGTCAACAGGCAGACACTGTGAGCAGAGACCGGCATGTCCAGGAGTGTGGTCTACGATGGTTCCTTTGGTTGTTGAATGTAGGGTAGCCTTGGAGCAGGGGGAGAATGGAGTGGGATCCGAGGGGCCAATTGGAGAATAGATATAAAAAGTCGCCAAGATGGCATGGGAACAGAAGGAAGGTATATCAAGGATAGCACGAGTCTGTGAGATCTGGTTTTCCAGATCATGCAGAATTCCATTCTTTCTGTTCTAAAAGCCAAGGATTCTTTTCACTTCTCTGCTTCCTATTGGGTCCTGGCTGAGGCCCTCGGGCAGGAGAGCCCTGGCCTTCACTAAGGCTGGGGTTCTCCATGTTGGCTGCTGCACAGCGCGGCACCCTCCGCTGCTCTAAAAACCACGAAGCCCATTCCCCTGCTCTCTCCTCCCCTGCAATGGAATCAGAACACCTGGGGCGCTGGGCAGAGATGGCTCCCTAGGTGAGAAGGAATCCTCCACCCAAGCCCCAGAGGATGAGCCATGATTGTTGTAACTTGATCAGAGTAATGGTAATCCATTCATCTCCTGCTGGGGCTGGCATGTGAGCACGTGACACAGTTCTCAACATTGAGAAGTGTGGCTTCTGGGGAATTTCCCCCTTCTCTGCATAAAGAGGTGTACGAGGAGAGGGTTCAACCCCCCCTCTCTCCCTTGCTTTGAGAAGTCCTGTATGAATGCACAGCTCAGTGCCGCCACAAACGTCTTGTGACCATTACTGACACCTCCTAATGCCAGCCTTGAGTTGCAGGACCAACCCTGAAGCAGCATACTTTGAGGTTGCTTGTTAAAATAATAAATGTCCTTGGTACTAAAGCTACTTTTGATGGGGTATTCTGTCTTTTGCAGCCCCAAGCTCCCAGACATGCTCCCTTAGTAAGGTCTCACAGGTAAGGCTGACAAAAACAAACCAAAAAAACCCCCATTTCTGATTGTCTTAGTAGGTCTCTTCCAACATAGAAGAGGGACTTCAGTAGTTGTCTAAGATGAAGCAATTCAGAGTTAAGACTCCTACTGACTCAATCCCTGAAAACTAGAGAACCCTTTCCCCTCCAATGAAATACCAAGTAGTCAGAGACTCTGTAATAAACTGGTAATTAAATGGACCCTCATTCATTATCATCCCTAGCAACAATTTGACTTGACTGCTCCTGAGAGCGTGCCCTGGGGTCCTGGAACCTCTGTGGTGGGGATAATGTGCTTAAAGGCAAAGTAATACTTCAGATGCACAGGTAAAGCCTGAGCCCCATTAAATAGAAAATTTTCATGGAATTTTTTTCAGCTGATAAGTTTTAGGACCATTCTACAGTCTTGTATCTATGCAGTTCCATGAAGTTAGTTAATTTTCATTGCATTGTAAATTTCCACCAAGTTGCATTTTAATGTATTTGTACCTTGAAATTTGTATGCAGAGACTGCATAGGCTATCAATTTGATGAACTCCTCACAGACATTATGTGATAAATATAATTAAAGCACCAAGATTCCATATTGACAAAAGCAGAAAGTGTCTTGAAGTGAATGTTAGAATTCTAAATTGGTGATTTTTATTCCATGCCAGAAGCAATTTTTTTTTTTCCCTCTGTGAGTCCATCTCCATTATGGTCATAAAAATCATTGAGGGAATTGTGAGCATTATTTATTTAACATGCATCTTTAAAAGAAATATATCTCATATATAAACCCAGATACGCTTATAGATATTTAAACATGAGATGTGTGTGATGTACACTATAATATAAACTATAAAATCCACTGGTGATATGTGGATCTAGAAGTTCAACATTTTGGTGCGTTTTTCCATCTTAGAGTGTGTAATTCTCATCTTAATTCAAAATCCAGAAGTCCAGCAGGCACTTTCAAATGAATGTAAAGATTCTCAAGTTCCTCTTGATCCTTGTAGCCCCACACAGGATGTGCTCTGAGATAAGTGAAGGAGAAAATGAAGGGCATATTGTAACAGTTTCAGCAGCCTAGGAAGTACCTCTCAATGCTGTGAACAAGAGGCTTCAGCCTGAAAAATTGTATTTACCTTTGTACAATGGCAAGTGGCACTTGCGACTTGGTCTCATATCACTTGACCAGCTCTGTGACTGGGCAGATCACTTACCCTCTGTGAACCTCAATTTTGTCCACTTTCAAATTGGGATAATAATCCCTGAACTGATCACCCCCCAAGCTAGTTGTAAACTCCAAATAAAACAATGAAAATGAGATGCTCCAAATGGAAGCAATTTGGAAATTATAAAGTGCTTTACAAATGTCAGATGCTTACAATTCATATTTTGTTTTCCTCTTTAATCTTTGTAAGGTATAAAAAAATAGGAATTTTGTTTCTAAAATAATTCCACTTACAAATTTCATTATGTCCAATTCTGTTAAATAGCCACCAGGTAAGCGTGGAGGAATAGCCAGGTCAGTATAACAGGCCATTGCTATGATAGCCTCAATATTTTCTTGTGTCATGTCTTTCAAAGAGGTAAGCTGGGCAGCTTTATTGCTTTAAATAATTGCTTCCTATAATTCTGCCCTTGTCACTCTATTTAATTGTTCTAATATGCCTGGCAGACATTTCCTGGCCAACTGAGTTGGCTAGCTTCCGGTTCCATTAGTGAGCTTACTTGTCTATTTTAGACAAAGACCCTAGGTGCAAGACCATAGTTTGTAATTGGCTGCACAACAGCTTTTTAAACTGTAGTTTGAGCTGAGATGGTAAGTGAATAATCACCAGTTCCAAAGTGAAGGTGAGGCAAAGTTTCCTTAGGGCAAGTTTCAAAGAAATATATAGACTCCCTGGACCAAAGGGTCTGGGGTGAGGCTAAAAATGAGAAGTCAGAGAATGCAGGGGTAGGATGGGTGAGGAGGTTTCTTTGGAGTGGAGTTGGGGGGGATCCCCTTCATCTCAGACCCAGTGAGAGGTCTCCTTCCTGGAGGAGTCCTGCCAGTGACTGCAGTTAGGTAGATCAGAGGACTGGAGTCTGATCACTCTGGGAAAGCTAAAGCTCCATCCTGTGACAGCATGGGGTGGGAGGTGGGGGGGTGTGTGCTTGCACAGGACAGGTGGGGATTGCTGCACTGGGATGGGCGGGCATTCTCAAGAATTACTAAGGAAAGAGATGTATATGGTTGTAGGTTTTGTTGTTGTTGTTTTTTGTTTTGTTTTTTTTTTTTTTTGGACAAGGTATGGCACCATCTTGGGACCCATCTAAAGGGGCTGGGGTAAACTCTGGATTTCTAGGGTCAGAGAAGGGGTCGTAAACAAGCAGTGGGATAGCTCAGCATCCATCTGAAGAATTCCCTGGAAAGAGATCGTCATTAATAGGAAATGCTGAGGAACCCAGGAGGGACTCACATGGGCTGCTTTAACTAATAGCCCAAGCCCAGCAAACTCAAAGCTATTCAAATCCGGGAAGAAGTGCTCCATCTCCCAGCTTCTTTTCTCCCCACTTCCTACCCACCTCCACCAGGCTGGGTCCTAAAGCGGCCTCTAGTGAATAGGGGAGTGCTAAGCCTAAGACAACTGCATCTCTGCTGGGAAAGTTATCTGGAGACCTGAGACAGGAGAGGGGGATGAAGTCTTATTTTCAAGTAAAGTTTGATGCATTTGTTTATCCCTTGTATCCAACATTATAATTTTGGAATGAAGCTGTGATTGAGATTTAGTTAAAATAGGACTATCAGTTATCTCAAAATGAGCAAAAAATACATGGACTTTACCAACTTTCCATCTAGGGGCAGGGGAAGACAACCAACACTGAATGTATCTCAAAATAGCTCTGAGAGACAAAAATAGTTGCATTTTAATCACATCTCCCAAGTTATGAATTCAAAATATTAGTTATGTTTTTATATTAAACGGGCAAAGGTCCCTTTGCATAATGGAGTCCAGCGGCCAGTAAAAGGGACTTGATGATGTGATGACATGTTGATTCACTGGAAAATATGTCAACCTGGAAGAACACAAATACTTTGTTTCAGGCCTTAAAATTACTCAATCCACTAATAAGTATTCTTCTTGGATACTTTGAAGAATACTTACATTCCTTTAGTTTAGGCTAGTATCATTTCCCACCTAGCATGATGGCTTACGCGTAATATGTACTAAAAAATATTTTCAATTTAATTATTCTTTACAAGATACTTAGCACCAAAGCATGTGGTGTTTTTTATGTTGACAACAACACTTCAGCTGAAAAATCCCCATATTTATAAAATGTGGTGTCAACTTCAATGGAGTGTGATTATGGTCTCACTTGTATTTCACACTGTAAAGTGTTGCTGAATGGTCTAATAAGAGAGAACGGAATTTAAACCGGAAATATATAAATGGGGTTCTTTTTGCCAACCAACTGTGATGGCTCAGGAAGTACAAAAAAATGTTTGCCCATGGGGCACCTGGGTGGCTCAGTGGGTTAAAGCCTCTGTCTTCAGCTCAGGTCACGATCTCAGGGTCCTGGAATCCAGCCCCGCATCTGGCTCTCTGCTCAGCGGGGAGCCTGCTTCCCCCTCTCTCTCTGCCTGCCTCTCTGCCCACTTGTGATCTGCGTCAAATAAGTAAGTAAGTAAATAAGTAAATTAATAAATAATCTTTAAAAAAAAATATTTGCCCACAGGAAGCCTAGACTTGAATCTACCATTGTCATTCACTACACTTTGGGCTGCTGTTTTGTCCCCTGTGAATGGGGATGCCAGGCTTGCTACCTCAGAGTGGTAAGGACACGTAAAAAGAAAATATACAATAAAATATCCTTTGTAACCTCTAAAGTGCTGCACCCGTGCAAGGGCTTAAAAACAGCCAAACTTTTAACATTCATTCATTGCCGTGTGCAATGAATCATTCAGTCTTCGCCACAACCACAAAACCTAATTCTCTCCACTTTACAAATGAGGAAACTGAGAGGTTAAGCCAACTATTTCAAGGCTATTCAGAGCTGTATCTTGAATCAGCAAATCCTGACTTTTAACCCTAAGCACTAAGCTGCCATCCTGCTTTTTGTTGTTTAATAGAAGTGCTGAGATCTCATACGGTCTCAATAAATATGGTTCGGCAAGCTGCGAATTTAAAACGAAACTCCTCCCCACACCTGTCTTCTAAGCGGTTCCCTCACACTCCCCGCCTCTAGCCCTCGCCCAGGATGCTCCCGCCACTCCGCCTGCTCCCCTGCCCGTGGCCTCAGCGTTCCTACGCATGCGCTGGGGGGACCCGCGCAGGCCCAGTGGCCCGGCGGCGCCGGGAAACTTCCCAGTCTCTCCTCTCCAGACCCCGCCCCGCCCCGCCCCGCCCCGCCCCGCCCTGCTGCTCCTTCGCGGCTGCGGCTGCCTGGGGAAACCTAAAGGATGAGCTGAAACTCCGCAGCTGTTACTGTTACCAGCGCTAATCACAGGGGCTTTGGGTCTGGCCGGAAGCCCCCTTTCCTGCGCCCAGTCCCAGCTCATTTCCTGTCCCGCTCCGCCCGTCCAGCAGCGACCTGGCTCTGCAGGCAGGCGGCCCAGGCGCCCGGGTAGGTAGTTTGTGTACGGTTACCATGGAGACGCTGGCGGGCCTGGCAGAGCGGGCGGGCTAGGGGGCTGGCAGGAGCGTGGGCTGGCAGGCAGAGTGACCGCGCTGCTGCGCTGTGTCCTGGCCTGAACCTGTGGAGGAGGGGGCATTGCCGGGAGCGGGGAAGCCTCTGTCCGCACGGGAGGTGAGGCGTCCCCTGCCGGGTCACCGGGCACTTTTCCTGCTGTCGTCCGCCTTTCTGCCCCCAGAAGGGTGCATGCTCTCGGTATCGGGCCGCGGCTGTCCTTATTTCTGTAAACTGAGCGTTTAGTCAACTGTGTGGAGTTTAACAGAAGCTTGGAAATATTTACTGAATGAAAGTGGTAAACCAGGGGGCTTGGTCTAGGCAGACGGCGACCTCGCCACGGTCACACAGATTGTACCTGAGCTCTTTTAGGCAACAGATAGGGAGGGGCCCGATAAGTAAATAAATGTAACAATATACATTAAAATGCATCTTATGTACATATAATGCCTTTGATCGTCTGTTCCCACGATTATCAGAGCGGCTCTTCCATCTCAGTCTAATTTAGAATTATTTTAACGTGGTAGAAAAGCAAGAAACACTTGATTTGCATCCTTTTTTGTGAATCTGTAAAAGTCACAATTAGTTTTTGATTTGGTTGTTGCTGTTCATTAGTTGTTGTTTTGGCATACCTGATATTCAATAAGATACCTAATAAAAATTCTTTTTCACAAAAAACCTATTTAAATTTTAACTTACAAGAATTTATGGAAACTAAACAAACGTCATTCCCTTTCATTTGCAATTTCTTTTGTTAAATGCAGTCTTTTATTCATGGGAGAATTTTTATTGTATCCTTTTATGACATAGTGCCTGGGTCGCAGTTAACTTTTTCTTAAGGGCTAGGCACCGCGCTAAAGCACTTCACAAGAATTAGGTTATTTAATTATCAGGACAATAAGGCAATTATGACCACTCCTGTTTTACGGATGAGAAAACTGAAGCTTAGAGGCATTACTATCCTTGCCAATATCACATAGCTGTGAATTGCCAAGAGAGTATTTGAACCCCTGCTCCAGCAATGCACTTAACCACTAGCCTCTTTGGGTGCTCATGTTAACAGAAAGGTATTTCACAATTATGGAAAGGGTCTTGAGTGCAGATGGCCCCGACTCACAATGTTTCCGCTGAAAATTTTTCAACTTTACTGTTGGTGCGGAAGCAATATATATGCGGTAGAAACCATACTTTGAATGTTTATTTTTTTCCCGGGCTAGCAGTAGGCTCTATCATACTCTCTGGTGATGCTGGGTAGTGGCAGCCAATCACTGTGATAGACTCACAACCATTCTGTATCTGTATAGCTATCTGGTTTTTAAAAAATTACTTTTAAGATTCTACTCATTTATTTGAGAGAGAGCCTGCGAGCACGTGCTGAGTGGAGGAGGGGTAGAGGGGGGAAGCCGACTCCCTGCTGAGCAGAGATTTTTTTTTTTCCCCAGGGTGGGAGGGGGCTCCATCCCAGGACCCCAGCTCAGGACAAGAGAAGGCAGCCACTTAACCAACTGAGCCCCGCAGGCGCCCCCCAGCCATTCTGGTTTTTACTGTAGGTGCGGTATTTGATAAATTACATGAGATACTCAACACTCGTTGTAAAATAGGCTTTGTATTAGATTCTGTTGATTTTGCCCAACTGGGGGCTAATGTAAGTATTCTGGGCACGTTTAAGTTAGGCTGTGTTATATACTATGATGTTCAGTAGGTTGGGTGGATTGAATGCATTTTCAACTTAATTTTTGCAATTTTGGATGGGTTTTCAGGGTGTAACCCTATCATAAGTTGAGGAAGATCTGTATTTGATTTGCAGGGAATAGAGGGTGGAGATGGTCAGCCTTTCTCTTGTTGCAGAATGTCTTGATAAAACAGTGCTGCATTTAGCAAGGAGACTGGTTCAGGTAACTATTAGCAGCAAAGAGAAAGACGGGTCTTGATAATTAGGTACGGATTTTTACAAACGAGGACTCTGAAATTTTTCCCCAATGAGTAAGAAATATTTTGTTAAAAATGAAGATCCCCAGTTTCAGATTTCCTACCACTGGCTGTGCTCATCTTCTAGAGGTCCTGTGGACATCATCAACTCAAGACAGGGATGCAAGGCAGCTCATAGCCTTTTTCTTCTTTCCCTTCAAAGTCTACTTCTCCTGTTTTCTTTTAAAAGGTCTCCTGGCCCTCTGACCTCGCCCCTCCAGGTTTGCATAAAGTGTCTGGCTTCTTCCTGTCCTCTCAGCTGCTAAATCCTGTTGGTTCTTCTGCTTTTACTGCCCCTCACTTGTTTTCATCTCTCTTCTTACCTCTTTTTCACCTTTCCTCCTTCATCTCAGGCTTTCAATACCTCATTCACGGAGCACACTGTTCATCCAATCTTACTCCCTGCCAGGCAACTTTTAGTGAAGGCAAGAAAGGAAAAGGGGGCTGAATTTGATCTCATATTACCACTTGGCATCAAGAATCAAATGCCATTTGACAGGGTGCCCTGCTGGCTCAGTCAGTAGAGCATGCGCCACTTGATCTCAGGGTCATGAGTTCAAGCCCCACGCTTGGCATTGAGCCTACTTAAAAAAAAAAAAAGAATCAGATGCCAGATGCCATTGAAATAAAGTGCCATATGCCTTCCTAATCCACTGTAACAATGTCTCCAATGAAAGAAACCATATCGCCTTCAGCTTGGTATTGCTTAACTCAGATCTGTATTGGAAAATGGAGTTCAGGGGCACTGGGGTGACTCTTGATTTCAGCGCAGGTCATGATCTCAGGGCTGTGAGCTCAGCAGGGAGTGTGTTTGAGATTCTCTGTCTCCCTCTGCCCCTTTCCCCTGCTCATGGGTGCTCTCTCTTTCTCTCTCTCTCTCTCTAAAAAGAAATAAGTCTTAAAAAGAGAGAGAGGGAGAGAGAAAATGAGTTCAGCGATTCAGCAGATGTTGACCTTCAGAGGTGCCTCATATAAGGAACTGTGGCTCAGGGTCGGGTGGGAAGGTGCACTGACAGAGGCCAACCGCTGACCTTGTAGAGTCTGGAGGAGAAGCACCTGAGGCTGGAGGACGGGGAAAGCCATGTCCAGGGTGCTTCCTTGAGGACCTCTAAGAATTAGTTGGCTGATGACCTAAGAACTACCTGATTTTGTTCCTTCTAGTCTTTTTCCTCCTTCCCATCCTGCCTGCTCCTGCCAGATCACATCATGCCTCTAAATCTGTTAATTAATTTGCTCACCAGCTTTTTTTTTTTTAATTTCTTGACCTGCTATTCAGTTCTTTCTCTGGTCCAACTCCAATCTGTATTTCCAGAGCTCATTCTTCTCCAGCACACATCCCATATGTTCTTGGCACCCTGCCTTGGCTCACTCTTTGACTTTGCTGGAAATTCCTTCTCTACTCCAGACCTAATGTCAGCCATTGCCACATGCTTCAAATTCAGCCCGTTTTTCAGAACCCAGCTCAAGCATCACCTCCTCCGAGAAGTCTCCCTGACACCTTCTCTCAATCAGAAATCCCTTCCTTTTTTCATTGTAATCACATGGGAGTTATTTCAGTCTTTTTCATTGCCCCCATAAGTTTCTGCCTTGTCTTAAAATCATTTGGGTACAGGCAGACTTGACATTGAGCCGGTACACTCCAAGAAAGCTGCTCCTGTTCTGAATATATCGGCATGTCTCTATATTGATGCAGACGGAGCTGCAGCTCCAAGGCCTCCGGTGGCCCTGACTCTTTCCACCCCATCTCATGAGTAGTAGTTTGAATATCATGTCTGGACATATGTCACAGCTTTTGTGCTATTGTCTAAAACCTCATCCCTCACAAATGTCGTGGGGATTCATTGAGAGATGTACTCAAGACTGCTTAGCATGGTGCTCCGTATTAAGGCAAATGTTTAACCAGCATTAGTGGTCTTTCCTGCCTGAGAGTTGAGACGGTATTTATTCCTGTGTTCCCAGGGATCCAAGCAGAGGGCTTTGCACACAGGAAATAGTTAATCCATACTAGCTGAATGGATTTGTTCCAGTTGTCAAGAGAATTTTTGTAAAGTTAAAATTTCTGTGATACTATTGTGTTATGGTTCAGGTGTCCTTTACTATAAACAGATAAGCTTTCAAACTCTTGAGTGATTGTTTAAGTTGGCAAAAACCCTCTAAAATAAGAATTTGTAATTTAACAAAGAGAAAAATCCTTCCCTTCCCCCTAAAAACATGCTTCTAACTCACCTCACTTGTGTCACTGAAAATTTCCATATTTGATTTAGTTCATGACATATTAACATTAATATAATAATAATAGATTATAATGTGCAGATCTTACATTACTGAAACTGCTTCTCACAATGTAACTGTTAAGATTTGGGAGAAAGAGAAACAGGGAGAGAGAAAGTTGTTTTAGAATTTGTGGTAAAAATTTCTGAACAAAAAGATTTTTTAAGCCCATTGTTCTACATTATTTCCACCAATATTTGATCAATCTAAATTCCTGGGATTTCTGCCCAAATAAAGTACAGAGTTGTTAGCACTCATCCCGAGTAAATATTAGTGCTTCATTACTCCACGAAAGAGTATAGTTTTCCATGCAAACTAAAACACAGGAGCTCAGTCAGGAACAATGCTCAATAGTGCTCATCCAAAGCACTTTCTCTGTATTAGGTTTGCCAGATCATCTTTGACATTGCTAGACTTACTAGAACTGTGTGGGGCCAAAGGAATCACAGACCTGATTTGGGCTCAGGGAGAAACCCATTCATTGTACCGGAACTTCCAAGGGGTGTATTTCTTATTGCACTGGGCCTTTTAAAAACCAACAAGCAAATAAAACTGGTATGGTCGTTTGAGTTAGAAGTGATAGGACTGGATTTACATTATCATGCATCCAAAAATAATACAGGTATCCCCTGCTTTCTGAAGGTTCGTGTTATATCACTTTGCTTTTATGCAAGACCTGCAATAACACCGTCTTACAAAAGCAGATGTCCTCTTCAGATTTCTTCTGGTGAGTGAAAACAGGTGTTAATGTAAGTCTTTCATAAAAGCAAAGTGGCAGAAAGTGGGGGGCCCCATACTCTTCACACTGTTTCAGTTTACCAGAGTTTTCAAAGGAATGCTCTGCTTTTAGACGGCAGGAGAAACCTGTATGTATATATGGCTATACGAAAAATACTTTATACATATTTTTAATAATCAGCCTTGAATATTTTAAAAATAAACAGCCAATCATATCAGAAGCATTAGAAGTAAAATATACTTGGCCTGTCATAGTTTTTGTTAGTCGTATTATTAATGTACATGATTTTTGGAGACCTTGCTTAAATTCCAAATCCTGTATCAAAAATTCCTGGAAAGAAAACACCTAGAATAGGACTGCTTATCTAGGAATTTTTTTACTCCTGTTGGTTTTAACATTTAAAAAATTTTAAATTAAAAAATGTCCTCCAAAGGCTAGTTTGTTAAGTATTAGTGTTTCTCTGTAAGTATGTATCTGTGCTGGCCAATCAGGTATTATGACTTAGCAAACATAATCATGTCCATGACCAGTTTCCAAAAGTAATAAAGTACATTTAATATTTAAAAAAAAAGAAAAGAAAGGAATAGCGTATCGTTTGCAGTTTTCATCATACTCTTTACCTCAAAAACTTTTAGGGTAAGGCCTGGCTAGAACCAAACAAATGTTCTTGTTGTCCATTGTTATATAACAACTTAATGTATAGAATCATAATATAGTAAATCCTCTTTCCTTGTCTAAGGAATCATCTGTTGATTCCACTTATGGAAATGAAGCCTTTTTAGTTTCCTTGGGCATATGTCACAAGAAAAATGTTTCTCTTTTGCAAAAGTTATTCTAAAATTGGGCGCTGAAATATAGGAAAAATTTCCAGGCCTCTTTCTCCTCAGGGATTTTCGGGGATCTGGGTTGTTGTTGTTTTTTTTTTAATGAACACCTAATACCATATAGTAATTAGAACTATGTTTTTTAAATCTCTGTTGTTTCCAAGTTTAGAGCTATAGGGGTGTCCTGCCAAGTTAACCAGGCCTCCCTGGGAACACGTGAGCATTTAAGAAGGTTTTACATTCTCATGGCCCTTGTGCATGACTTTAACGGAGAAAGCTAGCCTGGGAAAGAATATTTGATATTGATTTTTGGTGTTTATTCCTCTAGGACACTATCTTACATGGAAGGTGATTTGAATCCATTCATTCAAATACATCATGGGTAAATGTGGGGCTGCACCTTCCCCTGAGTTTACAAACTACATTTATAAAAGCAAATATAGCTTGGAAATAGGCCCCATCTGTCTAAATCTAACCTTATACTTGTAGTTTGCATGGAGGACAGCAGAGGGAAAAAAGGAAAATTTGGTTAAAATTTCAACAGAACCCCCAGTGTTGTTTTTTTTATAGATTGGAGAATCCAAGATAATTTTCTCCTCCTCATCTGTCCTCTTTCACGATTTCTCCTCTTTGTCTCCAGGTTTAGCTTTCATCCTGGCTCTCTTCCCTGCACATCATTTCCCCAGAGTACATATATTCCCGTAGGCATAACTGTGCACATCAACCTATATTTTTGAAAGCTTTTCTTCCACCCTGATCTTCTAACTGTAGCTGCCTGGTAGATGTTTAATTAAAAATTGTTTGTGGCAGTGCACCTGGGTGGCTCAGTCAGTTAAGTGACAGACTCTTGATTTTGGCTCAGGTCATGATCTCAGTGTCATGAGATTGAGCCCCATGTCGGGTTCCATGTTCAGTGCAGAGTTTGCTTGGGATTCTCTCCCTTTTCCTTTTCCTTTGCCCCTCTCGTCTCCCCCCGCCCCCCGCCCCACTTACCAAAGGCTCTTTCTCTCTCTCAAATAAATAACAATTAAAAATCTTTTTTAAAAAATTGTGACTTTTTCTAGTTTAATATAGAGGAATGGCTTAAGCATATGTGGATGGGTTTAAGCACTCTTTTCTAAACTCCTGGATGAAAACAGTTAATATATTGTACCATATATTTGCAGTGTGTGGTGTCTACCTGAAGAACATTTTACTTTAAAAGGAAAGATGCTTTCTCCAAATGATAAAAAGTTAGAAAAGCTGGATCCATTTTATCGACCTTCTATGTCCAAGCAGAAGACTAGTGCAGAAATCATAAGTGAAGCACGAAATGCATTAAGAACAGTTGGGACTCAAAGACCATTTACACCACGGGAAGACCAAAGAAAACTATTTGGACCTTCATCTTCAAGAACACCGGAAAACAGACCTCCTTCTTCCTTCAGGTAATGACATTTCTCTTGCTTATCCACTCAACTATGTAAGCTACCAGAGACATTTTCCTTTAATTCTCATTATAAGTAGTTGCTTTTTAAAGTTCGATGTTGGCTAATTACACCTCTTGTATATATTCAGAGATTCCTAAAGATAAGTCTAGACCTTGGGTCCAACAAGTTGCTTTGGTTTGAAATGGTGAATAGTGGTTGTCACACCAATTCTATAAAGTGATAGGAACAAAGCTTTTTTTTTTTTTTTTTTTTAAATCGCTATATACATTTCTTCTTTTCATTATTCAGTATTTTTTAATTCCCCTAAAATCAATGAAAAACCTTATTAATAAAATGTTCTAAGTACCATGATTTTTTAAAAATTGATTCTTCCTCAAGGCTTATGCATTAAATGCTTTTATTTATTTTGGAGTTAGAGTTAACATATAGTAGAAATAAATGATTCTTCTCACAAACTAACATTTCTGTTCCATCTCCTGTGCTAGCCTCCATGCATCCAGTTTTGAGTCATCTGAGTCCAGGCCCATCTCTGGTGCTCGTCTCAGTCCACTAGATTTTGTGAGTACTTTCTATTATATTACCGTGAGCACTGTGAAATGGAATTGGCCCAACGTACTTGGAATCAGTATTCCTATATGCTAAGAAAAGGATCACGTAGACTTCAGTATACTGATAATTTAATATGAAAATGATCTGTTATATTTTTTCAAATATGTTTTGAATCTAATAAAACGCTTCTATTATTTTCCTATAATTTAGTAATAAGAATATTAGAAATAGGCAATAACCTGGCAAACAGAATGTTTTATAACATTTTTTGTTTTTTGGAATTTTTTTGTTTTTTTTTAAGTTATGCATATGTTATTTTATTTTTAATAGTAACATATACAAATAAATTATATATGTGGGTACATAAAGAGTCAAAGGTTTGTTACCCAAACACTCCAGGGGTCTCCTGTCCCCTTATTCTTCATTCTACTCTTACCAATGACTCTTGCTTTAAACTCTTTTGGCACATTCTTTTGGTATTTACATCCAAAATTTTAAATAATGGTGTATTGTTCTTCTCTGACTTATGAGTTTGAGGAATTATCTAATGACTTCTCACTAAGGAAGATGAAGATTTAACTCTTGTCTGTCCTCCCACACATCCTCACAACACATTCATCCTTTTTGTCACCACTGCTATTCCCAATATAGATATATCATAATTTTGGTAAGATCCCTTTTCTCTGACCATGATTATATAAATCCTGTTTACGACTGAGTCTTGAACTAATGATGACTACTTTTCCTTCCCCACACCACTTCTTGTTTTCTCTGGTGTTAATAATTGCCTTGCTTTTTTGTTTTGTATTATTACCATTTCAACCCTGAACTCTTCCTCAGGGATCTAAATCTATTTCACATATTCAGGTACATGAAGTATTCTACTGATTCATCTTTTTGGAGAACTTTCCCCACTTTCTCCCAGACCATTTACCTTTGGTACCTGGCACGCGGGTTGCTTCTCCTTCTTGTGATGGTTTTCCTGTCTCCTGTATCCCAGGATTTACTTTTGGAATACTTCCTCCCATAGCTTCTAGAGAAAGGGTTAATGAAAGTACATTATTTGAGACCTTGATTGCTGTTTTTTTCTCTCCAGAAGTTTGTAGGATTTTTCTCATTGTTTCCAGTGTTCTGAAATTTCATGATAATGAACCTTCATTGTCCATTATGTGAGTTCATTTTCATCCATTGTGCTGGGCACTTTCAATGGAATCTCATGCCCTTCAACTCTGGGAAATGTCCTTGGATTATTTTGGTGTGTCTTCCCCTCTTTTTTGTTCTGTTTGCTCTTTCTGGAATTTATTATCCCAATATGTAGGAGTCCCTGGACTGGTTCTTCAGTCTTCTTTTCTTTTTTAAATTTTTATTTCCCATCTTTTTTTGGAAGAGACTTTATCTTCTAATCCTTTTATTGAGTTCTTTTTATTTCTGCTCTCATATTTTTAAATTATTTATTTTTAATTTCCTAAAGCTTTTTCCCTGCTCTAAGTTATCTTTTCTTATATATAGTATTCTTGTGTTTCATGGTTGTAATATCTCACATGGTTGTCTGAGTGTATTAATGGTAATTTTGATTTTTGAATTATTTCCTTCTTCCTTTAAAATCTCTGTTGTGCTTTATGTGTGTATGTATGTACGTATGTGGGTGTGTGTCTGTGGCTTAAACAACAGAAATTTATTTTCTCACAGTTCTAAAGTAGAAGTTGAAGATCAAGAGGGCAGTAGGGTTTGTTTCTATTGAGGCCTTTCTCCTTGGCTTGTAGATGGCCATCTTCTCCCTATGTCTTTACATGGTCTTCCCTCTGTGTCTCTGTTGGGTTTTTTTTTTTTTTTTAAAGATTTTATTTATTTGACAGAGAGAGATTGAGATCACAAGTAGGCAGAGAGGCAGGCAGAGAGAGAGGGGGAAGCAGGCTCCCCGCTGAGCAGAGAGCCCGATGCGGGGCTCGATCCCGGGACGCTAAGATCATGACCTGGGCCGAAGGCAGAGGCTTTAACCCACTGAGCCACCCAGGCGCCCCTCTCTGTTGGGTTTTAATGTTCACTTTGGTTTCTCTTTTTCATATCAGAGGCTCTCCTCTGTTAGCTCATGCTGGTTGTTTGGCTGCTCTTATTTGAAAGTAGAAGCATGTGGAATAGATTGGTCAACCCATAGGTGATCCCTACCTACCCCCATCAGGGAGGACTGGCTGGGCTGTGTTGTTTGGGAAACCTCCATAGCAGTATCTTTAAGGATTAGCAGTATCTTTAGGGATTTCCTTGTGGCAAATTAATTCTCTATAGAAGTATCTTCTAAGCTCTTGCCTAGAGGATAAAGGCTGGTTGCTATCTTCCAAGAACCAGCTGGAGGAAGAAGGTAGGAATACTTAGCGTTCAGTAGGTAAATATTCAGTTAATTTCAATTATAATAAGTACCCTGATACTTAACTCTGCATGGTTAGCCTGATTCAGAGACCTCTGTTTTACCCTCTCTATGGAGCAAATCCCCCAGCCATGTAGTCTGACTAAATGGAGTTGGGAGGGAAGGAGTTACACAGACTTTCAGCCAATCCTCCTTACTTAGGTCTCTTCCCCTTATATCTCTGCTGCCGCAAGTACCTGGTGATACCAGTCCCTTCGACTGTCATGGAATCGTGCTGTTGGTCAAGCAGCTTCTTAATTTTTATTACCATATGTATGTGTACTTATTTGTGCGTGTGTATGTGTTTGTTTTTAATGAACTATTTGAAAGTAAGTTGCAGATCTTTTAAGACTTCATCCATAAAATTTAAGTGTGCATCTCATATGAATAAGGACAGTCTCCTACATCACTACCATATATCATCAGAGCTCAGAAAATTAACATTACTTAGTAATATCATGTAATGTACAGTCCATGTTCACATGACCCCAATTGTCTCCAAATGTATCTTATATTCTTGAATTACACATCAAAACGCTTCTGAGGAAGATTACGCTTGTTCGTATATTGTAGATGGCAAAAATAAGACTCCAATATAGTAAGCACGAACTAATGTGCACTAAACGCTTTGCCAGCCATTGTTGACGCATAGTTTCTTACACTTGCCGTCTTGGAAACCACTTGGGTTTTGAGCCAGCTACAAGAAGGCCCCTGGTTTAGAAGCCCAATGGGTCTACCTTGGGTCTAACTACTACACAGAGTAGTTCTCTGTGTTATGATTCTGTCCTTTGACTCCCATGAATTGTTTTTAATATTCTGTAGTTTTTGGAGATTCACTCACTTTGGGCCTATTCTGTCCTAAGACTCTCTAGTCTAGAGTTGACCTAGTCAAAGCCAGCCCTTGTCAAACTGGTACAGTCTTTGGACTGCAGGATTAGGTATCAGGCAAAGATAATATTGGCATTTGCCTCTGTTTAGGGTCATTATAATATTTCTTTACTGCAGAATGATTAGGTTCTATGTGCAAAGTGAAAGTAGACTCAGAAATCCCCATGTTGAGTAAAATAACTCCTTTAGTTTGAACTCCTTTTAGTTTGAACTCCTTTCGTTATAGTAGATTATGTAAGGGTCTTAAGTATATATTTCATTTTAAGTCATAACTAAAGTTTGGAGCCCCCTGTCAAAAAATTCTGAAAGTGAACGTATACTAACTTGCCCCTCCCCCTTCTTTCCTTTTCCTTTCACCTTTGAGAGAACTGGACACCCCAGGAGAACGGGGAGGAGGAGCGCGGGGGGAGGGAGCGGGGACATGGAGACAGCTGGAGGCTGGGGCTGGGCTATCTGCTCACTTGCTGAAAGAATTTGTGAAGACCTAACCGACTGAACTTCAGCACTTTCTGGCTCTAGGTTACTTTCTTAGGCTGATTTGCCTTTTAATAATTTCTCAGCTATCAGTCAGTCAAGGAAGAGGGACTAAGAAAGCAGCCCATTCCAGCTCCTACATTTAACAAATCAGCTCACCTCTTTGATCTTGTATGTTTTCCCCTCTCCCTGTGTTCACTCCTCCGACCCTCCTGGGGGTGGCGGGGGGTGGGGGGTGGGGGGAGGGTCCTGGCCTGTGCTCCTCCCACCACCCCCTCCAGCAGGTGTCGGGCTGCCTCCACTCAAGGGCACCCTGGCCCCTGACCACTCCGGCCTTGGCTGCCTGGCCTGACTGGACTGGGCAAGGTTCCCAGGAAGGGAACGTGTATACCTACTTGCTGTGTCGGTGTGGCCCAGTACCTCTTTTCTTTTGTAGCAGCTCCCCGCCTTCCTGTGACAGCTCTGAGATGGGCAGCTGTTGGGTGCTAGTTGTTATTTCTGTTTTCACTCTGCTACCCTGGTTAGCTGGCGTTCAGATTTATGTGCTCAGGGACAGCTACTCTCTTACTTTGGATTGTGTGAAGTAGGAAAGGAGACGTGACCCTGCGAATAAATAGGAGATTTTGTCTTTCTTTTTCTTTTTTTTTTTTAAAGATTTTATTTATTAATTTGACAGAGAGAGAGATCACAAGTAGGCAGAGACAGAGGGGGAAGCAGGCTCCCCGCTGAACAGAGAGCCCGATGTGGGGCTCGATCCCAGGACCCTGAAATCATGAGCTGAGCCTAAGGCAGAGCCTTTAACCCACTGAGCCACCCAGGCGTCCCGGAGATTTTGTCTTTCATCATTATTTTTGTCAAAACAGAATTCTTCCCATGTTTCCTAAACCTACAAAGTCTAGTTGGTTTAAGCCCTAAATATTTTCATTAAACTTTTTATTGACATGCAGAAAAGACACAGATCACAAAAGAGTGCAGCTTGATAAATTTACACAATCTCACCTCACTCTGTGATTAGCATTCAAAAAGAAAAAAAAGTAGATCATTACCAGCACCCCAGAAACTGCCTCCCCAGGGTGACTGCTGTCTTGATTTCTCACAGCATAGATTAGGGATTTTTAAATTATATTTATTTATTTTAGAGATAGCGAGCGAGCAGGGGGAGGAGTGGAGGGAGAGGGACAAGCAGACACCATGCTGAGCTCAGAGCCTGACAAGGCACTTGATCCCGCAACCCTGAGATCATGACCTGAGCCAAAATCCAGAGTTGGATGCTCAAGTGACTGAGACATCCAGGAGCCCCCAGCATAGATTATTTGAGCCCCCCCCCTTTTTTTTTTACGTTTTACAGGAACCACACTCCAAGTATTTGACAAGTAAAATAATATAATATATTTTTAAAAAGAAAGGCACCTAGAACCCCATATATACCTTGGGGATAGGGGAAATCCAGGGTAAGAGAAAGCAGAATGAGAATGTCAGAGCAATGGTTTTTTTCCTGTCACTACTTCTGAATGGGAACCTTACAGCAGTGAGTCTCATGCTGGGAACAACAGGGGCCCAGCGCACCTCTGGAGAAAATCATAGTGATAGAGACGCCCGTACAATTGCCACATCCAAAGGTTATGTACTGGTAGGAAATTTTTTTTTTTTTTTAAAGATTTTATTTATTTATTTATTTATTTATTTGACAGAGAGAGGTCACAAGTAGGCAGAGAGGAGGCAGAGAGAGAAGCAGGCTCCCCGCTGAGCAGAGAGCCCGATGCGGGGCTCGATCCCAAGACCCTGAGATCATGACCCGAGCTGAAGGCAGAGGCTTTAACCCACTGAGCCACCCAGGCGCCCCTTTAACAGCTTTACTAAGGTATAATTGATACACAATTGTATGACTCAGGGTTTCCAGAAAATAAGAACCAGGAGTCAGATAGATAGATACACACAGACATACATACAGATACATAGAAAGAGATTTATTTTGAAGGATTGCCTCACATGGTTGGGGGTGCTGAGAAGTCCCTCGGTCTGCCGGCTGCAAGCTGGAGGCCCAGGCAAGCCAGCGGTGTCATTCCAGTCCAAGCATAAAGGCCTGAAAAGCTTAGGGGAGAAGGGAGCAGGTGGCCAGTGGTGTGAGCCCTCATCTTAATGTGAAGGCTCCAGAACCAGAAGCACCAGCATCCAAGCGGAAAAGATGGATGTTCTGGCTGATGCAGAGAGAGCAAAAACCCCCGTCCTCACTTGTGGGAGTTTTTAATATTGGCTTTCTAACTTCCGAGAGGTCTTTACTGTGAGTGTGTGAGAGTGTGTGTGTGTGTGTGTGTGTGTTCTGTTGGTCTACAAATTAGATCCTAGGAACTTTCTCAGGTGGGGTGTGGCCAACTCCCCTTCCTGCAGAGTCAGGGGGACCCCACCTTTCTGTCTGGTGACCCAGAGGGGCCGTGTCCAAACTGGTCCAGGCTGGCTGTGCTGGGGGAGAGTCAAGGCCAGGCAGATTCTTTAAATGTTCTAGGAATTTTGTCTCATTCGATTGGGTTGTTCTACAAGAATGGTCTCAGTCTTCAGGAGACTCCAGCAGTTTTATCAGCAGGAAAAATCCTACAGTCTGACTTTCCCAGTGTCCTTGATTATACTCGAGTCACTGGTTAGCGTCATGGTGCACAAGACCAGGGAGGTGAGGGCCTCAAGGGAAAATTCCAACTTCCTTGCAATGTTCTCTGAGTTCGAAAATGAGTGACTCTTGTAACGAAAAAGTTTTTACTGCTTTGCTCCATAAAAGCCAATTTTCTCCACAAAGTGGAAGAAGGTGTTGTAGAAGCTGGGAGGATGGAAATTAATAGCCTGTTTAGTAGTTTAGTTTTGAAGAACTAAAAATGTTTACATATATTACTTTATACTTCACATAGTCCAGTGAGATACATGTTTCAATGGAATAAATAATTTTCATTAAGGACAGGAGTCACATGGGACTAATTTTTCATTCTACAAACAATGACGAATTTTCACTAGGAAAATAACGTCTTTTTTTTTTTTTAAGATTTAATTTATTTATTTGACAGAGAGAGATGACAAGTAGGCAGAGAGGCAGGCAGAGAGAGAGAGAGAGACGGGGAAGCAGGCTCCCTGCTGAGCAGAGAGCCCGATGCGGGGCTTGATCCCAGGACCCTGAGATCATGACCTGATCCGAAGGCAGAGACTTTAACCCTGGAGCCACCCAGGCAACCCCTGAAAATAACATCTTTTATCAAGGAGCAGTTGAGGGGTTTTATCTTGCCATCCAGAGATAATTGAGTTATTTTCTTTTGGGTAAAAATTAGCTTTGCACATGTTCCCTTTTTATAAGATCTTTTACTTCGTACCCAAAATATTTATAACAGTTAAGACATCTATAAAAGAAGCCATTTACTTTATTCACATTATTATTATTTGGCAGACTTTTCAATCTTTGTTTCAAGATTCAAGGTACCTGCAGAGTATAGGCTTACTGAGATAAGAAAAACTTCATATCTACATTTAATACTGACATTATCCTTATATATTTCATCTTTCATAACTATAACTAAAGCACTTACTTTTCTGTATTATATTCTTAACTTTTTTGTTACTATTAGCTTCGTGGCCTAAGTCACAAAGCTAATATTTGAATATTTTGAATATTTTTGAGCAGCAAGTTAGGGAGACTAAATTTTGCATTTTTGAATATTTTTGAATACTTTGCAGCAAGTTAGGGAGACTGAAAAGTAAAAGGAATATTAAGTAAATATGGCATAATTTATGCAGACAGGTGAGTGTTGTTTCCCTCAGAAGGGACCCCTCTGAATTCAAAGTCTTTCTTCCAGTAAGGTTGTGTCAGAGGCTAGAGTCTTGGCTTTTTTTTTTCCTTTTTTGAGATTTTATTTATTTATTTGAGAGAGAGGAAGCACAAGCAGGGAGAGGGGCAGAGGGAGAGCAGGAAGCAGACTCCCTGATGTGGGACTTGATCCCAGAACCCTGGGATCATGACCTGAACCAAAGGCAGAGGTTCAACTGACTGAGCCACCCAGGTGCCCCAAGGGGCTTGGCTTCTGAGACTTGGAAGTAACTTGGAACCAGATATGGTAAATATAGGGTGAAGGAAGCTAGCATTTCTCGAGCCTCCATAACTGGAGTTGTGCGTTTATCACTGTCCCTGCAAGAAGGGGCTGATCTCCATTTGGTAGCTGGGCAAGTTCAGAGAAGTAAATGGCCTGGCCGCGTTCACGTAACTAGGAAATGGATTACACTCCAATGAGTCATTTACTCTTCCCCTATATGAGGCTGATTATTTTATTTACCCTTTTTCCGTGTTTAGAAAAATGTGTCTCTAAAGTCATAAAGCTGGGGCACCTGGGTGGCTCAGTGGGTTAAAGCCTCTGCCTTCAGCTCAGGTCATGATCTCAGGGTCCTGGGATCAAGCCCCACATCAGGCTTTCTGCTCAGTGGGGAGCCTACTCCCCCCCGCCCCCGCCTGCCTCTCTGCCTGCTTGTGATCTCTCTCTCTCTGTGTCAAATAAATAAATAAAATCTTTAAAAAAAAAATAAAGTCATAAAGCTAATTTTTTTCCTGTCTGATTTATTGATTCTGGATGTAAATGAATAAGAGGATACAAAAAACATTTTGAAAACTATCATCATTATTGAAATAAACAGCTTCTTGGAAGGAGAACTCTAATATATTCTAATATGTTCTATGTTCTATTAATGTATATGAGAAAATGAGTGTTTGAAGTTATGTGTCACATATGATACATAACCCCACCCATTTTTGCAAGTCGTCTGACTTGAATTTCACATTGGATTTCTAAAAAATGTGTTAATTCACCTATTAGATTAATTCGTCTATTAATTTCACATGTTATGTAAGTGATTCTAGGAACTTTAATTCGATTGTTTTTGGTTAGAGAACTAAAAGCACCCACTGCCATAAAATTACTCTTTCATAAACAGATAATTATGTTAAAGTTGGAGGGAGGAAGGGTGGATCACTAAGCAACCCCAAAAGTGGGAGTTTAGGTCCCTGTGAGGCTCTGGCCCTGAGTTGGAGGCCACTGCCATCTGGAAGTGAGACTACAGGGTGCCCTGGGCAGCATAGTGCCCAGTGCTTTGGTGCTGGTATTTTTTTTAAAGTCTTTAAGGAATTGGAATTTTGCCAGTAATGTTCTTTTTCTAAGGGTATCAGCATGGAATTCTTGAGATGTAGAAAATAAAACATTTTTTTAAAGGTTTATTTATTTGACAAAGAGAAAGAGATCACAGGCAGGCAGAGAGGCAGGCAGAGGGAGAGGGGAAAGCAGGCTCCCCGCTGAGCAGAGAGCCCGATGTGGGGCTCGATCCCAGGACCCCAAGACCATGACCCGAGCTAAAGGCAGAGGCTTAACCCACTGAGCCACCCAGGTGCCCCGAAAATAAAACATTTTAAAAAATATTTTATTTATTTATTTGAGAAAGTGAGAACGAGCACCAGCAGGGTGGGGGGTGGCAGAGGGAGAGGGAGAAGACTCCATGCTGAGCAGGGAGCCTAAAGTGGGGCTTGATCCAAGGACCCTGGGATCATGACCTGAGCAGGAGGCAGCCACTTAACCAACTGAGCCACCCAGGTGCCCCAAAACATTTTTTAAAGATCTTATTCATTTGAGAGAGAGAGAGAAGAACACGTGCACATGAGGAGGAAGGGGCAGAGAGAGAAAGAGACAAACAGATTACCTGCAAAGCACGGAGCCCAACATAGGGCTTCACATAGGGCTCCACACGGGGCTCGATCCCAGGATGCTGAGATCAAGACTTGAGCTGAAGTCAGACGCTTAACCAACTGAGCCACCCAGGTGCCCTGAAAATAAAACATTTTTATATTATAAGTCCAAGACAGCTTCTTGTTTTAGAGTTTATAATCTAAATTATTCAAGAATTTTTATATTCTTAAAAAAGTACTTTCGTAGAGTCCAAAATATGTAAAGATAGTACTTAAATTCCACGTAGTTCTTGGTGTATGTAGGTGCTCAGTAACTGTTTTCTGCGCTGGCGAGAACACAAAAATTTACAAAGCATTTTGAATATATTGTATAAAATATTACAGTCTCCTACAGATATCTGTTCCCTAGTATGGATAAATTGTTTCTTCAAACATGCTAAGCATGGTAATAGACTATTTAAAATAGTGTATTTGACAAAAACTGTGACTATACGAAATGTGACTGATATATATATATATATATACACATACATATATATGTGTGTATATACACGTGTGTGTGTGTGTGTGTGTGTGTGTGTGTGTATGACATATCACATTAAGTCAAATGGGCCAGTGAGCTTTAGAATTGGGGGCCAGGATGAAGCCGAGCCAAGCAATAAGCATCGTGTTCATCCAGAAGTGTCAACACCAGCGCCACGGGGGTGAGTCTTCTTTGACACTGAAATGCTCGCCAATCATTTGAAAAATCTCTTTCCAGAAACCGAAAGCTCCGGCATCTCCCACCACGGAGGAGGATCCTTGCCTTGCCTTTCCCAAGCCCCCAGTGGACCCAGCGAAGATCAGAAGACTAAGCAGTGCCCGGGCTCGCCTATTCAGGGCGGCCTCCCAGGGGGCCCTCCTGCCTGACCGGACTCCGCCTCCTGCTGAGTGTAAGGCTGGGTCACCTCCTTTGAAATCTAGGGGTGGGCGTGTTTTTTGAATGGGCACACAAAAGTTATTTTTACATGATTTTCTTTTTTCAAACCCCACAGGATTTTTACATTAACAAACCCTTGGTGAATATTGTGCAGACCTGGTTAAGAAACAGGGTTCATATATTTTTCTGGGCATTTATGAAGAATAAGCACAGTTTTTTGTTGATGTTTTTGTTTTGTTTTTTAAATTACTTGGTAGGAAAAGAATATTAGGGTAAGTGTTTTCTAATGAAGGGGTTCACCTCAATTGGAAATAAGTGATTTTAAATCAGAGTTCAAACAGTTGTTAATTTCATTAGGCACATTTAAGATTCATACAGTGTGCACTGAGCTGAGGTCTTTGAAAATACCTTTCCAATCCCATGTGACAATATAAGCCAAAGTTGGACGGGGCTTTTTCCAGTTCTTTTCCACAGAATGGCTGGTGGGTTTCTAAACCTGGAAACAGAGAAGCTACAAACATCAAGTTCTAAGGTGTGCCCCCAACCATTGGCATCACCCCTGTCCAGAGTATATACTAAGAGTTTTTCAGATTCTGCGGGAAATGACCCATTAGTGAGATGGCAATCAATTTAGTGGATCACCAGCATTAAAAAAAATGAAGTAGAATAGAATGGAAAACAGGGCAAATTGCAAACAATAAGGTAAGTCTTGTTTCAAAGAAACCTACTGTAGTCATGTACATGTGTATTTGGGGTCATATTAATTTATTACATATTTATATTCAACTATATTGTGAATTTATTATTACGCTATGTAGTCACAAAGTTGGAAACCCACTTTACCGGGGACTGACTGAAGCAGGCCTCCTCCCGTCAGTAAGGCTTGAGGAAGAAGGTTAGACTTACCCGGAGAGGAGATAATCTGAAGATGGAACCCAAAAGTTCCAAGTCACTGCCCGAGGATCCTACTTGCCTGACATGCAAGTGTTTTCCTTTACTTAGTCACTAACAATTAAATGTAGAAGATCTCATGAAGAATCCAGATTTATGCCCTCTTCTGGGAAACGGGAAGATCTGGCAGCACTGGGCCCCCCATTCCGGCGAGCACCCACCCCCATTAGCCCAGGGTACGAGCTGTAGCTCCCTATGTCTCCCCAGCCCACTTTCCTCATTTCCTAGCCCCTCCAATCCCTCATGATCTCTAACATAGCCCAGGAGGTAGAATCAAGAAGAAAGGAAGAGAAAAAGCGGCAAGACAGGGCGTGCGGGTCAGGCCATAAGGGATGCTGTCGCAGGATATGTGATCAGGCAACTTGCTTTACCTTGGATGTCCCAGTGTGTTTCTTTTCTAACAGTCAGTCAATCAGATACTTACTGAACCCCTTCTAAGAGCCAGGCAGCACCCTTGGCCCACAGGGTCCTGCCCTCAAACAGCTTGTGAGGGGAGGTAGACAGTAAGTAGGAAAACAAGGAAATAATTTGGGTTCCAATTAGGGCTGTGAAGAAGATAGCGAGATAATGGGCGGGAGAATGTCCCTGGCAGGAGTACTTTGTGTGAGCTCAGGTGGCACCAGAATGTGTCCCTGAGGAGGTGGCCCCTGAGTTGAAATGTGGCCAATGAGAAGGAGGCGGCCATGTTGAAAGCTGTGGACAATGAGCCCACGCTGAGGGGACAGAGAGGCCCAGAGACAGGAGGAGGAAGTTCACTCAGGTGGTGGAGGACCCGAAGGCAGCCACACAGGTGGCTGGAAGGCGGTTAACCCTGGGGATGTGGAGGGAGCTGAGGCCATCTCCCCGCAAGGCCAGGCAGGGGGAAATGGGCTGCACTGTATGCTGCTTGCCCTGAAAAGCCAGCGCAGGGTTTAAGGAAGGGACAGACCTCCTCTGACCAGTTTCCCACCTCTAGCTGCTTGTTAGAATCCCCTGAGGAGCTTTTCAAATGGGCCTGCGCTGGGGACCCATGCAGTCTGAGTCTTTGCCAACACGAGAGGGGACAGGCTCAGGAGCCCAGGGTGGAGAAGTGAGGTCAGACCTCCCTAGGAATTGTGTCACTCCTTAGATACCAGGGTGGCCCAGCTGGTGTGAGGGTAGTGTCCTTCACTAGATGTTTCGCTTCTGAGCCTGAATGCGGCCTAGTCGTTTTGTGCATTTAACTCTTGGTAGGTCTCAGGAGAGCGCCCTGCAGCCTACTGAGCTGTTCCTGTGTCTGTGCGGGTGACTGAGGAGATGTGGCCGCCCCCACCATCCTCACCGTCTCTGCTTCCCTCGTGACTTTGCGCCTCCCCTTCTGCCCACCCCCATCCTTGTCTGTACACTCAACGCACAACGGTGCTCTGGGAGGAGCCTTCTGTGGCTGCCATGTCCCAGCGCTGAGACCGTCCTCATGCCCCCGGGGGGTGGGAAGCATATCTCTGTTGCCGTTCTCCTACTGCCCTGTTTGCAGGGCTGCTCGTCCCGAGATTGGGGTCAGCACTCGGGAAACAATGGCAGTAAAAAGTCATCGTCATTTTAAAAGCACACATTGCCCCATTAAAACAATATATTTAATGCTGCAGCCTTGGCCATTGTTATTTGTGCAGGAGCCCCCTGAGCTTGGTTTCGGAGTCTCTGTTGTCTAGCGAAGGTGTCTTTCGGTGGGAGACTGAGGCTCTCAAGGCAGCTGAGCGTGGAGGCAGAGGGTGCGTGCCTGTCTTTGGCGTGAGGTCCTTTGTCACTGACTCTGGCACAGGCAGGGCCAGGGGTGTGATGGCAGGTTGGGAATTCCTGACTGGAGAAAACAAAAAGGGAAGAGACGTGTGCGGTCATCTTCGTAGGGCCCGCAGCGGAATTGCTGGGTGTCCAAATAGCCCTCTTGGCTGGAGGTGGCTGTCCTCTTGGCCTTTGCCAAGCCCTCGACAAGCTCCCTAAATGGGCTTCCGGAGCGTCTCCTGGCTCTGCACGCTCCTCTCCCACCACTGCCGCACTGCGGTTAGCACCCCTTGCCCCGTGCCTGGCTCCCGGCACCCCTGTCTTGCTCCACTCTCCGCTCACTGAGGACCCTGCTCTCTTGGAGTGGCCAGAAGAGCCTGGAGAAACCAAGCTGCCAACCGCACATGGCCGTGAGCGGCAGCCTCGTCTCTTTGTCCCAGTGGACCGTGAAAAACGATTATTGTCTGTGTGCGCCATATGGGACAAGGGGGCAGGAGGCAAAAAAAATCAGATTGCATCATCTTCTTGCTGAAAACCCTTCGGAGGGCTCCCTGTGTCTGACGGAGCGTTTGCTGAACTGAGTCCCAGCTTTCCCTTGGAAGGGGGGTCCGGCACTCAGATCGGCCTGCCTGCTTCCTCCCCCTCGTGGAGAGCCCCAGTGCACATGGGCCTAGTTGAGGGTTGGTAAAGATGCCCATTTCATCTTAATTCAACCCGGCATTTTACAAATGTACTTGGCTGGGGAATCTGTCTTTGGAAGAATGCAATTTGGGAAATACTGACCTAGCACAGAAGCTGGCAAACTTTTTCTGTAAATATTTTAGACCAAATGGGCCATGTAGTCTCTGTCCAACCTACTCGACTCTACTGTGACTGTTGTAGCAGGAAAGTGACATGGACCAATTGATGGCCCCCGAAATTTGAAGTTCTTGTGAGTTTCACATGTTACAGAATAGTGTTCTCCTTTTGAGTTCTTCCCAGACATTGAAAAATGTAAAAACCATTCTTGGCTCACAGGCTATACAAAAACAAGAGACAGGCTGGATTCGGTGGGTGGTTTTCTGACTCCTGGCCAAGGGGATGAAGTGTCTACTCCTCAGCGTGCACAGCCTTCTAGAGAGATCTGGCCCCAGCCTAACATTCCAGGCCCTTCTCTTGACTCTCCTTCGCCTCCTGCCCACAGCCTGAGCACCAGCAGGATGGACCTCCTTGCAGTTCCCCACATGTATCCTGTTTCTTCAAGCCTCTTTGCAGGATCTGCTCTATCATTTGCTGGACCCACTGCAAAATTGGAATGCGGAGCTCTTTGTTAAAAAATTATTGAGAATTTCAAGATGGCGACAGCAAAGCATTCAGCCAAGTGTAGGGCCCTTCTAATTGTGGGACTCCGCTTGACTATATTACAGCTTGTATTCACATAAAGCTAGCCCTGACTCCAGACTTTTGTTCCTTTTTCTCAGAACTCCTTTTGGCCTCCTGTTAATCCTTCAGAATACTTCTCCAGCTCTGCGCCCTCTATGAATCCTTCCCTGAACAGTTTCCAACCCTTCAGGACTCTCTTGTTCTCTGTATTGCACTCACCTGGCCTGGACCACGCCGTACTGCATTTCTCACTTTACGCATCTGCTTCTCTGTCTCCCCTATTAGACTCAGCAACCTCAGTAGGAAAAGGGGATTTCTTTATTGGTAGCCTGAGAACCTAAAACGGGCACTGACCTATGGTCGGTGCCAAAGCAGTATCTCTGAAATGGAACCGTTCCCGCATGGTAACACTGCTTGTTGTAGACTTTTGAAGGTTAACCCATGATCCATTACAAAGTACTACAGCGTGCTACAGGCTTTTCCCAGGGACACACAGGGCATTGTTACTCATGCTCAGTTTAATGGTGGACCTCCACCAGGAGTCAGAATGAGCCCAGGGTGGCTCCTCACTGCAGTAATAACTGAGAGCTCCCTCCGGTAGGCTGTGAAGTCAGAGGACTTGCAGCAACTCGGCCCTTGAGTTTGGGTGTGCTTGCCCCCTCGAGCTGCAGCTCCTGATGGCTGGGACTCTACACCCCCTCCACCAGACCGCTGGCACCCGGGACAGCACCCAACACAGGGCAGGGAGTGTCCAATAACTCTTCATGCAGTAAATGAATGAAAGAAACCATTGTTAAAATGTAGGAATAGGGTAAAAATGCATTACTGAAAACAAAATCTGGGCTTCGTAATTCAGTAGTGAAGGTATTTAAGGCAGTGTGGTGCCACAGAGAGAGCCCTGGACCAGAAGTCGGGATTTTTGGGTTTCCTTAATAATATTGACAATAACTTCTACGTTTGCAGTCAGTCAGTTTACTAGGCCATATCATTTAGTTCTTAGCACATCCCTTAGAGGTGGGGACCACTGAGGAAGACAAGAGAAAAGTTGAGTGACCTGCCTGCGTCCCTCAGCCAGAACTTGACCCTAAGTCTGATGGAATGCAAAGCCCACGCTCTTCACGCCGTACAGTCCTGGCCCTCCCTGAACTTGCTCTGTGAACTTAGACTGATCACGTGACACTTAGGTTTTCAGTTTTCTCATCTGAAGAATGAAGTTTAGACTAGCCAATCTCTAAGGTTCCTTTCAGCTTTAAAATTCATTGTTTTGAAAGCAGGGAGCTTAGTCGGAGTGGGCTAAGTGGTTTTGTTGGTTATTATTGGTTTGTTCAGTGCAGAAAAAGAAACTGAGTTGTTCTGGAGAAGCTTGCAAAACAGTATTTTCTATATGAACCTGATCCCCACATTCTCCTTTGAAAAAAATTGTTTTAAAAGATTTTATTTATTCATTTGACAGAGAAAGAGAGAGAGAGAATAAGCAGAGGAAGGGGCAGAGGCAGAGGCGGAAGCAGGCTCTCTGCTGAGCAGGGAGCCCGATGTAGAGCTCGATCCCAGGACCCTGGGATCATGACCTGAACCAAAGGCAGACACATAACTAAGCCACCCAGGCACCCCTGAAAAAAATATTTTATCAGAGACTGAAGTGTGCTAGCAGCATCATAGATGAGCTATTTCTAATGGCCACTGGCTGATAAAGAGTGTTGTATCATCAGCCTAAGAATCCACAGTCACACACATAATAGATGTTTCAGTTTAGAGACTGGACTTCTGTTTGCAGCTCTTATCATTTTATTCCTCTTTAGAAAGTCTTAGAAGCCAATGCCTTCCTCTTCCTACCGCCTGGCAGTGGTGTCTAAGTCCTCCACGATCTAGATGCTGCCCTTCTGATCAGCTCTCTTTCTCTTCTCCCTCACATACTCCACTCTTGTTGTGCCTTAAGCATGCCAGGCACACTCCTGCCTTAAGAGTGCTCTGCCCATGGGTGCCTGGGTGGCTCAGTGGGTTAAGCCTCTGCCTTGGGCTCAGGTCGTGATCTCAGGGTCCTGGGATCAAGCCCCACATTGGGCTCTCTGCTTGGTGGGGAGCCTGCTTCCCCTTCTCTCTCTGCCTGCCTCTCTGCCCATTTGTGATCTCTCTCTCTCTCTCTCAGATAAATACATAAAATTCTTTAAGAAAAAAAAGAATGCTCTTCCCTCTGCAGGGAATTTTGTTGCTGGTCAACCAGTGGCTAGATGTCCCACCTCCATTGCTTAACCATCCCCAATCCTCTTTAATTTTCTCCATTTTCCTACTTTTGCTTTATTTCCATAGTATTTATGATCTTACATCATGGACCTCATTTATTATGGTGTAGTATCTATTTTCTGTTTATACATATTAGGATGTAATCCCTAGAAAGTCAGGGATCTTTGTTTCATCACTGATACCTCCCAAGTGTCTAGAGCAGTGTTTGCCATCAGGGAGTCACTCACTTTTTTTTTTTTTTTTTTAAGATTTTACTTCTTAGGCACCTGGGTGGCTCAGTTGGTTAGGCTACTGCCTTCAGCTCAGGTCATGATCCTGGAGTTCCAGGATCAAGTCCCATATCAGGCTCCTGGCTCTGCAGGGAGTCTGCTTTTCGCTCTGACCTTCTCTCCTCTCATGCTCTGTCTCATTTTTTCTTTCTCTCAAATAAAGAAATAAAATCTTTAAAAAAAAAAAAAGATTTTACTTCTTTATTTTAGAGAGAAGGAGGGAGAGTGAGAGACTCCCAAGCAGGTTCCACTCCCAGCAGGGAGCCTAATGCGGGACTTGAGCCCATGACCCATGACTTGAGCTGAAATCAAGAGTCGGACACTTAACCGACTGAGCCACCCAGGCACCCTAGCATTCAGTATTTTTTGAACGAAAAGTTGTTAACATGATCAAATTCAGGAAAAGGAGTCATTGTTCTGGGATGCAGAAGTATTTCTGTGGACTGAGTTAGTCATAAACCTCCATTTGAGCGCCAAGCCCGAAATAGTGGTGAGGTCTTGTTGATTTTGGCCACATAATCCCAGACTTGATTACAAGTAATAGAAAATTTTTTAAATTGTATAAATTCTTAGATTGGAAATAATATTGAAAAGAGTGATTCCTAAAATCAGAAGTACTTTGACCAAACATCTCCTTGATTGTTTCAGCAAAGAAGACGGTAGAACCCAAGGAAACAGTTGTGATGGGGGACCCTGTGGTGAAAATAAATGGGACTTATTTAACAGAATCAAGTGCTGTTGGCCGCTTAAAGAGTCACCCACTTCAGCTAACTTATGATGGAGGCTTCAGTGAAATCAAGAAGCAAGAAATGTTCAAAGGGACAACAACCTTGCCATCTCATCTCAGAAGTGGAGGGTCAGTATTCTTTTGATTTAGTTTTCTGTTTAGGATAACTGTGTCATATACTAGTTTGTTTCCTGATCTTAGGGAGATGATTGATTGGCATTTTCCTCCTTATACAAAATTTTAAGTTAATGATGCATGAATAGGAAAGATTTTTTTCTCATGGCTAAATGGAGTTGGTTTTACATCATTCCCTATCTAATCCTCAGGAAAACATGTATTCATACCTAACCAAATGCTGTGTTGATAGGCTGTCAGAATTGTCTTCTCTTTGGTTAGGCGGTTCCGGCCAGCCCTCGAGTGATAAGTGCTTGTCCTCTTTGTGTGTTATTTGGGGTCCTTGCCTGACCTGGAACTTCTCGTTCCCTCCCTTTGGATTAGTTCACTGTTGTTAATTCCACTAAAGAGTAGACGCTTTTCTTATTCCCCAGTAGAAACTTGGATTCAGATATTCATTTTACAAACAGGTAAATAGTTAAAACAGGAGAATCTCATAGATTTCTCTTGTCTGTGATATCCCTTTCCTATTTCCTCATAAAATCAATTATTGGGAATTACTTTATTTCATACCATGTTCCTAGACAGGGCTTTCTGGGGCTTCCCCTAGAAAACTGAGGAGCAATTTTCTTACCATATTAAGATTTGTGGAGAAATGTTTACTGTGAGGACGATGTAAATTCCCCCTCTCCCGCCCCTGCCGTGTTTTCCCAATGAGGTCTCAAATGAAGGGGGGACTGGGGTGTCAGATGGGAGCGGAGAGAGCAGCCTCTCTTCTCCAGCCCCAGACAATAACGATGCTAAGATATGCAGAAGGTCTTGGACTGGCCTGGGTCATTCAGTTGAAGATGTTTTTCCAGGACTTTCCATTGGGTCATTGTGGACAACTGCCCGGTTCAGATTTGCTTAACTAGATTAAATTCCATGGGCCATTTTAAGATCGAGGACTTGCTGCCCTCACTTCAGATCTGGGCACTGACTTTGGCTTACATACACAGAGCATGCTTAAAACTTTTCCTGGAACTGGCTGCTGGGCAGTTGGTTAGCTTAGCTGGACTGACCTTGTCTGTGGACACAGCCTGAGGAGTGTCACACACGCGGGATGCATATCAGGAAACCTAGTCGTCCTAGTCACGTTGCTTTGCATTCAGAACATTTTTTAAATTAAGAGAAAAATGAAATATCTCCTTAAGTGGAAGAGAATGACTTCAAATTGGGACTTTGGGAGCTGAGCACAAAACATCAGATTGGCCATTGCGACCGATCTTTTCCAGTTGGTGAATAAGAATGGGCTGCGGGCCTCAGAGCTTAAACATAAAAGACTGCAGGAGAGCTTGTGTTTCTTCAGCACTGAAGTGAAAAGGAAACATTTATCTTGCTGCACCCATCCTTGCAGTAATTAAAGTTGACTAGGAAAAACCAGACAAGAGCTGTTTTATTTTATTTTATTTTTTTCTTGCAAACCTTCAGATGTTGCAGAATAATCTGGCAAGCCAGAGTTCATTCTGTCTTCCTCCATCTGGGACAGGGAAGGCATTTTCAGTTGCATATTTTATCCCACCAACAGCAGAGAAGAAAGCTATTAGGGACTAGAAGCCCTTCTTCCTGACCGTCCAAAATTATGAGACGTTGGCGGCCCTAATTGTTTTCCTTCTGTTTGGTGAGGATGGCTTTTGTGTCCTGTAATGACCGTGTCTGAGTGTTTGCAATGCACCCTGGTGAGTTTAACTTCCAATAACATGTCTGCTTTATGAATCTTTACCTCCCTGAATCATGGATGGGGTTTGGTTGACGTGGTGCCGAAAAACCAGTTTATACGGTAGGATTCAAACAAACCAGAAAATGAAAACTATTAGCAATCCTGTCATTAATTACATTTGTGAATCAATCAGGGACACTTGATAATTGTTTCTCGTAAACATTTAAGTGAAGAATTCCAAGAAATGATCTTTGCTCTGCAGTGGAGTATTCCCAGTTTTGATGCTAAAGCCTTACTCAATTAACATTTTTCCGTCTTTAAACCCTAATGTGGTAAGTGAAGACTCTTGTCAGTGAGCCTGGCTGGCAGAAGGGGGGAGGGAGGGGAATGCAAAAGAAAAGGAGGAGGCTTGAGAGGACACTGGCTCGAGGAGGAGCCTCGGAAAGGGGACAGAGGAAGTGAGGACCAGACTCCCGTGCAGGGCCCTTACCCACTTGCTTAATGTGAGGGGAGTGACCACCTTCACGCTGCCTGCTTCTGGGCTGGGGAGAGAAGGGACCGGTCTATTCTGGTGAAATAGCTTTGATTTGTACTCCCTTAATTTAGAGTATGGATAACTCAGAGCCGGGATGTACTGGAATTTCACTTTATGCTGGTCGTGATGGAAAAAGGATTTGCTAAGCAAGCGAGCATCATAAACAAGATCTTGGGGGACTATCTAACTTTCCCAAAGGGAACACACTCTGAAGCACTTACCCAACTCTCCTCTTCAGTCTTGCAACTCCGACTCTCTCTCTCTGTGTCCAGTTAAGGGCCCATCTAAGCTTTGGCAGGCTTGCCCCTTAGTGACAGTCCATTTTCTCTTACTTTGTGTTGCCGTGTGGATTGAAAATAATAAAGCTTCCATTAAAATATGAATATATATATATATCTCTCCATCCATCTAGGCATTCATCCATCCAGTGGTTCAATCTGATGAACCCCTATGTATACCTGCTTAAAAACCTTTTAAGGCTTTCCATGTAAATATGGTTTGAACTATTATGGTTTGGAAATGTGATCTGCAGGAGAAAAGCCCAAGAACTCTTTGCTGGGAACCACGATCCTTGAATTTAGGTTTGGTTCACTCTCAGCCACTTGACTTACCTGTATGCTCTTCGGCAAGTCTCTTACCACTTTCAGGAGCTCAGTTTTCTAACCCATAAAGTGGAAGTAACTGGGCTCCTTCACTCCCATCTCCCCCAGCCTCTGCTGAGGGTTGTTGTGGGATGATTAATAAGGCTTGAAACCCTTATCTGTAAACTGTCAAGTGCCAATAGCATTTTTGGAATCAAAAAGGAGAAAAGAGGGCTTCTGATTAAAGATTATAAAGCGAAGGCATTCTGCAGAAACTGAACACAAGCAGTAAAGAATGAAAACATAGAAATAAATGCCATCAATGAAGCAGAAAACTGGTTCCGGCTCGAAATGACAAAGCCTGGAGCAAATTTTACACTGCCGTGTGTAAACTACACTACTTGAGTGTTTTTGTGTACCTGGCATACTTGCCTTTGGGGAGCAAGCCATTGCATCATGCTCAGTCCAGGTTTAGAGAAGGGCCGATCCTATCTTTCCTGCCCACATTCCCGGTGGGGCCCGGGTGATTATGTGGCCCTGGACCGGCCTTCCGAGTTCTCCAGTCCACCAACCACAGCAGTTGGTTCAGAGGTGTGCACATGATCCAAAACAGGCCAGCTGAATTCTTCTCTGGGCCTTTTGCCAAAGCCTTTGAGGAAAGTGCTCTTTCAAGTTCATAAGCTGTAAAGATGATGTGGTCTTAGAGCCAACAGTGGCCTTGTGGAGGGTGACTTAGAGCCATTTCATTGCCTTGTGGAGGGTGACTTTGAGGGGGGATGTGATATATAAACAGAGCTAAGGAAATGGAGATAGTGACCATGTTTAAGGATGATCCATAGATACCCCTAGATCCAGCCGTACCTGAGGCCACAATATCCATGTCATAGACTGCTCTGTTTTGTGAACCAGTATGTTCCTTGTTCTTTCCTTCTTCCTTCCTTCCTTCCTTCCTCCCTCCCTCCCTCCCTCCCTCCCTCCCTCCCTCCCTCTTCTTTCCTTCCTTCCTTTCTTTATTTTGACAGGGGCAGCATGTAGTATTTCAGATTCAGTTTTTATCACTTGGAAGAGTGCAACCAGGTGTCTAGTTAGGCTGCCGGACTCTATGAAGTATAGATGAAAACAAGGGGTAACGTGAGAGCAGACTCTGACCTCCTCAAACCTAGAGCAAGAAACTAGATTTCACTAAGAGTGAGTCTCTCGGTTCAGAAAGGTATACAGCCAGTAGTCCTTAATTCAAGAAATGAGACTTGAGGGTGTGGGCCAGCCATGGAAAATATGGAGATGCCCCTGGAAAGACCTCATTCAGGATCCAGATGGAGAAAGGACAGGGGATGGACCCGAGGGTGATGATCTCATTTCCTGTAAGCCAGCTGGTGCACGTGTGCGTGCGTGTGTGTGGTGTAGGCGTGCGTGTGTTGGCAGGGGAGGGAGTTTGCTAGGTTAGAACTCCAGGAGCCTATCATGGAACAGGGCTTTTCTGTGAGTCGCAGTAATATGCCATACACAGACCCAGTGGCCACATGCTTCCGGTCAAGAAAAATGACAGACATGGTGAATGGATGTTCAGGAAAGCCAACTCAAGTTGAAGCTACGGAATTCCCCGATTCTCCCCCTGTGTGGCTCCTATTTATTCTTCAGCAAATAAATGGCTCTGTTTAAAGATAAATAAATAGGAGGACAAGAGTGAACATAGAACTCGAGCACAGATATGTAAAAAACATAACAAAAGACAGATGAAGAAAATGGATCACAAAAGGAATTGCCCTCTAAAAACAAGAATTAAAGCAATTTTCCATAGTGTCAAAATTTTTTTTTTTTTTTAAAAAGGAAAAAGGAGCTCTTCTTTGGGTTATAAGAATTCAAATTCGAGCTTCTAAAGAGATGAAAAATATGTTTGCAGTTCTCAAGAAATCAAAGAAAAATGTATAAACATGGAGCGGAAAGTCATATTGGAAATAAAGTGAGAATAAAAACAGTCAAAAATGAAGTGAGACGTGGTGTACAGGCTGGGATCAATCCGACAAGAAGAAATGAATGCAGAGACATGAAGATGATTGAAGCAATTGAGGTAGATACAGGAGGCACGGCACTTGAGTTCCGGACGGAGTCTTCCTCCTCCTCCCCTACCCCTTCCTAGCACCAGCTTCCTTTCAACAGCTAAGTGCCACGCACTCTTCTGAGTGATGTACATGTGTTGACTCACTTGATGTTCACGAGAACCAATTCACAATGGAAGACGCAAGTTTCTGAAATAAAATTTCGAATGTGAAGCTCAGTGGACACATCGACAAAATTTTACATGGAATACTCCACGCTAAGATGCTTCCAGCCGCATTCAGCGCGAGAACACTACCCAGGATGGTACACACTCGAGTAGTAATCGTCGATCGAGGGGATGAACAGAAGAAGCTATCCTATGGCCATCCAGGCTGAATAAGCAAGTCACATAAAAGGAGAAAAAGGCAGGCTGCCTCTGGCTTCATCAGAGCACCTCTCAGTGTCAGAAGACAGGGGAGCAAGATCTATGACGTCCCAAGAATAAAAAGGATAACCCAAGATTGTATTGATAGCCAGGTTGTTCTTCAGTAAGCAGCCAACAGATAGATGTTTCCAAATGTGGATGAACTTGGGAACTATATCATACATGCACTTTCTAGAAAAAAATTTTTATAAAAAAGATTGTATGTATGTATCAGAGAGAGAAGAGGGGGAGGAAGAGAGAGAGAGAGAGAGAGAGAGGTTCTGCGGTGAGCGTGGAGCCCACTGAGACATCTCATGACCCTGAGATCATGACCTGAGCTGAAACCGAGAGTCAGATGTTTTAACTGACTGAGCTGCCACCTAGGTGCCCCTAGAAAACTCTTTGCCATCAAAATGATGTGTCAAAATTCAAAACTGAGGTGGCATTCATGGTGAGTACCGACTTTATTTTCATAGTGAATTAAAACTCTGGAAATGATGGTTATGGAACAGAAACCTTAATGGTATAATAGTAATATAAATAGCCCAGATGGTACTTGGGAGGCAGTGTGAGAGCCAATTAGTTCACTTGATAAGAGGGAATAGATTTGTCAGTTTGCTACAGTCTGAAGTTGAAATATAAATTTAAAAAAGAATATTTCAGCATTCTAATGTTTTTCATTATCTTTCTTTTCTTAACTTCAGAGAGATCTTTTAGAAACTAATATCTCTTGGGAAGACTCATTCATCTGAAGTTCTACAATTCCTTCAGTTTCATCTCAATTTCTGTTTCTCTGTTAAATTCAAGTAAAATTTATACTTAATACTTTAAAATTACAGTGACATGTGTGATATGACCCTGTTTATATGTATCCTTTACCTGCCCTCCCTCCAAATCACTCTTCTGTTCTTTCTTTTCTCTTTTCATCTGAGTATGTGCAAAATATGTCTGGAATGATGTTTACCATATATTAGTATTTATTTCTGGGTGGTGGGATCCTGGATGATTTTTTTAAAAAAAAAATCTTCTTTGTACTTTCTTATATTGTCTGGCCTTACAAATTAATAAATACATCATTTTTTCAAAAATAGTGAAGTTATTATTTTAAGCAATTACGGGTAATGTGACTGTGAAAACATTTTCTATTTGGAAAAGACAAGCAGCGGCCAGAATGGTTTTGCAGAATCCCACCTTATTCAACTGTTTTTATTTAATACGCATCTCTTGGAAAGCTTGCTACAAGTGCAGAATCTCAGGCCCCATCCCACACCTACCAGATCCGAATCTGCATTTTTATGCGATAGCCAGGTGATTTGAATGCACAGGAAAGTTAGGGAAGCATTGTTCGGTGATTAGCTCCAAACCCGGGGGAATGAAAGCGTGTGCCCTGGGATTTTAGGTGGGAGGGCACCTCATTCTGACCTGAAGATCAGGGGAGATGTCCTGGGGTGCGTGGGTTTGGGGTGCCTCTGGAGGCTGATTTTCAACAGGGGTGGGCGTGGTGTTCTTTGCTAAAGGAGCAGCAGACTCGGAGGGTTATCTATGTGACTTGGTGGCAGCAGGTTGGAAGAACGGCAGATGGGCCTGGTGTGGCCAGAGCGCGGCTCCTGAGGCTGCAGGGAGCCCCTGGGAAGTTTCCAGCTGGAGACTGAGTCTGCAGCAGAGTGAAGGGCCGGGGGAGGGGAGAGCCCAGGCCAGAGGAGCCGGTCGGGAAGCAGAGTTTGTCGCTGTTCCGGGGGGCGACGGCGTGTGTCAGCACCCCACCAGGACCGCAGGGAGACAAACCGAGAACGGGAGCTGTGTAGGGCCAGCGCCCACACTGACGTGCTGGAGAAGGGGGCAGTCTCAGCCCCTCTCCCCAAGAGCAAGTCCTCGTCGCTGCCGCAGTGGGAAGTGACAGGGCTTTTCACACGAAGTGCCTTGAAACTGTGGGGCTGTGAAGGTTAAGGGAAGCATGAACCCGTGGGCTTGTTCTCGAAGCCAAGGGAATTTGAGCTTAGCTAAGTGAAGCCAACATGGTTAGCTACAAAGCCATGTCTAATCAGGTCTCTACGAGTAGAGCTTGAAGAATAACCACTTCGTGATTACTGAAAAGGATAACTAAGATTATATGTGTAATTTTTTAATATGTCTTTTTTAAGTCTTGGGCCACAACCCAATGCTATAGATATGTTGGAGGACTTAAAATTTTGACCTTATGAACCTTACTTTGAAGTCATATTCTTTAATCTCACTGGGCTTGTATGTAACTGTTTAAGGAGAATTTTATTTTTAACACTTGTTATTAGACAGAATGCTGACATTCTTAATGCTGATATGCCTGGAAACCATATATCTGGTGCTCCAGGCCACAAAGACATGATTAAGAGACACCCGCCCCCCCCTTGGTCCTGGCCTTCTCAAATTGCAGGCAAAGAATCTAAGAGACGAAGCAGGGGTAAGCAACCTAAGAGCTGTGGGCCAAATCCAGCCTAGTATCTGTTTTTGTAAATAAAGGTTTTTTTGTTTGTTTTTTTAAAATATTTTATTTATTTGAGAGAGAGAGAGAGAGATCACAAGTAGGCGGAGAGGCAGGCAGAGAAAAAAGGGGAAGCAGGCTCCCTGCTGAGCAGAGAGCCCCATGCGGGGCTGGATCCCAGGACCCTGAGATCATGACCTGAGCGGAAGGCAGAGGCTGTAACCCACTGAGCCACCCAGGCGCCCCTGTAAATAAAGTTTTATTGGAACACAGACACATTCATTCAGCTCTTGTCTGTGGCACACTACCAGCTGAGCTGAATAGCCATAGAGACTGTATGGCTGCAAAGCCCTCAATATTTACTTCCTGACTTGAATCTATTCAACTTGAGTCTAATTCTAAAAACGAAATGTCTTTTTCTTAGAGAAAGGGAAAGTCTAGCTCAAAATTTGCTAAATTTTCTTTTTATCATATGCTTATGATAATGAGCCCATTTAAAATTTAAATGTGCTTTAAAATTTTAAATACACCTTTAAGGTTTCCTTTCCCATTTTCATACATGTAATTTTTTCCAAATGGAAATAAATTTATTGCTTTTTTTCACCTTCCTTTCACTTTCACTCCAAATCCTTCTTAATGTCTTTGTAGTTACCACTTTAAAGCAGGAGTCAAACTCTAGCCCAGGAGCCACATCTGGCCAGCCACCTGCCTTGTTTCATTTGGTTTACAGCCCTTGTGCCAAGAATGGTTTATACGTTTTTAAGTCATTACATTTATTATTTTTTTTTTAAGATTTAATTATTTAGGGGCGCCTGGGTGTCTCAGTGGGTTAAAGCCTCTGCCTTCAGCTCGGGTCATGATCTCAGGGTCCTGGGATCGAGCCCCACATTGGGCTCTCTGCTCGGCAAGGAGCCTGCTTCCCTCTCTCTGCCTGCCTCTCTGCCTGCTTATGATCTCTCTCTCTGTCAAATAAATAAATAAAATCTTAAAAAAAAAAAAAAGATTTAATTATTTATTTGACAGAAAAGGACACAGTGAGAGAGGGAACATGAGCAGGGGGAGTGGGAGAGGGAGAAGCAGGCTTCCCGTTGAACAGAGGGTCCCACACAGGGCTCAATCCCAGGACTGATCATGACCTGAGCTGAAGCCAGATCCTTAAGGACTGAGCCACCCAGGTGCCCCAAGCCATTACATTTAAATGGTTACAAAAGTACCTGTGTGCTAGCCTCTATTTTGCCATTTGGCCTGCAAAGTATAAAATGTATATTGTCTGGCTTTTTAAGAAAAAGTTTCCTGACCTTTGACTTAGTCATAATAATTGGAAAAACTGTCTACATAATAGCAAAATCTGAGTTTTTGGATTTTTTTTTTTTTTAAGACCTTATTTATTTGACAGAGAGAAACACAGCGAGAGAGGGAACACAAGCAGAGGGAATGGTAGCGGGAGAAGCAGGCTTCCCGCTGAGCAGGGAGCCCAATGTGGGGCTCAATCCCAGGACCCCGGGATCATGACCCAAGCTGAAGGCAGACACCTAACAACTGAGCCACCCAGGCTCCCTGAGTTTTTGAATATTTTTAAAGAAATATACTTTATTTTTTCTGTGTATATATGGTCCAGAAGTAGATGTTGCCAATAGGACTGAGTGGTGTATGAGTACTAGTAACTCAGTCTGTGTACGGCATTGCTTTGGCTAAAGAGCTTGGTTCTGGTTATTCAGTGAAATGTAGGATTCCTGTCAGTAATTGGGAAGAGAAGATGTTGCTTTTACTCTGAAACACGTTGACAGTAGATCAGGGGCCTGGGACTGCCATAGCCATCTTGCCATCTTGCCATCCTCAGTACTCCCACCTGAACCGAAGGAAGGGCAGAACTGAGAGAACTGCAGAAAGATGGAGCCAACCTGATCACACCACACCTAAAATCCACTCTAGTGTTTGACTTTTAGGTTATATGCGCCAATACATTCCATTTACTGGTTAAGTCTGTTAGAATTAGGTTTTTTTGTTTTTTGTTTTTGTTGTTGTTATTTGTAGATGAAGATACCCTAACTGATTAAATGATGTTCTTCTGCCTCTAAGAAAAAGTTCACAAAAGCACCTTAAAGAATAATTTCTGGAATTGTTTTATTGTTGGACATCAAAAAAATCACTGCACAAAAGTTAATTGTGGTCTTTGACAACTTGGAACAGGAAGCTGGGAAGAAGAATTATATTGGATGACTGCATCAAAGATCTAGTCACATCTGATAGACAGGAACCCTTTGCCAAATATAACACCATGAAATTTAATGAGTCCACTATGGATGGGGAAATCTGCCTTAGCTGCATATGTAAGAAAAAACAAGAATTGACTAACACTGCAATGTGACCACCAAAACCACTAACATAGTCTTAGGCTGTTCCTTAGGCCATACCTTTAGCTCCGTGCTGGGTTCCAGACAGAGTGACACTCACTCAGAGTGACTGAATAGGCTGGCAAAGAGATCTGAAACCACATCCTTTGAGGAGTTGAAGGGGTAGGAGAAGTTTGTCGGTGACATCACTGATGACAGCTACAATGATAGTAAACCCTTCCTGAGTACTTGCTTAGGCACCTGGAATTCTGCTAGCAATTCCACATTTTATCATTTGATCCTTACAACCACCTTATATAGAGGGTTACTAGTATTTACCACCCCATCAGATATAAGTGAGGAAACCAAAGCTTAGGTGAAAAACAGACATGAAGTCACACAGCTAATAAATGTGATCATAATTAGCTGATAACATAGCTAATAAAACCATAGGATTTAAACCCTAGGAGAGGGCGTAAGGTGGTGAACACCACATTTTTAAGTATGTGGAGAATTATCGAGAAGAAGGAGGATAAATCTTTGCTTCATGTGGCTTCAATTAGTACAGAGAACTGAGAAGGTTCTCGGGGTAGAAATTACAGGAGAACATATTTCCATTAATAATAAGCACATCTATTCTCTTCTGTGGCAGAGAAGGGATTTTCTTTTCTTGATGCCCCTCTCCCCACCTCACTCTGGTGGGACTTCAGCTGTCCTGCTCCCCAGAAACCCTGTTGGGCTTACTCTGGTCAGATGGGGTAGTTCTTCCTCAGTGTTCATCTTTGACCTGTTAATCATGCCTGCCTTCTCAGCGTGCTTGGGCTACATGAGGACATATTTTATTTCTCCTCTTCCTTTGGACTTCTTTTCCCCTTTTCTATCCTTTACACAAGTGTCTGACAAGGCTTGGGCCTGAGATTTTCCATCTTTCAGCCACAAACCTGAGGACTCTAGTCCCTATGTACTACTTGCATCTTTAACATGTTAAATGCTCTTTCCCTGATTTCCACATCTCCTTTGCTGATCCTCCATTTTTGTTTTTTTGTTTTGTTTTGTTTTGTTTGATCCTCCATTTTTCATCCAAAACTCAATATGGCAAACATCACACGTGCTCCACTCCTCAAACTGTTCTACTCTCTAAGCTTCCGGTTTCTGTTGATGGCAACCATGCTATCCTGTTCCTCCAGGCCTACCTTCTGCTTTTTCTTCCACCTGAAATCAACCACCAGTCCTGTTAACTTTTCGTTTGCAGGATCTCTTCAATTTGTTCCTTTTTCTCCAGTCCTACTGGCATCCCCAAAGAATTAGTTCTTGTTACCTGCCTCCAAGTCTCCTAAATGCTCTTGTCACAACGCCAGAGCCCATTACCTCCTGTGTTAGAACCAATGACAGCTCTTCGTTGCCCATCAGACCGGGGCCATCACCTCCCCTCAGAGTTGCCGGCAATGTCCTAGCAGAAATCTCCTATTCCTACCTTGCTGGCCCCATGCAGTTATCCCCTGCCCTGAGTCCCAGGCTGCTTGCGTTCCTCTTTACGTTCACTCATGCTCCTCCCCTCCTGAGGGTAGTGTGTCGCTTGCTGGTTCCACTTTTACTCTTTTAAGACCTACTCTGTGGCTCACTTCTCCCTCTCACTCATCACTTCCTTCTCAGCATCCCTCTGGTTCTTGTAACTTGCTGGCTTTCACAATCTAGCCCTTGATTAGAGACTTCCTTGGAATTTTCCACTGAAAAAAAGTTGCTTAGCTCCTCAAAGTAGCTTTTAGACTTCTTCAGGGCAATGCTTTATAAATTCTTATCACAATAACATCCAGCACTGGACTATTTAGACAGGTTCTTGTTGATTCAGAACAAAAGAAAAAACCAATATTGACTATGAAGTTCTTCAGAAGTACCAGTCACTGTACTGAGAGGCATTGCCCTCATGTCAGCATAAGAAGGCCAAGGCCAAAAGCTTAAGTAAGTTGCCCAAATCTATATAGCTGGTGAATGTCGGACCCAGGACCCAGTAGTTTGGGTTCAGAGCCTGCAAGTTCAACGGCTGTACAATGATGATCACAGTGAGTGTTAGTAGACCCCAATCCTGGGCTCTTCTTGAGAACCAGTAGGACCTAGAACTGCTGAGCTTTGGTATATACTAAGAAGGACCCTTCTTTTTTTTTTTTTTTGCCCCCACCCAAAAGTGGGGATACACAAATGTGTTATGTAGGGAGGCAACCTCATCAACATCCATGACTCTGAGAGAGTGGACCAGTGTCTTTGGAAAGCCATGAATTGAAAACTGGCTTGCTGGGTTTCAATAGTTATTTAGGACAATAGTGAAAAGAAGGCCTTGCCTCTATTGTTCTGACTTTCTTGTTATTTCTAGGAGTGATAAGTATGAGTAGTTCCTTGGCTCCACACCCTGTCTAACTTTTGGTATTTTACCTTCTCCTAGGTTAGATTAGATCTGTTGCATCCTAATCTCAACTCTGAGAGCCTTGATGCAGTAGATCCCATCCCCATACTCTTTTTTTGATTGGCCAGGGACCTCTTGCTGCCAGATCTATGTTTTTACGCTGAGTAAAAATAAAGCAATTGTTTTGGG
>CM053608.1:44694675-44713187 GCA_028646535.1 Procyon lotor | reverse complement strand
CCCTATAATTCCAGTTTTCACGCGGTGAGCGCATTATTGATTTTGTTTTCCTAAGAAACAGATTGATAATCATCGTTCCTCATAGAGCTATTCTATTAAAGAGCATATTGCATAGAAGGTAAAATGCTGCTTTGAACTTATTGGACTTGGAGTCTGTATTTCTAGTAAATTTTAAGTGTGCTGTAAATATTTGGTGATTAAGTTATTTGTCTGACTTATTATCTTCTGGCTTTTTACTTGCTTTGATCTCTGTTGACTGTATTCACCTGCTTTGGACTTGGTCAGGTACCTGGGACTATGAATAGCCGTGGGTTTTATACTGCTTGAATATTCAGGTTTACTTTTCGAGTCCATACCTGTAATTTATCAAAGTTAGGATTGACTCCTAAAAGTAATGACCCAAAAGATCGAGATGGTGGTCTCCCATCCATTATCTGCAGTTCTGAAATCCCTAAACCGAAGCTTGGGAAGGCTTGGAAGCTGAAGTGTTTTCAGACTCATTTAGTGGCAATGCCTGAGCCGAGCTGATGGGAGGCCAAGAATAGTGTTTGTTTCATTCATGTGAATTTGCACGTCCCCCACTACAGGGTGCCGCCCCCAGAAGACCCTACTGGGGGTGCTGTGTGAAAAGCAGTGTGCACACCCTATTGTCTTATTAAAATCCGAAATTTTTGGATTCCCGAACCACATCTGGTCCAAAGGCTTTGGCTAAGGGATTGGGAACCTGTTCTAATATGGACTGAAACAATGCACCCGTGCGTTTCACGAATTCTCCCTTATGAGTTAGACAAATGATGGGAAACTTCGCTATTAAAACTATAGGTAGCACACCTACACAACTGAATTACAGCTTTGTCGGCAACCCCTCTCTATCTACTTTTTCTGCTTAAGGGCTCCTCATGCCCAGTGTGCCTGGTCTCCTTTTGGTGTCAGGAAGGACAAGTTTGGACTCATTGCTCCTGGGTGGGGGAGGGGGTTTGGGGGATGAGGGGGATGAGGGTAGGTGTTTCCAGCGTAGAGGCTTAGAGGAAGGCCCACGCCCTGGAAGGGATGGGTAAATTGCATATGCTTTCCTGCTTCTCCTGGGTGACATCATCACTGCGTGCTTGGGAAGTTCAATATGTATTGTATGTTTTTTTTTCTTCTCAAGAGTAACACACTTGTATGAGGGATTCTGGAAAATACAGGAGCACATACAAGAAATTAATAACCCAGAATCCCAGTACTTGGAGATGACCATCATTACCCCATTTTATAGAGGGAAAGTGATGCAACTTGTCCAGAGTCAACCAGCAGAGCTAGGATTCAAAGCCAGACAGTGACTCTAGAACCTACCCTCCTAACAGGCTTCCCTGGTCAGCTGGCCTTTTTTTTTTCCCCCAGTTAAAATAACCAAAAATATATAGGCCAGATGCCTTTTCACTGCTCGCACTCTCTTCCTCTCTTTCTATGAAACCCTGATTGCCCCTATCATTTCTAACTCTTTGTGTGACATTTTTGGGATCTAGGCACCCCCTGTGGGCACTTGATTGATTGGTACCAGGTCCACTCTGAGCAGGTACAGACTGAACCAGTATAGACTGGGCGCCATGAGAGGGCCTTATGCGGAGGGAGAGAGGGAGTGGAATGGAGAAGGGAAACTGAGGAATGTCTCTCTAGCATTGCTCCTGAGAGTCCACACTGCGGGCCCCCTCCAGCAACAGGTTCTGTGCTTTAGATAGTGGGGTATTTCTTGTGTGAAAGGTAATCATGATTTGCAGTTTTTACTGTGATTCACACTGCTTTCCAAAGTCACCTCTCAGTTTCCTGATTTTGCAGAGGGGTGGAATAGCATAGAGGTCATGAGCAAGGGCTGTGGCGCTATATGACCTTGGGCAGGCAGCTTGATGCCTGCGAGCCCCACTTTCTTCATTGGGAAAGTGGAAGCAATTTGCAGACCTCCTCATTATGTTATAAAAATTAAGTAGAGGCGCGCGGCCTCTCACGGCGCCCAGCCGAGGGCAGCCGTTCCTCTTCTAGGACCTACATTCCTGGGCAGCATCTCATCTAGATGATTCAGTGATATCGTGCAGCCGGATGAACTTCAGACAGCGGTGGCCTGTTGTTTTTTAATTAGGAAAATGAAATTCACATTTATTGAGTGTTAGGAGATGCCAGACCCTGCGCTCTGAGCTTTACCTGTATCATGTCTTTTAATTCTCAGAGCCCCGCAGGCAAAGATTTTCATCTCTATTTCACTGATGAGGCTCAGAAAGGATAAGAAGCCAGACCCCGGCCAAGCAGGGCATCCATACTGAAGCTGCGATTCGGACTGAAATTCACAAATTCACTTGGCGCTGACAACAGTGGCTTTAAAATGATGTGGCCATTTCATTTCCTGTAGGAAAGAAAGCCTCTCTGTGGGCCTTCCTTTTAGAAAAGTTTTCATTGAACATTTTCAAAATCCTTATTCTTTACGTATGTATAGTTTTCTATTTATTGCACATTACTGAGTGGTAAGCTTAAATAAAAAAAAAAAACAACTCGAACTATTTGCCTTATGGGGGCACCTGGCTGGCTCAGTCGGTGGAGCATGTGACCTTGATCTTGGGGTCGTGGGTTTATGCCCCACATTGGGTGCAGAGCTCACTTAAAAAAACCAAAAACCAAAAACAACCATTTGCCTTACTGACAACAATTCCAACATTTACGAAGCTTAAGACATCATGCAGCGTCCTAACCAGGGTTTTAAGTTCTGATTTCATTTACATGACCTTATCTGAGTTTAATGTGGGTGATTTTAGGGGGCAAGGTATAATTTAATTCCAGAGATGACTAATTTTGGTGATGAATAGCAGAGACTTGAGTTGGCACTCCAGGTCTGCTCCTTGTTCATGGCTTTCTCCTGATCCGGATTTCTTTTGCAGCCTCAGAAGCCGACGTGCAAGAAAAGCAGACAGAGATAGAAGTAAATGAAATCTTTTGGAATACAAGGATCGTACCGCTTCTGCACCAATTAGAAAAGGGTAATACAAAAAGGTTTTGTTTAAAATTGGGAATATCTGTAGTTATTTCTATGTTCCCCATTGCCCTAATATTTTTAGTACACTTTGACTACCATTTCTGCAAACGTGTTCAGAAACAAATGGAAGTTATCTCTTTATTCACCCAGTAATGTACGTATGAAATACATGTAAACCTAATTTTTAGTGAGTAAAATTTCAATTCAGGAAGAGAGGCTACTTCTAAAACTCCCCCTGGAATACATATTTATTGTCACCTTGTGTCTGCCCAAGAAAATGCTGGTTTGAACTCTCTAGGGTGGCAGTTAATACATGAAAGTGAAAGATTAAAACAGATTTCAGGCCCCTGAAACTTTGACTAGGTCTCATAGATTGGCATGCTTGGGAGGTGTGCCTCTGGTTTTCTAGAGCCAAATGCATATGTCCTACTCTCCTAAGGTTACCACAGCTCAAAACCCCAATGGATGACTTTTCTCCTTCTGGAGTTCCTGATTTTCGCCCTTGGCTTAGCAATCCAGCTTCCCTTTGGGCCCTTTATTTTAGGAGACATGTGTAAAAACTAGTGAGGAGAGCAGTCAGCCTGAACAAAGGTTCAAAAGGAGAATGTGCTCAGGGAGGAAGGCCCGCAACACGAAGTTCTGTCCCGGGAGAAGTCTTCAGCCTGAAGGATTTTAAGAGAGCTCTGAGGACACCAGCACAGAAAAGTGAACCGGAGTTTGGGATTTAGAATGTGGATGAATCTCCCTTCTCAGAAGATTGTTGGCATCTTTCCCCTCAACGTTAAGAACAGTGAACGGTGGCAAGACTGGGTTACTTGAGCTTTTGAGGGTCTTTCTTTCTTGTTTTCCTTTTTATTTTGACATAATTTCAGACTTAGAGGAAAGTGTCAAGGGTAGTACAAAGAAATCCCATATGCCCTTCCCTCAGATTCCCCAAATATTAATATTCTGCCACATTTGCTTCATTATTCCCTCTCTCTCTTCCTCCCTCTTGCTTTCATTTTCTCTGTAGCCCCCAAACACACACACACACACACACACACACACACACATATTGTTTTTTTCCTCTTTGAACCATTTAAGAACAAGTCATCAAGTGATGTCCCATATCCCAAGTACTCTACCATGTATTTCAAGACACAAGGATATTCTATCGCATATCTGGAAACTAGCACACCATCCTGTACAAACCTTATTCAGTTTTGCCAGTTATCCTAATAATTTCCTTTATAGAAGAAGAAAATCCTGGATCACAAGATCAAGTTATTTGTCCTGTCTCTTTTCATGATCTTGACATATTTGAGGAGCACAGGCCGGTTACTTTATAGACTGCCCCCACAGATGAGTTTGGCCTGGTATTTTCTCGCACTTAGACCCGGATGAGGCATTTGGGGCGGGACAGGACATGTGTGGCGCTGTGTCCTTCTCAGTGCATCATAGCGGTAGGCTCATGATCCTGATCTGGTCTCTTACTGGGGATGGGAATTTCGATCACTTGGGGATCCAGGTTTTTCCACTCTAAAGTTACTATTTTCCCCTTTGTAATTCTTAAGCATCTTACGGGGAGATGTTACTTTGAGGCTACCTTGCTTTCTATGACTTATCCAACTTTTACCCACTAGCTTTGGCCCCTTGAGAATCTTGAAAGCTCTTAAGTTCAAGTTGTCTTTCAAGGTTCTACGGCCTTTCTAATGAGCCACCTGGTATAAGGAGTTAATTTGATCAACAGTTTAAAATTTGACCCATGAAACTTCCTTTTTTAGTTTCTTTTAAACTAAGACAGCTTACTCCTCGTTGAACCCACCAGGCTGAAGAGTTTGCAGAGGGAAGTGTTAGAAAAATGCCTTGAGGTCTCCCCACTGCCAGAGAGTGGCCCCCGGCCTGGACTTGGGGTTTGCGAAGAAACTGCCCGGAACAGAAGAATAAAACAACAAAACAAAAGCATTCTTACAATAGAGCTCAGGTTTTTCCTTTTATTTAAAGTTAGTCTAAGTCATTTCCCAAAAATTCATTTATTTAAGTGCATAACCGAAAGGCATTGAAGGTTACCGAGCTATTGAGGTTTAACATTTTTTCTTAGATGTTATTGTTGAAAAGAGCTAAAAATGGCCTGAGTCATTTCCTTCTTCAGGCGCACACTTCCTCTATGTGGGCTTTTAAGAGCACATTATGGTATTTATTTAAGATTGGTTTCCTAATTTTAAGTTTTGTGATGGGATCTATCAGATAATATTTTTCAACTGAATACCTTGGACTTGGATTCTTAGATTGTCCCTCCGGTTCCATCTTGTGTGCTTGTCTTCTTCCTTGTATGCCTGTTGGGACGGATGCCACTTGCAAAGACCGCTGTCTTCAGAATTCTCACCATAAAATAGAATGTTCTAGGGTTCTCCCGTTTCCCAGCTAAAGTCTTCTTTTTATCCTCCTCTCTTGTGATAACCACCTGCAAGTAATAGTGGATGAGGCGACATTTTTGAGATTTTTGTTCCCTTCGAGCCCTCTTTTCTCAGATAATGAAAATTGTTCTCACAGAAAAAGACTGATCATTGTTTTCATCAGCAGATATATTAGAGAACGAGCATATACTAAACCATGTTATAGGTTGTCAGGACAGTATTCTCACTGTACCATGTACTGTCGATACAAAGACACGATTCCTCCTCACTTAGCGTGACATCTGTTTGAGGGCACTGGAACACAACCTACATAGACATGTGAAAAGTAACACAGTACAAAGTAATATTTGTGGAAGGCAGAACAGTACATCTTTTCTAGAGGAGCCAGAATGTAAACAGAGCCTTGATGGACCCAAATCAGTAGGAATGAAGGCGAGGAGAACATTCTGGGCCAGTGGAACCACGCCCCAGAGGGCTGGAGGTGGAGACACAGTGCTGTGCTTCCCTGAGACCGAAGGGAGCACCCTGAGGCGGAGGACATTCGGGGAATAAAGCAGGCCACCTGGAATTGGTACATCTCTATTCTTTAATGCACTCTTTGAAAGACTATGTGTTCTAAGCTGACTGATGAGTAAATAAGCCAACATGGTAGGAGGTGGATCGACAAGGTGAAAAAAAAAAAAAAAACAGGTAGATGGAAACTGCAAGAGAAGGGAAAAAACCTAGTTCAGGAATTTGAAGGTGTTTGGGGAAATAATTACGGGGTTTTACTTAGACTGTTTGACACACTTGAAAACTTGACCTTAATTAGTAAGTGCTGCTTTACTCTCTTTGCTCTGACAGAAGAAAACATTGAAACGATTTGTGCTGCTTGCACACAACTTCATCACGCTTTAGAGGAAGGAAACATGCTTGGAGATAAATTTAAGAGAAGAAGTATTCTCCTGAAGACCCTATATAAACTAGTTGATATTGGTTCAGACTTGCTCAGCCTTAAACTTGCAAAACTTATTCTAGCAGTAAGTTTTTCTTTCCTCTGGTCTAGTAGACTATAGCACATAAAAGTTTTATCTAATGCTTTATTTGTAAATATTACACAGAAGATTAGAAATGCAGTGGGTTCATATAGAATCTGGAAAAAAAAAAATCAGGGTCCTAAATTGACAGCTCCGAATTTGACTAGGAACCCTGTCTAAGGCTGAGTACGGGGAACATGTTCACATAAACTCTTGCCTTTGGACTGGGTCTAAGTTTTTTAAAAAGGTGACCATAGGCAAATACATCCAAGACAGGCTCTCAAATAACTTGACTGGAGGTTGGCATCAGAGAGCGCGGAGCTTGTGGTTTCTGCCCTACGGTTTCTGCGGGGTTCTTGATTCTGCTACATGATTTAATAAATAACTGAGGATAACCTGGGCCCTGGGCACCCTGGCCAGGTGCTCTATGAGCCAGTGTGAAACAGAGAAACAGCTGCTTGTGGTCACGGGAAGGTGGCAACAGAAGGCTCCCGGGAGGTGTTAGAAGAAAAGGCCAGACACCAAATAAAAGTCTGGATAAACTCTGTCTCGGACAAAATGATACCATTGTCTGAGGGGAACACGTTGTTGTCCCAGCCAGAAGCGGTTGGAAACAAAAGATAAGACAGAGTCATTAGAGCACCTTCTAAAAGAGCCGCTGAAACAAGCAAATGAAGCTTTGTTTACCTGGTTTCATAAAGGTAAAAGCTATTATGTTAACACTCATAATTCATATAATTTTAAATCTGAAAGTACACAGTGGAGGTAAGCGTCGGCGTCCTTACTAAGAGCTCAGTAAGAATGCCCAGTGTTTTATTTGATGTCTTTCATGAAGCAGAATATCCTGACTACATACTCTATGTAATTTTGGGGGAGAAGCTACACCCTTACTTAGCTGCCATCACAAAGTATTCACCCTCTTTTAAATCACTGTGATATGATATATGACTCAGAAAGTAATACTTCTTTGAAATAGTGATTTGAGTCGTATTTCAATCCCCTCATTGGGAGTAACTGATCCATCAGCTTTAATGAAACAAAAAAGAGCATAAGCCACAGAGATAATTGAAGTCAAAAGTTGCAGGTAGATTTGTGTTAACTAACTGGAATTTAAATAAAAACTTGAAAAAAAAAGGCGATAGGTAAAGGTGAAAACGTATCCGCATGCTTGCCCCATTTCCTCTCTGGCCCTGGATTTGGGGCGCTCCCTTGGCCCAGGAGAGCCCCTGTGTGAGGCTGGAAGGTTCTACCAGCATAGCCCCCCTGGGGAGACCAGAGCTGCTAGCTGCTGAGGGATCCGTTGTCTTTGGTTTTTCATCCGGATCCCAGACATTGTGCTCTGTACCAAGCCAAAAAATAGGTAAATGAGACAGAGGAGGAAAATGTCATGAATTCATCAACGCTTTGCCAGGAAAATATTATTTTGGTTATTAGAGGTGCTGTTCAAATTCAGTATACACATGACACAATTTAACCATTTTAAGGTAAAAGGCTAGGTGATCTCCTAGGCAGTGATCGTGTCCTGAACTCAGTTTAATTAGATAAAGCTCTGTGTGTGGCACTGCCTGCCTTGCGGAATGAGGGGCGGTTCTGAGCAGGCCACACTCCTGAGTGCAGCCAGGGGCGGGCTGTTCCTTCTGATTAACTACAGAACCAGGTCAGGAGGGACCTTTGAGGCCATCAAGCCCGATTTCCCATCTGCTGCCTGACTCTCCCCTTAATGTTCCAAGCAAGACGTTGTTTTGCGTGGGCCTTGTGAAGGAATTCTATGTAAGTTGTAGAAAGACCACATCATAAAAAGTTAAAAAAAAAATCAGCTAACAGATAAAAAAGATATGTGGTGCTAAGATGTTTTTAATATCTCCTCTAGTTCCTGCCAATTTTTTACCTACCAGTTTAGTATTAAAATTCAGACATTTACAATTATTTATAGATAGGGGCACCTGGGTTGCCCAGTCAGTTGAACATCTACCTTCGGCTCAAGTCATGATCCCGGGGTCCCGGGATCAAGCCCCACGTCAGGCTCCCTGCTCAGTAGGGAGCCTGCTTCTCCTTCTCCCTCTGCAGCTCTCCCTGCTTGTGCCCTCTCTTTCTCTCAAATAAATAAATAAAACCTTTAAAAAATTATTTATAGTTAAAAACATTCAGAGAGCATAATGTCAGTTTTTCTGATTTCTTGCATTTTTTTTTGGTTAAGTAATTTGGGGGTTTTGCCAGATAGCCATATAATTTTAACCTTTGTGTCAAAGGATCTTACAAGAAGGTATCAGTCTGTATTAAGGATTTCTGAGTACAAGCATATATGCAATGAATGCAACTATATTCAGGAGGGGGGGAAAATCTAGTACCTTAGATAGGGGGTAAAAACACACACACACACACACACACACACACACACACACACAAACCAGAAGAGAAACCTACCAGTCTGTCAACAGTGATTATATATAGTAGTAGTAGTATAAGTGTTTTTAAACTTCTCTTTAATTTTCCAAATTTGCTTTAAATAGAAAAGACTGCTATTTTTAATGTAAGAAGTAAACTACCCCAGTACAAGAACTTACTCTGTGCCAGGGACTCTTGATGCTGGGAATACAAGTGAATAAAATCCTCTGCCTTCCCTCCTGGCGCTGTATGTAGCAGGAGAGGCTGTGAAAATGCAGTGGGGAAGGGGCGGGGGGGGGGGGGGGGGGGGGGCACTGGCTCCTTTCTGAGAGCAGAATGTGAAGCACAGAGCAGGGGATGGTCCTGGTGGGGGTAAGAGCTCTTCTATGTAAGCTTGTCTATGTTCTTTGCATATGATTTAGTATCTTATTATATTTTCATGTCTCAGAGTCGTAATTTTACAATTACCAAAAGAGAAGGTGCAGGAATGTGCTTTGAATGTAAACTGACATTATAGCAGGCTTGGAAATTGTTGGATTTTTCTGTTTGTTTGATCTTTAATGAAAACCCGGACACGAGTTGTTGTCATTTTCCCTTTGTCACTTTTCACTAAAAACAGAAGACTTGGGCGGAGGGTGCGGTTGTTTGTAGCCATTCATTTCTTCAACACGTTTTATTAAGTACAGAACATGCGCTACATATCACACGCACACACACAGGCTCACGGTGTAGCGTAAGATCGTTAGCTGATTAAAATATATTCCCAAATATTAAGAATAACATCTATTTCCATTGATACAGAATTTATTCCTATTCTATTTAGTCAGCTTATCTCCTGGGTTTTTATTTTATTTTATTTTTTTAAGATTTTATTTATTTGACAGTGGGAGACACACTGAGAGAGGGAACAGAAGCAGGGGGAGTGGGAGAGAGGGAAGCAGGCTCCCCACCAAGCAGGGAACTCGATGCGGGGCCCAGTCCCGGACCCTGGGACCATGACCTGAGCAGAAGGTAGACACTTAACGACTGAGCCACCCAGCTCCCCTATCTTCTGGGTTTTTAAATAATTTTTTGAAACCCCTAACCATTACATTTTTTTTTTCCTAATTCCCATTTCCTTTTTCCTCCTGCAAATAGCAGGAATGGCCAGCCTGCCACATGTTGCAGTTTCCGATGCTTCCGGAACAGAGCTTCTCAGACTTACACAAACACTGACCTCTGGGGAATTTGTTAAAATGCAGATTCTGATCCAGCAGAGCTGTCTGGGGGCCCGAGAGTCTGCATTTCCAATACTTACAGAGACTCCCCAGGTGCAAGACAGAAAGAACTCCTACTCTGCAAGGTTGCTCTGAGATAACCTGTGGGGGGCCTGAAGCAGGGAGGCAGATGGAAACTGCTGTGTGGATAAAGCTTCCCTCCCTCTGCCCCTCGGCGGCACCGGGCTGACCGCACTCATCCTCACGTGTCCTACAGTGAACAAACAGCCCTGTGCCTGGTTCACAGCAGGAGCTCAGTAATATTCGTGGATCACACACAGAAGGAATCTTTAAAAACATGTCTGACAAATTCCACTATCTTCTTTTTTTTTTAACTAACTGGAAAGTCATTAATAAACAATACTGAAGATAATTTTGCAGATGCTTTTTAATGATAAAATAGTGACCCATACGCCGTCCTTTTCACACAGATCTATTTATTTGTTCAGATGACCTCATTTCCTATAAACATATTTTACATTCTTGCGATGAGGACATATAATATTTCCATCGTACAGTAGGTTATAAATGTCTTTTTTCAAACATGGTGTTCACAATTACACTTTCTAGGAGCGCCTGAGATGAATGGTACTATGCCACAGTTTATTAAATTATTCCCTAATAATGGACACTGAGGATAGTCTCAATTTTTAAGTTTTCCTACTTTAGACAAATATACAGCGAATTGAGACTCTTTGATGTAGTTAGTCCCCCTCTATTGTGTCTTTTTTAAAAGTATACTTCCTTATTGTCCCTATGTTGTATTTACTTGAATATTTTTGTATGATTTAGAAGATAATTTTAAATTTTGAGCATTTTTTGCCATTATCTCAAAGCATTCCAGATTTAGCCTGAAAAATAAATATATATGTATTATCTAATAAAAAAATGATTACTTTTGGGGGTTCTTTTTATAGAAATAATAAAGAGAATCATGCTTTTCCCCTTCTTTTTTTCCTTCAGCCCCACTAGGTTCTTTTCTAAGTTATTCTAATCTGAAATTTTGGTATCCTTCTTCCTTTACTTTTGTGTGTTAAAGCAATTACTCCACTTAAATTTATCAACATCCTCCCCCCTTTTATCCTCATATACTCTTTAAAAAGTAACTAATAATCTTATATATAAGGATGAGACTTTATGAAGGAAGAAATAAATGCTTATCAGTAAAGTATGCATACTCCAAAGATCATTTATACTGTATTTACCATAAGTGATTTAATGAAATACTATAGTTGGCAAATACGGAGCCTAACCTTAGACTTGTTCTTTATGTTTTAAAAATACCCTTGGAGCACTTTTAAAATAGATATTTGTGGGGGTACCTGGGTGGCTCAGTGGGTTAAAGCCTCTGCCTTCAGCTCAGGTCATGATCTCAGGGTCCTGGGATCGAGCCCCACATCGGGCTCTCTGCTCAGCGGGGAGCCTGCTTCCCCCTCTCTCTCTGCCTGCTTGTGATCTCTCTCTCTCTCTGTCAAATAAATAAATAAATAAATAAATAAATAAATAAATAAATAAATAAAATCTTAAAAAAAAAAAAATAGATATTTGTGATAAAAGATGGCGCGTCTTTATTTCCCTCTGCAATAAAAACGTGTTTTCTTTCTCCGCAGCTTAAAGTGAGTAGAAAGAACCTTCTTAACGTCTGCAAACTTATATTTAAAATTAGCAGGAGTGAGAAGAATGACTCTCTGCTGGAGAATGACAGCATTCTCGGTGAGTATCATTCAGCGAATGTGGCCCTTGAGTATGAGTGAGAAGTTTGGAGCGAAGTTATCATTAACAGTAGCTAGAATATTTTGTTTTCTCCTAATATCCAGAAGTTATGTGATGCCTAGTTTTGCTCTGTCCTTCTCTGAGTTTTCTGCGTTCTGTTTGATGTATCCTTCGGAGCCTAGAAGGATAAGTTGGCTGTTGGTTTGCCTGTAACAAGTTGGTTTGCAACTTTACAGTTGCCTGTAGTAACACCATGCGACTTTAGCAAGTGTTCCCTGCTTAAAAATCCATTTCCTGGTCTCCATTTTGTCTGGATTATCAGACAAAATACATGTAATGGTATTTGACATAATTGAAATTTGGGGGAATTTCATAATTGAAATTTTGATGGAGTAGGAATGACTCAAACTTGGAAGACAAAGTTTTGGAAGATGGCTGTTGTAAACGTTTGACATCAAAGTGTCTCAAATGTGTTTCAGATTTATAGAGAAATTTGATTACACGCTACCCTCTTAGCTAATACTGTCTATGTCTTGATACACCGTTAAATAATTAAGATGCTTAAATAGTTACCTCAATAGAAATCTTTTATGAATTAGCATTGTTGATCTAAGGCAAGGCAGCAACAAGGAAAATGCTCTGAGTTTTTTTTTTTTTTTCTGTTTCTCTTTTTGTGTGTGTGTGACCCAGGATGAATGATCTCTTTTTTTGACCCCAGCAGACAGGGACAAAGAAAGATTCTGACAAATGATCACACTGACATTAATAAAATTAAATGTGAAAGAGGCATGATTAACCTTATCAGAATTGCCTGGGTTACTCCTAAAATCTAGTAGTCGTATACTCTTCAGATGGATGTTCTTAAGTTGCCTCAGGAAACAAGTGGATGTTATCTTCGAAGTATCCCTTTCTGTGGTGCTTGAGGTTTCTTAAAAGACTCTGTCTTGATTAATTTCCCATTCTTACAGCAACCAGTATGTCTTCAAAAGTTTGTTGAAACTTAACACTCAGGCGCCTGGGCTCCCTGCTCAGCTCCCTGCACCCTTCACCTTGCTTGTTCTTGCTCTTACTTTCTCTCTCTCTTAGAAAATAAATAAAATATTTTTTTAAAAAAGAAATTTAACTCTTAAATTGTCTCAACTATCAATTATTCTATAATAACTCAACTTTTTTGTAACTAAAAATAAAGGTTGGTAAATATCAGTAAGAGGCAAGAAATGGCATTTTAATTAAAAGAACATGTTCTTATTTATGTATTAATAATCTCACCCTTTTGCTGTCATTATTATTATTTTTTAAAGATTTTATTTATTTATTTGACAGAGAGAGAGAGATCACAAGTAGGCAGAGAGGCAGGCAGAGAGAAAGGGGGAAGCAGACTCCCCACTGAGCAGAGAGCCTGATGCGGGGCTTGATCCCAGCACCCTGAGATCATGACCTGAGCCGAAGGCAGAGGCTTTAACCCACTGAGCCACCCAGATGCCCCTTTTTTTCCCCCAAATAAGTTTATTTTATTTTTTCAGTGTTACAAGATTAATTGTTCATGCACCACACCCAATGCTCCATGCAATACGTGCCCTCCTCAATACCCACCACCAGGCTCGCCCAACCCCCCAACCCCTCCCCTCCAAACCCTCAGTTTGTTGCTCAGAGTCCGCAGTTCATCTCCCCCCTACAATTTCCCCCCATTCATTATTATTGCAGAGATTTGTCTCAGCTACAAATAAGCTTACCTCTTTATACCACAAGAGTAACACTTAACAAGCATTTGAATGTAGTACTGACCAACATTTTACAAATCGTGTTTGACAGTCACTCACAAGTGCTTTAAAATGTCTCTCTCTAGTTGTTACACATTTGTAATAATTCCTCTTTTTGGCAGAATCATTACTGGAGGTCCTGAGGAGTGAAGAGCTGCAAACTAACACTGAAGCTTTTTTATACTGTATGGGGACTATCAAATTCATTTCTGGAAATCCACGATTTCTTGATGAAATGATCAGTAAAGATGCTGTGGAAATATTGATGAATTTGATAAAGCAAATAAACGACAACACCAAGAAATATGGTACCTGTTTGCCTAACTCGGGCCACTTACTAGTCCAAGTAAGTATTTTACTTGAACAGGTTGTATGTGTAAAATGAGTTTTCATATTCCCTAGTACCAGTTACTTGCCAGGTGGGCGTAATGGGGAACAGGTGGGCTGTTACCTACAGCCAGGTGGGGGTACCTGGCATTAGGGATCGAGAGAAGCAGCTGCTGCCCCCCCCCCCCCCATGTAAGCCCATTTCCCCTGGGAAGGCTGTACCGTGGCTATTCATTGAGGTCCATTTCTGCTACTCCACAGGGAAAGCAGGCCTAGGAGAATAAAAAGAGAGCATCTCTCTGCAAAACAATTGCATGTTATCATCAGAATTTTAACAGGCAGAGTTATAATCTTTAGAGTTTCGAAGACTGGATATTTTTCTTGGGAATGTGTAGCTAATGTCATGGATCTTATATCTGCCATAAAAAGCAAAAGTTAATGATATTGAGTAGACAGTCATTGTCGGGTGTGCAGATGACCTTCAGGCCTGAGACGACAGGAATGAAGGTAGTAAAACTAGATACATTTAATATGACCAGGGGCAAGATGAACAAATATGTTATGTGTTACTTTTATTACTTCTTTTGTGGTAGATTTAAATTTCATAGTTAAACTCTTTTCACTGGAGCTGCTTCAGCTCTTATATTCATTTTTAGATGAGATTTTACTTTTTAATAGCATTTGTGTATCAAATAATTATCATCTTTGATGTAATAATTCATAAGATTTGAGATGTGCTTGTCAATTAATGAGGATTGATTGAGTACTCAGTGCTTCGAGGCTTTGGGAAAGTGTGTTAAAAATTAGATTTAAGCCCTGCCTTAAAGATGCTTAAAGTGTTTATGATTATCGTTAGTTTTGGACTTTGTGTTCTGTTTCTGTACTGAAAAAAGATTGGGAAAACCCCTTTTAGTTGTCAATGATTCAAAATTCTACTGGATATGCCCCCTTTTGTCTAGGAAGACTTAGAAACCTCATTTTCATGCTGCCAGTGGAAGTGAGTTATTCAAAATTTTTCCTCAATGAAAATCATTATTTTGGTTATATAATTATTATATTTACTTACTAAAATGCAAAAAAAGTACAAGGAAGAATGTAAAATCCCCTGATATATTTTTACCCCGAGATAGCATACCTCCAACATTTTAGTAACCATTCTTCCATTGCATTTTCATGCAAATATATACTTACATATGCATAACTTTATATAATTCTTGATTTTTATCATGGACTGTCTTATTTTTAATATTTGTTTTTGCTTATTTTTCCATTACTCTCTGCCTTCCTCATTTCTCCTGTTCCAACCAGTTAGCTAACATTGTTCGCACTGATGTACTCAGCACCTTTTAGTTTTCAAAAGTTTTCAAAAATGGGGTATTTATGCACTTCTGTGTTCTCATATAACAATACATAGTAAGAACCCCTTGTATATTTATTTTATATTTTTAAATGCATAATATTTTGTGATAAGGATATACCTCAAATTCCAAACTCTTCTCCCATTGGGGTGTTTACTCTTTTTAACTTTTATGCAGCAGCTTCAAAAATTCTTGTCTGATGAAAAAAGTTCTTTCCAGGGACACCGGGGTGGTTCAGTTGGTTAAGCTGCTGCCTTCAGCTCAGGTCATGGTCCCAGGGTCCTGGGATTGAGTCCTGCATCAGGATCCTGGCTCAGTGGGGACCTGCTTCTCCCTCTACCTGCTGCTCCCCCTGCATATGCTCTCTCTCTCTGACAAATAAATGAAATCTTAAAAAAAAAAAAGCTTTTTCCAACCTATTCATATACATATATAAAATATATATCTACATTATAATCTACATTATAATATATAATAAAATACACATAAATAAAATGTGTACAGATTTATTTATATGTGTATTTTATTTTTATATTTGTATTTATATATTTATAATAAAATGTGTAATATATAAAATTAAGGTCAGTTGGTATAAAGGAACATTGAGTATTATTGTGACCTAAAATATATCCAACCCAGAGCTAGGACCTCTGGTATAGCAGAAAGTATAGACCTCCTCTCTTTGCTCCCTTTTCCCCCCATTCAACATCCATAGGTGCAAAGAGACTCACGAGGTTGGATGCCCCTTCCCTTTCCTGACATCCATGCATCCATCTGGGGGGTTGACAAGAGACACTGCAATGACTTCCTCCACACTACCTGCTGCCACTCACCAGGCACTGTCGTGGTGTCCAGGCCTCCTCTGAGGCTGCCGAGGATCTGGCCTGGGCAGGCCTTACGTGCCTGTGCCTGAGGTTTCTCCCTGGGGCACAGTCCAACAGGAGGAAGGGCCACTGCCTGAGAACAGGCTCCCACTGTGGTCACCAAGCCCCGTTTGCATCAGCTGTACAGTGTCACTCCATGTGGTGTGTGTGGGTGTGGGTGTGGGTATGTGTGTTTATGGACCTGGGAGGGGAAGAAGATATCGTTGGAGGCTATTTCATCTGCAGGGCCCCCTGAACTGGACGTTCTCTCCTCTCTCGTTAAATTGAAGAAAAGCTGTTTTGTGTCACATGATGGATGAAATGTAAGCCACACAGCTTCATGAGAAGAGCAGATGAGGATCTACTCCGGTACACGTGTAAGGCTGCCTGACTCTTCACTGGTCAGCTCACACGCACATGCGAACAAACAGATCTGGCCCCGTGCGGAACTGTTTGTTCACACGGGGTTGGGGAACTCAGTAACTCTAGTTCATGAGACATTTTTTTTAAGCAACTTTGTTCAGTAGAAAAAGTCAGTTGATTCCTGCGGCTATACCGATAAAATGTCTGTGAGCCAGAGAGCGTGTGGCCAGGCCAAAAAGACAAAGGCAGGCAACACTGGACAGCTGTGAGTTCCTCTCTTTCATGACTTTCAACCTGGAGAAACTCAGTAACTTTCGCATACTTTCTGGGGACCTCCTGTTACAAAACTCTTCATTCCAGCATCTGGTGCAAATGCTAGTGCCACCGTGGTTCCCTAAAGCCGCCCTTTTGGACTTCTGGAAGCTGGAGCCTGAAAGTCGTATAGGGCTTGGGAAACTGGCACAAAGGGAAAGAGATAAGGTGTGTTTGGGGCATGCTGTGGAGTTAGGTCGGTCCAGAGCAGAGCGGTTCCGTGAGAATCCATGAGATTCATAGGCCACAGCCGAGTCTCAAACACCAGGCTGTGCAGTGTGGACTTGAAGGTGCTGCAGGAGGTGGGCACGGGGAGAGGAGAAGGTGAGATCAGAGTGGCAGAAGGATGACTGTGCATGAGATAGGAAATTGATCACAACCAAAATGCTGAAAAGTTATGGGAGGAGAATGTACCGGGTAGGAACAGATTGGAAGGCTAAGATCCCACACACCGTAGTCCCAGTCAAGAGGTGTTGCAGAGATTTGATGCAGATTTTACTAGCACTAAAGGAATGAGATCCAGGAATGGGTGTGGAAGAAAACCTCCTCTACAGCACCTGGGCTAATGTGGCTTACAGGAAAAAATACTGAAGTGTTGAGATTTCTAAGGCTTTCTTTATGTTGTTTCTTATATATATGCGCGCGCACGTGTGTGTGTGTGTGTGTGTGTGTGTGTGTGTGTGTGTGTGTGTGTGTTTATCACTGGGTGGCCAAAATCAAGAGACATTGATTTCACAGGTGATGGGCTCCTCTGTGCCGGGTGTATTATGGGTGGCAAGGAAGATAGTGGAGGACAAGACAGCTGCCAGTAGGGGCCTACTTTTTGGAGATCCCCGTGTCCAGATAGTAGTACTCTGATGCATCATTCTTCTACAAAGTCATGGCATTGCCACACGTGCATTGCTGCCTTCAGTTCTGCTGATCAGATGTGTAATAGCATTTTAAGAGGATGAGTGTTGCTGCTCGGAGGGTTTGAGGGCACCACCTGTGCACCAAGTGGAAGTATTAATACTCCCAGTCTGGAGATACGACTTTGTAAAATTGCAAGAGTAAAGAAAGTTAAACCGTGCACATTTACTGAACTCTGGAATACTAGAATTTCAGGAGAGCTCCCCAAAACTTGGAAAAAGAGGGGCACCTGGGTGGCTCAGTCGTTAAGCATCTGCCTTTGGCTCAGGTCATGATCCCAGAGTCCTGGGATCAAGCCCCGCATCGGGCTCCCTGCTCGGCAGGAAGCCTGCCTCTCCTGTTACCATTCCCTCTGCTTGTGTTCCCTGTCAAATAAATAAAATCTTAAAAAAAAAAAACAAAAAAAAACACTTGGAAAAAGAGAAAGACCCTACAGGTCAGTAGGGTCCTTCCTACTGACACAATGTTTCTGAAGTTAGACAGTTTTGCAGCACCCAGATACCATGGTTTGCTTCCTTCCCTGACTCTCATGCCGGGTTCACTTCTCGAGGTCTGCAGCTGTCACCCCAGAGGGTCCTTCCGATCCTAATCTTCCCCCCTCCTTTGCCCAGTACATCTCCTGCGTCGTCATCTTCCTTTTTTAAGAGGACATTTCTTGGTAATGTCAGTCGCCTCCATCACCTTGGCTTGAGTTTGGGGAAGAGGAAAGTGAATTAAACAAAGAGAGATGGCTCAGACATTATGAGCCTTAGATGGTTCAGAAAATGATACTATTACCATGTGAAATTAGAGAGTTATACAAGGAGCTCATTTGGTGAGAGGAGGAAGTTACGTAACTAGTCCTCATTGAAAC
>CM053608.1:44674742-44694175 GCA_028646535.1 Procyon lotor | reverse complement strand
TGAGCAGAGATCCCCATGTGGGGCTCAATCCCAGGACCCTGAGACCATGACCTGAGCTGAAGGCAGAGGCTTAAACCACTGAACCACCCAGGCGCCCTGAGACATTTGCTTCTTAATTGCTGTCATGACTGCTTAGCCTCGTCTCTTCATTGTCGACGTATTAGTTGTGGCAATAAAGAGATGTCACTAACTTTAACATGGAATCGGGGAAGATTGGTGGTATTATTTGGTAGTTCTTGGCATTACCTTTTCTTTCTCAGTTATTCTCCTCGTTTTACCGCATTGACAGACTAGGTAGTTTGTACGACATTCAGAATTTCAAGTGTGCTGATACGTGGCATAGTCACCACTAGCAAAACCTACTCATTTTACCAAGGTAACTGCCGTAGAGGCGGTAACTGGAGAGTAAGGAACAGAGTCAGGTGTGGAGTAGAGTCTCAGAACAGGGCACTGGGAGTCTGAGGAGGATGGAACCATTTCCTGCTGAAGTAGGACCCCCTGGTAGGAATGTGCCAAGGTGCCAAGGATTAGCAAAGATCATGAATTAATATTACTTTCATATGCACAGATCTTAGCCCCAATAAAGTGCTTAGGAATTTGGGGTGTTGGCAGTTGCCTGGGGACAGTGGCATCTTGTCGTTGATTTCTCTCGTCTCGGCCAGAACTGTATGAACCATACATGAGACAATACGAAACTTCACCGGTTACCACAGAGGCTCTGCTCTGGGCATATATGTGGTCGCAGTTGGGCACAGATCCAGAAAATGAATGTGCTTTTATTAATAGAGGGAGATGGTTTTGCTGAGGTTGGAAAATGGTGTGGCTTTGGCTCTTAAATCATTTGACACCGTTCGCGGTCTCTGGCAGCTGTGTTCATTCTTTCACATCATCAGCGGGAAGCGAACCAGTTTGCAGTTGGCACTTAAGTTGAGATAAAGCTCGAGGGATTTTGGTTATGGGTGTTCCAGATGATTGAGAAATAAAGTGAATGTTTTTAGAGACAGCCAAGTGGAGCGGGGGACACAACAGACAAGGAGTTGGAGCTTAGGACGCCCACCTACCTGGTGGCTGGTGGACCTCCTGAGACTCAGTTTCCTCATCTGAAAAGTGGGGCTTCTAGTACCTTTCTTGTCTGCCTCGTGGGGCTGGTTTAGGGAGCAAAGGAGATCAAGTTTAGAGGGTAGCTTTATAAACCATAAAGCTGCTCAAATTCCTTCCATAATCACATTCAATGTATAAAAATAAATAAAACTGAATCCTCGTGCTGATTTTGGGAGAGGAAACATAGTAACTTTCAGACTATTGATGGTGCGGTTTTTAATTGCGCTATGTTCCAGAGGTTTCTTTAAAGATGGTTTTTTGAAATTAGGAAAATGTTTCTCCAAGGAACAATATTGTGATTGATGGCGAACTTTCTAGGCTAGCCGAAAAAGGCTGCTTCACTTCTGATGCACTGAACCAGGAGTTCTATGGTGGGCTGTGAGCTCCAAGCCCTTCGTGCTCTGGGTCAGCTCTGATGGCTGAATGCCTTCTAGGGCAGAAGCTCATGGGCTCCCTGGGGACTGAGGATTCTTTTTTTTTAAAGATGTTATTTATTTGACAAAGAGAGAAAGATCACAAATAGGCAGAGAGGCAGGCAGAGGGAGAAGGGGAGGAAGCAGGCTCCCTGCTGAACAGAGAGCCCCATGTGGGGCTCGATCCCAGGACACTGGGATCATGACCTGAGCTGAAGGCAGAGGCTTTAACCCACTGAGCCACTCAGGCGCCCCAGGGACTGAGGATTCTGATGGAGGAATAGTGCAGAGGGAAGAGAGAGGGCCGAGTACTCTGGAAACGAGCTGTGTGTGGAGGCTCAAATCGACCACCTTGCGCCCACCCTACCCCCCACACACTGTGGTAGAACCTGCAGGAATGGGGCCCCAGCCGCTGCTCCTGTCTTGTCATTCTCGAGTCCCGTGATATCTATCAGGAGGGCCTCATATTTAAAAACAACGGTTTCTTGCGTTTGCTAAGGTTTTTCAATTAATAGCTGCAAACACAATTGGAGATCAACAACTAAGTGCCTATAATCAATTTGAAAAATAAAACAACACACAGATGCTTTTGAATTCTAATTTTGCTATACTAAAATGCTGTTAATAAATTATAAAAGCCTTTCGGATTTATCTAATCACTTCTCAGTATAATTCTTCCCCTTACAACGCGTCTCCCAGTGTCTAAGAGGCAGTGAGAACTTTCAACTCTAGGGAGGACAGTTTTGCCAAACCCATTGGGCCTTTTTGCTGGCAAATTCTGGTTGAGGGTGGGGCCCAGTACCTCTGATGATCAAGAAATTTGGGGACCCAGAAAGAAGAAGCTGCCTCAGAAAAAAACACGAGCACCATAAAGTTGTAGAGTGTAGCTCAGTCTGTTTTCAGAAGCAGATTAATAACCAGAATCACACCAGAATGCTGCTTTCTTGGCTTCTACTGAAAATGAAGGGTGACACCTCCGACGTCATCTAACAGCTGCTAAGAAGCAACGGCACCCAAATTCTTATCTGTTGTCTTTGTAGGTGATCAATTCCGTGTTCTTCTCCTTTCTCTCCTTCTCCCTGCTTGCCTGGCTGCCCCATGCAGTCTTGCATTGGGAGATGGGAAGACAAAGAAATAGGTTTTTCTGTTTGCTCTTTCTTGGTGCGATGACACGTGGGAAGGGTTCCCGTGAGCCCGCTGGAAGTTCAACAGGCATCGGTATAATCATCTAACTTGCATTGCTTTTTCTGTCCTAAAGGATTTGAGATGACTTAAGAGATTATAGACAGTAAAACAGGAAAGTGCATAACCAAGCAGAATCAGGAACAATATCAATTGGAATGGAAGCTGAAATTTGGAATTTCAGCTTCTGCAAGCTGAAAGCTTGGACTTTGGTGAACTCCTGCTTTGGGGGCAGGCCCGGCGGGTGGGCTTTCCTGGGGGGGGAGGGCAGGAGAACTCATTAGTGATTTCCGCAAATATATCTCTGTTAAAAGTGGGAGCAAGGTTGAAAGTTAAGTGGGTTGACTAGAAATTCGCCTTTACTGTTACCGCAGTATTTAATGAGACTCTCCTCCCACCGATCTTTATACATTTTTCCCAGAAACAGCCCCTTGCCTGTGCTTGGCAGTCAGCCCCCCTCCCCTCACCCCTCCCATGAGATTCCTGGCTTTCAGCCAGCCTCTCAAAATGGGGGGCCTGCTCTTCTGCCTCTGCCTGCTGACCTCCTCCTGATCCTCAGCCCTCAGGGCTTTGGGCTCCCATTTACCACTGGGCCTCTGCTAATCCCCCACACTTTCTTGCCAGAGGCTTCTTAAAGGGGAAAGCCCTCCTTTTCTGCTCCCTTGTCCCTTCCTCTCCTTGTCCTCCTCTTTTTCTTCTTCTTCTTTGTTTTTATTTTATATTTTAAAAGGATTTTATTTATTTATTTGACAGAGAGAACACAAGCGGGGGGAGGGGCAGAGGGAGAGGGAGAAGCAGGCTCCCCACTGAGCAGGGAGGCCAAAGCGAAGCGGTGCTCCATCCCAGAACCCTGGGATCATGACCTGAGTGGAAGGCAGGCGCTTAACCAACTGAGCCACCCAGGCGCCCCTGTTTTAACTTTTTCTAATGAGATGAGAAAAATGGTCAAGAGAGAGGAAAAAACTGAGGCTGAAACAAGAAAATTAAAGCTCCCGAGGACACTACCCTCCCTTTTGCTGCCAGCGTCCCTTGCCAGAGGTCGGATGCGGGGAGCAAGAGGATGGCTGTAGATCGAGGTACCTGATCGGTGAAGCCTTGGGGACCGGGGAAGAGGATGTGTTTCTGGGTGTGATGCTTAGACTGGGTATTCCATAGCCTCTGGCTGCCTGACTTCAGGTCAGGATTCACTCGGGCATCTGGGCTCTTCGGACTCCAAGGGGGAACGCTCGTGAGTCATTCCTGGGATTGATGTAATCCAGCAGCGCTTGACTGCCCGGGCTGTCTCTGGAGCAGGAGAACAACAGGTAGAGCCAGGGTCAGATGAGGAGAATTTTCCATTTGAGGGTGGTGATGGCCTGGAAAGCCTAAAATGATGTATTAGCCTTCACAGAAGACCAGTCCTTCGCTGGGGAGACCATGTTGTGGATCCACGGTGAAGTGAAATGTTCAAGGCGTTTGTTTTCCCCTCCGATGTTTTGGATGCTGAAGCTTTCAGGAAATAATTTGCTGAGTTGCTGTATCACGGAATTGGCTTAAGAGACTTGAACGCATTTACTATTTTCTCTGCTTTCAAGGGAGTCAGTTATATTTTTCTTGCTGGGGTGGCCAAGGAAAACTAATCAAAGATACATATCTTAATAATTGCTTTTAAAGTTTATTAGCTGCGGCTATAATGAAGCTTTACATTTACACAACAATTTACAGTACACAGAGACATCGTTACGTGTTTCCACTGGACACACACAACCACCCAGAGATGGTAGCTGCTTTCCACAGGTGAGAAAGTGGGAGAAGTGGAGCAATGAGCGTGTGCCTCAATCACATAACTAGAGAGAGATTTGGGCCTTGAATCTCCATCATTTGACTCAGAGGCCGGTGATCTCTCTTCTGCATTTTGGGTGCGAAGTCCCACCACAAACACGGAAATGGGAGCCTCGATGTCTGAGCTCCTGTGGGGTGATGCGCGTTGGCAGTGCCCTTCACACATCGCATCTCATCAAATCTTCACAGCTCCGGGGAGCTATCACCACGCCCGCCTTACTGATGAGAAAGATGCTCCCTGGGAGGTTCACTTGCTAACCAAGGCTAGTAGATGGTAGGGCTGGGGTTTAACTAGGTGTCCAACTCCTGAGCCGACTCCTTTTCACCAAGAGCCTGCCTCGTCCTTTTCCATGAGGAAAGATCACACTGAGTGTCGGAAATATTAGAGAACCGAGGCCTTGGTTTTACTGACCTTTACGTTTAGTAAATTGGATTTACGGAATTGTTTCCTTTCCACTTTTTCTTTTTCTTTTTTTTTTTTTTTTTTACAAATTTGTTTATTTTATTTTATTTTAAGATTTATTTATTTATTTGACAGAGAGCACAAGCAGGGGGAGAGGCAGGCAGAGGGAGAGGGAAAAGCAGGGAGCCCTATGCAGGGCTCGATTCCAGGACCCTGGGGTCATGACCTGAGCCAAAGGCAGACGCTTAATGACTGAGCCACTCAAGTGTCCCTGTTTACTTATTTTAGAGAGAGAGAGAGAGAGAGAGAGTGAGCAAGCAGGGGGACGGGCACTGAGCTGAGTGTGGAGCCTCACATGGGGCTTGATCTCATGAGTCTGAGGTCATTACCTGAGCCCAAACCAAGAGGGAGATGCTTAACTGACTGAACCTCCCAGGCACCCCGTTCTCTTCTCCACTTTTAGACAAAGATAGCTTTCCTGAACAATTTTTTTTACAAAATAAGACAAATTTTGGGGCGCCTGGGTGGGTCAGTCGGTCAAGCATCTGTCTTCAGCTCAGGTCATGATCCCTGGGTCCTAGAATCGAGCCCTCGTAGGGCTCCCTGCTCCGTGGGGAGTCAGCTTCTGCCTCTCCCTCTCCCTCTGCCCCTCCTCCCTGCTCGTTCTCTCTCAAATAAATAAAATTTTAAAAAACTAAGACGAATTTTCAAGAAATCAATACTTGTCTCTTGAACGAGAATGAAACTAACAGTCTTAAATATCCTTTGGCCAGAGCATTATTTGATGCTACTCTTAAAACTGTGGAATGAGAGGTTTCTAATCTGTGGGACTGATGTGGCAGGTCGCAGGGCGAAGTGAAAGTTTTATGAGGATGATGATTTATTTAACCCTAGGGTTTTGGTATACTATACCAAAGGAGGCTTTCTTTGCATTCGTTTCTTTTTTTTTTTTTACTTCATGCCATTTGTCCTCAAGCCCATGTTGTCTGGTAGGAGACGCCTAACAGGAGCTTGCTTGCTTTTGCTACTGATTTAATGAAGCTTGGAGGATGAATTATGTGGTACAGATTGGTGTTACTGTATTTTCCAATTAAAAACAAAATGGCGCAAACACACTTTTGTCCTAGATGACGGCTACACTGAGGAACTTGGTTGATTCACCACTAGCAAGAAGTAAGTTGCTGAGCATCGGTGCCCTTCCCCAGCTCTGCGTGGTGATGGGACAGTACTTGGCTGACAAGGATGTCTGCACCAATATTGCCAGAATATTCAGGTAGGCGGGCTAGGAAAATGAAGTAAACTTACACAGATGCTAAGGCTTAAATTTTGGGTTATCTTTAATATTTGTGTGTGTGTCTGTGTCTGGCAAGTAATCCTATTTTTGCTTCTTACTTCCTCCAGCAGAAAAAGTAAATCTAGTGGCCCACGTTCAAAATAAATGCTATAAAACCAATGACCCCATTTCCTGTGTATTCCTAATGTGATTCTAAACTCATCCATTGTAAGTTACCTTAGTTCTTTGGTGAGTTGTGAGTTATCCTGTGGTCTTTACAGAATAAACAAAAATTCCTCTTAGCTTATTGGAGATAAAGAGCTGTATCACAAAACACGATAACCTCTCTGGTATAGTCGGAAACTGTACTTAAGGATTATAATTCAAAAAGGGGAGCACTGCTTAGGAAGTCTGATCTGACCTGATTAGTAATAGAAGGCTATTTTATTTCACTTGTGTGACTGAACTTTGGCTCACATATTCACTCGTCACGTTTACACTTCAAAACGTTTACACTTCACGTTTACACCTCACCTCCAAAAGTGAGGACCATTCTGAATCCAGGTCTCTTCAAAGCAAGATGTTAAATTTCAGAACTGTCTTTAAATTATGCATTTATATTTCCTCTCTCACTGCTCCTTGCCAATGTTTTTACATAATTATCCTTCTCAAGAGACCTGGGCCTTTCTTAAACTTCACTGTAGTTATTCAGCAAAATAGAACATTCTCTGAAGACAGAACTGGTAACTGATCCCGGGATGAGGATGGGAGTCCAGATTTGATTTTTTTCAGCACCGCGTTTTCCCAGCTAGGTACTTAATTCTGGGTACTTATCACTCCCATTTTGAAGTACTATAAAATGATGTGTTTTGGTTTTGTATCTGGTGGCATGCAGGGATCCAATTTAATTTTTTTTCCATGTGGCTAGTCAGTTGTCCCAGCACCTTTTATCGAATATGCCATCCCCACCCCGACCCTCCCCAACTGATTCTAAGTGCCTAGTTGGTCAAACACAAGATTCCATATATTTGTAGGTCTGTTTCCGGACATTCTGGTCCATTCTAAGATCAGTACCACACTGTTTTTACTGTTATAGTAGAAGTCTTGCTATAAAATAAGATGAATCCCTCACCCCTTTTCTCCTTTAAGATCCAAGTTCTTCCCTGTTTCTCAAGAATGGGAGAATCAGCTAAGGTTTGTGGTAGGAACTTCAGGGTTTTTCTTGGAATAACACTGAGTTTATAGGACAATTGGGATGCAAGTGAGAAGAAATGACACCTTTATGATACTGAGTCTTCCATCGATAAACATTTATGATATTTTCTTTTATATCTTCCCATAAAATTTTATAATTTTCTCCAAAAAGATTTTGCACATCTTTTGTTAGATTTATTCCTTCATGGCTTTTGCTGCCACTATAAATGCAGTCTTTAAACATATTTTTTAAGGGGTTTAAGAGGTACATGCTTCTATTTTTAAAATAAGTAAGTCATAGGGAAGAAAAGTACAGCATAGGGACCATAGTCAATAATATCGTAATAACCTTGTATGGTGGCAGATGATGACTACACTTATCATGGTGAACATGTTCTAATGTACAGAATTGTTGAATCACTACGTCATATACCCGAAATTAATATAGTAGCACATGTCGACTATAAAATATGTGTATAAAATACTTCCCAATAGGTTGTTGCTGGTTTATATAAATAGTATTGATGTTTGCTTATTAATCTTTATCCAGGAATCTTGATGAAATTTAGCTCCAAGAGTTAGTCTACAGATTCTCTTGGATATTCTAGGCAATTTGTCCGTAAATAGAAATAATTTGGGTTTTTTTCCCCAATTATTACAACTCTTCCCCGCTGTCCCCACCTCTTCCTCGCTCAGGATGTCCCAGAGAAAGTTGTAAGAGTGTTGGACCTGCTGCCTTTCTCCTGACTTCAAAGAAAATATTTTTGTGATTTTACCAGTTAGAAGTAATATTTATCATAGGTTTTTGTATATACCCTTCAGAAGGTTAGGGAAGAATTTTCTCACACTAATGGATGTTAAATTTTCTTGAATGCTTGCCCTGAATCTATTTTGATTATGGCGGATTTTCTTTTTTTAGTTCATTAATACAGTAGATCACAGATTAATAAATTTTCTCATGTTAAGCCACTATATACTGCTAGGTTTAATTAGCTAATATTTTGTTCAAGATTTTTCATCTGTGAGTTAGAGTAACCTATACTTTTCCTTTTTCATATTGTCCTTGTCTGGTTTTAGTATCAAGTTTATTCCAGCCTAATAAAATGAGTTATGAAATATTCCCACTTTTTTTAGAAGAATTTGTGAAAATTAAACTTACCTGTTTTTTGAAAAATTTGTCGAACTCGTTTAAAAAGCTATTTTGTCTTGGTGTGTGTGTCTGCACACATTCATGTGTGACTATCACTGACTACAGATTCACTTTCTTTAGTGGTTATGTATTTATCACATTCTTTATTTGTACTTCGGTTAGTTTCAAAAAGTTATCTTTCTGGTGGGCAGGAATCTGCCCGTTTTATCTAAGTTTTCAAAAAATTTATTGTCATTCCAAATATTCTCTTATTATCCTTTTAATCTCTGTTGCATTTCGAATCATGTCCCCTTTTATTCTTTTACTAATAATATTTACTACTAATGTTATTTAACAGATACTTAGAGACTACTATGTGCCAGGCAATGTTCTAAGCACTTTCCAAATATGAATTCATTTATTCCTTATAACAACTTTAAAGGTGGGTACTGTCCTTGTTGTCTTCATTTTATGTATAAGGAAACTGAGTCATGGAGAGGCTCAGTACTATTCTTAGTATCACACAGTTGGAATTCAAACCAGGCCGTCTGGCTCTGGAAACCATACATTTAAGCACTATGTCACACGGCCTCTGCATTGTTGATATTGATTTTCACTCCTGCTTTTGATTGCTTATGATGTTTCTCCTTTTTTCTCGATCGGTCTCACCAAAGGTTTGCCAATGTTATTAGTTTTTGCAAAGAACCAGCAGATTTATTGATCCACTCCATTGTATGTTTGTTTTCTATTATATTCCTTCTGTCCTTGTCTGAATCAACCCTTTTCTTCTACTATCTTTGGATATATTACATTTTTCTTCTGTTTTAGTTAGAAATTCTATTCCCTTTTTAAATTCCTTCTGAAGACTAGAAATTTTCCTTTAAATGGTGCTTTAGTATATCTCACAAATTTTGATTTATGTTTGTTTTTTTTTTTTTAGTTATTCAGGTCTCCATGTTTTATTTTTAAACCTTCATGTTTCTTTGACCCCTAAGTTATGTTTTTAAGTTTCCAAAAGTATGCTTTCTAAGATATGTATTTTTACATTGATTTCCTAACTTAATTGTTCTTTGACCAGAGAATGTGAGCTGGGAGGCACTTCTCTGAAAATTTACTGAGACTCGTTAATGGCCTGGTACATGGTCATGTTTTTACAATATTGATGATGTTTTACCTATTAACCTATCCCTTAATGAGAGATTTAGGAACATCTCCCAAGTTGATAATAGGCCTGTTAGTATTGCCTTGTGGGTTTTGGTTGGTTGCTTGTTCGGAGGCCTTCAAAATTTCAAAGCTGTTTTCAAGGCTTTTAGCTTTCAGGTCTATTTTGCCTGTTACCAGTGTATCACCACCAGCCTCGCCTATTCAAGCATTTTAACATTTGTTTCTGATGGAGTCCCAGGGGATTCAGTGGTTGGTATCCAAACAGAATTGGTGTAAATTTCTTAGCTTGTGTTTTTCAGGCCACATGTATGGTGTAAATTCACATCATATACATGGATTAGAGGCTTCAGGTTTCTCTTTTCAAAGGATCCCCCAGCCCGCCCCCATCCCCCTGGAGTCTAGAGCAGGCAGCAAGGCTCCTTATGTCTTCTCCGGACTGGTGTGTGGAATATTTCTAGCCTCCTTTTCAGGCACTGGGCAACACTTTGAATGTCTGCATTTAAAGTAATTGTATGTGTATTTGAACTTTCTGGGACTATGTGTGTGTGTGTGTGTGTGTGTGTGTGTGTGTATAAACTGTTTATATAAACTGTATATATATATAAACTTTTTTTTAAATATTTTTTTTTTTAATTTTCCCATTTGGCATTTCTGCAGCAAACTTACTTCTTACCATGACTGCTGTGTAGCCTTGGCCAACTATTCCAGATGTTACGCCTTGTTTTTGAAACTGATAAACAAATACCAGAAGAAACAGGTCAGTTCTTCGTGCATATAATTCATCAGTATGTTTTTGTGTTGGTGTGTTCTTGCGAGCTCCTGTTGGGTAGTCTTAGGTTTTGAATGTACCAGTTTCTATGAGAAGCTTCCATCTGATGTGTTCATGGGCGGCCCAAGGAGACAGTTACTTACCTGTGGGAGTTGAAGAGGGAGTAGTTTGAGGTAGAAACAGCTACAATAAGATGTTTGATGTGGTAGGATTCCTGGTTTAGGGAAGAAGGTGGGTGCACAGTGTTGTTCCTCCCAGTGACTTATGGACCCTTACATGAGAATCCTCTTGGGGGGGGATGGGGGTCACTCCCAGGCCTGCTGAGTCAGATGGGTGGGTGGGGGGCTGGCCATCCGCACTTCAACGGGGACGTCTGATGCAAAGTACAGTTTGGGATCCCCTACACTGGGTATACTCTAAAGATTCTTCTAGCCCTGAAATTCTCTAATTCTTTGATGCTTTAGTATTTAGAAGATGAAGTTCTTCCAAAGTAAGGTAAGTATCAGAAAGAAAATAATTTGGTGCTAATGGATCGGGTAAAAGTATATATAGTTGTTTAAAAGAAGGAAAAAGTCACAAATGACTCCACCTTAATAAAATCATAATAATACAAACATTAAGGTTTATTGTAAGTTTCTGAATATTCATTCAATGCAGTTTATTTTTATTCAGCTTTATAAATGCTTAAGGTGGCATCAACTCTTTAGTGAGACATTTTATACATGAACAGAATATGTTATTCAAGTATGGTAAAATTTCAGAATCACTAAGTTTAAAACCAAATAATTTATGTGTATACTAAGAACTTTTTAATATAAAGCTCTGTGTTTGTTTGTACTGGTCATCTCAAAACCACCACAAAATATAATCCCTGTTTGCCACAAATAGTACTGAACTTATTTTTACCCAGCCGAGTACTTCTGCTGAGAATGACTAAGTTTGTCATATTTGATGCTATTATTAGCTAATTTATTAAAAGGTTACTGGTCTCTTTTTGGTTATACAGATGACAGAGAAGTTTCTTTGCTCATCTTGTCCCATTACTACATTTTAAAGATGATAAAACCTTGCTTAAACTATTAAGTTTTTATTTAACTTTTAAACAGTGATTTACAAATATGCACTTGAGTTTCTGATTCTGAGTATTTGGGTTACAAATGCTTTCCCCTACCTATTTTGTATTTTCTCTAAATTATACACTTGGAACAGTTTTAAGGTTTAAAACATAGCCATAGTTTTAAGGCTATGTCAGGGCAAGAATGGATTTGATTAATCTACCTGAAAGTATTCTCAATCTGCTATTAATTGAAGTGTCCATTAAGCATTTATAATCTAGATCTTGGTACAATATATAATCTGAACTGTAATCTTTGGACAAGTGAATTAATCCAGCAAAAAGCTTAGGCACGCCTATTTCTGGTTGTCTTTTTTAAGGAAAAAAATAAAATGGTAGAAAAGATACTTTACTATAGCATTAAGAGAATTCTTTTAGATCTTAAAAAGTTAAGTTATAGATGTTATTTTGAAATGTTATTTTATGGACTTCACTGTAATTTTATTTTGTCATCATTCTTTTTTGCTTTGGTGTTTTGATCATGGGTGATTTAGATAACTAGAACTAGAACACCTTCGCTTGCACTAGAATTTTCAAACGTGGGTAAAAGAAAACATTTCTGTTTGACAGTTTGATTTCAAGTTATGTCATAACCTGTAATTTTTTAAAAAGGAAGAAACCCCATCAGCTCAGTGCTGATAAGTAGCCCTGTTGTTTTGTAGCATTACTAGTAAATAGCTGTTTGTTTTTCTGACCCCAGCTCGGTTGATGGCCATGTTTAGTAAACAGACAGATACCCTGGTATCTTGCCAATATGAGACACTTGTGATGTCAGCATAGTTGGGAGCATGCTTTTTCTGGTTCAGAGGACGAACTGTCTTAAAGTTCAATTGGCATAAAATTTTACCACGTCTCTTAGTGAACTACCTTTCACTTTGGACCAATAGTTATCTATAAAGCAAAATTGGTGTTTCAGAGCCATATTTTTCTCTTTTGATCTATATGATAATTTTATGCTCTTATTAAAATTATTTTGTTTCAAAGAAGAATGAAGAGCTCCTTGCAAACTATGTGCAGTACATGTTGTTTCCAGAGCCGTCAAAGAAATGCACAACTTATTAAATTATTTTTATCACTGTAGTAAAAATCATATTCTGGGGCACCTGGGTGGCTCATTCGGTTAAGCATCTGCCTTCAGCTCAGGTCATGATCCCAGAGTCCTGGGATAGAGCCCCATATCAGGCTCTCTGCTCAGCAGGGAGCCTGCTTCTCCTTCTGCCTCTCACCCCACTCGTGTTCTCTCTCTCTCTCTTTCTCTCTTTCTCTTACTCTCCCTGTCTCTCTCTCATATAAATAAGTAAAATCTTAAAAAAAAACCATATTCAGATATATTACATATTTCCTTGCCTTCTTAAAGATGCTAAAAATAATTTAACCTCTTCTTGATGCCAAAGGTCAATATTACAAGTATCAATCACTGCTCTATAGGCTATCCATCCCATCCTGGGAGCACGAGTCTGTTGAGATTCTTTAAATGTCTGTGTCTTCTTTTTGTAGATTTCTCTCTCTTCCCTTTCTACTGATTGTTAACTCTGCTTTTGGTACTCTTCACTTACCTTTTGTGATTATTTGCTTGCAGTTAGGAGGGGAAACTCATGATAAAACTTGTTAAAAGTATCACCTAAAGAAGTCTTAAATACAATTGAATGTGAACAGGCTCTTAGTGAGTGAACCTGAGGGGACTCTTTGATGAAATGGCCTTTGTCACTTTGCATCTTCAAGGGCCAATTAATATTACAAGATGTAGCTCTTGTGTCCCCTCCTTAATGAAGCCTTTCAAGATCCTCAATTCTTCCCACATCCGTGTATCATTTTAAAGATTTAAACATAGCCAGTATACCCAGTAGCACACCCAGAGCTAAGGACCCAAGCAGAATGTCCCTAATCTTAACCACTTCACTGTAATTAAGAAAAATTATTCAAAACGTAGAAGTAAGATGCTAGGCTGAAAGGCTACATGTCCTGACAAAGTCAAACTGGGAAACTGTTCAATAGGCAGGGCTTAATTCTCCAGGAGAATGTATCTGTGTTTCAACATGCTATTTATCATCTGATTAGAACTCAGGCACTATAAAGTTACACATTAATTTGTAGATTTTTCTCTAGTAGACAAGATGACCTCAAAAGTTATGGTTTTATGACCCTGTAGGCTATTAGCCAGGTGTGTATCTAACCTAGTAATCTAACATTCTTTTTAATGCTTGTAAGCACCCAATTCTTTGATTGTTCTTAGAGCCAACTTAACCATTGTATTGGCTCCCTCATTAATGAGATAAATAATTTTTTTAATGTGTTAATTTTATATCTGAGTCATGTCGTTAACTCTTCAAAAATTCTACTTTGACTCTGTGCTGTGTTTTACTTATCCTAAAGAACGAAATGTTTATAGTTTTGAACCGTCTCTGATTTTTCTTCTAGTGAGAAAAATGGACACATAATTTATATTTTCCTCAAGACCAAAATATTTTAGAAGAACAGGGAAATTGTTCAGGCTACAAGGAAGTAGTTATGTGCCCCAACTACTTCCTAAAATCATTAACCAAAAGCTCCATACTCCATAGGTCTTTATAAATATTTCTTTTGTGATTCTCCAAATGGTTATTTTTTTTGTGTGGCTGCCTCACCCACTACTGGGAAAATTCCTGAAGGACACAGGCCTTGTTTTGATAAACCTGAGATGACGCTTGGCATAGTAGACGCATTATAAAATGCTGAAAGAATGAATTTTGAGTGTTTGAAACGCTTTGGAATCCGTAAAGCATGATGAAATATTGCTTCTAGTATTCTAGTACTTCTTCCTTAAATATTTACTTTCCTTTTCGTAGTTTGGAGGCAGAAATAATAATAATTTTTCCCTACACTTTTCACATTGGTGAACTGCCATACACAGGACAAAAAAAGAAGTAATGGATTTTAAATTACTTCAGACCAGGGTAACATTTTAGGTCCATCTTCCCAAATGGCCAGGGGAGTGTGATTTGTATTTCCTGTCTTTTAGAAGTAAAAGTAAATCCAGAAAACCCACACCAGGCATGTTCTGCTGGGAATGTATTAATCTGCAGTGGCTAAAAACTGCTACACCTGAGATTTATTTGGATGTTGAGGCTTTGAACTAATCTTTGGAAAATCCACCAGGTCTCTGGCAACTTATAGAATTGTGACTTCCTATAATTATTTTTGTTTACAAAAATCCTAGACTAAGTTGCGTTGTAGATGCATACTTGGGAAGATTGATAATCTCTTAATACACATAGCTATCACCAAGTGATTGAACAAGCAGAAAGAGTCTATATACCTTATCTTTCTTCTTCCCCACCCCCAAAATACCTTATCTTTCTTCTGAGAGGTCGCTATTAACTTTGCTTAAAAGCCCGAGGGCTATAATGGGAATCAGCAGAGACTTCATTTTTCTGAGATTCATTTTATTTATTTATTTATAAAGATTATTTATTTATTTATTTGACAGAGAGAGAGAGAGAGAGAGAGAGATCACAAGTAGGCAGAGAGAGAAGGGAAAGCAGGCTCCCTGCTGAGCGGAGAGCCCGATACGGGGCTTGATCCTAGGACCCTGAGATCATGACCTGAGCCGAAGGCAGAGGCTTTAACCCACTGAGCCACCCAGGTGCCCCCTGAGATTCATTTTAAAAGCAAAGTGTGTTCATGGCTAAGCATATTTTCCAAGAATACAGAAACAAAAATTAAAAAAAAAAAGTAGGTAAAGGGAGGAAAAAGAAAGACCCCTCCACACACCTCTAAGTGATTTTATCAAGCTGGTGAGAAGCTTCACAGGAAACTGTGCCTGCTACTTCCATGATCCACCAAGGGGGAAATTCTGTTTTGACCCAGGTAGTGCCAGAGCTGATGGCGATGGCTGCTGGGGAAGTAGAATATTTCCTCCCCTATCTGCTGCTTTTCTTACGGAAGGAAGGAAGGAAGGAAGGAAGGAAGGAAGGAAGGAAGGAAGGAAGGAAGGAAGGAAGGAAGGAATTATGAGAAAATGCCAAAAAATGCCAAAAGAATCCCCCCCTTTTTTTTTACATTATTCATATTCATCTCTTGTCAAGGTAAAGTTTGACTTCTGAATGTAAGAATGGGTCTTTTTAAAATGTACTTGGATCTGTGTCTATCAGGTAGTGATAATGAAGGGTTGGGGAGCATTTTCCCTTTTATATTCTACACCTCTGTGTTGTGAGAATTTGTTACAAGGAACATGGATTTTTATTTTTTTAAGTGATATTATAAAAATAGTAGGTCTTAAGATGGAGAGATTTCTAATTCTTTCTTGATAGTAGCTCCTAAGTGATCATCAGAATCCCTTGGGAGCTTTAAAAATACAGCTTCTCAGGGCCCCACCTTTGGAGATTCTGATCCTGGGCTGGAATGGGGCCCAAGGACCTATTTTTAGAGGCTCCTCAAGTGTTTGAAATGCATAGCAGCTTTGGGAACTCTGTGGTGTAAATTATTAAGGTGGTTCTTTAAAACAATTTTCTCCAGTATCAACAGCGGAGGTTTTCTATAAAATCTTAAGAGATTTTATTTTTTTCTTTTTAAAGATTTTATTTATTTATTTGACAGAGAGAGAGATCACAAGCAGGCAGAGGGGCAGGCAGAGAGAGAAGGGGAGGCAGGTTCCCCGCTGAGTGGAGAGCCAGACGCGGGGCTCGATCCCAGGACCCTGAGATCATGACCTGAGCCAAAGGCAGAGGCTTTAACCCACTGAGCCACCTGGGTGCCCCAAATCTCAAGAGATTTTAAAGTGATGAATCAAATCAGCCACATAGGGTCAGTCTTTCTCTGTGGGGCCCACAGCTGACAGTGAATCTCCCTCACAAAGTAGGAGCCAAACTAACAAGACAAAGCAGGTACAGGCGGAGGTTTCCCCAGCAAGTGGGGGTAACTGGGCCTTTTTGTTTTGGTGCTTTTTGCACCAAGAGCTGAATGCTTTCTTAGCTAGAGAAAATGAGATGATTTATTAGACTCTTCCACAATTCCCCCCCCCGCCAGACAGCTAGTCCTGGATACAAGAAAACAAACAAAAAAGGAGTCGTGGGACCACTTCCGGGGGTAAGACTGACGGTGCTTTACGACACAGCATCACGTTGGTGAGGGTTCAGGTGCCAGGCGGGATGAACCACTCAGGAGAGGCAAGTTCAGGCCTCCTCTGCAGGTCCCTCGGAATGGCCTCAGTCTCAGCTAACTAGACAAACCATGAGTTGTGGATTCACAGTTAGCGAAGTCACCCCCAAATTTTATTGTTAAAGTAACCACCAAATGTTCCCGCCGATGTCTTGCTTTGAGGAAGTTCAGTGTAGACCCATATCTAAGCTTTGTAGGTTTGCAGCAGATACATGTGAGGAAGATTCGTGCATGTACCAAAAAATGGCCCAGTTGGCTCCAGCCCTCTTTGCACACAGCCCTCCCACGAGGTGGGCCCGTCTGTGGCGGATGGCTGTGGTACCAGCCAGGGTTTCTGGTTTTTCAACCGTCTCAGAGAAAAGGAATCCACTCCTCCCAGCTCTTACAAAGGATTTCCTCAGGGAGAACAAGGGAAACGTCTTTGGCTCCTGTCTGAGGAGGCTAATTGGTCCAAGATCCATGGTACAACTCATAACTCCGATTCCCACACACACACAAATGGAGACCAAAACAAGGTATTTCAGTCAGCTTGATGTCGCTTGAAAGCTAAACTTTAGCATGAGGTAGAGCAGCTATTACAAATGCTAACCAAAACTCGATTAAATGACACATCTCATTTCAGAAATGTGCACATATTGTAGGCTTTATGGTGTAAACTACATTTGGTACAAACCAAATGTACCAACAGATGGGTCTCGCAACGCAGGGATGAGCAGGGTCGGTAACATCCTTGCAAATTGGGGCTGCCTCAGAAAGTGCCTCTGACGTCAGCGTCGCGGCAGTTAGCATCTCCGCAAAATATGTTTGGGTTTGTTTTCTGGAAGAACATGAAGGGATTTTCCCCACTTCTTCTGGAAATATCTACTGGGCAGGAGATCCGGTAAAATGCCTCCAAGAAGCTTTGTGAGATGGGCAATATTTCACAGAGGTCATGGTCCAGAAAGAATAACCTTTATCTGCATTCCCATCACTTGCACCCATGAGCAGCTGCCTGTCTAACCCTCTCCATTTTTAGATGGGGTCAGTTTCTTGTTTTTTTGTTTTTGTTTTGTTTTTAACCGGAACTTCCAGAAGCAGGCCCGTCGTCAGAGCACTGGCAAACACTGTCTGAGAATCGCCCGACATGTCCTTGCTTGCGCCGCATTCAAAGTCATGCCTCCCTCATTCCATTTGGACGTCTTTCCGGGGAAGCGGTCATGTTCAGCCACGCACGCAGTGAGAGCCGTCTGATCTGGAATGCTTGGAAATGGCTGTGTTGACAGCGAGACCCAGAATGTCTGCAGAGCGTGAGCTGACCGCACCACCTTTCTAGCCGTTCCTCCGCAGCACAACCACAAGGGTGCAGCCGTCCGGAGATAAGGTGCCCTCTGTCCCCTCCATCGTGTGTGGGGCCGGTGAGGATTGGCCAGGAAGGCATCTCCGCCCCTTCCCCCGGAGCCTTTATATGGCAGCTTGGCTCCCAGCTCGCCCTCGGCCTCCCGCCTGGCAGGAGCCCGCCCGTGGCTCTCTTCCCAGCCCCTCTGCAGGCGCATTACCAATGGGTACTGCTAGCACTTGGCTGAGCCTGCTCCTTTTTTCAGCCTTGGCCCTGGTCTGCACCCCTGACCGGGCGCACAGCACAATAAGCCCTCAGCTTGTTCATTCTTTCCAGCTCCTGCTGCTTTGCCCTTGTGGAACTGGCTCTTCCCCTGTGCAGCTCGGAACCCGAACGCCTGATTTATGTCTGCGGACTTAAAAAAAGAACAGAGCCCAGTGAAATTCTAGCCTTTCCTGGCGCTTTGGAGTGATCCAGAAGCACGTAGCTGGGGCTACATAAATGACTGCCGATGGGGTGGATAGATGAGACATCAAGCGTGGTCTCTTCTGGTTTGTAAATGACCGTCCACTTAGATCCTGGGTTTCGAGTCTCCAACATCTCAGATCCCTCCGTCAACAAACTGTTGACCCACTTTCAGGACCCCAGAGTTAATTAGCATTTTTGCGGGAGCACAGTCTACTTTCCACGTGGGTAAAACTGATCTGTTCTTCAAGCCACCTATAATAAGTTCGACTCATGTGGACGATTCATGTTGACGTTTCCGTTTGAGGCTGGCAAGTTGGATAAAGGTGGCAAATTGCAGATTGCAATTTCAGCAAATTCAGCTCTCAGATCCACATTGCATGAGAAGCTTCTAACCCAATTTTAAACGGGGCACCATGAAGATCTTTTGAAAGTGTTTTCCTTTACTCACTAGAGGTAGTTCTCTCCTAAGTAAGTGGCCTCTGCTGAACATGGTTTATTCTTTCTGTGATAGTTTGATATGGTTCCTTCCCTCTGGTGGGCATGATGCACACCAGTTATTTTAGGGCTGGGTAGGAAGGGTGTGTGCCCCAAGGAGGAATATGTTCTCTTTGGCTCCCTGTGGGCGGGGCTAATAAGGTGAGGTCATGCGGAACTGGTCACACAGGCCGGATGGTGCATCAGACGCTAGCTTTGACATTTACAAGGCACTGCATGTTTTTGAATAAGGGATGATGTAAGAGCCTTAGGAAGTGGTGTTAATGTTGATCCCAGAGGGAGGACCCCATCAAGAGTCTGTGGCAGAAGTCTACAGACAGGCACCAGCCCCCACCCGCCCGCCCCCCGCCGGGGGGGTGGCGGCAGGCATGGGAAGGAGGGGTTGGGGGAGATTCTTTTTTTTTTTTTTTTAAAGATTTTTTATTTATTTGACAGAGAGAAACACAGCGAGAGAGG
>CM053608.1:44639852-44674642 GCA_028646535.1 Procyon lotor | reverse complement strand
AGCAAAGGGAACTTGGTGACTGGTTGATGAGGGGAGTGAGGAATCACAGATGCCTGCGGGCCCAAGTCTGGGGGATCAGACAGGTGAGGGTTATGGGGAAGGAGAGATGGGCTGAAGGAGTTTGGGAACCTGTCTGTGAACACAGATGCTCCAAGTACTGCCCCTTCTCACCAGGGTTGGACTTGGGGCTCGGCGAGCACCATGAAGCCCGAGTCTCCATGTCTCTGAGGAGAAGGAAAGCCTCCTTCACTAACTTGAGGCCAGTCTCTCCCACGTGAAAAGCAACGTCAACACACTGCTGCTTGGAGCCCGCCCCTTGCTTTGTTCCAGTTAAAGCAATTTCATTTATAGCAGCACGGGGCCCACTGAGACTGAGTACCGTGCTTGCTCTCGAGGGCAGGACATTTTGGAAACTAAAGAGAATATCCCACAGGCTATGACTGGAAGGCACGTTGGAGGTCAGGCCTCTTGTGAGAGGCGGACCCCTTTGTCTGAGCTCTGGTTGGCCACCACTGTTGCTGGGCCAAGTCCATTTTTAGGCACAATGAGAAAGTCCATACCAACTGGTGATACTAGACTGCTTTCTGTGAGCAAAAAATTCTCTCTCCCGATTCATCTTCATTTTGCTGTTTCAAAATCCATGACTGGGGTATGAATCTGCAGCCTGGTGTTAAATTTATTAAAAATGCTCCAAAAGTTAGGGTTGACTTATAGGAGGTTGTCAGAGACTGCCTGAGAATAAAGGAGCAAATCTGTACCTCTAAGGAGACCTACATACCGGTGAAATGATTTTCTGGTATGGTTTCAAGCCGTGGTCTCCACACATCGATAATTTGGGCCTTTCTCTAATTTTTCAAATCTTTATAGAATATTTAATCAAGGGGCACTCTATGGACTCGAGAGGGATTGGGTTGTGGGACAATAAATAACCTCTCTGTGCTACAGTCGAGGCAGTCCTCCGCGTAGTGCCGACCACCCAGGGCCAGCCATGGGGACTTGCGGGGCCCTCCCGCTCCGCCAGGCCTCTCAGGATTCCAGATGAGTCAAGATAAGCACCACCTCTGCCAGCCTCCTGGGAGACGGCTTCTATTTCGGTCTCGTCCACGTTCTAGATCTGCAGTGAATATATTTGAGAAAGGTGGAGGGGGAACGAAAAGCTGCCTTAGCCAACCCTGAGGAAGGGGACAGACCCCTCGAGCATAGCAGTTGCTGGAAGCTTAGTGCTGCAAGCCGCGCAGTCTGCCATCCCCATTTGTTGATCTCGCATGCCATCCTTCAGTTGGCATCACGGCTGCCAGGAACCACCCCCTCCTTTTTCCATCTGAAGGCAGGGAAAGAGGTATTGGGGCAGAGTTAACTCTTCCTGCTCTGAAGTCTAGCGTTTTTCCTTCCCCCCTCCCTGGGGGCTGGGGGTGGGGTTGATGCTCTGTGCCATGTTAGGGTCCACACAGATATTAGAAGTCGAAGGGGGGCCCAGGGAATTTTTCCAAAGAAGAAAAGCAGCACTTAGTCTCCCCCAGATTGGACCACATGCGACAGGGGGTGGAGGTCACCTGAATTTGGAAGGACAGTGATCTCTAAGGAAAGCTGCCTTTTTCTCCAGCCTGCGATGATCTGGTCCAAACGCTTCCTGGCAAGTCGGCAAGGAGGGGTAGAGATGGCACAGGGCCAGAGACACCTGCTGCGTTCTCCGAAGGAGGAGAACACACGCAGGGAGGCAGAGGTGAAGAAGCAAGGCCTGGGGAGAGGGAGGAGGGGGAAGAAATAGTCCAGCTTCCTTCCAAAGAGAGTTGTGACATTTTATGGGGTAAATTCAGGAGCCTTGACGTGGCTTAGCAAAAAGAATACCACTCCTTTTTATGTTTTTTTAAGAAGTCATTGAAAATCACATAGACGGTCTTTCCCGTTTTGCTTACCGCGCTTCTGAGGCGATGGGAGAGGGGTGCGACCCGGGACCCAGCGTGAGGCCCAGAAACGTCAACGGGGCTGTGGGCTGTCGCAGGGCGCGTGAGGGAGGGACTACCTGGCTCGCGGAGCGTGGGAACAGCTTTGTTCAGAGGAAAGGACTGCAAGCTATCACTTTTAATGAATTAATTTGTATATCTAAATGCTCGGAACAGTGCCCGGCCCATCCTAAACGCTGTGGGTTCCCTACGGCTGCTGTTACCACTATTGTGGCTGACTATTGTTTTTGGTTGTAGAACTCATGTGGCGTGTCTTCACTCAGAAACCATACATCAAAGTTGATGCGAAAAGCTCCCCTTCCTCAGCTTAGGAAATATAAAATGGAATAGCCTTCGAGGAACCTAACTCTCAGAAATACCCTCTGTCCTGTTGGGAAAACGTCCTGCTTTTCTGCTGGGTGCGGCCAGGGCGGAGGGGCGCTTTCCTTCCAGAACCCAGGGAGGAGCCTCTGCCATTAGGAACCATGTGAAGTAACCACTGGTTTTATGTGAGGGGACGGGTGTTATAAGGAAACGGTGTGTGCTTGTGTGAGATGTAAGACCCACAGACTCCAGCTTTTTTAGGGAACCATCTGGTGATCAGAGACTGACAAAGGGGCCCCAGCTCCCAGGGAGGGGACTGTCCCGGGTACTCTTGAGACCCCTGCCTTTGACTGGCCAACCTAGCCTCCCCTCCAGGGAGCCGGATTTCACACACGTTCCAAGGTTGAAATTACCTCCCATGGATTTGAATTCAACCTTACCCCGCAGATGTTAGCCTCGTCCTCGCAAATAGAGCAGAAGCTCTTCAGAGCCCTGTCTCTTATCGTTCCTGGGAGTGTATTCTCCCAGGCCCCTGGCATCGGGAGTTATCTAGGGACTGGCTTTCGGGGTCCTGGTGGCCCAGGAGTGGATTCTTCCTACTGGATGAATGGCTGCGGCGCGTTGCGGTGCCGAGCGGAGGTTTTTCCCAGTGTGAACCTGGGACTCCTGGACCAGCTCCAGTTCTTGCTGGCATGTTAGCCTCTGACTTTCTTCATGTTGACAAATGGTTCCCAGCTGCACAAGCCGCGGCCTCGCTTCTCCTCCGCCAGTGCCAGGGAAAACTTTTCTCTCAAGAACAAGCAGGGACAAGTTGGTGTTGGCCGAGTCGCCCCAGGCAAATCCAGAGTCTTGTCCTTTGTCTGTGACCCTCTGCTCTCGGCCACACGTGGTCCCTTGGCTGCCCACCCCCCACCCCCAGTTCCCACCTAGACCTGGCTCCCCCATTAAAACAGGTCCAGGGCTCTCTCTGCTCTGTCCCTGGTGGTTAAGGCTACTAATTACTACAGATCTGATAAACAAAGCCGAATTTACTGGGAATCCCTCTTGGTGACATATCTGCATTTTAGTTTATTTTTATTTTACTTTTTTAAAGGAGATTTTATTTATTTATTTGAGAGACAGCACACGCAAGCAGTGGAAGGAGCAGAGGGAGAGGGTCAAGCTGACTCCAAGCTGAGTGCAGAGCCCGACTGCGGGCTAGAACTCACAACCCTGAGGTCCTGAGCTAAGCCAAAATCCAGAGGAGTCTTAAAGGACTGAGCCACCCCGGGACTCCACGTATTTGCATTTTTAAAGGAGATGATTCCTTAACTGCTCTGCAAAAGGAGAGGCAAAGGAGGTCCTTATAGGACAGGCTCTGTGGGAGGCAGGGCTTGGCTGTAGAAAGGACTTCAGGTCAGGGGAATCCTGGGTTCAAACCCTGGCTCACTCCTCCCTAGCTGCGTGGCCAGGGAGCTTCTACAAACCCCAGTTTCTGTCAGATTGCACAGCGCCTGGCACAATGAGAGTTAGCACCCAGATCAGTTAGAGCCCCTCCGTGAGTGTCTCTTCAGAGTCCCTTTCTGGGGCACCTTCATGGCTCAGTCGGTTAAACGTCTGCCTTCAGTTCAGGTCATGACCAGGATCTCAGGTCTTGGGATCGAGCCCCAAGCCCCACATCAGGCTCCCTGCTCAGTGGGGCGTCTGCTTCTTCCTCATCCTCTCCCTCCCTGCCGCTCGTGCTCTCTCTCTCTCTCTCTCTCTCTCTCTCGAGTAAATAAATAAAATCTCAAAAAAAATAAAGTCTCTGGGTGCCTGGGTGGCTCAGTGGGTTAAAGCCTCTGCCTTCGGCTCAGGTCATGATCTCAGGGTCCTGGGATCGAGCCTTGCATCGGGCTCTCTGCTCAGCGGGGAGCCTGCTTCTCCCCCTCTCTCTGCCTGCCTCTCTGCCTACTTGTGATCTCTCTCTGTCAAATAAATAAATAAAATCTTAAAAAAAAAAAGTCTCTTCCTCGCAGAGGGATTCTCTCACCATCCATGGGTGGGGGGAGGCCAACTGTACTTGGTTGTCTGTCTGCCATAGAATTAAGAACGTAATTGTTTTTGTATCCTGTTCAGTTGTAAATTTTTCTCAGCTCGGGATTTTTAGAAACACTTATTGTAAAATACAGCTGACATGCAGAAAAGTGCATGAAACAAACACACATGTACAATTTAGCAAATCGTGACAAAGGTGTCGCCCACGTAACCACTACCCTGGTCAAAGAAGAAAAGTACTGCTTTAAAGTGGAATATTTATATGACACAGTGATTCTCAACTAGGGGTGATTTTGCCCCCAGCAGACATTTAAACTTTTCAGTTATGGGGGCACCTGGCTGGCTTAGTTGGTAGAGCATGCAGTTCTTGATCTCAGTGTCAAGAGTTCAAGCCCCATGTTGGGCGTGAAGCCTGCTTAAAACAAGGGTTAACACTTCTTGGTTGTGACCTATGGGAGGGCGTTACTGGCATTTCTAGTAGGAGCCGAGAATACTGGCTGCTAAATACAGCCCCCCACAGCAAAGATTATCCTGCCCCTGGAAGTCTGCGGAGCGGGGGTTGGGGAAGCCTGATGCAACCCCATCTGATGAACCATTGTGTGGAACACCCGATTTCTGGAAACACAAATGCCTCCGCAGGAGGTGAACTCATCGGGAAGGGTTTAGGTGCTCGAGAAACCTGTTAGTGTCAGTACTTAGACACAATGTGTTACCAGTAATCCCATCCCATTCAACTAATTGTTCTCTGGGGGATTAAAAAAAAAAAAAAAAAAAAAAGGCCAGCCAGAATTTTAGATGAAGGATCTGCAGTTAATGTAATAGCCCTTGCTGATAGCATCCCTCAGTTTATATTCTCTCACTGTTGCCAAATGCTTTTAATCTCCCCTGTCAATGTGCACCAATCTTGGGAATCAAGTACTAGACAAGTTAGGAGAAGCCAGATGTGTTCCATCCTACTATTAATTAACTCGTGAATAAATTAAATACTGTACTCTCCCAACCACTGGTCCGAGGTCCCCCCGCCCCCGCGCCCTTGTAACCGGCTTCCCTTTACTGCAGGATTTAGTCGTCCGCATTGTCTTCATTCTCGGCAACCTGACGGCGAAAAACAACCAGGCTCGTGAACAGTTTTCCGAAGAGAAAGGGAGCATCCCGACCCTGCTCGCGTTGTTCCACGCGTTCTACAAACTGGACCTGTGTGCGGAGAAGCGGGCGGCGGGCGCGGCGCAGCCCCAGACCCCCCGGCCGCGGGCCCAGGCGGAGGACGTGCTCATCAAGCTGACCCGGGTGCTCGCCAACTTAGCCATCCACCCTGGCATCGGCCCGGCGCTGGCCGCCAACCCGCACGCCGTGGGCCTGCTGCTCGCCACGCTGGGTAAGGCCCGTGCCGCCGCCTGCAGGGGACGCAGCCCGGTGGGGACCCCCGCCCCCTCGTACAGGGAGGGTTTCAGCGGTGCAGTCTGCTCACTTGAATGACTCTTCTCAGCTATAGGCGGGAAAATTACTGTTCTGCTCAGAACTGCCTCAAAAGTAATCCAGATTTAAATATATATATATATTTTTAATATATACATTTGAATTAGAGTTAGAGCCCCTCCGTTTATATATGTATATATTTAATACTCATATGCATTAAATATTTGGTTTAAATATATATATTTAAATCTTAAATTCCACATTAAAAATACATATATATGAGAAGAAAAAAATAGTTACTAAAATCCACTGAAGTGTACACCTTGAAGAGGTGTATTTTATGGTATGTGAATTTTATCAGTTTAAAAAAAAGGGGGGGTACCAATCAAATTGCCAAAAATTGGCCAAACTAATCACAAAGAGTTTAAAATCCTTCATTTTTCCTGGGTTAGTCCCCGTGATGAGAGTGTACCTTTTTCTTAGGTTTTTGCAGTATCTGTAATTATGGCCCCCAGTCATTCAAGCCCCATTTCCCCCCATTATTTGCCAGCCCACACTTCCATAACAAACTGGCACAGACTGGGTGTGGTAGAAGGTTGTTTCCTGTGGTTCTGGAGGCGGGAAGCCCAAGATGGGCCCAGCGATGGGGTCTGGGATGGGGTCTGGGAAGCTCTCTTCTTGGCTTATAGACAGCTGACTTCTCACCAGGTCGTCACCTCTGGTTCCTCAGAGTGTGCCCCCAGGGAGAGAGTGGATGATCTCTCTCTCTTTCTCTTTTTCTAAGATCACCAATCCTATGGGATAAGGACTCCACCCTTATGACCTCACCTAACTTTACCTCCTAAACCCCCCCCCCATCCTCAGTTACAAACACACTGAAGGTTAGGGCTTCCACATATGAATTTGGGGGAGGGGACACAGTTCAGTCAATAATATTCTGCTCCTGCTCCCCCTCCCCAAATTCATGTCCTCCTCACATGCAAGGCACATTTATTCTATCTCAATAGCTTCAAAAGTTTTAATGCACCCTGGTGTCAACTCTAAAGTTTAAGAATCAACATCTCATTTAAATACATCTAAATCAGATATTGTGAGACTCAAGATACGATACATCCTGAGGAAGGATTCCTCTCCTGTGAACCTGTGAAACCGGACATGTAACACGCTTCCGAAATACAGGGTGGGGCGGGCCCAGGGTAGACATTCCCCTTCCAAAGGGAGAAACAGGGAAAAAGGAAGAGGTGGCAGTTCCCAGGCTAGTCTGCCAGCTAGCCAGGTGAATTCTGTCATAGTTTCAGACTTGAAAGCCATCCTCTTTGGTTCGACGCTCTGCCTTCCAGACCCACTGGGGCAGTGGTCTGACTTCCACATCTCAGTCAGGGTGCTGGGGCTCTGCAGGCTGGTCTCATCCTCAGGGCTTTGGGGTGAAGGTATGTGGCCTGTGGAACCCGAGGCAGGGCCCTGGTTGTGATCTCTCACTCACCGTTGGGGTCATTTCCACTCTTTCGGGAGAATAGTGCCCACTCACAGCCCAGTAGGTCTCTCCTCCTGTCCCATCACATGCAAGGATAGTCTTCCTGCCTCTCACTTCCAACTGGCAGAGTTTCTGCCCACAGAATCCCAGAAGCTCTGTATTGATTGATGTTCCAAATGCATGCTTGGTTCCCTCCAGCACATGCTTTTGTACTTTTTGCCATGGGGATAGACTGAAAATCTTCCAGGTCTTCAGCTTCTAATTCCTTTTGCTTAACAAGTCTTTCTTCAATTCATCTCTCTCTCTCTCCTCACATTTTACTATAATGTCAGGAGAAGCCAAGCCACTCCTCAAACACTTTTGCTTGGAAATCTCAGCTCAATATCCAATATGGTTGCTTGCAAGTTCTACCTTTCACAAAACCAAGTGGCCAAGTTCTTTGCCATCTTACAACAACAATCACCTCTCTTGCAGTTTCCAGTAACCTGTTCCTCCTTTCCTCAGAGTGGCCTTTATGTCCCTGTGTGTACCAACATTCTGTTCACGATCATTGTTGTGTTCCCTAACAAGATGGAAGCTCTCTCTCCCGCTCTCCTCTTTTGCTGAGTCCTCACCCGAACTGCCTTTAACATTTCTTATTTCCAGCACGTACCTCAGATTCCTCCAGCCTCCAAAGCCGCTGCCACACTTTTAGGTACTTGGTATAGCAGCAGCCCACTGTGCGGTGCCAACACCCATGCCAGTCCTCACGGCTGCCACAACAAAAGAGCATAGACTGGGTGACTCCAACAACAGATTTATTTCCTCACACTCTGGAGACCAGAAGTCTGAGGCCGGGCGCACATCGAGGCTGGGTTCTGGTGCAGTCTGTCTTCCTGGCTTGAGGATGGCTGCCTTCTCCCTGTGGCTCACACAGCCTCTGCTGGCGTGTGTCCTTGGAGAGCACGTGCTCTCCTCTCTTCCTCTTCTTTTTAAATTAAATTTAATTTTTATTTATTTATTTGTCAGAGAGAGAGCACCAGCAGGGGGGAGCAGCAGGCAGAGGGAGAAGCAGGCTCCTCGCTGAGCACGGAGCCCAATGCCCGGCTCGATCCCAGGATCCTGAGATCATGATCTGAGCTGAAGGCAGATACTTAACCAACTGAGCCACCCAGGCGTCCCCCTTCCTCTTCTTATAAAAGCCACCAGTGTTATTGGATAAGGGTTCTACCCTTATGACCTCATTTCATCTTCATTACCCCTTAAAAGCTGTATTTCCAAATACAGTTACATTAGGGCTTCAACATATGAATGGGGGGGGCATAATTCAGTCTATAGCACCCTCTTCCACGTTTTAGGCCTTGTCGTTTCCCCCAGTCACCCCTGCCCGCCAGTATGCAGGGAAATGAACTACCACACAGAGTGATCAACTTAGCTACTACTTACCAGGCCCTGAAGGATTTTTTTTCATTGTAGAAGAAACATTAATACCTGATGAAAATGATGTTTTGGGGTTACCTTTGAACGTGGCCCTCTGCTCTTCATTAAGACCCATCATTGAGTGCTTAGTGCCCAATGAGTCCTACGCGAAAGGAGGTCTATCTCAGTCTGCTCAGGCTCCCATATAACAAACCACTGCAGACAGGGTGGCTTAAACCACAGACATCTATTTTCTCACATCACAGTTCTGGAGGCTGGAAGCCCAAGGTCAAGGTGCCAGCAGGGTTGGCATCTGGCGAGGATGCTCTTTTTGGCTCGTGGAGGCCACTTTCCTCCTCTTCTAAGGGCAGCAGCCCTGTCGGACGAGGGCCCAATTCTGATGACTCATTCAGCCCTTCATCACCTCCTTGCCAGCCCTCGCCCCAGATTCAACCGCACTGGGGGTGACTTCACACTGGGGCTCCTCCGTATGAACTTGGAGAGGAATGCCAACCTTCGGTGCGTCACAAGGTTTAAAAACATTTGGTGTCTGCTCTCCGGGAGCTCTGGGTCTGTGGTGGAGGGACGGCAGGTGCGCAGACAGGAAGTTGATGATGAGCACCAGCAGCAAGGCTGACATAGGACATGAGGTCCGAGGACTCGGAGCCCCAGGACTTGTCTCTGGAGGCCGGTCTCATCACAGAGGGTCTTTGAAAATTAAAACAAATAGACAAAAGTGTTTCCAATAAGGACTAGCCCTTTCAGCAAGCTCCCAGATTTAGAGATTTGCTGCCTTAGTGGCCAGCTCCAAATTCTAGACTCTCTTACATCCCTGAGCCAGCAGCACAGGGCTGCGTTTCTCTCAAGCCCTCTGGCAGCGAATGCTTGCCCCACGCAGCTCTACCGGGCACTGAGGAAGAGGCAATGGAAAGAACAGATGGTTGGGCCAGGCACCCCCGGATTCAGATGTGGGTTCTGTGAAGTCAGGCAAGGTATTTAACGCCTCTCGGCCTCAGTGGTCTCATATGTAAAATGGGCATATGAGGAGGTTGATATGGACTGGATTGTATCCACCACCCCCTGACTTCAAATGTTGAAGCCCTAACGCTCAGTGTGATGGTATTTCGAGATGGAGCCTTTGGGAGATAATCAGGTGTAGACAAGGTCATGAATCTAGGGCGCTTGTGGTGGGATTAGTGTCCTAAGAAGAGACACCAGAGAGCTTGCTCTGGCTTTCTCTCTACCACGTGAGGATACGGTGAGAAGGCAGCCGTCTACAAGCCAGGAAGGGCTCTCACTGGAACCCAACCACGCTGACATCCTGATCCCAGACTTCCAACCTCCAGGACTCTGAGAAAAGAAATTTCTGCTAAGTAAGTCCCAAATCTGTGGCATTTTGTTATGGTGGCCTGAGCTGAGGCAGATGCCCCCTTGGAGTATGAATTATTGTGGGCTCGACTGCTTGTAAGTGCATGTGAGGCATTATTAATCTTTTATTTTTATGGGGCTAAATGCACGTACAGCCCTTGGTGCTGTTCTGATGGGTGCCTCATAGTGAGTCCCTACCCTCTTGCCCTGGATACCAGATGCTGTACGGAAGGTGGTGATACAGAAGAACTATCCTTTCTTTTCCTGGACAAGCTAATGAATTCTCCCAAGGCAAGAAAAAAACCAGATTCCCGAATCCTGCCCAAGGTCTAGTGCCATCAGTCTGGGGGTAGAGGGAACCAGGATTCCTAAAATGGCATTTCTCTCTCCTCCGGGAGATGAGTCTGGAGGCTGAGTGGAAGGCAGGGACAGAATGACCAAGGGTCTCAGGTGTGGAGTGAGAGGTCAATTTTTCGCTCGTTGTTGCATTCAGTAACTATTTATTGAGCTCCCCCATGGGCCAGAGTCTGTTCTCGCTGCTGGGACTACAACAATAAAGAAAGCAGACAAATCTCTAATCTCATAGAGCTTCCATTTTAGGACTAGAAGACGAACATTAAACACGTAACAAGTCAGATGATTGTGTGTGCAATGGAGCACATGAAAGGAGGGTAAGAGGAAAAGAGGAATGGATGCCATATTATATAGGGAGGTTAAGGAAACTATGTTCAATAAGGTGGCGTCTAAGCAACAACCTGAAGGATGTGAGGAGTGAACCAAGTGGGTAACTGGAAAGCGTATATTCTAGACAGGAGGAATTAGCAGTGCAAAGGTTCAGGCAGGATCATTCTGATACGTTTTTAAAAAAGGGGGTGGTCAAGAAGACCAGGGTGGTTGGCACTGAGGACAAGAGGGCTGGAACTATAAATGAGGCCTCAGATGTCAGAACTGGGGCTGCCCAGGGGCTCCGGGGTGGCTCAGTCGGTTAAGCATCCAGTTCTTGATTTCAGCTCAGGTCATGATCTCGGGATTGCAAGATCAAGCCCCGTGTCAGGCTCCACGCTGGACGTGGAGCCTGCTCCAAATCCTTTCTCTTCCTCTCCCTCTGTGCTGCGCCTCCTACAAAAAAAGGAACTGGGGCTACCCTGGTGGGACCTGAGGCCCAAGTAGGACAAGTGATGTTAGCTGACTATTAAACGATCGCCATGTTAAGGATGGACTCAGGGAGGAAGGTGGAAGAAGAAAAGCCAGCTAAGAGGTGAGGGATGGGCTAGGTGGTAGCTGAGGAGGTGAGAAGCGATCAGATTCGGTGTGTTTGGAGGGCAGCACGGTTAGGAGTTAAGAACAGATGATGCCCCGAGGGTCATCCGCTGAGAGGTGGAGGTGTGAGGAACAGACTCGCAAGGTGGACCCCCCAGGAGAGCTCAGAACACCGCAGATCGGTGGGGGTGAGACGCATTGCTGGTGCGTTGGCGCCTTCACTTGACTATGATCACAGAGCCGAGATCAGCCTAAGTTTTCCAGACCCCCTGACTGGAGGGATTGAGCTTAGAGTGTTCTAGAACCTAGTCGGGAGTGTTCCCCTGCATTTGGCGCATTTCCCTGCAGGAAAAGTCCTGGGAAGTAAAGCAGCAAGCAATGCCGCTGCACAGACCCCATCTGGGACAACGGCCTGACCTTGGCCTGCTGTTGGGCAGCATCGCACTGCCCCTGCGTTGAGTCTTCCCTACCCTTTTCCTAACTTCCTTTCAGAATACAAGTCAATTGAGGATTGTGAGGAGCTGGTGATCAATACTACGGCCACAATCAACAACTTATCTTACTACCAAGTGAAGAATTCCGTAATTCAGGACAAAAAGCTATATATTGCTGAATGTAAGTTCAGAATTGGGTTCGAGTAGAGGAATGTTTGTTTAAGATTTCGACTTTTTTAACGAAACACCGAACTGGTGTCCTTCCTATTTTCTTGTACAAATATCAAAGAGCCTGATTTGTTTCTAAGAATTCAGAACATGGGGGAAAGTTAGGGTCTTGGTTCTTGCTAAAGTCCCTTATAGTTCGTATTTTATTGTCACTTGAAAATTTTGAGTTATCGGTATTTAGTATGATGCCGGTGTCTATAACCTGCAAATGAAAAGTTAAATTCACTGATTTTATGTCTCTGGTCCCCAAACCCAGTGCTCATAAAGCTTCTTGTGAGCAATAACATGGATGGAATCTTAGAGGCTGTGCGTGTTTTCGGAAACCTCTCCCAGGACCATGACATCTGCGATTTCATTGTGCAGAAAAATGGTGAGTTAATGACACTTCGTGTTCATAAACATGTTCTTCTTGCCAATAAACAGCTAAGCAGTGTTTGAGCTTGGGTCATGACAATGTGATACTTGTTTCTGCTTTGGGACAAATAGTGCTTTACATTCTGTTCCATCCGTACTTAAGGCCTTCAGCTCCGTATGCCAAGATAGATCTGGGCAGTGTTCTCCCTGTTCCTCTCTCCCTTGTGAGTGCTCTGAGACGGTGTGTGTGTGTGTGTGTGTGTGTGTGTGTGTGTGTTTTTAAGGGAAGCAGGTCATCTATAGTCATCATTCCTGCCCCTGAGAATGGACTCAAAAGACATCCTCCTTCATGTACTAGAACATCCATGACAAGGTGGCTTGTAATCACAAAAAAATGGAAAAAGCCTAAGTGTAAATACATGATGACATTCATACAACAGAAAGTTCTATATCGGGGCGCCTGAGTAGCTCAGTTGGTTAAGTGTCCAACTCTTGATCTCAGCTCAAGTCTTGATCTCAGGGTCGTGAATTCAAGCCCTGCATTGAGCTCCACACTGGGCAGGGGCATCTACTTTAAAAAAAAAAAAAAAAAAAAAAGTTCTACATCAATTAAAATAAATGAACTAGAGGTTCATTCAACACGAATCAGCCTCAAACATGTAATACAGGAGCAAAAAGCCAGTGATAAGAGAGTATATAAAGAATAATACCATTAAATATGTTTTAGAACATACATAACAATCATGAGTATTGTTTATGTAACATGCTTACATAGTAATGGTATAAAGTACAAATGGCATTTGGAAATAATAAGACAGAAGACACTTTTGAAGGGGAAGGGATGCCCAAAGGTATAAAATTGGATCTATAACATTTTATATCTTAAACTGGGTGGCAGGTACCCAAGATAACCATCCTCTGTATGTCTCAAATATTTCATGTAAGAATAATAACTAAAAAATCCTAATTATCCATGATAGCACATTTAGATAATAGTTATTAGGGGGGGAAAAAGCAACAGCAGTGAATTGTCACCCATTATCTCACTCCCCCATGGAGTGTAAACTGTTAATGTTTTGATGTACATTATTTAGACTCTTTTCTTGAAGATTGATTATTTGAGAGCAAGAGAGAGAGACACACACCCTCAAGAGCTCGCACGTGCACGAGTGGGGGAGGGGCAGAGGGAGAGAGAGAAGCAGTCTCTACACTGAGCAGGGAGCCCGAAGCGGGCCTCAATTCCTGGGGCTCCCCCTCCCCCCACGATCATGACCTGAGCTGGGACCCAGAGGATCATGATCTGAGCCAAAGGCAGACACTTCACCAGCTGAGGCCACCCAGGAACCCTCATTCTTTAGACTCTTAAACACACACATGGATGTATCTGACTGATCCCTGGGACCAAGATCAGAGCAGGATGGCCACCTGTCACTTACGGGGGTGAACAGGAGGAGGCAGAACACACACTTTATCCAACCTTGCCCAACCCTTTGCCCCACCCCTGTGGGGGGTGTTAAGACAACAGGACAAAGAGTTCCATTTCCTGGAAGTGAAGGAAAGTGGTTCCCAAAGGTGGGGGGGCCCTGTCTTGATCTGAGCGTCCTCCCCCCCCCCCCCCCGCCCGGCAGTCCTACCTTGCTAGGGGCTGGTTTCCAGCCCCCTGAGCAAGTTTTCTCTTACAAACCCTGGAAAACTTTAGAGAAGATCTCAACGGGAACCCCCGCCCCCGGGTTGTGTATTTGAAGAAAATTGCTGGTGAAAGTTCAAAAGGGCCCTTGAGAAGAATCAGATGTTAGAGATGAATGTCGCCTGTGTACTTAGATCCATTTTTGTTTTTGTTTTTGTTTTTTTCCTTTTCTACCAGAAGGGACTGTGTCACTGCCCTGGAGAGGGAGCTGCTGTCTAGGTCAGAGACAGCACTACTTGGGCACTGAGGACCTAGGGGGTGGGGAGCAGGTTCTAGATGCTGTGGATGTTGGTGAACCCACAACTGGGCATGGCAAGAAAGCCTTAGGAAGAATGGATTAAATCCCCTAGCAGTTTCCAGTTTTGTGAGCCACTCCCCATTTCCCCCTTTGCCTGTTTGTAAAATAAGGCACAGCTGGGAACCCTGAGCTTTATTGGTCCGCATTTGTTCTCTGCCCTCCCAGTACACAAGTTCATGATTGCCCTGCTGGATGCCAAGCATCAGGATTTATGCTTTTCTGCCTGTGGCGTTCTCCTAAATCTCACTGTGGATAAAGACAAGCGTGTCATCCTAAAAGAAGGAGGTGGCATTAAAAAGTAAGTTTCAGGGCATGGAGTCCTGACCCTCTCACAGTTTCCCCAGGGAACTTGGGCCCCTCTTGTCCTTCTCCCATGGAGGTATTTCAACATTCAACATAGAACTGCCGAGCTACGGCTAACAAGGAATCTAAGTTCCACTGGACTCTCAAAATAATTCAGAAGTCAGTTGTTGCTGCTTTGAGGGTACTTAAATTTGGAGATGTGAAATTTTTAAAAATAATCACTGAGTTACCTATAATGCATATTAAATAATACAGAAGGTGATTCATCGTTATGCTAAAAATATAAAAAAGGTTCTGATCTAATGACTTCTCAATTTGACTTTTCTTAAACTCAGGTTGGTGGATTGTTTAAGACATTTTGGTCCTACCGATTGGCAGCTGGCCTGCTTGGTTTGCAAAACTTTATGGAACTTCAGTGAAAATATCACCAATGCTTCATCGTGTTTTGGAGATGAGGACACCAACACGCTCTTAGTCCTGCTGCCATCATTTTTAGGTAAGGCTGAGTCTGTGAGTTTTATCAGGGTAAGAGAATTTTTTTTTCTGTGACCTGCATGAATAAAGATTGGTATGTGTTTGAGTAGCTGTGTAAATTTGGAAATATCTGGAAGAGGCTGAGTATAATTTACAGTGGGGACACAAGGACTTTCAACTCCTTGGATACTGTCATGATTTCTGTGGCTTTTTCTTTTTTTTTTTTTGCATTTTTTTACAGACTGCCTAAATCCAAGATTTCAGCCTAACGTATTGCTATTGCTTAAAAATATGTAGATGTTGTAATTGAGAAAATAAGGCTAAAAGCTACTCTGAATTAAGTCATGCTTTTAATGTACCTATACATTTTATTTGTTTTTATTTATTTTTAAAGATTTATTTATTTATTTTGAGAGAGAGAGAGAGCACCGGGGGTGAGGAGGGACAGAGGGAGGGGGAGGGAGAGCATCTTAAGCAGACTCCCCACTGAGCAGGGAGCCGAGCACAGAGCTCAGTCTCAAGACCCTGAGATCATGCCCTGAGCTGAAACCAAGAGTCTGAAGCTTAACTGACTGAACCACCCAGGAGCCTCGGGATCTATACATTTTAATTAGCAGCTATATTAATTATAATGTGGAGGAGCGTCTATGAAACTATTTTGACTTTACATTGGGGTTCAGACCACTGAAAGGCAGGAAATCACGGATATAAACCAAATGAAAGAGTATAGTTCCTTACATTTTTTTAAAAAAAGGTTCTTTAGGAGAATTTTTTTTCATCCTGGGTTAGGTCTAAAGACAAGTGATTTGAGTAAGTAAATGAGCGTTTTCAATAATCCTCTCCCCCAAATGGAGGCAATGTCCCTCCCACCGCCCAGCCACTGTGTCAGATCAGCAAGGCCACGTGGAAAGGCTCAGTGTGACTTAGCAGTCGTGGATTCAAATCTCTTTTACGGTGCTATTCGACAAGAGAATTTCAGGACCTGTCTTTTCACCTCCACGATGGGGACATAGTAATCCCTGACACGCTCCAGTCAATAGTGAGGCTCAATTAGGCATCTGTGCACATCATGAAAAGACCAGAGGACCATAGCCGGACAGTTCTGAGTTTAAAACCTTGCTTTTTGCCCCTTCTAAGTTGTTGACGTTAGACTTAACCTCCCTAAATGTATCTTTTCTCATCTCGAAGCTCGGGACAATTGATGGGCACTTGGCAGAGTTACTAGAATGGTACAGGAGGAGACGTGTGCAGAGAGCCTAGTACAGGCTCGGCCACACAGCTTGGCTGTGAAGGTGCTTTGTAAATTCCGAGTGTTGTAACAATGTTAGTAAACAGGAAATCAGAACCAGAAGTTATCTGCAAGACTCAGGATGGCTGAGTTGATGTGAAATTTGCTTTTTCGCAGTAAAAATAATTTTGCCTGTGTAGGAGTAAGAAAAAAAAAAAATGAGATGGTCTGAAATGATTGCGGTTCCCAGGGCACTCTGTGAACGCGGGGCTCTCTTGGGTTGCTGGGAGCAGACGGCTGTGCTCACCTTGCCTTGATTCAGTCTTCAGGCGGGGCGGAACATTGGAATCAGGTGTGGAATTTAAAAAACACACACTTGTTCTGACCGCATCCCCAGAAATTCTGACTTAGGAACTCTGGGGTGAGGCTCGTTATCTACATTTTTTGCAAAGTTCCGCAGGTGAGTTTGCTCCGCAGCCAAGCTTGAGAACCCTTACCGTGGTTAATGAAGGGAAGGGTGCACCTTGCCCAAAACCTGCTGGAGAGGCACTCGCAGGTCGTTCTGGATGAAACCAGAGTCCCCGACTGACCCCTTCAGTGGGAAGCAATCATTTCTCCACCAAGCAGGGGATGCCACTCTGCTCAGTCTCTGCTGTTATGCAAAAGGTTCCCGTAGGCTCCCACTTGGTCCTGGCTTCAACTAGCTCAGGCTGCTGCTTGTTGCCCTCAGCGTGAGTCTCCTCTGTTCTTGGCTCACTATTTGTCTCCCGTTTGGGGAAGAGGTGTGATTGGTTCCGTGCATCATTCCCCCTGGGCCATAGCCCTTCCTGGTTTAGGCCGCAGCTGCCTCTATCACAGGCTGTCTCCAGCCAGGGCCATCAACTATAAATAGCAAAATGGCGGGGCCCCTTTGAAGAGGATGTGGGCACGGCCGTCTCCTCAGCAGGTACGGAATGAGGCAGGCGCTTCTTTCTAGTAGGCCTAGTGCCTGCTCCTGCCTCCCTCAACCTTCCCTGAGAACCTGGTTGGGCCTCTCCTTGTGCCTCCCCAACCTTTGAGCCTTTGCAGGTGCCGTAGCCCTTACCCACCTAGCCAGGTGCTGTCTGTCCGGGCAGACCCTTCTCGCGTCCCTTACCAATTCCATGGTCTGGTCTGTACCAGACTTGGTCTGTACCAAGTACATGGTCTGTACTTATTAAGTAGCAATCACGAACAGTGTAACTTCTGTATTATTATTTTGTAACTTTCATCTTGTTTCCCCACTCCATTTGAGCCACGTTAGGGAAAGGATATTGCCTCCTACGAAGGAGGCCCTTGATAGATGCCTGTGGACTGGCTGGCTTTCGAAATCCCCTCCCGCTGCCCCCCCACCGGAGGGGACTGTGGCGTGGATAACAGAAATGAAGCCAGTTGATCAGGGAGCCTAGTAACCAGCACCATGTGTCAGTGATTTCTCATGTGATTACCAGGCCCTCCTTACAAACCCTAAGGACCAGGCTACTTCCTGGTTTCTCTTTCCACAGACCCTTACTTCTGGCGGGGTTGTAGCTGTGTCTGACCCGTTGGGCAGCAGCAAGTCCTGTGGATACAGGGGTGAGAGGGGGCTTGCATTTCAGTTCCTTCCCAAAGATAGCTGAAAAGCCTGCTATTTTGAAAACAGGATGAGCCGTTACGTCTGAGCCCCACGCCAAAGTGTGAGCGCTGTTTTTAGAAATCATGACAAGGCAATCAATTTAGAAATGTAAGTTACCAACTTTTTCTTGATGGGCAACTAAGTGGGGGGGAAGGAGAAACTAATGGTCCCCAACACGGTTGGGACATTGAGATGTTGATGTTGGTTTTGGAAAGTGGCTAAAAAAGTATGTGTCTGAAGCTTTCTGATGGATTGTGGTCACTTCTTATAAACTCCTTAGCAGTGTGTTTATCTTGAAGTTCTTTAGTGGCCGTACCCTGGCGCACTGGTCCACCCTGAGCTGCTCTCTCAGGAGCTGGCAACTGGTTGTCAGGGTATGTGGTTTGTTGTGAATGTAAAGGACACAGGTTTCGTTTTGTTTATTGTGAGGTATATGCCACTTAGCACCTAGATTATGAGACAAGGGGTAGAGTGGGGCCGATGTTCAAGTTAAAGAATCACATTAAAGGGGCTCCTGGCTGGCTCAGTCGGTAGAGCATCCAACTCTTGATCTTGGGGCTGTGAGTTCAAGCCCCACACTGGGTGTAGAGATTACTTTAAAAAAGATCTCATTAACAAGCCCACACCAAACAGCATGGACCATGAGGGCTGTGCCTTATAATTGGGCAATAATTAAACCCTCAATAGCTACCTGGTGCTGAACCCCACGCTGCAAGATCGTGCAGTGAGCAGGAGAAACTTTTATTGATGGCACAGTATACTTAAGCTATAATAGAGATTGTGCTATAACGATCACTGAGAAATTTATTGTTTTGAGTTTCTTACCCCTTTTATACCTAACACCTTCCTTAAATTCTAGTATTAGAAGTATGCTGTGCACGAAGAAAGCTTAAGAATGATTGGTTATCTAAATCAGTGTTCGTCACACTGTGTCCAGCATCTTTAAAGGGTGAGGTAGCAAAGAAAGAAAATACCAGAGTCCATCATATGTAGCAAAGCGAAGTAGTCAATTGTGAAACCGTTGTTACTTTGTACCTAAGTTGGCAAGTCGCAGTGTACAGTCATGACCTATGCATTTTTTTGGTCAGAGTCCAGAGTCTGAAAAATCACAGATCTCAATTGTTCTTGGATTCACCTCTGCTGTTCTCCAGCAATAAAGTTCCAAAATGTAATACCAAGCGTCATAGGGCACTTTCTTAGGTATTTGCTGTATTTACTTTCAAACTGCAGACTGTCTTTCTCTTACCTGTAGCTATTTGGCCACTTCTGTTATCTTGTCTAACCTGATTTACAAATTAATAGGGTCTGAGTGTGGATTAGCTAATCAGAGGCCAAACCTCAAGAAAAGTAACACAGTCTTGACCTTAGCTTAAAAAAAAGCCCCAAAACACTCAAATCGAGGTTTGTTAAACCCACTAAATCTAATCAAAGCCCCAGGAATTGCCAAGCGCCTGGGCAGCCATCAGCCCTGAGCCTCTTGAATAAGAGAATTCATCATCTGATAGAAGTCTGTGCTCAGAAAACCTGGGAAAGAGTGAGCCAGAAGATGTTCTAGAAATCCGAAACTGCCATATCTCTCAGGCTCCTCTTGGCTGGAAGTAACCCGGTGGGAAGAGCTTTGAAGGCACCAGATGCTGCCGGCATTCTCCTCTCAGGGCCCTGGGTAGCGTGTGGCTGGGGAGATCCAGGCTTGCTCACCCGGCCTCCGTGGAGCGCCTTGCTGGAGTGTTTCTGACTGCGCAAACTTATCTCAGCACTGCAGAGCTGTCCTCTGGGTCGGAGGAGAGGAGGGGAGGGGACAAAGGGGGATACCGGGTCCCGTTATTCTGAGCGCCAACGCTAACACCAGCTGCACCATAGTGCGCAGAAAACATTCACTGTAGAAGATTCGAGGCCAACAGTAAAGCATTTTCTAATGGGATTTGCATTGGCCCCATGAAAAAAAAGTTTGCTAGTTATGTAAAGAGCCATATTTGTGGTCACTTTAGGGCTTAGCAGTCCCCACTCACAAAGTCGGCCTCCGCCACAGACCTCGGAAGTGGCAGCGCCAATCTGACCTGGCCCGGACATTTTCCTAAAATCCTTCCCATGGGGTGTGAAGCCCAATATAAAGAAGTAAACATGCTGTGGCAGGTTGGCACAGAAACTTTTGTGGCCTTTTATCTTCCTATTTGGGTTGGATATACTCATGATGTTTGTAGAACTCAGGGTACCCTTGGGCTAAGAAGCAAATGAAGATTGTAATTTTTTTTTTTTACTAGTACTTTTTGCATTATACATAGAGTGACTTGGGATTCTAATACTCCCTGGGATACTCAAAGTATCCTGTTCTTCACTGTTACTGGCAAGGGCAGGGGGATTGCCTTTTCAAGGCAACACGTTGGGGCTACTTTGAAGCCAGCAACCTTGATTTTCAAGTTAAGTTTACAATGTCCAATTCAACTGTGCTGCTGCTACTTTCCCTAAAGATTTCCTGGCTCATTTTATGTCTGTCGATTGCTAAAGTAATTATCTTTTCTAATGCCCAGATAAGGAAGGAACTGTTAATATTTTGTCTCTTCTGAGAAATTGTGATCTGACTTTGGGATGTGCCCTTACACAGAAACACTTGGGGATGAGTTGCTAAAAGAGCTCAATTCAGTCTAGGCTTTTTTTTCTTCTGAGAAGCTTATTGTCCTTTTTATTAAGAGATTACGAATGTTTTAAAATAAGTATAGTTTAAAGCGCCAAAGAGAGTAAAGAACTCCTTCTATTAAAACAAAACAAAACAAAACATTGTGGGACAGCTGGGTGGCTCAGTTCTTTAAGTGGCTGCCTTGGGCTCAGGTGGTGATCCCAGAGTCCTGGGGTCCCAGGGTTTTGGGATCCAGATCGAGTTCCGCGTCTGGCTCAGCAGGGAGCCTGCTTCTCCCTCTCCCTCGCACTCTGCCTGCTGCTCTCCCTGCTAGTACTCTCTCTCTCTCTCTCTGTCACATGAATAAATAAAATCTTTAAAACAATACAAAACAAAAAAACCATTTTAACCCCCAAATCGTACGTGTGTCGTCTTGGGATCAGAGACAACCCAGGATGAGTTTACCTTAGGCCAACAAGAATTAAGCTTTATCCGGTAGGGTGACTCTTGCAAATAATTGCTGTAATTTTAATTTTTCCGACACAGATGAAGAACTAGCACTGGATGGCAGTTTTGACCAAGACCTAAAAAACTATCACAAACTCCAGTGGGAAACAGAATTCAAACCTGTGGCACAGGAGCTTCTAAACCGAATTCAGAGCCATTACACCTTCCTGGAACCCCTGTCTGTTTCTTCTTTCTAATACGACATAGCTTCATGGAAACAGAAGTCAGATTTCCTTCATTCTTATGCAGTGGTAACAAACAAACATTTGTTTCTCGGTATTAACAAATATTGAAAGTTTTTCAGATACTGATTTTAGGGCGTAGTCTAAGGATTTTCAGAGGAAGAAGCATTTTTTTTTCCCTCACTAGGTATTATGGAAAAATGAATATAAATGTACTTTTTGCTATGAGAAATGTAAGACGAAAATATATCCATGGTTTTTCTAAGTAAATGGCTTTGTCTTCTATTCTCTGGTCAGCACTTCAGTTCTAACCCTAAAATCCCGATTTAACAGTTCTGGAATTGAAGTGTTTGTTCAGTAGTCCAGTGAACTGTGTGATGAAGAAATTAGATTTTTGTATATGGGAAGAATGGTGGTCCGCACTGTGAGGAACACACTCCTCCATAAACATCTGCACGAATTCTTGTATCCTCCAAGAATAGTTTTCTGGTTATGTATTAGTATTTTTCTGGTTCTCCTGCTAAGAGCAAGAGTAAGCCAAAACATTTAGAAAAGACCACTTTGGGCAATCTACTCTTCATTAAATAAGTAACGTAGATGGAAAAAGGAGTATTTTACCTCTTTCTTCTCATTTGAAATAAAATGATTAGACCAGACAGTCCTTCTAATTGTAACTTTCTGTGACTAGGGAGATGACGTAATGTCGTAGAATGGGTTCAGGCTCAGGCATATGGCAGATCTCCGTTTGAATCTGAGCTATCTCCTGCTTTGGCCTTGGGCGAGCAACTTAATTTCTTTAGCTTCAACTGTAAAATAAGAATATTTGATTGTAGTTCAGTTTTCAAAAAGAAGAACATTAAATGGGCAAATTGCCTAGCACAGTGTCTGATGTGGTTAGTAGGTGCTCAATAAATGATAACATCAGGATGGTAGTTAGTTTATTAGGCTACCATTCTTTGCAGGGGAAGTTTGGCCTTTGAACGACAAAAGCCAAGGAAACTGAGATGACCATTATCCTATATTAGCCAAGTGAGGATTTGGAAATAAAAGTAGATGTACTACCCTGCTTGGAGAAAAGCTGTTAGTAATGGCTTCTCACCCTACAAAATGCCAGGACTAATGGGAAAAAGGCAGGCACCGCAGACTGAAGCCCAGAATGGCTTTCAAAGGCCATTAGAAAATACTTAAATTTCCTAGGAAGAAATCGACTTTCCTAGGGCCCTTTTATTCTGCGGCTCTTCTCTGGCAGGGACTCAGCGCAATCCCCTGGGGCCATGCCTTATTGTAGAGTGTGATGGACTCATCTCTCAAAACCATTTAAGGATCTAAGTCTTTGAAAAAATTAATTTTTCTTTTATCTGTATTAGGTTATATATTCTACTTTCAGTGAAAAAGATTCAACTATTTTCCCCCCTCAGGATTTATAACTAATATAATAACTCATGCTGGAATACTGCTATACCTGTTCTCCTTCACATAAACTCCTCACCTTCGGACTCACACGAGAGCCCGACCTCTTGGAGCCAGCTCTCTGCCCCCACTCCCTTTTAAAGATTGTATTTTTTTAAGTGATCTCTACATTGAACATGAGGCTCGAACTCTCAACCCCAGGATCAAGAGTCAGTCACATGTTGTACTGACTGAGCCAGCCAAGTGCCCCTGCCTTTTTAAAAAAAGGGCTAAAAAAAAACACATAACATAAAATCGACCATACTGTTTTTAAGTGTAGGTTCAGTAGCGTTAGGTATAATTACATTGCTCTGCAATAGAACTCTAGAACTTTTTCGTCTTGCAAAACTAAAACTCTGTTTTAAAAAAAAAAAAAATCCCTATATCCTCCTCCCCTGCCCCCCGGCTCCTAGCAACCACCATTCTACTTTATTTCTATGAATGTGACTTGTTCAGATATCTCACGTAAGTGGAATCATACAGTATTTGTTTTTGTCCTGGTTTATTTCACGTAGCATAATGTCCTCCAAGTGTGTCCATGTTGAAGCATGTGACAGGTTGTTCTTCCTTTTTAAAGCTGAATAATATTTCCTCATATGTAGAGCCTATCTTTTGTTTATCCAGTAATTGCTTAATGGGCCTTTGTGTTGCTTCTGCCTCATGGTTATTGTGAATCATGCCGCTTTGAATATGGTGTATAAATAGCTCTTTGAGATCCTGCTTTTAATTCTTTTGGGTATACATCCGGAAGTGGAATTACTAGATCATACAGTAGTTCTATTTTTAATTTGGGGGAGAGTATCAATACTGTTGCCCATTGAGGCTGCACTGTCTTACATTACCACCAGCAGTACACAAAGGTTTGAATTTCTTCACATCTTTGCCAACACCTGTTGTTTGTTTTTTATAGTAGTCATCATAACAGGTGTAAAGTGATATCTCGTTGTGGTTTTGATTTGCATTTCTCTAATAATTACTGATGTTGACTATCTTTTCATATGTTTGTTGACTGTATTTCATCCCTAGATTAATGTCCATTCAAGTCCTTTGCCCATCTTTCAGGTGCTTTGAGTTTTTTGTTGTTGTTGACTTGAGTTCTTTATATATTCAGGGTATTAACCCCTTATCGGGTAGGTATATGATTTGCAAATATTTTCTTCCATTCCATAGGTTGCCTTTTCACTCTGTTAATTGTGCCCTTTGATGCACAAAAGTTTTTTGTTTTGTTTTAAAGTAATCTCTGCCCAACGTGGGGCTCAAACTCATGACCCTGAGATCAAGGGTTGCATGTTCTACCAACTCAGATGCACAGAAGTTTTTAAGTTTGATGTAGTTCTGTTTGTGTATGTTTTTTTTTTTTTTTTTTAAATCTTTTGGTGTTACAGCCAACAAATCATTGACAAATCCAATGTCCTGAGGCTTTTCCCCTGTTTTCTCCTAGGAATTTTATAGTTTCATTTCCTACATTTAGGCCTTTAATCCATTTTAGTTAATTTTGACCATGACTTCTTTATAGTTTGTACCTCTTAATCCCCCCTTTAAAAAGATTTTATTTATTAGAGAGAGAGAGAGAGGGCACATGTGTGTGAATGGGGAGGGACAAAGAAGGGGAGGAAGAGGAAGAGAATCTCAAACGGACTCTGCTATACATGGAGCCTAACACGGAGCTTGATCCCACAATCCTGAGATCATGACCTAAGCCGAGAGCACCTGGGTGACTCAGTCAGTTAAGCATCCCACTCTTGATTTCGGCTCAGGTCAATTCTAGTCAATAGTCAATAATGCTATAACTTCAGGGGTGCCTGGGTGGCTCAAATAGTGGAGCCACTATAGAAAGCAATATGCAGGTTTAATTAAAAAAAATTAAAAATAGAAATATCATATAATCAAGTAATTCCACTACTGGGTATTTACTCAAAGAAAAGGAAAATACTAATTTGAAAAGATATATGCACCCCTATGTTTACTGCAGCATTTTTCGCAATACCCAAGTTACGGAAGCAGTCTAACATCCACTGATGGATGAATGGATAAAGATGTGGCACATATACACACAATGGAATGCTATGTGGCAATAAAAAAATGAAATCTTCCTATTTACAACAACATGGATGGACCGACAGAGTATTATGCTAAGTGAAATAAATCAGAGAAAGACAAATACTGCAGGATTTCACTTACATATGGAATCTTAAAAACAAATGAATAAGCAAAGAAAAAAACAGAAGCAGACTAATAAATACAGAGAATAATCTGGTACTTGCCAGAGTTGAGGACATAGAAGGATGAGCAAGATAGTTGAAAGGGATTAAGTCGGGGAGGGCTCCTGGGTAGCTTAGTTGCTTAAGTGTCCCAACTCTTGGTGCCTAATTTTAAGATTATTTCTTCAAGGTGCGTGAAAATACTAACAGTATTTTGATAGAAATTGCAATGAATCTGTAGATTACTTTGGGTAGTGTGGGCCTTTTAATAATATTTTCCAGTCCATGAGCATGGTATGTTTTTCCATTTATTTGTGTTGTCTTCAATTTTTTTCATGAATGTCATATAGTTTTCAAAGTACATATCTTTCACCTAGGTATTTTTATTCTTTTTGACGCAATTGTAAATAGGATTGTTTTCTTAATTTTTCTTTCTGCTAGTTTGTTATTAGTGTATAGCAATGCAATAGATTTTTGCATATTTTGTGTCTTGAAATTTTACTGAACTCATTTATTAGTTCTAATAGGTTTTTGGTGAAGTCTTTAGGGTTTTCTGTATATGGTATCCTGTCATCTGCAAATAGTGATAGTGATAGTTCTTCCTTACCAAGTGCCTTTTGGGTGCCTTTTATGTGTTGTCTGATTGCTGCGGCTAGGACTTCCAGTAGTATATTGAATGAAAGTGGTGAAAGTGAAAATCCTTGTTTTGTTTCTGATCTTTGAGGAAAAGGTTTCAGTTTTTCACCACTGAGTGTCTTAGCTGTGGGTTTGTCATAGATGGCCTTTATTATCTTGAGATATGTTCCCTCTATACCATCTTTATTGAGAATTTTTAATCAAGAACAGATGCTGGATTTTGTCAAATGTTGTTTTTTTTTTTAAGATTTTATTTATTTGACAGAGAGAAACACAGCGAGAGGGGGAACACAAGCAGAGGAAATGGTAGAGGGAGAAGCAGGCTTCCCGCAGAGCGGGGAGCCCGATGCAGGGCTCGATCCCAGGACCCCAGGATCATGACCTGAGCCGAAGGCAGATGCCCAACAACTGAGCCACCCAGGCGCCCCTGTCAAATGTTTTTTATCCTTCACTTTTAGCGTGATGTATCATGTTGATTTGCAGATAGATATTGAATATCCTTGCATCCCTGAGATAAATTCCACTTGATGGTGATAAGTGACCCTTTAAATGTATTTTTGGATCTAGTTTGCTAAGATTTTGCTGAGGATTTTGGCATCTATGTTCATCAGGGATATTGGTCTGTAATTTTTTTGTGGTGTCTTTGTCTGGTTTTGGTATCAGGGTAATGATGGCCCTTATAGAATGAATGTGAAGCATTCCTTCTTGTATTTTTTGGAATAGGTTGAGGATAGGTATTAGCTCATCTTTAAATGTTTGGTAGAATTCACCGTGAAGCCATTTGGTTCTGGACTTTTTTGTTGGGAGTTATTTATTACGGACTAGTAACTAGTAATGTGTACAAATGATCTATTTCTCCTTGATTCTGTCTTGGAATATTGTGTTTCCAGGAATTTATCCATTTCTACTAGTTTGTGCCGTTCGTTGGGCTATAGGTTTTCATAATAGTCTCTAATTATCCTTTGCATTTCTGTGGTGTCAGTTGTAACTTCTCTTTTATTTCTGATTTTATTTTTGAGTCCTCTCATCTTTAACTGATGAGTCTGGCTAAAGGTTTATCAATTTTGTTTATCTTTTCAAAGAATCAGCTCTTTATATTTTTTTTTTTTAAAGATTTTATTTATTTGACAGAGAGAAACACAGCGAGAGAGGGAACACAAGCAGAGGGAACGGTAGCAGGAGAAGCAGGCTTCCCACAGAGCAGAGAGCCCGATGCGGGGCTCGATCCCAGGACCCTGGGATCTGACCTGGGCCGAAGGCAGACGCTTAACGGCTGAGCCACCCAGGCGCCCCAGCTCTTTATATTTTTTTAAGTCCCTATTCATTTCCATTCTGATCTTTATTATTTCCTTTCTTCTATTAACTTTGGGCTCTGTTCTTCTTCTGATTCCTTCAGGTGTGCAGTTAGATGGCTTATTTGAAATTTTTCTTGTTTCTTGAGGTAGGCCTGAATTGCTATAAACTTTTCTCTTAGAAATGCTCTTGGTGCATCCCAAAGATTTTGAACCATTGTTTCCCATTTTTATTTGTCTCTAGGTATTTCTTTTTGTTTCCTTCTGATTTCTTCATTGGCCCATTGGTTGGTTAGTAGCCTGTTTATTCTCCGCTTATATGTGTGTTTTCCAGTTTTGTTTTGTCTTTTGTTTTTTTTTTCTGTAACTGATTTCTAGTTTCATAATGTTACGGTCAGAAAAGATGCTTCATAGGATTTTAATGTTAAATTTACTGAGACTTGTTTTGTGGCCTAACATATGATCTGTCCTGGAGAATGTTCCATGTGAACTTGAACAGAATGTGTATTCTGTATTTGGATGGAATGTTCTGTATATATCTATTAAGTCATTCTGGTCGGTGTCATTCAAAGCCACTGTTTCCTTATTGACTTTTCTGTCTGGATCATCTATCTATTGATGTAAATAGAGCATGAAAGTCCCCTACTGTTGTTGTATTGTTGTCGATTTCTTTCTTTATATTTGTTAATATCTGCTTTATATATTTATGTGCTCCTAAATATTTAGATATTTACAATTGTTTAGATATGTTACAATTGCAGAGATATTTAAATTGTTATATCTTCTTGTTGGATTGACCCCTTCATCATTATGCGCTTATTTGTCTTGTCCTTTGTTATAGTCTTTGTTTTAAAGTCTATTTTGATGTAAGTAGTGCTACCCCTGGTTTTGTTTTTCACTTGCATGGAATATCTTTCTCTAGCCCTTTACTTTCAGTTTCTATGTGTCCTTGGATCTGACATGAGTCTCTTGTAGGCAGCATATAAATGGATCTTGTTTTTTTTAATCCATTCATTCTTTTGATTGGAATATTTAGCTCATTTACATTAATTTTTGATAAGTATGTACGTTTTGCCATGTTAATTATTTTCTGATTGTTTTTGTAGTTCTTCTCTGTTCCTTTTTTCTCTGTTCTTGTCTCTTGTGATTTGAAAACTTCCTTTAGTCTTGTGGTTAGATTCCTTTCTCTTTATTATTTGTGTATTTATTATAGGCTTTGGGTTTGTGGTTATCATGAGGCTCATATGTAACATCCTCTTTATATAGCAGTCTATATTAAGTTGATGGTTGCTGAAGTTCAAACACTTAAAAGCACTACATTTTTACTCCCTGCATGTTTTATGTGTATGATGTCATATTTTACACGCCTTTGTGTATCCCTTAACTAATTTTAATAAATATAATCGATTTTACTACTACTTTTTGTCTTTTCACCTTCATGCTAGTTTAATAAGTGATTCATCTATGTTTTTTTACCAGTGAATTTTTTCCTCCCATAATTTTCTAACTTCTAGTTATGGCCTTTTCTTTTCCACTTAAAAGCATCCTCTTAACATTTCTTCTAATGTTGAGTGGGATGAACTCCTTTAACTTTTGTCTGGGAAACTCTTTATCTCCTTCAATTTTGAATGATAACCTTACCAGGTAGAGTATTCTTGGCCACGGGTTTTTTTCCTTTAAGCACTAAATATATATCATGCTACTCACTCTTTTCCTGGCCTGCAAAGTGTCTTCTGTAAAAGCAGCTGATTGCCTTATGGGATTTTCCTTATATATAACTATTTGCTTTTCTCTTGCTGCTTTTAAGATTCTCTCCTTATCTTTAATTTTCAACGTTTTTAATTATTATGTTTCTTGGTAGGGACCTCTTTGGGTTCAACTTGTTTGGGACTCTCTCTGATTCTTGGGCCTGAATGTCTGCTTCCTGCCCCAGGATAGGGAATTTTTCAGCTATTATTTCTTCAAACAAGTTTTCTGTTCCTTTTGAGAAATTTCCTTCTGGGACTCCTATAATGCAGAGTCATTTTTCTTGTTGTTGTTGCAGGGGCCCCTTAATCTATCCTCGTTTTTAAAAATTTTTTCTTTTTGCTGTTCAGCTTGAGTACTTCCCATTACTCTGTCTTCCAGATCACTGACTCGTTCTTCCTCATCCTTTAATTTGCTGTTGATTTCCTCTAAGGTATTTTTCTTTTCAGTTACTATATTCTTCAGTTCTGATTGGTCTTTTTTATATTTTCCATCTCCTTGTTAAAGTTCTCACTGAATTTTTCTACCCTCTTCTTGAATCTGTTAAATATCTTTATGACCATTACTTTGAATTCTTTATCAGGTAAATATCTTATCTCTATTTTGCTTTGTTTTTGAGATTTTTGTCTTATTCTTTCATTTGGAACATATTCCTCTGTGTCGTCATTTTGTTTGACTCTGTCTGTTTCTACGTATTAGGTAGGTCAGCCACATGTACTAGTCTTGAAAGGAGTGGGCTTATACAGACAGCATCTTGTGGGCTCCCATTCTCCCTGGTCACCAGAACCAAGTACCCTTGAGGTGTCCCCTGTGTGGGCTGCATGTCCCCTCCTGTTAGGACACATCTGCTACGTGCACACTGGTGGGCAGAGTTGGCTCCCAGTGTGGCTGCTTGCAATGACTGGCATGACTATTGCAGGTGCGCTAGTGGGCAGATTTGGCCCCCTGCCATGGCTCGTTGCAATGACCAGTGCAGCTATTGCAGGCAAACTGGTAGGCAGAGCTGGCCCCTGGCATGGCTGGCTGCTATGACTGGCATGCCTATTGCAAGCATGCTAGTGGGTGAGGCTGGCTCACCCTTTCCCAGGGAAAGATTTGCTTTGCAGGGGTGCCAGTACTGCTAGGGCTGCCCACTGGGTGTAGTGGGGGCACTGGTGACTTTTAGGGGATGCTGGTTCCAACTGAGGCTACCTGCCAGGTATGGTGGGGCAGGAGCCATTTTTGGAGGGATGCCTGCTGGGGTGGGTCCTCAAAGAAATGCCAGGGCGGCATGAGCATTGCTAGCAAGGTAGATGGAAAACAATAGAACTGGCTGTTGTCAGCATCAGGTCAGCTAGGCTGAAGGAAGATAAAAAAAAAATTGGTGCCTACTTGCATTTCTGTTCCTGGAGAAAGCTCTTACAGATCTCTACCTTTCTGGCACATACCATAAAATTAGTTAATGAATCTCTTGCATGTATAATCCAAGCACTTTTCAAACTGCTGTTTCCATACTGGGTCTTGGACGGAGTCATAAGCCACTACCTCTTTAAGAGCAAAATCTCAGTTTTCCTATAGCTCTGCAGCTCTCCTGGAGTTAAGCCTCACTGATTTTCAAAACCAGACATCATGGGGGGCGCCTCGGTGGCTCAGTGGGTTAAAGCCTCTGCCTTCAGCTCAGGTCATGATCTCAGGGTCCTGGGATCGAGCCCCACGTCGGGCTCTCCGCTCAGCGGGGAGCCTGCTTCCCCCTCCCTCTCTGCCTGCTTCTCTGTCTACTTGTGATCTCTCTCTCTAAAAAAAAAAAAAAACAAAAAAAAAACAAAAAAAAAAAACCAGACATCATGGGGTCTTGTTTTCCCAGTGCAGGTCTTAAGGGTCGGGATGCCAATGTGGGTCTTCGTCTCTTTGCTCCACATGGAGAACATTTATACCTGTGATATCCCTCCTGCTATGGGTGGGTATCTTGGAGGTTTCATTCCTGACCACGTCTCTTCTCCTTCCTTTCTCAGTGTGGATTCTTCTTTGTCTTTAACTGTCAAAGATGGGTTCTACCATTCTTCAGGTCATTTTCAGGGTGAGTTGCATTATACATAGCTGTTGCCTTGGTGTGTCCATGAGAGGAGGTAAACTAGGATCCTCTCACTCTGCCATCTTCCTGGAATAAGCCAACCTTGTTCTTTGGGGTCCTTTGAGACTCCTTTTGAATTTTAGGATGGATTTTTCTATTCTTGCAAAAAAAATGGCATTTTCAGAGTTTGCATTGAATTTGTAGATTACTGTAGATATGACATATTAACAATAGCCTGAAGTCTTTCAATCCATGACCATGGATGTCTTTCCATTGTGTTTTTCTTTAATTTCTCACAGCAATGTATTGTGGTTTTCAGTGTACAAGTCTTACATCTTCTGGGTTAAGCTTATTCCTAAATATTTATTCTTTTTGATGCTATTGTAAATGGAATTGTTTTCTTAAGTTTCTTTTCAGGTTGTTCATTTTTAGTGTATAGAAATGCAACTGATTTTTGTGTGTTGATTTTGTATCTTGTAACTTTGCTGAAACTGTTGGTCCTACAGGGGTGTGTGTGTGTGTGTGTGTGTGTGTGTGTGATGTTTAGGGTTTTCTACATATAAGATCATGTCACCTGCAAACAGATAATTTGACTCTTCTTTCCTTTCCAATTAGAATGCCTTTTCTTTTTCTTGCCTATTTGTCCTGGCCAGTACTTCCAGAACAATGTTGAATAGAAGTGGTGAGAGTGGTCATCCTTGTCTTGTTCCTGATCTTAAAAGCTTTCAGTCATTCATTGAATATGATGTTAATTATAGGCTTTTCATATTTGAGCTTTATTACATTTAGATAGTTTCTTTCTAATTCTATTTTGTTAAGTGTTTTTAATCATGAAAGGTTGTTGAATTTTGTCAAATGCTTTTTCTGCATCAATTGAGATAATCGTGGTTTGTTTTTGTTTTGTTTTTTTTTTTGTCCTTCCTTCATTCTGTTAATGTGCTGTATTGTGTTGATCATTTGTAGTATGTTGAACTACCCTTGCATTCCAGGAATAAATCCTACTTCATATTTCTAATGTGCTGTTGAATTTTCTTTGCTAGTATTTGGTCAGGATTTTTGCATTAACATTCATCAAGGATATTGGTCTGTAGTTTTCTTGTTATCTTTTTTTAAATTTTAAGTTTTTATTTTAATTCTGGTTAATGTACTGTTATATCGGTTTCAGGTGTACAATATAGTAATTCAGCATTTCCATACATCACCCAGTGCTCATCATAACCAGTGTACTCCTTAATCCTCATCACCTATTTAACCTATCCCCCCACCCACCTCTCTTCTAGTAACCATCTGTTTGTTCTCTGTAATTAGAGGTCTGTTCCTTGATTTATCTTTCTCTCTCTCTCTCTCTCTCATTTTTTCCCTTTGCTTGTTTCATTTCTTAAATTCCACATGAGTGAAATCATAGGGTATTTGTCTTTCTCTGACTGACCTATTTCACTTAGCATTATATTCTCTAGCTTAATCCATGTTGTTGCAAATGGCAAGATTTCATTTGTTTTTATGACCAACTAATATTCCATTTGTGTGTGTGTGTGTATGTACACACACCACCTCTTTATCCATTCATTAGTTGATGGACACTTGGGCTCTTTTCATAATTTGGCTATTGTGGATAATGCTGCTATAAACATAGAGATGCATGTATCTTTTTGAATTAGTGTTTTTGCTTTTTTTTTTTTTTTGTAAATACCCAGTAGTTTGATTGCTGGATCATAGGGTAGTTCTATTTTTAACTTGAGGAAACTCCGTATTTTCCAGAGTGGCTGCACCAGTTTGCATTTCTACCAACAGTACAAGAGAGTTCCCCTTTTTCTACATCTTGACCAACACCTATTATTTCTTGTGTTGTTGATTTCAGCCATTCTGACAAGTGTCTAGTTTTGATTTGCATTTCCCTGATGATAAGTGAGGATGAATACCTTTTCATGTGTCTCTTGGCCATGTGGATGTCTTTGGAGAAATGTCTGTTCATGTGTTCTGCCCATTTCTTAATTGGATTATTTGTTTTTTGGGTATTGAGTTCTATGAGTTCTTTATAAATTCGGATGCTAACCCTTTATTGGATATGTCATTTGCAAATATCTTCTCCCATTCTGTGGGTTGCCTTTTAGTTTTGTTGCTTCCTTTGCTGTGCAGAAGCTTTTTGTTTTTATATAATCCCAATAGCTTATTTTTGCTTTGTTTCTTGTGCCTCAGAAGACCTACAAAAAAGAAATTGTTATATCCCATGTCAAAGAAGTTAATGCCTATGTTCTCTAGGATTTTTATGGTTTCCTGCATTTGGGTCTTTAATCCATTTTGAATTTATTTTTGTGTATGGTGTAAGAAAGTGATCCAGTTTCATTCTTTTGCATGTTGCTGTCCAGTTTTCCCAACACCATTTGTTAAGGAGATTGTCTTTTTCCCATTGCGTGTTCTTTCCTGCTTTGTCAAAGATTAATTGACCATATAATTATGGGTTTATTTCTGGATTTTCTGTTTTCTTCCATTGATATGTGTGTCTGTTTTTGTGCCAGTACTGTATTCTTTTGATCACTACAGCTTTGTAATATAACTTGATGTCCAGAATTGTGATGCCTCCACCTTTGCTTTCCATTTTCAAGATTGCTTTGGCTATTTGGGGTCTTTTGTGGTTCAATACAAATTTTAATATTGCTTTTTCTAGTTCTGAGAAAAATGCTGATAGTATTTTGATAGGGATCACATTAAATCTGCAAATTGCTTTGGGTAGTATAGACTTTTTTTCAAAGATTGATTTGTTTCAGAGAGAGTGTGCACATGAACATGCAAGTGGGGGGAGGAGCGAAGGGAGAGGGGAGAGAGAATCCAAGGAGACTTTGTACTGACCCCAGAGCCCAACATGGGGCTCAATTCCATGACACTGAGATCATGACCCAAGCCGAAACCAACTACCCAGGTGCCCTGGGTAGTATAGACATTTAAACAATATTTGTTCTTCTAATCCATGAGCATGGAATGTCTTTCCATTTCTTTGTATCTACTTTAATTTCTTTAATATTTTATGGTTTTCAGAGTATAAGTCTTTCACCTCTTTGGTTAGGTTTATTCCTCGGTATCTTATTTTTTTGATGCAGTTGTAAATGGGATTGTTTTCTTAATTTCCCTTTCTGCTGCTTCATTGTTGTATAGAGATGCAACAGATTTCTCTTTGATTTTATGTCCTGCAACTTTACTGAATTTGTTTATTAGTTCTAGCAGTCTTTTGGTGGTGTCTTTGGGTTTTCTATATATAGTATCATGTCATCTGCAAATAGTGAAAGTTCTGTTCCTCCTTACCAATTTGGATGCCTTTTATTTCTTTTGTTGTCTGATTGCTGTGATAGGACTTCCCGTACTCTGTTGGATGAAAGCGGTGAGAGTGGACATCCGTGTCTTGTTCCTGACCTTAGGGGAAAGGTTCTCGGTTTTTCCCCATTAAGGATGATGTTAACTGTAGGTTTTTCATAGATGTCCTTTATTGAGGTTGTTCCCTGTAACTCTACTTTGTTGAGGGTTTTAATCATGAATGGATGTTATACTTTGTCAAATGCTTTTCCTGCATCTATTGAAAAGATCATATGGTTCTTATCCTTTCTTTTATTGATGTGATGTATCAGATTGATTGATTTATGAATACTAAGTCATCTTTACAAGCCAGGAATAAATCCCACTCGATCATGGTGAACGACTTTTTAAATTTTAAACTGTTGTTGAATTTGGTTTGTTAGTATTTTGTTGAGGATTTTTACATTTATGTTCATCAGAGATACTGGCCTGTAGTTCTCTTTTTTTGTGATGTCTTTATCTGGTTTTGGTATCAGGGTAATGCTGGCCTCATAGAAAGAATTTGGAGGTTTTCCTTCCTTTTCTAAGATTTCATAGTAGTTTAAGAAGAATGGGTATTAACTCTTCTTTAAATGTTTGGTAGAATTTGCCTGTGAAGCCATTTGGTCATGGACTTTTGTTTCTTGGGAGTTTTTTGAAAACTCCCAAGTTTTGAAAGAAATTGAAAGAAATTCAATTTCTTTGTTGGTTTTCAGTCTATTTAAACTGTATTTCTTCCTGTTTCAGTTTTGGTAGTTTATATGTTTCTAGGAATTTCTTCTAGATTGTTCAATTTGTTGGCATATATATAGTTTTTCATAATATGGTCTTATTATTTTTGGTATTTTTGTGGTGATATTTTTCCTTTCTCATTTGTGATTTTATTTGGGTCCTTTATCTTTTTTTCTTGCTAAGTCTGGCTAGAACTTTATCAATTTTATTAGTGTCCCC